>CM053328.1:8324781-9524781 GCA_028583605.1 Dastarcus helophoroides
TGGCCTTTTTTATAACTAATAATTCTTTGCTTTTTAATTTAAGTTTTTTATATTATTATTATTATTAAATTTTATTATTATATTAAAATAAATATTACTCCAAGTAACAAAAATTTCAACTTTTAAAATTGTGCGAAGCTCTAAAACAAATTTCGAAAAAAAACTTACAGTTTATGTATAAATAAATTGTCAAAATTTAAATTTTAACCTCAAAATATTGACTTCAAGCAGTAAAATGTTGATTAATTTTTTTTGCAACATTTTGATTATTTTTAATTTCGAAATTTTGAGACTTTCCTTGAAATGTTGACTCATTTTCTCGAAAATTTCAATAGTTCCCAATTTAAAATTTTAAACTTTCAAAATATTTTTGACAATTACTACTTTTAAAAGTTGTTTTTTTTCCTTAATTCTTAAATTGTTACTTTATTCCAAAAATTTTGTATAGAAATAAGAAATTTCAACTTTTCCTAGAAATATTCTCTGCTTTTTCTTTAAAATTTGCTCTTAATCTTTAAACTCGAGTTTGAGAATTTCAAGAATAAATTTAACATTTTAAGAAAAATTGTAGATTTCGATTCAGAATTTTCTTTGGTCCTACAGTAGTAGTTTTTTTTTTTAGAGAAAATCGAATTGCAAAAAATGTTGAAATTTTTATCACAGTTTTCTTATTTTTATGCAAATTTGGAGTTTATTTTCTATAAATTTATGTCTATATAAAAAAAGATGGTGTTAGTTACGCCATTTATAATTTCAGAACGGCTGAACGAATTTTTATGTTCTTCGCTTTGTTGGATTTGCTTCGGCCTCGAATAGCCAAATAAAGGCTAAAATATTGAAAAAATTCACACATTTTACAAGGAATCCATGTATAATGCCACCTCTAATTCATAACAGGACATGACAAAAGTGTACTGCAACTTACACTAACCATAAATGTGTTGTAATCAGTTTTCAGCAGATGGCACTGCATCTGTATGGCCCATTTTTAACGCAGGATTCACGGACCAGCGTATTAAATATTTTAATATAAAATTTAATTCAGCTAATAAGTTAATACAATAATTATTAATTTTGAGGTGGTACGAAGTTCGCCAGGGCCAGCTAGAATTTTCAGTTTCTAAATTACAAAATAAAAGGAGCTTTAAAATATTAACATTTCGTGAAACACTTTAACATTTCTACTTTTCTTTTTACGAGAAAAAATATTTTAAAAACAAAATCTCTAGCAAAAGTCGAAATTCTAAAAAGAATCTTTGTATTCAATCTTTAGAGAAAAACACAAGTTTCATCAAAATGTATTGGAAAAAATCGAAATTTGAGAAAAATTTTGAATTATCTACAAAAAGTTTGAAATTGAAATTTAACGAAAATAATCCAAGACTCGGTTGTTATTTCATTTTAGAAAAATATCGAAATGCGAAAGCAGTTGAAGATTTTTTCTTAAAATTTCTTCGTTTTTTCCAAAATGTTGACATTTTTATAGAAATTTTAGAGTTTTTTGCTAAATATTTTAATCAAAATTGGAAAATAAAATGAACAATGAAATGTCAAAGTCTAGTGAAAAAACTTGACATTTTTAAAGCAAATCAGAGGAACAAAAAATCTGGAGAAGTTAAAATTTCCAGAAATGTTAAAGATAAAACTTTCAGAAAAAATAGGAGTTTATGAAAAATTTCTTTTTATAAAATATTTGGGAAAATGGAATCTTTGCAGAAAAAATTTAAATTGTCTTCGAAATATGTAGAAGAAACTCGAAATTCTTATACAAAAAAGTTGGGATTGAGATTTCAGGGAAAAACTCGAATATTCGCTACTAATTTTTTTTTTAGAGAAATATTCAAATGCGAGAAGAGTTGGATTTAAATTTTATTTTGAAATTTTAGGTAGGTTCTCAACATTTTTGCAAAGATTAGAAAAAAAATTAAAATAGATTTTAAAATCCCGTAACTTCGTAAAAGAAACTTGACATTTCTTTAAAACAAAATCAGAGAAAATTTAAAATCTCTACAAAAAATTGTTTAAGGAAAAGTCTTCGGGAAATTTTGAGAAAAAACTCGTAAGCGAAATTGGGGGTGCTGCAGTTCCACAGTGCCTATACGCGAGCCGCCACTGCTCTTTATAGTACTTTCTAAAGTACACCGGGCAAGATCGCAGTTAAAAGTTTTTAGAACGTTACTACCTTGCGTATGGCAAGACGTAAGCGCTGGACTGCCACCACTACTCAATTTTTAGGATAGATGTACTCGTGGCTACAATAGTGCAAATCTCCAAGCCACTTTACAGTAGATTGTCTAAGTGGCAACACTGTACTGCTTATGCAAAAATTTGACACGACAGAGATTTCGTCAGAGGCATTTAGAAGGAGTAGTGGAGTTGCCATGTTGCCCTTACTTCAAGATGTTTCTCTAACGAAGCATCGAACTTCCTTGAAATGTATAACTTTGGATTGCAATTATGTAAAAACGGTACGCCTAGGAATCCTCATATTTTACTACTTTTCGATCATTGGAATGTCCACATGAAACTTTCATCAGTTCTTATCACTTAGAGCCCCCCAGAGCCCACTAATTCGTCAAGATATGTGTCTAAAAAATGAATCTTGATCCCCATGTTGTAACTCAAAGTTTTATACTCCAATAAAAGTTTTTTTTAACCAAATACCTATAGATGTAACTCTATGGTAAACCAAAAAATTTCCGATTAAATTTTTGAAGCATCTTCATGGTGATTTTTCAAAAACATTTAATTTTTGTTTGAACAACGAATCTTTATTAATTTTCTTAATTTGTACTTTTACTACTACTACTACTACTTTAGTCATTCTGGGGAAGTTTTCTTAAAATATAAAAATACATTTTTATTGGAACCCATCCCCTCTAGAAAATTTTTGGTAAGCCTAATTTGATATGAAATGGTGGTATCAGGCCCGTAACCAGGGGGGGGCTAGGGGGCTGCAGCCCCCCACTAGATAGAGCTGAATTTTCCAGATGTGCCACCTTTTTAAAAACCATTTTTAATGGATCATTTTGTTTTCGTACTGAAATGCAAGGATACTTTTTTTTTCAAATTTGGCGCCATTTCTTTTTATTAGAGACCGGATTTTAAGCACAACCAAGCAAGGTAAAAAGGTGAGCAAAATGTTAAATTAGGCAAAAACGGAAAGCTAAAGAGGGCACCAAAAAGGTAAAATACTCTTAAAAGGTATTAACAGGCCAAAACTCACAATTAACAAAAAAACATTTAAATTTCTTAGTCGAAATTAAAAAATATAATAGGTTATACTCAGGATATTCCAAAGGAGTATAACATTTTCAAATAAAGAAGTTCTTAAATTTTCGAGTTCATTCTCGAATTGTCGCCCTAAATTTTAAGTTTTTACCTTAAACTCATTCAAATTTTTTCCAAAATTTTGATACTTAAATCTGAGATTTCGTTTTTAAAAAAATTTAAACTTTTCTTAAAATTTCTTATTTTTTATTTGAAATTTAAATCTTACGTTTTGAATTTTATTAAAATAATGTTGAATTTTCAAGTTTTTCAAGCTTTAATTCCCTATTTTGAAAAAAAATTTATATTTTGAGAAGAACTGGAAATTTATACAAGCGATTTTTCGAGATTTAACACCAAATTTTGAGAAAAACTTGAATTTTGTAATAATAGTTTTACATTTTTGGAATCTAAAAATTTAAATTTTAAATTCGGTTTTTAAATAAAATTTTTTATTAAAAAATCAAAATATCTTGTAAGTCATAATTTTGAGAAGACATTTTTTAATAAATTATTTTTATGAATTTCTTCTATAATATTTCTAACATGACGATTGAACTTTAAAAAAAAATGTCTAAAATGTCGATTCTTTTATAAATTTCGAGTTTTATATAAAACTTTTAAGTTAGAAAATTTAGGATTTCTTTAATAGCTTTAACCCATCAGCTTAATTCGAAATTTTTAATTTTTTCAAAAAGTTTTAACTTCATAATAAAAAATTTCGAAATTTTTTGTTATGAAGTTGATTTGTTTATATTTCGATGACGATTTAGAAAATTCGACTTTTTTCTCCAAAATCCGAATTCCAAGTGAAAACTTTCAAAAAAATATTAAAATTTCTATCTTAGTTATCAAATTTCAACTTTAATTAAGAATTTATTGTACTTTTAATCACATCACGACATTTCAACTTTAAATTCATATTTTTAGAAAAACTTGATTTATAAAATTTTTACAACTTTTTACGAGTTTAAAAATGTCAAGATTAAAGTCGAAATTTTGAAAAAAAAATGAGAGCTTAATGACTTATGTTTATTTTTCAAAATGTTTACATTAGCACTGGTTCAAAATTCAGACTTCTTCAAAATATTTTGACTTTCTAGACATTTAATTTATAAAAAATCCCCTGACCATTTTGAGAAAACACTAAAAGTTTCAGGAAATATCAAAGTTTATTTTTTGAATTTTGTTTCAAGACAAAATGTTGAGTGTTATTAGTTTTTGTTAATAGATTTTATCTTTTGGAAATGAGAGATTTTTTTTTAGAAAATTTTGACTTCAAACCTTTTTTTTTCAAAAATTATGGCTTCTTTTTTCTTCGGATTTAGAGAGTAATTCTAAATGTCAACTTATTTCTAAAATTTCGAATTTAAAAAACTAAAAATTTCGAGTTCGAACAGGTCACATTAAGAATTAACATATTCTAATTTTGTTCGGAAATTCAAACTTTTTAAAAAAGTTAATATTTTCAGAAATGTTTAATAATGAATTTTGGTTATTTTTAAGTATAAACACGGTCGTAATTAAACTTTTTCTAGAACGAGTTTGTCCACTCTAAATGTAGACTTTTCTAGACATTTCGAATTAAAATTCCAAATTAAAAAAACTCAAGATTAAGTTCAGAATTTCGATATCTGACATTTTTCACAAAAATTTTCAAAAAAAAAGAATCGAAATTTAAAAAAATATTTGTGGGTTTGAAGTAAATACCGAGATTTTAAACTTTGAATTTTGAGAAAAAATGTAAAAGTATTAACATACTTCGCATTTAGCAAAAAATCTGATTAAAATTGAAAATTTCCAAAAAAGGTCGAAATTTTGAGATTAAAGATAAAACTTACAAAAAAACGATAAATAACTTAATGACAAATGACCAATTAAATGTTCTGTAATTAAACAGTTAAACGTGCTTAAAATTGAAACTATGTACAACCGCAACCATAGACTAGTTTCGGCCTTCCTTGGTCTCGTCAGCATGGTACGGTGGTTGTATACACTTCCAATTTAAATCCGTTAATCAGTCGTATAAGTATCCAAGAGAGCAAACTTCCATTGGGTGACTTGTAACTGACTTTTAACTGTTTATTACGCAAACATTTTCGCTACATGCTAATTGAAGCATTACTCTCTGCTGAGATAATAAGCGTTGTATATACGAATATATACAAGTTTATTACGATGCAATTGAAATCTAATTTCATTAGAATCTAATGAAAATTAGACTGCAATTGCAAAGTTCACGTAGATGAGGCAAAGCTTGTATCACGGGTTGCATCGCAACATCCATAGATACAAACGTCCTCGGCGTGACTACTTTCATCTAGTTTTGACAAATAACTTAAATAGCAAAAACTTTTTTTCGAAATTCGGAAGAATCAAATGCATTTCGACATTGCAAATTCAGATAGCAACAATAATTCCTAAAATTGCCCAAATAAAAAACGTAGGAATTGAAGTTGTTGGTTGTTAGAAAAAGAGTTGGACACTAAGAGGAAACTTGGACTTAAAAAAAAACATCAAATCTTCCAGAATATAGAAAGAATATCCAAATTCTAAATGTTCGGGTGCAAACTTTAAATTTGAGATAAAAGTTAAAATTATGAATTTAATCGAAATTTGAAAAAAATTAAAAATATAAGATTTTTCTCCAACTGACTTCAATGTATTTTTTTGCACTTTCTAGAGGCATTCTTCATACACAAGTGCAGGTTATAGAAAACAGTTCAAAGACTAATTTTAGAAAAGGAATATCTTTCGAGTAATTTTACCATCTTACCCACACATCTGTTTTATTTAGAAATTAAATTAAGATAAATAGACAACGTTGTTGTTAAATTACCTTTTCAGGATGTTAGAAGAGTTAGACTCTAGAAATGGTTTTAGTGTATTTTTTTATATTTTAGTATACTTGTATACAATAATAAATATTAATAATAAAGTAGTATTCGACCGTGGCTTCTTAAGTCTAACCTTAACGCAAACAAAGACTAGGTAGTTTAAGCAGAAGAATCGCAGTCAACCCCCCCCCCCTCTGAAAAAAAATCCTGGTTACGGGCCTGGGTGGTAGAAATATACCAGAGAGCTTTACAGGTGTAAATATCTTACAGTTTTCTATTTACAAATTAAAGATCTACATGTAAGACAAACTTTTTCCTAATTGTGATTTTTTCGATGCCTGGTGTCCCATTCACATAAAAAGTACCCACATTTTAATGATAAAATACTTCAAATGTAAAATTGATATGATCATGATATTATGTTTTAATTCCGATAAAATTATTTAAGACTACATTTCCAAAAATAAATTTTACCTTGTCACAAAGAAGTTGGGGGTGATGAAAAAAAATAAGTAGGGTTTCATGATGGGGGTAGTTACATAACCGACCCGAGTTGTAGAGGGTGTTTAGAAGAAGATGAGAGTGTCGAGCACGTGATGTGTCACTGCCCGGCCCTAGCGTCAATCAGAGGATCCACGCTGGGGGACTTCTGGCCTAGTGTGGCCAGTTTGAGAGAGGCGCATCCAAGGGACGTTCTTTAGTTTCTCAACAAGGTTGGGTGGCTGAATGAATGACCAAGGACACCTCAATCACGTGGATAGCACAATGGGCCCAGAAAGGGTGGCCTAGGGGCTGGCCTAAACTTTAGGCAACCCACAACGAATCTAGAATCCAGAG
The DNA here is from genome assembly GCA_028583605.1 of Dastarcus helophoroides. Lineage (NCBI taxonomy): Eukaryota > Metazoa > Arthropoda > Insecta > Coleoptera > Bothrideridae > Dastarcus > Dastarcus helophoroides. Next base: position 8,331,726 of record CM053328.1, read on the forward strand.
ATGGGAGTAGGTGGTCCAAATACAATCACCTACCAGAGTTTGTGTGACAAAATCAGTGTTGACCAGTATTATTTTTCCCTACGACCATTTTCGTTCGAACTACAGCCTGTTGAAAATCGCCTAAAAACTGAATTTTTTTAAATTCCTGTGTCTTATCGTATTATACGTTGAATCACGAGATCATGAGGTTACTTATTCTAAAGGTACGAAGTCTGATAATTAAGTACGCATTCGTTCTGACTGATCATTGATCATTTCGTTACGTTACCCCCATACTTCGAACGTCAAAACATCAACGTCGATTTATTAGCTTTAGAACAAGGAAAATGGCCATCGTTTATTTTTCAATCGACGAACCGGAAGAACTGCGAGTTAATGTTCATTATAATTGTATGTAAATACTTATGTTAACAGGCATAATGTAGGCGCTTTGTCTGCTTTAAATCACCATGTCATGGAGCTTTTTAACTATTTGCTTTTAATAATTGCCATTTGGTGTTTCTGTAATGAACGTGAGAAGAGAAATGTTCATACCGTATCTAATTTAAAAAAAAATAAGTTTCGTAAAATTTACGAAACATCTTCGCACCTAAATTATGAATAAGATGTTTTATACATTCGCTTTTTATTTGTCTTAGTATTGGGAAGGCTTAGTAAAGACAGAAAATCGAAGAAAAAAATTGATTCGACTTCTTAAAATAGACCCAAATCAACCCATTTACCACCAAAAGCCCGGCGCTACTGACCACATCAAATGCTTTACGGTAACGCTTGTCACGTTATCATTAACTCACCAGCTGCAATGATAAGTCGGACTGGCAAGGACGAAACATGGCTAATTAATGGGCAACAAATCTCCATTGGTTATTTTGACGAATAGGTATTTGTATTTTCATACACTCAAAACTTTTTTACATTTTTTTGTTTCGTTAATCAATCGGTTTGATGAAAAGTAAAATGCAAATTCATCAAACGAACACAAACGACTCAAACTAAAGTATTAATTCCATAAAATAAATAATGATACGATGAGGATTTATTTAATTTTGAAGCATATTAACGTTCGTTAGCAGTTAGGTTGTTGTTTATAAAAATTATGTCAACGAGAGCCCACAGTCGGAATAGATACAGTATATTTACATTAATACCCGAGTACGTCTTTTCAGAACTATTTTAGACCTGTCAGGCCCATGAAAAAGTGATGATTCGTCGGTAAACTACACATGGTTTAAAAAATTTCCAACGTATCACAGAGAGTCACAAAAAATAAAACGTCGGGAAATAACTCTCGAATATTAACCATTTTTAACACTTACATGCACCACAGCGAATTTAATTCATTACGTTAACCGTTGACATCAACGTTTACATCCATCTCACGCTTTCACCTTTTTTATTTTCGCGTAACTTTCTTCTGCGATTCGTAAACCCGATTTTTATATAAAAAAGCAAATTACCTAATGACTTTTCCGTAACCATCGGTGCCGCGCCGGGATCATTTAATGTTGTTCGTATTGTCATTTAGACATAGTTTAGCAATGTTTTGTTTATTTATTTCGCCTGAGTCCCAATTGCGCAGCCGCAAATTCTTTTTCTTTCTATTTATCTGGGCCTTGGAGCTTTGGAGTCAATGGTAGCTCAAAAAGAAGTTTAAATTATGATTTTAAAATATTTTTTTTCAGCGCAATTATACCTGAACAAATTTTCTCTCTTAAGATGATAGCTTGGCTGTCGAAACGAGTTAGAGCAACCTTTGTTGTGTTTTTTAATCTTTTTTTAGGGCACAAGTTTTGTATTTTAATTTTTGAAGATAATCAAGGACCAGTCTGTTTAATCAAAAAAAAAGTGATTTAAAAAATTTTTTTTCGGCGTACTTATACTTGAAAAAAAAGTTTTAATTACGTATTCATATGATACTCATTTTTCTCTATCTTTCCGTAAAATTAATGCCATTATGACTGAATTACCCTGTAATTTAAAAAACTCTCTATTGTAACGAATTGTGAAGATAAACGTTGTTTACTAGATTATTACGAGGGTTGCCTTTTATGTTTTGGGATTTGGCAACCCTAGTGTTGCAATCTGGCAACTGATAGCTCTATCGTAAAGTTGGACATTTTTGAGGTTATACGTACTCAGAACGTTTTGACATACGAGCGCTATTTGTGTTGTTTACAGTAACTTAAAAGATTCATCTCGGCCCAAAAATGGAATTAAATCGTGAACATTTTCGTGCGATTATTTTTTACAACTTTCGACGTGGATTAACTCAGCAACAGTGCATGGATTAACTTAATTCAATTTTTGGCGATGAAGCTCCATCAAGGACCAGTATTTATTGATGGTATGGTGAATTCAATCGTGGTCGTAGTTCACTCCAAGACGAATTTCGTGAAGGTCGTCCAAAATCATTTGTTGTTCCGAAAACCATTGATGCTGGGCGCGAACTGATATTGCAAGATCGTCATATGACCTATTGTGAGATTGAGACAACCTTAGGCATTAGTGGGACCAGCATACATTCAATATTGCATAAACATTTGACTGTCAACAAAATTTGTTCGCGTTGGATCCCACACAATTTGTCAATCGCTCAAAAAAAGGCTCGTGTTGATTGGTCGAAAAAAATACGATCGCGGTGCTTCGAAACACGTCTATGACATCGTGACAGGTGATGAATCGTGGATTTACGCGTATGAGCCCGAAAGTAAACAGCAGTCGACTGTATGAGTGTTTCAAGATGAGCCAAATCCAACAAAAGTTGTTCGCGCACGAAGCACTTGCAAGCAAATGGTCGCCTGTTTTTTCGGAAAAACTGGACATGTCGCAACCGTACCACTAGGACAACGCAGAATAGTCAATTCTGAGTGGTACACAACCATTTGTTTGCCAGTTGTCTTCCAAGAAATCAGGAAAACCAACCGCCGAAGACGGATCCACTCTTCACCACGATAATGCGAACTCTCACACATCAGCTCAAACAACTGCATTTTTGAGCACCCAAAACATCGATTTGATGAGTCATCCGACGTATAGTCCTGACTTGGCACCGAATGACTTCTTTTTATTCCCGTACGTAAAAAACAAACTGAGAGGTCAACGTTTTTCGACAGCCGAAGAAGCGGTTGCTGCATTCAGAATGCATGTTTTGGAGATACCTCAATCAGACTGGTAAAAGTGCTTCGACAATTGGTTCAAACGCATGCAAAAGTGTATAGATTTTCATGGGAAATATTTTGAAAAACAATAAAGTGATTTTTGATGATTAATATTTGTTTTTGTTCTCTAATCCCGAAATATAAAAGGCAACCCTCGTAGAAGCTTATTAGGGAGACCTGGATGTTCAAGACGTCTATCGAACGTTTACAAGTAAATTAGGGCTATAAGTAACTGTGTGTTTGAGACGTCGAGATATTGAATATTCTAGTACGAATGGAATACCAACATAAGCTAGCAATTGCACCCTAAATTAATTGTCATACGGTTACGAATTAGTTAGTTATTCCATTGTTAAATAAATGTGCTAATAATCCACAGTGTATAAATTATAAAATTTTTAACGCGTAAAGCATTTATTTTATAAATGATTTTAAAATAATTGTCTTTTTACAGATGTTTTTAGAAAGATTCTCTGTCTATTTGTCCGTTTGTCAATCTCGGAAATTGCTAAACCGATTTTGGGTAAACTTCCACTAAAAGTGGAGTATTTTCTTGGGTACCTTTAAGGCCAGGGATGAGTAAGACGTGGCCCGCGGGCCACATGCGACCCGCTTAACATTTTTCTGCGGCCCGCCTAAGCTCTACTGGTTTACGTAAAAATATTGGAAAAGAAAATTTGATGAAAAAAAAGAACATCAATTTCCAGGATTCATGAAATATCTTTGACATGCGCGTAGGCAAGATTTTCTTTAAGGGGGAGGGGGGAAACAACAATCATTCTAAAAAACTCATAGGTAAAAAAAACCTTCTGGCTTAGTAATGTGTATTTTTACTTAAAAACTACAGAAATGGGGACATCGCATTTTCAAATTAAAGTCAAAATTTTGAAAAAAGCCCAATCTTGAGAAAAAACCTTTTGGAGATCTTTAGGAAATGTCGAAATTTCGAAAAAGTGGAAATGTAAAAGAGACGAAATTTCCAAAAAGAAATTTTTATAAAAAGAGTTGTAATTTCCAGAACAATTCAGGTAAAAAAATGCAACTTTTAAAAATAATGATTTCAGAATTTTTATTTTATTTCAATTTTGTCATATTTTTGAAATTTTTCAAGAAATCTTTTTTTCAAGATTTCCGAAAAATATTCTTTTCAGATTGTTTAGATTTCTATTAAAATTTCGATCTAGTAAAAAAAAATAATTTAATTTTGTGAAAAAGTCTAAATCTTTGGAAAAAATTTTATTTTAAATGGAAATGTTCAGAAACGGATAAAATTGAATTGTGAGTTAAAAGTAAAAATTTGGAAAATAAGATGAATTTTGGACAATAAAATAAAATAAAATTTTAAAAAAATCAGAAAAAACAAAGACTTGGAAAAAAATTCAGGATTTTTGAAAATTACGTTACAAATTACAAAAAAATATTGAACTTTCTAGGAAACATTTCAAATTTACAAAAAAAGGTCCAATTTTGAGAGGAACATTTAAACAGTTGAAATTTTCAATAAATCATATTGAAAATAAAAAACTTACCTTTCTCAAAAACTCGAGAAATGTGCAAAATTCGAAAAAAATCAAAATTTTTTTAAGATCTAATTTTGTGAAAAGACACAATATTCAAAAAAAATCCAACTCTGAGAAAGAAAAATCGCAAGATTGAAAATTGTTCTCAACATTTAAAATTCAGTAAAGATGTTAAATTTACAAGAAATCTTTTTTTCGAAATCTACAAAAATATTTTTCGCAACAACAGAAAAGTGAACATTTTCAGAACCATAAAACCATTTGATCTAAAAGTCGTAGTTTATTAAAAAAGACAGATATTCAAGAAAATGACAAAATTTTCAAATAAACTATTTTTAAAAAAGTCCAAAAAGTAGGATTTTGAAAACAAAATGTAAATTTCGAAAAAGACAAATTTTGAGGAACAGGCGAATTTTAGGTGAAAGAGACTATTTTAGAAAAATTCGATATTTTGTAAAAAAAGACGAATTTACCAAAAAAAAAAGAAAAAAAATTTTGAAATATTAAATATCGGATATGGAGATAAAAATCAAGATTTCATGAAAAAGGCAAATTTTAGGAAACCAGTCAGAATTTCTAAAAAAATCAGAATCTAAAAGATCGAAATTTGTAGTAAATGTTCAGAAAAATATCGGAGTTTGAAAAAAGAAATTCGAAAAACTTTGAAATGGACAAAACGTTAACCAAAGAGAGTCAAATTTAAACAAATCAAAAAAAAAATAGTCAAAACCCCAAGAAAAAGAGGATATTGCAAGAGAAATTTTGCAAAAAGGATCTAAATTTTGAGAAAAAGCATTTAATCTAAGTGAAACTTCGAAATTCAGAAAAAGAGTAAATTTTAAGAGAAAAATCAAGTATTTATTTTCTCTGGACTCTCCGGACGAGTCAGAGGCAGACAGGCTCCCTAACTTGCCTCAATAGGCATCAAAAAATGTCAAATATTGTGATAACACATCGAAATTTTGACAAACAAGTTGAAACTACCAGAAATTTGGATTAAAAAAAGAGTTAAAATTTACTAAGAAATTTTTGTCCTTTTACAAAATTTTAAATTTCTAAAAAATACACCTTTTTGTCAAAAGATCGACCAAATTTCGAAAAAATGGCAAATTTTAATAAACAAGCTGAAATTTTCAGAATCAAAAAAAGGCGAAATTTTCAGAAAAAGTAAAATTTCGAGAAATGACGATATTTCAGAAAAAAAACGAGGAACTTTTAAATTCAAAATTTTGACGGTCATGTTTGATAAAAGAAGGCAAATTTTATGAATAAATGCAAAATTTTAAAAGAAGTAGTCAAATTTTGTAAAAAAGTATACAAAATTTAAGAAAAAGGTAGAAATTTTGAAAAAATGTTCCAAGGAAAGGATGAATTCTGAAGAATTGGAAAGTCCTCCAATTGAATACATACAAATTTTCAGTTTGCTGCATGAACCAGGGGGTGCAAGCGCCCCAAAATTCATATTTTTCTCACATGCGGCCCGAGCAAAATTTTTAGCCTTGTAATGGGCCCGCAGTAAAAAAAGGTTGCCCATCCCTGTTTTAGGCTCTTTCTTTAGACCCGGAATTCTCAACCAATGGGGTGCGCCCCCGTAAGCTACGGGATCAAAAGGAGGCCTAATATAATCGAAATTTTTATAAAGTTCGATTTTCCAAACTTTCTGCTTTTTCAAAATTTCCTCGTTTTCAAAATTTCTACTTTTTCAAAATTTCCACCTTTTCACAAATTCTCTTTTTCAAAATTAAAGTTTTGAAAGAAAACAGGAATGTTGGTCAACATTTTTAAAAATGTTGAAATTTTCATAAAAAGTTTAAAACTACGTATGAAAAAAGTTTAATATTTTAAAGAAGTCGAAAATTTGAAAAATTAACGATTTTTGAAAAATGTCCAAAAGTTCATATGTTAAAAAAACAAAAATCAAAATTTTCAAAAAAGCCGAAATTTAAAATGAAATGTCATTTTAAAAATGGTCCAAAATTTCAAGAAAAGACAAAATTTTGTAGAGCGACAAGATTAAGCGCAATCCAAAATTTTGTAAAATGTCGAAATTTTCATGAAAAGTCAAAATAACAAGTAATAAATAGAAGTCAATTTAATTGAAACATTTTCAAATTTCTGAAAATGAAAATTTTGAAAAATATACATTTTGAAAAAAAAATTGAAATTTTTAATAACTCAGAAACTTTCAAAGTAACTAATTGAAACCATAAGATGTTTATTTGGCGAGAGGAGATCGGTGCCAGACTCTGTCGAAGATTTGAGCCAATGCCACAATCCCGCCTCATTTTGTTTTTTCATAGCTGAGTTACAGATATGAGTAACATATGTCAGTAGATCGCCAGTGGGGCGTTGTTGTCTAAAATTGCATTGCCTGTCGGAAATGATTTTATTCTCCTCCAGATATTTGAGAATACCGATGTTGATAACCTTTTCCATCACTTTGGATATAACGGGTAAAGATAAGGGCGGTAATTGTTAGCCAGACTCCTTTTTCCCTTTTTAGGAACAAGTTGCACTTTAGCAGATTTCCAAATGTTGGGGAATACACCTTTGTTGTTAGAGAGTGTCAAAAATTAGGACAGGAGTCAAATAAGGGGCGCACTTCTTAAGAACAATAGCGTCAAGGCGAGAAGTTTTTGAGGTGTCGAGCTCAAGGAGAATCTTCCTGATTGTGCGTTGTCTGAAAACAACTGCAGGCATCGAAATGCCAACTTCAGGAAGAATGGGAGGTTCTACGTTTCGAGAATCAAAATTGGAATTTTCAGAAAACATTAAGGCTAGCAAGTCAGCCTTTTCCTTGGAAGCAGCCGCAATATTGTTATTTTCATCGAGTAAAGGTGGAAAATTTGAAGATGTAAAATTTTTTCCAATCGACTTTGCAAATCCCCAAAAGGACCTTGAACCGTTCGGACAGCTGACAAGCTCCTGGTGCATTTTCGTGCATCTGCAAATGTGGTCTGAGTCTCGACTGAGGGATTATTTCGCCAACGGGCGATATTGAGCAATTTTTGCAGGAAACAGGGAACACATCTTTTACTGAACCAAGATCTACTGGAGGATGACTTCTTTTGGGAGTGGGAAATTGAGCATTCCATATCAATCAGGATAGTTTCCGTGATGGATTCGGCGACTAAGAAAGGGTTGTTTGAGTTAAAGCAGACTTCCTGCCATGGGAAAGATGCAAAGAAGTCTCTTAATTCTTCTCAGCTAGCAGAGGTAAAGTGTCAAACTCTACGGGTCTGTTGTCTGAGAAAGTGGTATATGAAGCGAGTGAGAGGTTGCTACAAGCATGTGATCGGAATTTCCTAGCGGTGATGTCACAGAGATTTTATAGGAATTTGGAGAATTTGTAAGAAAAAGGTCAAGTAGATTAGAATGGTTCGTATCTACATCAGGAATTCTTGTGGGTTTCTCGGCTAATAGCGGTAAACCACAAGTGATGGCGAAAGCCTCTGCCAACCTTCCCGCGTCGAAAGAAAACCTTAGCCAGAGGATGTTGTGTACGTTGAAGTTGCCGAGAAAGACAACCTCAGTGTTTGGATAATTCGTCTGCAGATGATCAAAGCTTACGGAGGGATAAGAGAAGAGCTGGCCGTATGAGGGATCGTTTGGAGACAAAATGAACAAATGAATATTATTTCGCTTTTGGAGCAGATTTTCAGTCAAACCACATCATGATCAGCAGATTCCAGTGCTTCTTTTCGTTGAAGGGACAGGTCGCTTCGAGTAAAAGGACAAATTCCCCCCTTGTGTCGAAATTTTGTCTACAAGTTGTATTTAGGGAAAAGCAAATGGACTGTATTGATGGATGGGAAGACTTGGGTTCCTGTCAGAGACACCACACGAGGTCTTTCGTTTTGAAGTTGTTGATGAACCCAGTTTAGATTTGAATTTAAACCCCGACTGTTATTGAATTGAATTTTGAATGAATTATTTGAAAGAAACTTGGCCAGTGGCACATTACAATTGTCCGTCGATTTTGGATTTCCTCGCACACCCTCCAACCGGACATCCGAACGGAGGATAGTTTACATCCGGTTTTTTTTTGCACGAAGAGAGTCCATCATCTTTGTTTATAATAATTAGCAGAAAAATTCAGAATTGATGAAAAAAGGAAATAAGAAAAAAGGACAAAATGAGGAAAGAAGAATAACAGGAACCGACTTATAGTGTCAGAGACGGAAACATGATGTAAGCACCATTTTACCGCCTCCTAGTGATATGTGGGGTAGTACTACCTCGGATGATTTAAAGTTTTACTCTACCACCTACCTAGTCCAGTTCAATACTTGATAAACTTCTTCCGCGAGGCTATTGAATTCCAAAAATTCCATAAAAACATCAACAGAGACGACGGTTACATGCTTTCCTCCATCTGGAAACCAACCATCGGAAATCTTCGGGAGTGATCGCGCAGACGAATTGTATATAAAGTATCCCTTTCTTTCTTTCCTCTCAGAAGAGGTTCGCCTCTGGTATGATGGACATACTGAGTTATCGGGCTCTTCTGTCTAAACTTTCTTATCCTTTGTACCAATTTTCAATTCAGAAGAGTTTCGCCTCTGGTATGGTGGAAATACTGAGTTACCGTGCTCTGATGTTTTAAAATTGGTCTTTTCATTTTTGCATATTCCCTTATATTTTCCTTTTTATTTTTCGTTTTCTTTCTTTGTTCCTGGAGAAGCCCCCTGCGATAGTGGGTGAAACGTCGAACACTTTTAGTAGTTCTTTAACACGGTCCAATCCCGGAAGAAGTATATCCTGTACTGACCGTTTAAAACTTTAACAAAATACCAGAAACTTTTAAAATTTAAACTTTCAATTCCTCAGAAAAATAGTTAAAAATTTCCATGTTTTTTAATTTCCATTCTCATTATATCGAGTTTTTTCAAACTTTTGACTATATGATCTGAATGTCTTATTTAAATGTCAAGATTTGGATCTTTAAGCTACAAATTAAAAAAAAATGAATTTGTTAATTGGGGAAGACCTTGATGAGTCACGATCTAAAGTGAGCTTTGTTTAATGATGACGATGAAGCAAATTAGGACGTCAAAATGATATGTAAAATATATCAGGAAATTTTAAAAAGCTTTAGTTACTTTACTTAATCTATAAAAATTGGAACAATATTTTCAAATGATGGAATTATCAAGCTCCAATTCATGAGTATTTCATGGAACCATATTGATGGTAAGAAAAATCATGATCATTCATTTAAAACTAGAATTCGTCTTTGTGACTGTTGATACATACTCAGACATTTATAAATTGAAATACAAATTTTCTCCCCTGAAACCAAGAAAGATTAAAAAACACAACAAAGTTTGCTGCAACGCGTTTTGATAGCCAAGCTATCATCTTCAGAGAGATATTTAGTAGAGCAACCTTTGTTGTGTTTTTTTAATCTTTCTTGGTATCAGGGGACAAGATTTGTATTTCAATTTTTGAAGATAACCAAGGACCAGTACGATCCACCAAAAAAAACTCGAACCTTTATTAAACAATTATTCATAATCTTTCAATGGAATACCCATACACTAATTTGAAAAAAAAAATCATTAGTCATACGTCGTAGAGCTTCTTTATCCATTCTTCGCTATTACTAGATGCCCAAGGCAGCTGTAAGTAATAAAATGTTCTATTACCGAGAATTTAAATTTATTTCAATCGTTTCGCCATTAAAGCATGACACGAAATTATTAACATTGCGACCTTTCTTTCAAGAAACTTAATCGAACTCATTGAATAAAACAATAAACTTATTTATTGATAAATTGCGTGAACGGCATGCTATTCATACCGCCATAATTCCATTGATATTGAATTGGAAATGGATTGAATTCAATCCAGAGGAGTAATAGGATTGCCAGCTGGTTTGTACGACTCGTGTTTTTGCACGTTATTACATATGGTGGCATTACCATACAATCAAAATCGACCAGATGGCTATCTGGGTGTATTTTATCTGAAGTTATAAAGCATAGTTCACACTTGACCATTTGTCGCAGGTAAAACTTATTGAATCTGGCTTCCTTCACAATCAAACACTCGATTTTTGGATTTATATTTTCTGGAAAAAAGTAATTTGGGAATATAAGTTGAAATTATAACAAAAAAATAAGAAAAACTTGACATTTTGAGCAAAAAAAGTCAGGCAATTCATCGTCGTATTAGGCTATCTTTAATTAAATACTGGCTTACTATTAAGTCACCTAAATTGCAAGTCGCAGATAAAGCAGAGTAAAAATTCAACACGTAAACAAGGCAGAATAACACAATCATATATTCTCACCAAACGCCTTCTTTTACTCATTTTTGACAGCTAAAAATTCTTAATCAATATTAAATGACTTATCCGTATCGTAAACCAATTTTGTAAAAAAAATATTTATAACTTATTTAACCAATTTAAATATTTTTTGGTTGATAAAATGATAATTGAAAAATCATCAAAACTGGAATATTGAAAGACACAGAAAAACGTATTAATGCGTTATTTTCTCATGAATAATATAATAATATTAGTTCCATAATCTCCCAATTTATTACAAAATGTTAATAAATGAGTTAAAATGTCCATGGAAGTGTGTCACCAGGAAAAAGAATGTTGCCAATGATTTGGAAACGGTAAAATTTCAAGATATGTTCCATTTGTCATTTTCAACGGATTAAATATTATCATGAGCTCATCAGGACAGTATTTTATGCTTTTCGTTTAACTCTGTAACAAATGCCAAATAAAATAGACGAGACTATTGACTTAGCCCGATTTATTAATAGGAAAGTATCGGTGTAATTTATAGCCCAATAGGTTATGAGCGTTGCATCCATAAAAGATCCAGTGTTATGATTTCGGGTACCAAAATAGCATAGCAAAGCTGCATAATTTGCAAAAGCTGCATGCTTGTTGAATGCAAGCCACTGCGATGTAGACTGTACGCATTTTTATCATTTTTAGGGCTGCCCCATTCGCGTCAGTTCAAGGAAATAGTCGTTGAGGCAAAGAAGAGGAAGAAGATTTTAACGAATTAAGTTTTTGGCACATTATGTAATGTGATCAAAATATGCTACGCGAAAACCTGTCATGTCTGTCAAAAATTCAAACATGTCTCTAAATATTGTGAATGAAATAGTGAGGATTTCCAGTGGTAGAGTTTTTGCGTAATCGCAATTTAAAATTACAAATTTCACGAAATTTCAATGCTTCATTCCACACGTTAGGGAAATATCTTGAAGTAATGGCAACATAGCACTCTGCTACTTTTTTTAAATGCTTTTGGCTACACCTCCCTTGTGTAAATTTTGAAGTGCAGTGTTGTCGTCTAAGAAAGTCTACTGCAAGGCAGCTTGGGGATTTGTATTATTTTATCCAAGCGGATGGTATACGCTAAAAATCGAGTAGTGGTTAAAGTCTGGCGTGTACGTCTGGCTTACGCAGCGGAGATCTAACGTTCTAAAAATGTTTTGTTATGATTACTGCCTTTTAACTTACAATTAGTTTCGACCTTTTGTCGAATATCAAATAGAAAATTTAACAAAAAATATTGATCTCTGATCTTAGACGTTTGGTATTGAAACTTGCACTTTAATTTTGAAATTTATAACTCTTACAATTGGCATTTTCTGTATTAAAAAATCCAAAGTTTCGTTCGTTCTCTTGCTTTGTACTTTATTTAATCAAAGATAAGGCAAGAAGTAAACCATATTTACGACATTTGCGATGTAAATATGACTTTCTATTTATAGAGACTCATATCAAACGTAATTTCCCGCCTAAGCAAAATTTGCATTGTGCTTCATGTTTTTTGCTTTAATTATTCGTTAATGTAATCGAAAACAAATAATTCAGTTAACAATTGAACATAAATCAGTATCATTTCAGTCTTTGTCTCAGTAGATTAAGTAACTTTGTTTTATTTGTACTTCAAATTGAAATTAGTTTTTGAAAACATACTTTTTTACTTAAATTCCACACAACACTTTTTTAAAATTCCACACAACACAAACATATCGGTGGGCCTCATAATACATTAAAGTTGACAGAATATTTAATCACTTTAGCTGGCATTAATTTCGGAAATTTCGGACTACCTGCACACAATCACTTCAAGAAAAAATTGAAACCAAAAGCTTTATGAGAAATGATAGTTTTACCAATATCTAGATTGCGTCTGATTCTGGAGTTTGAATATATTTGGTGAATGAACAGAAACACTTCGTAATATTAATTATTTTATGATCTAAATAGTTATTTTGTGAATTGTAATGCCAAATTCATTTTTGTACGTTGTAAATTCTTCAATTGCAGTGAAAAAACTTTTGACTTTAAGGCAAAACCGTGTACATAACCCAGAGACTAAAAACATAACCTAATTATTTCGTGTCAAATATTCTACACAAATTTTTATTGATGTAGATACATCTTTAGATTTAATTTAGCGAATATAGTACAAATAGAAAATTTATCGAAATGAATATTTATATAATTTATTTATCAACTATAAACATAATTTTCTATTACAAACACCGAATAACACTTTACGAAATAAACATTCATATTTTATAGTGTAAAATAAAACGGAGGCCATTGACCTAAAAAATATATTCAGAAACCAATGTTGAAACTCTTTGAAATGGCAGCGACTCACTTTGTTTAGATCAGCGTATTATTTTTAGTGTATGAATATTACATTGAAAACTTGACTAGTACAGCCACAAAGGCCAAAAAGTATGCATGTGTCACAGGAATTTAAAATTATTAAATGCAAACTTTGTGTATCTGTTTCTCCAACAAAATTGGCAATGTAATCACTGATTTATTTTTGTTTGCATTGTTAAATTTTAAAAGCAGGAAAAAAAACGCAATCGACTTACTCTTCGACAATTTAATAAGATTTCCCTAATATTAACGCAAAATGATATCGAAAGAATTAAACAAAATATGGTTCTAGGGCACTAATAAAAAAAGAGAACGACTGAAAAATCTAATCGTCAACACAGAGCCGACTACTGAAATTTTTATTGAAAAGTAAAATATTGAAAAAAGCCTATAATTAAAAAAAATAAAATTAAACCTAAGAAAGGTGGCAATTTTTAACCTATTTTTTGTCAACTGTCAGGAGGTGTAGTTTAAATAAATTTAGATATCACGTAGTTATATTTCAAAACTGTTTTTGAATATTGTCAACAAACAATAAAAATTTAAATATTTCCACACTGGGTCGAAGTAATGTTAAATAAAATGAATAAAAATTTTTAAAAAAGTCGAAATTTTAAAAAGTCCAATTTTTCAAAAATTAGTAACTCGCAAACAAATCAAAATTTTCGAAAAATGTCAAAAACAGAATAACATTTACAAAAAGGCTTTTTTTAATTAAGTCTAATTTACAGAAAAAGTCAAAGTTTTGAAAATTCCAAAGAAGCTAATTGTAAGTTAAAATTTTGAGTAAAAATTGAACATTTTCAAAAAAGACGAAATTTTCAAAGTATGAAATCTTCAAAAGCCCAATTTTCAAATAATTCGAAATTTTGAAAATTAGTCGTTTTCGAAATGTCTAAACCTCCAGAGAAAAATCTGAATTTTCGATGTTGAAACATGGAAAATTTCAAAAAACTCTCCATTTTACATAAGTTCAAATAAAAACTCGAATTCTTCATGGTGGACTCTTATTGGTCGGAAACATTAGGTTTCAAAAACTGTTTTAGCAAGCAATAAAAATTTAAATATTTCCAAACTGGCTCGCAGAAATGTTAAATAAAATTAATAAACATAAAAACTCGAAATTTCATAAAAATGTAATTTTCATAAATAATGAAAAATAATGAAATGTCAAATGTAAATTTTTCAGAAAAAAATTTTCAATTTGGCAAACAAATCAAAATTTTGAAGAGTTGAAATTTTCGAAAAAAGCGAAAAATAATCTTAAATTTTCAAAAAAATTGAATTTTTAAAAAAGTCTTAATTTACAGAAAAAATGAAGTTTCGAAAAAAAATTCCAAAAAGCCAACAGTTTTCAAAAAGCGAAAATTTTCAGAAAAAGTCAAAATTTTGAGTAAAATATCGAAATCAGGAAAAAATCGAAATTTCTAGCAGTCGAAATCTTCAAAAATTGAAATTTTCAAAAAGTCCAACTTTCGAAAAATTCGAAATACCAAAAAATTCGAAATTCCAAAAAATTCGAAATTCCAAAAAATAGTAATTTTCAAGAAATCAAAACCTCGCGAAAAAAATGGAAATTTTAAGAAACACCTTGCAGTTGAAATTTTCATATATTATTTGTTATTTTGAATAAGTCCAAAAAAATCGTGATTTCAAAAAAACGGTAATTTTTTTGCCAAAAAATTTCAATTTTACAAAGAAATTGAAATTTATAAAAAAAATAAAAATTTACGGAAAGTCAAAGTTCCGAAAATGTCAAAATTTAAACAAATAGATCCACATTTTTTAAAAAGGTATAAATATTGAAAAATGATCGAAATTTGCCAAAAAGTGGAAATTTTTAAAAATTGAAATTTTCATGAAAAAATTTTTAGAAAGTCGAATTTTCAACAAATTCGAAATTTCCAGAAATACAATTATTCGTTTTCAAAAAGTCAAAACCTCGAAAATATATCAAAGTTTTGACAAAAACGACGAATAGTTAAAATTTTCAAAAAATTCTTTCTTTTGAATAAGTTAAAAAAATTAACATTTTGAAAAAAAGAGAAATTTAAATTTTAAGCTTCTTACAAAGTGAAGATATTGAAAAAAAGTCGAAATTATTGGAAAAAGTCAAAACTTCGAAAAAAATGTTAAAATTTAAACAGATATATCGAAATTTCTAAAAAGAGTCAAAATTGTGAAAAATTATCAAAATTTGCAAAAAAAATTATTTTTGTAAACGGTCGGGATAAAAAATTGAAATTTGTTTATCAAAGTTTTCAAAAGAGTTCAAAATTTTCGAAAAAATTAAAAAATTTTAAAATTTTTTATTCAAAAGGACGCAAATTTATCAAGAGGTCGAAATTTTGAGAAAAAAGTCGTAATTTACGAAAAGTTAAATCTCTGAAAATGTCAAAATTTAAACAAATAGATCCACATTTTTTAAAAAGATATAAATATTGAAAAATGATCGAAATTTGCAAAAAAGTCGAATTTTTCAAAATTTGAGATTTTCGGAAAGTCGAATTTTAAAAAAATTCGAAATTTCAAGAAACACAATTATTCGTTTTCAAAAAGTCAAAACAGTGAAAATATATCAAAAAAAAATTCTTCCTCTCGAATAAATTATAAAAATTGACATTTTGAAAAAAGACGAATTTAAAATAAACTTCTTACAAAGTGAAGATTTTGAAAAAAAGTCGAAATTATTGGAAAAAGGTAGAACTTTGAAAAAATGTTAAAATTGAAACAATTAGATCGAAATTTTTAAAAAAAGTCGAAATTGTAAAAAATTATCAAAATTTACAAAAAAATTATTTTTGAAAACGGTCGGAATAAAAAATTAAAATTTGCTTATCAAAGTTTTCAAAAAAGTTCAAAATTGTCGAAAAAAATAAATTTTTTTAAAGTTTTTTATTCAAAAGGAAGCAAATTTATCAAGAGGTCGAAATTTCGAGAAAAAAGTCGAAATTTATGGAAGGTCAACGCTCTGAAAATGTCAAATTTAAACAAATAAAGCCACATTTTTTAAAAAGGTATAAATATTGAAGAATCGACGCAATTTGAAAAAAGGCGAAATTTTCCAAAATTGAAATTTGCAAAAAAGTTGAATTTTTAAAAATTTGAAATTTTCTGAAAGACGAATTGTCAAAAAATTCGAAATTTCGAGAAATACAATTATTCGGTTTCAAAAAGCCAAAACCTCGAAAATATATTAAAGTTTTAACAAAAACGACGAATACTTAAAATTTTCGAAAATTGTTCATTTTGAATAAGTTATAAAAATTGAAATTTTGAAAAAAAAAGAGGAATTTAAAATAAACTTCTTACAAAGTTATGGTTTTTAAAAAAAAGTCGAAATTATTAGAAAAAGTCAAAATTTCGAACAAATTTTAAAATTTAAACAAGTAGATCGAAATTTTCAAAACAATCGAAATTGTGAAAAATTGTCAAAATTTGCAAAAAAATTTACTTTTGAAAACGGTCGGAATAAAAAATTGAAATTTGCTTATCAAAGTTTTCAAGGGAGTTCAAAATTTTCGAAAAATTTAAAATTTTTAAATTTTTTTATTCAAAAGAAGGCAAATTTATCAAGAGGTCGAAATTTCGAGAAAAAAGTCGAAATTTACGGCATGTCAAAGCTCTGAAAATGTTAAAATTTAAACAAATAGATCCACGTTTTTTAAAAAGGTATAAATATTGAAAAATGATCGCAAATTGTAAAATAAGTCGAAATTTTCAAAAATTGAAATTTGCAAAAAAGTCAAATTTTTCAAAATTTGAAATTTTCAGCAAGTCGAACTTTCAAAAAATTCGAAATTTCGACAAATACAATTATTTGTTTTCAAAACGTCAAAATCTCGAAAATATATTAAAGTTTTAACAAACGCGACGAATAGTTAAAATTTTCAAAAAATTCTTCATTTTGAAAAAGTTATAAAAATTGACATTTTGAAAAAAAAACACGAATTTAAAATAAACTTCTCACAAAGTGAAGATTTTGAGAAAAAGTCGAAATTATTAGAAAAAGTCAAAACTCCGAAATTTTCAAAAAAGTCGAATTTTTCAAAATTCGAAATTTTCAGAAAGACGAATTTTCAAAACTTTCGAAATATCGAGAAATACAATTACTCGTTTTCAAAAAGTCAAAAACCTCGAAAGTATATTAAAGTTTTAATAAACGCGACGAATAGTTAAAATTTTCAAAAAAGTCTTAATTTTGAATAAGTTTTAGAAATTGACCTTTTGAAAAAAAAGAGAAATTTAAAATAAATTTCTTACAAAGTTAAGGTTTTTGAAAAAAAGTCGAAATTATTAGAAAGAGTCAAAATTCGAAAAAATGTTAAAATTTAAGCAAATAGACCGAACTTTTCAAAAAAAGTCGGAATTGTAAAAAATTATTAAAGTGTGCAAAAAAATTTATTTTTGAAATTCGGAATAAAAAATTGAACTTTTTAAAGTTTTTTATTCAAGAATCAAATTTCGAGAAAAAAGTCGAAATATTAAAAAAAAATCAAAATTATCCAAAAAGAAACATTCTTGAAAAGGTCGAAATTTTCAAAATCCAATTTTCAAAAAATTCGAAACTTCGAAAAATAGTCGTTTTCAAAAGGTCAAAACCTCGACAACAAAATCTGAATTTTAAGTAAAATGTTGAAGAACTGAAAATTTCAAAAACACTCTCCATTTTAAATAAGTTCTAAATAAAAACTGGAAATTTGGTAAAAATGTAATTTTTCCAAAAATAATGTTCAATTTGACAAAGAAATCAAAATTTCGAAGAAGAGTTGAAATTTTCGAAAAAAGTGAAAAGTAAACCAAACTTTTCAAAAGTCGAATTTTCGAAAAAGTCTAATTTACAGAAAAAAATGAAGTTTCGAGAAAAATGTTTGGGGAAACTTCAAAACTTCAAAAAAAATTTAAAATTTAGACAAATAGATCAAAATTTAAAAAAAAATCGAAAAAAAAAGTCAAAATTTGCAAAAAAATTAATTTTGACAAAGGTCGGAATTTTTAAAAATTTCGAAACTAAAAAAATTGGAATTTTTGGAAAATTTGCTTATCAAAGTTTTCAAGAGAGTTCGAAATTTTCGAATAAAAATAAATTTTCTAAAGTTTTTTATTCAAAAGGAGGCAAATTTATCAAGAGGTCAAAATTTCGAGAAAAAAGTTGAAATATTGAAAAAATTCAAAATTATCCAAAAGGAAAAGAAAAATTCTTAAAAAGGCAAAAATGTTCAAAAGTAAAAATTTTCAAAATCCAATTTTCAAAAAATTCGAAATTTCGAAAAATAGTCGTTTTCAAAAGGTCAAACCTCGACAGAAATATCCGAATTTTAAGCAAAATGTTTAAGCATTGCAAATTTCGAAAAATCTCCATTTTAAATAAGTTCAAGTAAAAACTGGAAATTTTGTAAAAATGTAGTTTTTCCAAAAATAATGTTCAATTTGACAAAGAAATCAAAATTTCGAAGAAGAGTTAAAATTTTCGAAAAAAACGAAAAATAAACTAAAATTTTCAAAAAAGTCGAATTCTCGAAAAAGTCTAATTTACAGAAAAAATGAAGTTTCGCGAAAAATTTTTTAGGAAAACGTCATATCGAAAAAATACTAAAATTTAAACAAATAGTTTGAAATTAAAAAAAATCGAAATTGTGAAAAATTATCAAAATTTGCAAAAAAAATTATTTTGAAAACGGTCAGAATTTTCAAAAAAGTTGAAACTAAAAAAAAATTGGAATTTTTGGAAAATTTGCTTAACAAAGTTTTCAAGAAATTTCGAAATTTTCAAAAAAATTTAAATTTTTTTAAGTTAATTTTTTAAAGGGAGGCAAATTTATCAAGAGGTCGAAATTTCGAGAAAAAAGAAATATTGAAAAAATTCAAAATTATCTGAAAAGAAAGGAAACATTCTTAAAATTGCCGAAATTTTCAAAAACTGAAATTTTCAAAATCCCATTTTCAAAAATTTCGAAATTTCGAAAAATAGTCGTTTTAAAAAGGTCAAAACCTCGACAAAAAAATCTGAATTTTAAGCAAAATCTTGGAGCATTGAAAATTTCAAAAAAACTCTCCATATTAAATAAGTTCAAATAAAAACTGGAAATTTCGTAAAAATTGTAATTCTTCCAAAAATAATGTTCAATTTGACAAAGAAATCAAAATTTCGAAGAAGAGTTGGAATTTTCGAAAAAAGCGAAAAATGAATTAAAATTTTCAAAAAAGTCGAATTTGCAAATAGTCTAATTTACAGAAAAAATGAATTTTCAGGAAAAATTTGGAAAAATTCAACAGTTTTCAAAAAGAGGAAATTTACAGAAAAAGTCAAAATTTTGAGTAAAAGATTGAAATCAGGAAAAAAAATCGAAATTTTCAGTAAAGTCGAAATCATCAAAAGTAGAAATTTTTAAAGAACCCAACTCGAAAAATTCGAATACCAAAAAATTCGAAATTCCGAAAAATAGTAATTTTCAAGAAGTCAAAACCTGGAGAAAAAATCAAGATTTTAAAATGTTGCAAAGTTCATAAAACTCGTTGTTTTGAAAAGTCCAAAAAAATCGACATTTCAAAAAAAAGAGGTAATTTTTTTGCAAACAAATCAACTTTAACAAGAAATTGAAATTTATAAAAAAAGTCAAAATTTACGGAAAAAATTAAATCTCTGAAAATGTCAAAATTTAAACAAATAGATCGGCATTTTTTAAAAGATATAAATATTGAAAAATGATCGAAATTTGCAAAAAGTCGAAATTTTCAAAAATTGAAATTTTCAAAAATTGAAATTTTCAAAAATTGAAATTTTCAAAAATTGAAATTTTCAAAAATTAAAATTTTCAAAAATTGAAATTTTCAGAAAGTTCAAAAAGAATTCAAAATTTGGAGAAATACATTTATTCGTTTTCAAATAGTCAAAACCTCGAAAAAAGATCAAAATTTTAACAAAAACGACGAATAGTTGAAATTTTCAAAAAATTCTTCATTCTGAATAAGTTATAACATTGAATTTTTAAAAAAAAGGAGAATTTAAAATAAAATTCTTACAAAGTGAAGATTTTGAAAAAAAAATCTAGATTTTTGGGGAAACGTCAAAACTACAAAAATATGTTAAAATTTAAACAAATTGATCGAAATTTAAAAAAATCGAAATTGTGAAAAATTACAAAATATGCAAAAAAATTTCATTTTGAAAAAGGTCGAAATTTAAAAAAAAACTCGAAACTAAAAAAATTGGAATTTCTGGAAAATTTGCTTATCAAAGTTTTCGAGAGCGTTCGAAATTTTCCAAAAAAATTTAATTTTTTTTAATTTTTTTTTTCAAAGCGAGGCAAATTTATCAAGAGGTCGAAATTTCGAGAAAAAAAATCGAAATATTGAAAAAAATTCTAAATTGTCCAAGAAAAAAGACTTTTTTTCGAAATTTCGAATTTTTCGAAAATAGGAGTTATTGAAAATTTCAACTTTTGAAGATTTCGACTTTTTTGAAGATTTCGATTTTCTGATTTTAATTTTTTATTCAAAATTTTGACTTTTTCTGAAAATTTCCGCCTTTTTGAAAACTGTTGACTTTTTGGACATCTTTTTCGAAACTTTCATTGTTTTTGTAAATTAGGACCGTTTCGAAAATTGGACTTTTTTGAAAATTTTAGTTTATTTTTCCATTGTTTCTAAAATTTCAACTCTTCCAAATTTTGATTTCTCTGTCAGATTGAATATTTTTTTTTTGAAAAAATTACATTTTTATGAAATTTCGAGTTTTTATTTGAACTTATGGAGTGCTTTTTGAAAGCAATGTTTCAACATTTTTTTAAAAATTTATTCATAATTTGTAAAAAGCTTGAAATTTTAAGAAAAACTCAAAATTTCTAAGCAAAAGTCAAATTTTCAAATAAAGTCGAAAACTTGCATCCTCACGAAAGAAAATTCGCCCTTGCAGCTGCTAATAAAGTCAAAAAAAAAAACAACCAGAAACAATTACAAATTAAATTCCTAGATGCTGAAACCGACAAAACTGGGAATTCGACAATTTCAGCATACAAGTCTTAACCATTGCACCGTCTATAAAATTATGGATCTTCCGTTCCCAGGCACTAACTCTAAGAAATATAAAATTTTACGATCTGAAATAATAAAAAAAAAGTTGGTAATGTCTGAATGTTCCCACGTAATGCCGATAAATCCTCTCTCATTTCTAATATTACACATACGCCTGCTTAAGAAAACATGTCACATTTCGTAACCTTGCCCCAGTTAAGCGGTTAACGCAGCTGAAGCTCTTCGTAGAATGTGTGTATTATTGTTGAAAATGACCTAAACATAAATTAACTCTTCGGAAGCGCATTGAAATTTAAAAATAAAACTTGTCTAACAACACATGTGCAACACATTTTTATTCTGCAATATGCAAAACGGAATAAATATTATTTTATTATGCATAGGAAGTCCATAAAATGTAAACAAATCTAACTCCTACTGTAAACTTGCACTAAATTTTCATTTAGTAGTTTTCGTCATATTTATCCTTCAGTTCGTTATTTTTACAAATATTATTTTACAGCATAGCTTTTTGAAGAATATTTCGAGTGAAAACTTCTTTGAACTGAGGGATTTTGAATAGGGAGTAAATTTGTGGTTTCACTTAACCATCACGCTTTACCAGCACGCGTTACCAACATGCAACACCCTGTCAACCTTAGAGCATGTTGTTAACACAATAAGTAATCGCTTACGTGTAAAGTATTAAATATCCAAGTAAATTCGTCTTGAATATTGCAACAGTGTTAACTTCTCGAAAAGATCAAGAAAATAAAAAAAATTGATTCCAAAAGGAGACTCTTCTGGTTTCATTTGACAATTGCATTACAGTTACTGTTTACTGAAGCTAATTTTGATTGACTTTTCAGTATGCATTTCATATATTAATTGATGGAGGACAGGTTGAGAACCTTACCTCAAAGAATGAAGAAGAGGAAGGAAGAAGAAAATTGATAAAAACTGAAATACAAATCTTGTCCCCTGAAACCAAGAAAAATTAAAAAAACACAACAAAGGTTGCTCAACCTTTTGCAGCAACATTTGTTGTGTTTTCTAATCTCAAGATTTGTATTTCAATTTTTAAAGATAGCCAAGGATCAGTTCGTTCCACCAAAAAAAAAAAGAGAATTGATAGAAGTAAGCACGGAAATCAAGCAGAAAATCATTTTTCTATTGCACGCTGAGTTGGGCTAGGTGGGAATGCTCCAAATAAATAAATGAATCAAATAAATCAACAACCCATAGAGCCGCATCATGAATATTCATTCCATTACATTCTACTTAACAGCATTTTCGTGGGTACCCCGAGTTAATAAACCGTTTCACAATGGATCCAAATGCATTAATACGTCAATTATTCCATCATTCTTCTTTATTTCGAGCAACACTGACGTTGCCGTCGCTGGCGCGGAGGTGTTGTGGTGGCATTACTTCAGCGCTCGACCGGCGGAGGTAGATAGGCTCCGGTTAGGTGTGTCTATTGTGGGGCCTTCTCAGACCACAATGCATCAACAATCAGCCGTGCAGATGTACAATACTGCTTTGTGCACGCGCCCACAGACTAATTCCAACACTGTTTTATAAAGAAGCGACCGTCCATCTGTTTTCTTTTAGCTCGATTTATCTGGATACAGCGCAGAAGGCCTCGTGTTGTTCCTCGTAAACGCACGCGGAAGTGCCACTATCGTTTACCATTACGCTATCTGTGCGGTGCATATGAATTTAAATGACGTATAAAGTCCATTTTTAAACTTAATAAGACGTAAAATGTCATAAAATGCAGATGTGTACCGCAGCTTTGTCGCGATATTATCTTGTGGTCGCCACAAGTTGGTTATGAAATCGAAGCGTTCGTAGTCCGAGTAAGATTTTGGCCAGTTGCCATTTCGATAATACGAAATTAAATGGCAGTAATACCGCTAACAGCCCCAGAACCAGGGGAGGCAAATAGGGGCATTTGGCCCTGGCCCCAAATTCACAAATGGTTAAGTTTTTTAGTCGTCAAAAGTATTTTGACACCCATGGGTGCCAATAAGTTTTTGCCGCTGCAAAAATGTATTGGGTTGCCAAGAAAGTAATTTCGTTTTTTTTTCACATAGACAGCGTTACTTAAATTTTTTTTGAATGAATTCTGTGAGTGATGTTCTTTACGCTTTGACATTTGATATCAGTCAGATTGAGGTTCATTTTAAAGCAGGTGGTAAGAGATTTTATTTGCAGCTGATAGTTAAGGGTCAATTTTAACGTGGAAGTACAAAAACGAACATTTTCGGCATATTTCACTTTTTTATTTCCGTAAAGGACGGAAAGCTGCAGAGGCTCATAAAGAAATATGTGAAGTTTATGGTGGTGATTGCATAATAGAACGCACTTGTCAGAATTGGTTTAAGAAATTCCGTTCTGGAGATATTTCACTCAAAGATAACCAACGTTCTGGTCGACCTACTAAAGTTAATAATAATCAAATTAATGCCATTATTAAAGAGGATGGTTTTATATCTGTTCGAGAGATTTTCGGGGAGGTTAAATGTATTACACAAACTATTGAGAATCACCTAAAATGTCTTGCCTCGATATTTGGGTTCCCCATAAATTGAAAGATATTCATTTGACAACGAATCAATATTTTCAATACCCATCTTAGGCGCGATGAAAATGATCCCTTCTTAAAAAGAATCATTACTGGTGATGAACAGTGGCTCATCTACAGTAACATCATTCGAAAACGATCATGTTCCAAGCGGGATGGACCAGCACAAACCACATCAAAAGTTGAATGCATAAAAAAAAGATCATGCTGTCGATTTGGTGGGATTATAAAAGTGTTATGTATTTTGAGCCGCTTTCAAGGAACCAGACAATCAATTCAGATGTGTACTGCCAACAGCTAATGAAACTGGATGAAGCAATCAAAGAAAAAAGGCCAGAATTGGCAAATTGGAAAGGAATTGTTTCCCACCATGACACATCTTTGGTAACTCATGGGAAATTATTGGAGCTTGGTTGGGAAGTGATGTCGCCCATACATCCCTGACCTAGCACCATCTCATTACCATTTTTTTCGTAGTTTGCAGAACTCTATGAATGCTAAAAATTTCCCAAATGATGATGACCTTAAATCGCACTTGGTTCAGTTTTTATCTAAGAAAGATCAGAAATTCTATGAGCTGCGGAATCATGAAGCAGCAAGAAACATGGCAAAAGGTCATTGAACAAAATGGAAAATATATAATTGATTAAAGTCTGTTCTTTGTATTAAAAAAGTGTTTTTTTTATACCACAACACCGAAATTACTTTCTTGCCAACCCTATAGATTCCGGTGCTGTCGCTAATCATGCAAACAGTTATACTTATTGATTAATAACAGCCGAACTCATCAAAAAGTATCAAATATATCGATGGATATGTCAGAACTACACAATCTATAAAATTCATAAATGATTATACTCCCACTTTCACTTAACTTGGAGTTCCACTGAAATGATAACTTTGCCACAGAGCAATTTTTAATGCGATCTCAAAGGGGCTCATTATATAGTACAGGATATACTTCTTCCGGGATTGGGCTGTGTCAATGAACTACTAAAAGTGTTCGACGTTTCGCCCACCATCGTAGGAGGCTTCTTCAGGAACAAAGAAAAGAAACAATAAATGAAAAGAGAAATACAAGGGAATATGCAAAAATGAAAGAATGAAAAGGCCAATTTCAAAACATCAGAGCACGGTAACTTAGTATGTCCACCATCCCAGAGGCGAAACTCTTCTGAATTGAAAATTGGTACAAAGGATAAGAAAGTTTAGACAGAAGATCACGGTAACTCAGTATGTTCACTATACCAGAGGCGAAACTCTTCTGAATTGAAAATTGGTACAAAGGATAAGGCAGTTTAGACAGGAGAGCACGGTACCTCAGTATGTCCGCCATGCCAGAGGCGAAACTCTTCTGAGAGAAAAGAGGGAAAGGGAAATTTTATATACCATTCGTCTGCGCGATCACTTCCTAAGATTTCCGATGGATGGTCTCCAGATGGAGGAAAGCATGTAACCGTCGTCTCTGTTGATGTTTTTGGGGAATTTTTGGATTTCAATGGCCTCGCGTATCTTCCTATTATAGTAATTGGGAATATTGGATATAATTGAAATATTATCAAAGAGAATCTTATGTCCGGTCTCATGTTGATGTTCCGCAATGACTGACTGCGAAAATAAACCAGACTTAAGACATCTTTGGTGCTCGGAAATTCGCGTCTTAAATGATCGCCCCGTTTCTCCGATGTACACTGAACCACAAGAACAAGGAACCCTGTACACGCCATTAGAACAAAAGGATGAAATTTTATCTTTGGGAGATGGGAGGAGCTGTTGGATCTTTGAGGATGATGAAAAAATGGGTTTAATGTTGTGTTTTCTCAATAATTTTCCGATTTGATCTGTTACTTCGTGAGCATAAGGAAGAAAGGCTTTAGAAGAAATTATTGAATTTTGTGAAGGACGAAGGATAGGGTGAAGATGTCGTTTAATGACAGTTTCAATGTCGTGCGATTTGTAACCATTGTTGCGGAAGTTAAAACGAATTTTGTTCAACTCGTCTGAAAGATTTATCGGTTGTGAAATTGCTACAGCTCGTGAAACCAGTGAATTTATGACAGAAAGTTTTTGGAAAGGATGATGATGGGACTCTGCATGCAAATAACGATTAATATGTGTGGGTTTTCGATAAACGAAATGAGGAACGCGACCGTTTGGTAAACGGGTCACCAGAACGTCAAGAAAAAGAAGAGAACCGTTGTTTTCAATTTCCATAGTGAAGCTAATGCTTATATGCTTACGAAAGTTACCTTCCACGACCAAAATAAGTGAAAAATATACTTCTTTCGATGCTAAACTGTTTGAAAGAACTGCTGAAAGTCTTCCTCCATCGTAATGGGCTTTTTTAAAAACAAGAAGAACAACCAAATTCGAAACAGAACAGCTATGCCAAAAGATCACTGTAATTCAGTATGTTAACCACATCAGAAACTCATCTATAGTGACAGTGGAATGAAAAACCAAGTTTCAAGCTCGATGACTCCATACATCAGCCATACCAGAGGCTAGATAAAAATGGTGCAAAAAAGTAAAGAGGTGCAATCAATACAGCAGGGCAGTATAATTCGTACCAGAAGCCAAAGGCGAAACTCATCTGCAGAGGCCGTGGAACGAAAAAAAAAACCAAGATTCTAAATAGAAGAGTTTGGTAACTCAGTCGTCAACCATACCAGAGGCGAAGTGAACATGGCGCAGAAGAGGCGAAGGGATGCAATCAGTACAGAAGGGTAAGACAATTCGATATGTCAACCACACCAGATGCCATCATCTGCAGACTATGTAACAAAAAAAAACAGATTGTAGATAGAAGAGCTTGGCAACTCAGTTTTTTTTTTCAAGTTTAATCCACTCGCCAAGGAGCAACCCCATTATTCCTTCAAAGCACTGCTAGTAGGTGCGGAAATGGTGGGGCTATTGCCCAGGGATTATGATGCCCTAATGTTAGAGCCATACATCCAATGCCAGCCGCTTCATCCATCTTGGAGCCATCTGTGTACCAGATAAAGGTCCATCATTTTATTTTGGTATGACGAAAGGGTTCTTTTGGCGGATAGAAATAACCACTTCAAATGGAATTTCGAAATATGTTACATAGCCATATAGTTCTTTGGTGGTGTTAGTATATATGGCTGGACAAACTCTATAATTTTGTGGTGTCCTGTAAGGTTCCCTGCTCTTATATTTTCAGTTTGACAGATTCGTAATGCCCAATCGCCTCCTCTCTCGTTGCACAGATGTGTATGTGAGACAGTTTTTTTTTAAGTTTAATCCACTCGCAAAGGGTAACCCCCTTATGCTTTCAAAGCACTGCGAGTAAGATGCGGAAACAAGGATAGATGGCGATAAACCGCCTTCTTAACCAAGGATAGGTTGTAACTTTTGCGAAAAATTCCTTTCGGTAACAAGGAAGTTGAACTTGGAACAACTTGGAAGTTCTATAGAAAAAAGTATCTCCGTAGACAAAAGTCCTCACTGTGCCAGGCTGGACCGCACAGGAATTTGCTGTCTCCGACTGTCTAGTACGCTTCAAGAATCTTGCCCTTGGGGGGATCAATCCTATTGGTTCCTGCGAGCATCTTCCATGATAGTACTTGTAGAAAAGAGACAAGTCATCGATCATACGTCTATGCTCTAGTGTTCGAGAATCGGTCAGACTATCGTCATCAATTAGGCGAATCGTTCTTCTTTGAATTGAATCCAAGAGAGCTAAAGTGTGTTTTGGGGCTGAACTCCAAACATGAGAACAGTATTCTAGTGTTGGCCTAACTTGAGTTTTATATAGTGTTAATAGCTGATGAGATGTGAAGTACTTTTTAGCTCTAAAAAGAAAGCCTAGCTTCTGAGAGGTGGATTCGGCAATGGCGCGCACATGAGCTTCCCAAGAGAAGTTAGTGCTCGCGTTCACTCCTAGGGTAGATAGATTAGATTCCATCGGAAGGTTTTTACCGTCCATTAGTATGTTTGTTGCTTTATCCCTTGATGTTTTCTTAGAGAAAACCGCGGCCTGAGTTTTTGAAGCGTTGAAATCGACCAAATTTTTCTTACCCCATTCCAGAATAATCCCGAGATCCTGATTAATCCTCTGTATCTGCTGTTCTTTTAGTCGATCTGAAGCAGCGATAAATAATGGTTTGTCGGAGAAAAAAGATGACACAAAGTTCCTGTCATCTGCGTAGCTGTATATAGGATTGGAAGTTGAAGCCAAGAGATCGTTTATGTATGACAGAAATACAGTAGGAGACAGAACAGACCCCTGAGGCATCCCTGCGTTAATCGCAAATGTCTCGGATGAGATGCCATCGACGAAGAGCTGAAGAGATCTGTCAGGCGAGAAAATTGGATATCAAATGACAGAGTCCAGGAGGAAGACCATAAGATGTTAATTTGACGAGAAGAGATCGGTGCCAGGCTCTGTCGAAAGCCTTTGAGATATCCAATGCCACAACCCTAGCCTCACCATGTTTTTCCATAGCTGAGTTACAGATATGAGTAACATATGCCAGTAGATCGCCAGTGGAACGTTGTTGTCTAAAACCGTATTGCCTGTCGGAGATGATTCTATTTTCCTCCAGATATTTGAGAATCTCGATGTTGATAACCTTTTCCATCACTTTAGATATAACGGGTAACAAAGATATAGGGCGATAGTTGTTAGCCAGATTCCTTTTTCCCTTTTTAGGGACAGGCTGCACTCTAGCAGATTTCCAGATGTTAGGGAATACACCTTTGTTGTAAGAGAGTGTGAACAATTTGCTTAGAACAGGAGTCAACTCTGGGGCGCACTTCTTAAGAACAATAGCGGGAATACCATCAAGGCCAGAAGCTTTCGAGGTGTCGCCAGCTTCAAGGAGAATCTTCCTGATTGTGCGTTGTCTGAAAACAATTTCAGGCATCGAAGTGCCAACCTTAGGAAGAATAGGAGGTTCTGCGTTTAGAGAATCAAGGTTTCAAATTTTCAGCAAACATTAAGGCTAACATGTCAGCCTTTTCCTCGGAGGTAGTAGCAATATTACTATTTTCATCGAGTAAAGGTGGAAAATTTGAAGGTGTAAAATTCTTTCCAATCGATTTTGCAAATCCCCAAAAGGACCTGGAACCGTTCGGACAGTTGATAAGCCTCTGGCGCATTTTACGATCGAAATCACCTTTTGCCTCGTCAATAACCTGTTTACAAGAATTTCGTGCATCGACAAATATGGTCCGAGTTTCGACTGAGGGATTATTTCGCCAACGACGATATGCGCGATTTTTGCAGGAGACAGCCGAGCACTTTTTACTGAACCAAGATTTACTGGAGGCAGACTTCTTTTGGGAGTGGGGAATTGAGCATTCTATACCAATCAGGATAGTTTCCGTGATGGATTTGACGACTAAGGAAGGGTTGTCCGAGTTAAAGCAGACTTCCTGCCAGGGGAGAGATGCAAAGAAGTCTCTTAATTCTTCCCAGTTTGCAGAGTTAAAGTACCAAACCCTACGGGACTGCGTCTGGGAAGGAGGTGGTATATGAAGCGAGCAACAAGCTTGTGGTCCGAATTTTCAAGCGGTGATGTCACAGAGATTTTATACGAATTTGGTGAATTTGTAAGTAAAAGGTCGGGGTAGATTAAGGTTGATGGATATCTACATCAGGAATTCTTGTGGATTCCTCAACTAAGTGCGATAGTCCACAAGTGATGGCGAAAGCCTCTGCCACCCTTCCCGCTTTGTCAGTTCGGGAAGAAAACCTTAACCAGGGGATGTTGTGTACGTTAAAGTCACCGAGAAAGATAACCTCAGTTTTTGGATAATTCGTCCGTAGGTGATCAAAGGTTACGGAGAGATAAGAGAAGAGCTGTCTGTATGAGGGATCGTTTGGAGACAAATAAAATCAACAAATGAATATTACTTCGATTTTGGAGCAGATTTTCAACCGAATCACATCATGATCAGCAGATTCCAGTGCTTCTTCTCGTTGACAGGACAGGTCGCTTCTCGTAAAAGCACAGATTCCCCTCTTGTGTCGACATTTTGTGTGCAAGTCGTAGTTAGGGCAAAGCAAATGGTCTGTATTGATGGATGGGGAGACTTGGGTTTCTGTCAGAGACAGCACATGTGGTCTTTCATTTTGAAGCTTGACCTCCATGGTTGTGGTAGCCTCTGTTATACTCAGACAGACCAGCCGTTACACTTTCTGCAACTTGCTTTGGGTCAGTTTTTCTTCAGTTTATGGCCACCATATGAAGGAGGCAAACGTAACGATGGGTCCTACTATCGTTAAGTTTGACCATAAGATTATTTTCGGTTTTATTCCCCATGATTTACTAATTAATCTCGCTCATAGCTGCGTTGGTCGTCCCTTTAAGGCGTGTATTTGAAGAAAGTCTGGAGGCAAGGTGGATTCGTGGATATTTTACTCCCGAAAGAGAAGGTTCTTTTTTATTAAAAAAGAGATGGATTCGTGGATATTTTACTCCCGAAAGAGAAGGTTCTTTTTTATTAAAAAAGAGATCTTAGATTTAGCTTTTTTCTTTTCGTAAAAGGAATGGTTGTCATTTTCTCTGGGCTGATTCTCAGCTCTTTTTTTGACACCCTTTATTGACAGTATTTATGGCACTTTTTTAAAGTTTAATCCACTCGCAAAGGGTAACCCCATTATGCCTTCAAACCACTGCGAGTAGGGTGCGGAACCAAGGATAGATCGCGATGAATTGCCTTCGTCAAGGATATGTTGTAATTTTTGGGAAAATCCTTCTGAAACGAGTTGTATAGCTTGAAAGTTCTATAGAAAAAAGAGTCTCCCTAGACAGAACTTCTCACTGTGTCAAGCTGGACCTCACAGGAATTTGATGTCTCCGACTGTCTTGTATGCCTCAAAAATTTGGCCCTTGGGGGGATCAATCCTATTAGTTCTGGCGAGCATCTCCAATGACAGTATTTGCAGAAAAGCGATAAGTCACCAACCGCCTGTACTCTAGTGTTTCGAGAGAATCGATCAAACTCTCCTAATTAGGCGAATGGCTCTTCTTGAATCGAATCCAAAATAGATAAAGTGTGCTTTGGGGCTGACTCCAAACATGAGAACAATATTCTAGTGTTGGCTAACTTGAGCTTTGTATAGTGTGAGTAGCTGATGAGATGTGAAGTAGTTTTTAGCTCTAAAAAGAAAGCCCAGCTTCCGAGAAGCGATTTATCAATTAGGGAGCACATGGTCACTCCAAGAAAACTTCATATATACTAAGTCTGGTAGTTATGTCGGATCTATAATTCCAAGTTTCAAGGAAAGTGCAGTTTCATATGATAATCTTCCCGCTGGACATAATTAATTACATTGATGTGAATTATGAATTGTTACAAGGTCATTTAAACGTACAAACAATTCTACGCTCTGATACCGTAAATACTCACGTTGCACAGGTATTTAAAATGCTACTTCTAAATACGGTGATGTATTATTTAGCCTCAGACCTGCACATTTTGTAACATGTTCACATACGTCGGAAATTCCTGTTAGAAGATTGCAGCGTTATTTTAACGAGTAAAGAGCGCATACGACTTTAGATACGGTTTTGGCGCAGTTTGTATTAATCTACCACGGTTACGTGTCTTTGTTCTAGCTCCTTATCTCCGCATAAATTATGAGTAAAGTGCCCTTGCGATAAAAATCTTGTTATGTGTGTGTACTTGCGATAATGTTACTTGGAGATGCGCTATCTGGCGAAAGTAAATTAAATAAAGTTAGAAGGCAAACGTGTTATTTAACAGGCGACCTTATATGCGTATCATTTTAATAAACAACTAATCCTTATAGGTGCTAATTTAGAACCGTTGTTTATTAAGCGAGAAAGCGACAACGACATCTGATGTATGTTTTAAAATGTCTATTTTGAACGATCACTACAATGTACAATTACCTTAATTGCCTTCACTTTAATAACCATGCAGATCCTTTCAAACACAGTTTCATTAATAAATCTGATTGACGTTTGTTCGCTAATTAATAATTTTTTGTTTCAGGTAAGCCACCAGCTCATTTTGCAACCATTCGCCCACGAGAGAAATAAATTTCGTTTAGGTGTGTAGTTAACCTTCTAAAGAAGTAAAGCAAATCGCAATTAAAGAGCTCTAGCTTTTAGCTTTGTAAAGACTTTGGTCCTGTAGGCCAGGGCTTGGAACCATTTAGGTTTTCGTCCCAGAATAAAAATGATCTTGGTTCGGTTCCGGTTTTTGCTCCGACAAAAACAATGGTCTTCGCTTCAGTTCCGAATGACTTAAATTTAAATTTTTGAAAAGTTTTTTTTTGGATTAAAAAATTATTTTCTACCATAATTTAGAAAACGTTTTGCCTTTTTTCTTCGATGTTACGACTATCTTGATCTTGTTTAGAATTTAACGTGATTCTATTTCATTTTGTCAGATTAGCTATATTTCAAATTGAAAAGCCTAATTTTGAAGATAAAGTTGAAATGTTCGATGTCAAAATTTATATAATATTCGATTCTTTTTGTTTAAATTTCTACATTTGAACCCGAAATTTCATTCGAAGTTCATATGTTTTGGTAGAACGGGCTGGTCCTTGGTTATCTTCAAAAATTGAAATGAAAATTTGTCCTCTGAAACCAAGAAAGACTTAAAAACACAACCTTTGTTGTATTTCTCAAGAAATCTAATGATGATGCATATTTTCCCTCTATTTGCAACATTTTTCGATGTTTGAAGTCTTACTAAACTCTGGGTGGCACGTTTACTCTCCTTCGTTAAAGAAGTCGATCGAAAAATTATATTTAATTGGTTGGGCACCATTTTTTCTTCAAAATTCTACTCCTTTTTCAAATTTTGTCCTTCATTTTAAACTTCTAATGTATTACTAAAATTTGTCTTCTTTCTTATCAAAATCTAATCTATTTAAAATTTTGAATTTTTATCTCAAAATTTTCGTTTTATTTTCTTTAAAATTCCAAAATTCGACCATTTCTGAAAATTTCCCCTTTTTTAAAATTCGAATTTCTGCAAATTTCGACTTGTTTACCAAAATTTGGCTTTTCCTCAAGATTTGATCGATCTTTTGATAAAAAAGTAAAAATTTTGAACAAATTTGTTTTAGAATTTCTTAATATTTGTAAAAAGACAAAAACCTAGCAAATTTTCTATGAAAATTTTAAGGTTTTCGAGATTCTTTTAAACCCAATTTTCTGAAAATTCCGACTTGTTTCTTAAAATATTAACATCTGTCTCAATATTGGACATTTTCAGACGTTAAGGTGGGGCACTTGTCTCTCTCTCTCTCTCTCTCTCTCTCTCTCTCTCTCTTCCCTATTCTCCTCTCTCCCTCTCTCTCTCTCCTCTCTCTCTTCCTTCTCTCCTCTCTCTCCCTTCTCTTCTTCTCTCCCTCTCTCCTCTCTCTCTCTCTCTCTCTCTCTCCCTCTCTCCCTCTCTCCTCTCTCTCCTCTCTCTCTCTCTCTCTCTCTCTCTCTCTCTCTCTCTCTCTCTCTCTCTCTCTCTCTCTCTCTCTCTCTCTCTCCTCTCTCTCTCTCTCTCCTCTCTCTCTCTCTCTCTCTCTCTCTCTCTCTCTCTCTCTCCTCTCTCTCTCTCTCTCTCTCTCTCTCTCTCTCTCTCTCTCTCTCTCTCTCTCTCTCCTCTCTCTCTCTCTCTCTCTCTCTCTCTCTCTCTCTCTCTCTCTCTCTCTCTCTCTCTCTCTCTCTCTCTCTCTCTCTCTCTCTCTCTCTCTCTCTCTCTCTCTCTCTCTCTCTCTCTCTCTCTCTCTCTCTCTTGTAAGCAG
This sequence comes from Dastarcus helophoroides, assembly GCA_028583605.1. NCBI lineage: Eukaryota > Metazoa > Arthropoda > Insecta > Coleoptera > Bothrideridae > Dastarcus > Dastarcus helophoroides. The sequence goes on from CM053328.1 coordinate 8,365,423, forward strand.
TCAAGAGAAAATAAATATTTAAGCAGAAAATTCAAAGTATTTCTCAAAATTTTGCAAATTTTTAAAAAATTTAGTTCGCTGAGATATTTCGAATTTTAATTAGACTTCGTATTTTTCCTTGAAATTTCTTTCTTAAAATTTGACTTTCTCTCAAAATTTCGTTTTCCAATTACAAGGTTTTTTCTCAAAATTTCGTCTTTTTGAAAAGTTCTTTTTTTAACATTGGATTTTTTTTTAAATTGCCTACCTGCTAGAATCAGAACTTTCAGTTAAATTTACTTTATGCTTAAAATTGGACTATTTCTCCAAATTTTCATATTTATCTCAAAATTCAGTATTTATATTTCTGGAAAATACTATTTTTTCTCCAAGATTTGTGTTTTCTTTCGAAATTTCGATCTTTTTCTTCCAAATTTCTATTTTCTTTTCAAAATGTGTTTTCGGAAATTTTCCTTGAAATTCGTCTTTTTCTCGAAAGTTGGATATTTTTCTCAAAAATCACCATTTGGAAATTTCGACTTTTATGTCAATATCATATCCACTATGGTCCTAGAAATCTCTACTTTTTCTTGGAAATCTTCACTTCTTCTTGAAAATCAAAATTTTTTTAAAATTATCGAAATTTTGAAAAAATTTCGATTTTTTGTTTGTTTCAAATTCATCTTTTTTGTAGACAAATATTTTCAAATTTGACTATTTTTATCAAAATTTTACTTTCTGTGGGAAATTTATATTGTTTTCGCTCGAAGTTTCGCCCTTTTACTCGAAATACGTATTTTTCGGAATTTTCGACTATTATAAAAATTCGTTTTTTTTTTCTCAAATTTGCATTTTATTCCAGAGTTCGACTTCTTTTTAAAATTGACTTTCTTTAGATAATTTCAAAGCTTTTCTTAATATTCGACCCTCGAAATTTCAATGGCTTTTCTAGAAATTTCCTCCTCTTTTTTTAAAATTGAATTATTTTGGGTTACTTTTTCTAAAAAATTAGGATCTTTTAGAATCTCAATTTTCAGAAGTTATTTCTAAAGTTTCTACAAATTTCAACTTTTTCTTTAAATTCAGCTTTTGCTCGAAATTTTGTTTTTTTCTTTTAAAATAAGTGTTTTGTTTCCAAAATTCGGTTCTATTCTCAAAATTCTACTTCTTTCGACTTTTTATTCGAAAATCAACTTTTTTCGAAATCGCGTCATTTTTTTTAAATAATAATTTTCGTCAATAACTTTAAATTTTCAACAACAAAAAATTAACAATTCAAAAGGATTTAAAGTATAATAAATGTTAAATATTGGAAAAAGTACAAGATTTAAAGAAATTCGAAATCTTGTTTTTTTTCTCAAAATCTCTACTCTTTGGCCTTTCTATTCAAAAAACATATTTTTTCGAAATCGCGTCATTTTTTCTGAAAATAATAATTTTGGTGAATAAACTTGAAATATTCAAAAAAAAAAATTAACAATTGAATAAACTATAATAAATGTTAAATTTTAAAAAAGTACAATATTTAAAAAAAAAGAAATCTTGTTTTTTGTCTGAAAATAAGTTTATTTTTTAAATTGGGTTTTATTCTTAAAATCCCACTTTTTGTCCTTTTTATGCAAAATTATTAGAAATCCCGTGATTTTTTTTAGAATTTTTTTTGGTGAATAAACTTGAAATTTTCTAAAAAAAAACAACTTTAAAAGGATTTAAAGTATAATAAACGTTATATTTTGAAAAAATACAAGAATTTAGAGAAATTTGAATTCATTAGAAAGTCTCGAAATAAAAAAAAATATTTTTAAACAATCAAAATTCCTAGAAGAAAAAATAAAAAACTTCAAAATACAAAAGTTCGTAGAAGGTCTAGTCAAATAAATATAGAAATTTTCGAGAAAAAAAAATCAATGTTTAAAAATGTTGAGTTTTGAAAATCGCAATTTTGGAAGTCACAGTTTTAAAAATGTCGACATTTTGAGTCTCCATTTTGAACTTTGAAACACTCAAAAAAAGACGAAATTTTGAAAGATAGAAGTCAAAATCTTGAAATTTGATAAAAACAACATTTGACTTTGTTTCCGAAATTCCTCAAAAAAGTGTTTTTCGAACTTTAGAGTTCAAATTCGAACTCTTCAGATTAAAATTTAAAGTTTTAAGAATAAATCTAACTTAAGTTGAGTTTAATGGGAAAAAATTCTGCGATTGAAGTCAAAATGTTTAGAAAAAATCCAATTAAAGTTAAAATTTTGTGGTTAAAATTCCAATTTGAAGTAAAATATCGAAATATGTTAACTGGAAATCTCAATATTTTGAGAAAACACTCGAGTTTTTCCAAAAATTTTTAACTTTTTGACAAATTCTTAATATTCGATTTTATACTAGTGTAAACTTCTTACTTAATTTTCTACTTCCGAATCGACTTTTTTGACTTTAAATTTGAACTTTCCACTTTGTTTCCGAAATTCCACAAAAAATTGTTTTCCGAAATTTAGAGTCCAAATTCGAACTCTGAGATCAAAATTCCAAATTTTAAGAATAAGTTGAAATTGGGCTGAGTTTAGAGGAAAACAATGGTGCGATTAAACTCAAAATGTTTAAGAAAAGTCGAGTCAAAGTCAAAATTTTGTGGTTAAAATTGCTAAATCTTAAGAAAAAATCGAAATATCGAAATGAAAACTGAAATTTGGAGAATATACTTAAAAAGTTGAAATGTTCAAAATTTGTGAAGGAAAAAAATGAAAAATTAGGAAAAAATGATTTTTGTTTTTAATTTCGGACACTTAAATAGTTTCATTTTGAGCAATAACTTAAAATTGAATTTTTTCTTTTAATTTTAATGTTTTCTGGAATGTCAAATTTTTTCAAATCTTAATTTAAGGGGGGTCGCCAGGTTTTATTACCTGTAAAGGAATTGTGTATTCAAAAAGTTTAAAATGTTCTAGAGCTTATTTTAAGAACATATTAAAAAAAGCAAGAAGTCTTCCTTTTTGCTAATTTTTTGACAAGAATTCTTGCTCTTGCTAAGAGAACCTCTTGTCTTGTTCTTGTTAACAAATTTACTGTCTTGTTCTTGCAGCAAGATCTAAGTCTTGCTTTTTGCTGATTTTTTGAAAGGAAATCTTGCTCTTGCTAAGAGAACATTTTGTTTTGTTCTTGCTCACAAATTTCTTGACTTATTCTTGCACCAAGAACCAAGACTTGCTTTTTGCTGATTTTTCGACAAGAAATCTACTCTTGCTAAAGGAACTTGTTGTGTTGCTCTTGCTCATAAATTTCTTATCTTGTTTATGCAGCGAGAACCAAGTCTTGCCTTTTGCTATTTTTTTGACAAGAAATCTACTTTTGCTAAAGGAACTTTTTGTCTTGTTCTTGCTCACAAATTTCTTGTCTTGTTCTTGCACCAAGAACCAAGTCTTGCTTTTTGCTAATTTTTTGACAAGAAATCTACTCTTGCTAAAGGAACTTTTTGTCTTGTTCTTGCTCACAAATTTCTTGTCTTGTTCTTGCACCAAGAACCAAGTCTTGCTTTTTGCTAATTTTTCGACAGAGAAATTACTCTTGCGAAATGAACTTTTTGTCTTGTTCTTGCTCATAAATTTCTTGCCCTTGTTCTTGCAATAAGAACCAAGACAAGAACAATGAAAAAGCAAGCCAAGAACCAGAACTCTTGTGAAGCAGTAAAATCGTCTAATGAAATTTAAAAAATAAAGTTTCGAAGTTAATTTAAAAGCGCGACTCTTCAGATTTTTTTTCTCGGTGGTAATTATTGGTGATTAGTGTCATCATATCATCTAGTGTTAGGCGTCTTTTGACAACGCATTTCCCCTCAATCACGATAAATATTCCAAAGAGGTCTGCAAATACATCTAACGGATATAACAGCAAAAACAAACAATAATTTGCAGTTTAAATACGTCTCTTTATTTCCGCATTAGCGTTAGAATTTGCATCTGACATAATCGCGAGTTAACTGCTTTTCATTACTTTTACGCTCTTCTGTGTTATTGTCCAACTTGCTGCATTTTTCACACTTAAGCTTTCTCTTAATAGCAGCAATTCTGCTCAAAAGGCCATAAAACTTTAAGCTTCGTTACTTCAGTGATCTTTTCAATTTTTCGTGTCGTGCTTATCTTTTGTAAAAATCCCATGGACTTCAAATTTGTTAAGAGATCCCATTATAAAACTCTGCTAGACAACTTTAATATTCTTTAATTTGACTGGTTCCGAGCCTTATATGACGATTTTCAGTTGAGTTATCGTCGTCCAAAACAAAAAAGTAATTTTTGTTTTTGTACTCAATAATTCGGGACATACTGATCGTACAGTAAATGCAAGTAGAGTTTTGAAAACTGCAAATCATTCTCTACAAGCACAGTTTTTGATAAAAAATTTAATATCAGAAAGTTGATTAAAAAAGTGGTAAGAACTGCTCAATTAAGGATATCTTAACTTGGCATAACTTGACAAATAATAGATGGAATGGGAATATGGTAAGCTTCAAACTTAAGGGATTTCAAAGAAACGCTGACCCTTGCAACACTCTGGTATTCTTTGCATTGAAAAGTCAAATAAAATAAGAGCTTGACGTTAGTGTTCACTAAACATCGATAGGAACTATCGACAATATCGATAGTTTTAACTATCGAAGCTATCGATAGTAACGTTACTATGTCGATAGTTCTTAACAAGCAACGTTCGTCTTTTAATAAAAATGTTTAATGTTTCGTGAAAAATCTTGAGAACTTCTATTTTAAATTCGAGGTTTAAGCTTTAACACTCGAAAATTCCAAAAACTTTAATGCTAACAATTTCCAGTAAAAAAACAATTTTAAATAAGTTTCACTTATTAAAAAAAAATCCTGTTAATTGTCGAATATTCACAAGAAATCTTTTACTTGAAGTTTCCTAAAGATTTTGCAAAAAAGTAAAAGGATTTGAATCCCTTTTTATACCCCTTAGGGTCGAATCGCCTTATAAAATTCTCACAGGGGACGTAGGAAATTTCGAACTGCAGTCACCGTTTACCGTCCGCCGATAGTCACTTCGAAGGAAATAGCTACCGAAAGAAATCGATTTTTTTATTAAAACTTAAATTAAATTTCCTAAAGTGTCAAAATATTTAGATTTTCATTGAAATATTGATCCAATTTTGGAAAAATAAGGAATTTTGAAAGAGGTAGAAATTTTGAAAAAATTATGACTAGAAATTTCTAGAAACATCTCATTTTGATGTATAAGAAACATGAAATATTCGGGAATTTTAATTAAAAAAAACTAGAAAAAGCCGAAAAAATGGATTTCAAAAAATAGTGATTTTTGAAAAATAATGTCAAAATATCAAGAAAAGTCGAAATGTTTAAAAGATAATTCAAAATTTCCAAGAGAAACTTCAGTTTTGAGACCAGAAAGTTGAATTCTTAAAAATAAATTCTTAATTTCGAAAACGACGAATGTCGAGAAAAAATCCAATTTTGGGAAAATCGCATTTTTGAAGATAACCAAGGACCAGTCCGTTCCACCAAAAAAAAATCGCATTAGAAAAGCAAATTTAAAATAGAAACCCAACCTTTCGGAAAGAATCGAAAAATGTTTAAAATTTAAATATGCCAAAATATTTTTAAAGATTTTGTGAAAAAAGTCGCAGATTTTATTTCATTATTCCAGTTTTAACATAAATTTAAATTTAGGTAAAGAATTGAATGTTTTTCTCGAAATGACCCAAACACATTTTCCTCAGCATTTTTGATAACATGCCGAGAAAACAGACGAATTTCGAGAAAACCGAACTTTAAGAAAAATTTCGAAGAAAAATTCGACATATTTAGGAACTAAAACATCGCATTTTGAATTAAATATTGAAATTTTGCGAAATAATTGAAGTAAGGTCAATTTAAGAATACAGAGTACAATTTAAAAAAATCGAAATTAGAAAGAAAGTGGCAGAATTTTGACACAAAAAATAATTTAAAAAAAAGAGCCAACAAAAAAGAGAATCAAATCGAAATTTCGAAGAAACTAATTTTAAGAGAAAAAGTCGAAATCTCCCGAAAAGTTAAGTACCGAATTTTGAGTTAAAAATAAAAATATCCAGGCAAAGGCAACTTGAAAAAACCAGTCAAAATTTCTGAAGTCAAATTAAAAAAAACCAAAACCTCCAGAAAAAATTGATGTTGATAAACATAAGAAATTTGAAAAAATAACGAAATCTTGGGAAAGCAGTCAAATTTCGACCACCTAATGAAGAAAATGACCGAATTGTTTCCAGGAAAGTCAAAATTTAAGAGAAAGATACCATTAAAAATAAAAATATCGAGACAAAGGCAACTTTAAAAAACCAGTCAAAATTTCTGAAAAGTCAAATTTAAAAAAACCAAAACCTCCAGAAAAAATTGATGTTGATAAAATAAGAAATTTGAAAAAAAAAACGGAATCTTGGGAAAGCAGTCGAAATTTCGACTAGCTAATTAAGAAAAAGATCGAATTTTTTCTAGGAAAGACAAAATCTAAGAGAAAGATACCATTTTCAGAATAGTCGCTTATGAAAAAAAAAAAAAAAAAATGAAACTTGAACAAAACAATCAAAAAAGAGAAGAATTTCGAGGAAAATATTTAGATATTCAGGAACATACAGGATAAGATTTTAAGATAAATTTCAAATTTTTGAAAAAAGTCTGACTGAGAAAAATATCAAAATTCCATTTTTTTTAATTCGCTTTTATTACGATTTTGTTCTCGAAATTTTGAAAAACAAACGAATTTGAAAAAGGAAAATTCCAAATTTGAAGAAAAAGATCGAAATTTTCGAGAAAAAGGGGGAAATTTAGTAAACATTCGAAATTGCCCAGAGATGGTCTAATTTTGTTTTTTCAATTTATTTAACATTTCTTAGGCCCAGATTGGAAATATTTAAATTTTTATGGTTTGTTGACAATTTTCTAAACAGTTTTAGAAAATTGTCAACAAACAAAATGCCTTCTCAGTTGAATATACATTTCTGAGTTGGTCTAGCTACGCTTATGACTCCAAAAAATATGGCATTCTTAAAAAATAATGTATAATTATTTATAAACAAACTTGTTTTTACTCAATTATATTAGATGGCTAAGTGTATGTTACATTTTTCAATAGAAATCGAATAAATCGACCAATGAGACAATTTATTGCGGATTACACGTACGATATTTACCAATATTGGGAAAATTCGCATCAGTTCTCGACGCATCGCGAATTGCGACAGCTATCTCCACAGGCGGGGACGATCGTTGGCACCTAGACGGTACACGGCAGGTTAAATTGGAAGGTCTATTTTATTAAGTAAAATTATTACCTAAAACTATCGACACTATCGATATTTTTGTAAAAATCTATAGATACTATCGATGGTAGAAACCATCGATGTATAGTGGACACTAGTTAACGTTCGGTCGCTTGGTATTGGCGCTTATTTAATCCTCTTTCCCTTCAATGGTCAATCAAGCTCCAGAAGTCAGGACGAAGAATACGCTAATTGTTAGTTAACTCATAAATATTACCCATTGTTTTTCACAAAGTCTTCGGTTTTGATTTTTTCTGAAGTGATTGTGTGCAGCGTGGTGCTTTCACGATGAATTCTAATGACTGCGTTTTCTGGTAATTTAATTTTTTGCGACATAGAATTTTCCTATAAATTAAAGATAAGGGAAGAATTCAGGGTTTTGGAGAACACAGGCGATAAAAAGGCCGTTCAGACGAATGCCTTGAAGAATTCGAAAAATTAATAATACATCACGCGGAAGCACGAATATGATTTAGAACCTCGTGTGGCTTATTTGTCGAGGCGGAACATCGTGGGGCAGTAGGTAGATAAAAGTGGCAATAAGTGAACTGTCGATTACAGAGAACACGGATGGGCGATATGACCCTTCGGGCAGGTCAACAGCTCGATGCAACGGCGCCTGGGACCAGTTCTGCAACTCCATTTCTTATTTTTCCGATGGCATCATGTGACTCGTTTTGCACTTTTATACTGTTATACACTTATCTCTTCGTTTAAATTAATTCCGAAATGTCGTGTAATAACGTAACAACAAGTATCAGGACCGTAACGGCTACATCCGTTGCTCCGTTCGAGTTAACATTCCGAGCAGTCGACTCGGGACACTAGTACTCTGCTGTTGAGATTTTTAAAGGGGTCGCCCCCAGGGGTTCTTCTTTGGTACCTCAACTTCCGTGGGTGGCTTTTATTACTTGAAAATTTCAGTCATAGTGAGTCGAAATTATGAGGTAGTTTCTGGATTCTGGATTCGTTGTGGGTTGCCTAAAGTTTAGGCCACCCTTTCCGGGCCCATTGTGCTATCTCCGTGATTGAGGTGTCCTCGGCCATTTATTCAGCCACCCAACCTTGTTGAGAAACTAAAGAACGTCCCTGGATGCGCCTCTCTCAAACTGGCCACACTAGGCCAGGAGTCCCCCAGCGTGGATCCTCTGAACGATGCTAGTTCCGGGCTGTGACAGATCACGTGCTCGATACTCTCATCTTCTTCTAAACACCCTCTGCAGCTCGGGTCGTTTATAATTCCCATTCTGTGGAGGTGTTTGTTTAATCGACAGTTACCTGTCCATATCCCTACAAGTTTTTCCAGATTGTTCCTTGAGAGTTGTAGGCATAGTTTTGCTCTTTTCCTGCACGGCATTCTAATGAATGCGTGAGTTTGTCGGTATGTTGTTATTGATTCCCATATGACTTTGTGTTTACGATAAATTTCTTCGTTAAGTAGAAATCTTACGGTTGATCTCGCCAGGGGAAGGGTTGGTTCTGGTCCAACGAATTGTCCCTCCGAACCCTTCCTCGATAGTTTGTCAGCGCGTACGTTTCCCTCTTTTCCAGAATGTCCTTTGATCCATATTAGATCAATTGTATCCTCTTGTGATAGTCGTTCTAAAACTAGGTGGCAGTTCCATACTAGCACTGATGAGATAGTTGAAATCCGTAATATTAAAAGTCGAAAAATGGATATTTTAAAATGGTTGGTTAAAGTCAAATGTTTATTTAAAGTCAAAATCTCTAAAACATCCGATAGCTCTACCTATTGTGAAATATGATGTTAATGGGCACAAAGTCGCGGGGGTCAGCTAGTAAATAATAATAAATTGCCAAATTTCCTCTTCTTTGATTTTGATTCTCATTTAAAACTCATCGCGGTTGATTATGTCAGAAATGGTTGAAAGGCATCTTAAATTCTTTACCAAAGTATTATGTCCCCGCCTATGACAGCTACCTACGCACACCGGCATTCTTTTGTTTGTTCTTCAAGGAACCTTTCTGGTTTGAAAGCACCTTAACTCCTGTACTTTCATTAGTCGTTCCGTCCGCAGAGCACATCAACTTGTTTCTTTAAATTGTGCAGCACGTTCGTTCCTAATTAGAGATGAGCTGGATTAGGTTCTAAGGTTTTAAAATTACACATTATGTCAAGCAGAAATTGATGTGATTACATTACACACGGATGAGTGGAGAATAACTTTCTCCGGGAGAATGTACGTAATTTATTCATTACTGAAGCATTATTTCCGATCCGATGATCTTTTACGAGACCGTCAAGGTCGCCGGATAAAACATTAAGCACATGGCAATAAACAAAGAGCGTTAACTCGGTTATTTAATCATCGTGCATGACACAATATTGAAATAAAACTGGTAGTCAAGGAAGCTGATTAGGTTTTTCGATAAAAAGAAGTAGTATACTCTGTAATTTAAATGGAAAGGTTAATTTTTTTACAACCAGGGTCATGCGAATCATTTGACCTTAATTAACCAACGTATTGGTAACTTCTGTATCTGTTACACGTTGGAGCAATTTTAATACTTTTTAGCTTATTTGAAAGCGCGAGTTGTCTTATTACCAAAAATGTGAAACTGCTGCGAAACGAGTTTTTGGCCACGGGTGAAACGAAGTACGTATATTGGGATCAAGAGCCAACGATGCTTTAAAACGAAATCCACTCAAATAGTTGAGCGTCAGCTCTGGGTTTTGGAACTATTATTTTTTATCATAATTATTATTCAGAAAGTTGGACACTAAATAACGGTCCAAAATCTTACTACTACTACTACTACTACTACTACTACTACTACTACTACTACTACTACTACTACTACTACTACTACTACTACTACTACTACTACTACTACTACTACTATTACTACTACTACTTCTTCTTCTTCCTCTTCTTGTTCTTCTTCTTCTCCTTCTTCTCCTCCTTCTTCTCCTTCTTCTCCTCCTCCTCCTTCTTCTCCTCCTTTTTATTCTCCTTCTTCCGCTTCTTCTCTTTCTTCTCTCTCTTCTCCTTCTTCTCTTTCTTTTCCTGCTTCTTCTTCTCTTTCTTCTCCTTCTTTTCCTTTTTCTTATCCTTCTTCTCCTTCTTCTGCTTCTTCTCCTTCTCCTCCTTCTTCTTCTCCTTCTTCTTCTTCCGATTCTTTTCCTTCTTCTCCTTCTTCTCCTTTTTCTTCTTCTTCTTCTTCTTCTTCTTCTCCTTCTCCTTCTCCTTCTCCTTCTCCTTCTCTTCCTTCTTCTCCTTCTTCTCCTTCTTCTTCTTCTCCTCCTTCGCCTTCTCCTTCTCCTTCTCCTTCTCCTTCTTCTTCTTCTTCTTCTTCTTCTTCTTCCTCTCTTCACTTCAAGTTTTAGGCATTATTGTCCGTAACGATACCAGTGGCGGCTCGCGTATAGGCACTGTGGAACTGCAGCACCCCCAATTTCGCTTACCAGTTTTTTCTCAAAATTTTCCGAAGACTTTTCCTTAAACCATTTTTTGTAGAGATTTTAAAATTTCTCTGATTTCTTTTTATAGAAATGTCAAGTTTCTTTTACGAAGTTACGGTATTTTAAAATCTATTTTAATATTTTTTCTAATTTTTGTAAAAATTTTGAGGAAATAATTAAAATTTCAAAATAACATCTAAATTAAACTCTTCTTGCATTTTAATATTTCTCTAAAAAAATTAATAGCGAATACTTGAATTTTTACCTGAAATCTCAATTTTAACTTTTTTGTATAAAAATTTTGAGTTGCTTCTAGATATTTCGATTTATTTAAGAAAATTTTAATTTTTTTTTGCTATGAAGTTTCCATTTTTCTTAGGTATTTTATAAAAAGAAATTTGTTATAAATTCCTATTTTTTCTGAAAATTTTGTCCTTAAAATTTCTTCTGGAAATTTCAACCTCTCTCTCTGCAGAGTTTCTTATGTAACTTTAATTTGTTTTAAAAATGTCAAGTTTTTTCGCTAGACTTTTTTCATAGTTCATTTTATTTTCTAATTTTGATAAAAGTATTTAGCAAAAAAACCCTGAAATTTCTATAAAAGTGTCAACATTTTGAAAAAAACAAGAAATTTTAAGAAAAAACTTAATTTTCATCTTTTGCTTTCGATATTTTTCTAAAATGAAATAACAACCAACTCTTGGATTTTTTTCGTAAAATTTCAATTTCAACCTTTTTATAAAAATATTTCAAATTATTTCTGAAATTTCAATTTTCTCTGAGGAATTTTGATTTTATTTCCCATGAAATTTGTGTTTTTCTCTAAACATTTTATACAAAGGAATTTTTTTAAAATTCCGACTTTAGCCAGAAATTTTGTCTTTAAAATATTTTTTCTTGCAAAAATTTTGATTTCTCTAACTTGTTTTAGAAATGGTAAAGTTTTTCACGAAATGTTAATATTTTAAAGCTCCTTTTATTTTGATTTTGAGAAGAATATTTGAGTTTTTTCCTTAAATATCAATTTCAACTTTTTTGTATACAAATGTTGAGTTTCTTCTAGATATTTCGATTTATTTAAGAAAAATTAAATTTTTTCTACGAAGTTTCCATTTTCCCTAAATATTTTATAGACAGAAATTTTTTTATAAATTCCTATTTTTTCTGAAAATTTTGTCCTTAAATTTTTTTATGGAAATTTCAACTTCTCCAGATTTTTTTATGTTCCTCTAATTTGCTTTAAAAATGTCATGTTTTTTTACTAGACTTTGACTTTTCACAGTTAGTTTTATTTTCTTATTTTGATAAAAGTGTGAATATTTTGGAAAAAAACGGAGAAATAAGAAAAAATTTAATTTTCAACTGTTTTCGCATTTCGATATTTTTTTAAAATGAAATAACAACCAAGTCTTGGATTATTCTCGTAAAATTTCAACTGCAACCTTTTTGTAAAGATATTTCAATTTTTTTCTCAAATTTCGATTTGCTCTAGGAAATTTTGATTTTTTTTCCCATGAAATTTGTGTTTTTCTTTAAACATTTTATACAAAGACATTTTTTTAGAATTTCGATTTTTGCTGGAGATTTTGTCTTTAAAATATTTTTTCTTGTAAAAATTTTGGTTTCTCTAATTTGTTTTAGAAATGTTAAAGTTTTTCACTAAATGTTGATATTTTGAAGTTCCTTTTTTTGTAATTTTGATAAGAAACTGAAAATTATTAAGTACTACCTGGCTCTGGCTCAGAATTAATAAATATTGTTAACTGATTAGCTGAATTAAATTTTAGATTAAAATATTTAATAAGCTCGCCCGTTTCTAGGTGAATCTTATGCAAAAAAACCGCTAAAAACAGGCCATAATCAAAACAGATACAGTGCCATCTACTGGAAACTGATTACAACACATTTACGGTTAGTGTACGATGCGGTATATTTCTGTCATGTTTCTGTTATGAATTAGAGATGGCTCTGTACACGTATTCCTTATAAAACAGGTGATTTTTTCAATATTTTAGTCTTTATTTTGCTATTCGAGACCGAGGCAAATTCAACAAAGCAAAGACCATAAAAATCGGTTCAGCTGTTCTGATGATGTAACTAATACGACTTTGTTTTATATATATATATATATATATATATATAGATAAATTTAGAGAAAATAGACTCCAAATTTGCATAAAAATAAGAAAACTTTGAGAAAAATATTGAAACTTCAAAAAAAATAAACTTTGTAAATTTTTTGCAATTTGATTTTCTCTAAAAAATTACTACTACTATAGGATCAAAGAAAATTCTGAATCAAAATTTCCAATTTTTCTAAAAATGTTAAATTTATTCTTAACATTGTAAAGTTCAAATTTATAGAATAAGAGCAAATTTTGAAGAAAAAGCAGACAATATTTCTAGGAAAAATTGAAATTTCTTATTTGTATACAAAATTTTTGAAATAAAGGACAATTTAGGAATCAAAGAAAAAAAACAATTTTTAAAAATAAATTAATTGCCAAAAATATTCTTAAAATTTCGACTTTTAAAGTGGGAATTATTGAAATTTTCGAGAAAAAGACTCAACATTTCAAGAAAAGTCTCAAAATGTAGAAATTAAAAACAATCCAAATGTTGCAAAAAATCAATCAACAATTTAATGCTTGAAGTTAAATTTTAATAATTTATTTGTACATAAATTATTAAAATTTAAATTTTAATAATTTATTTGTACATAAACTGCAAGTTTTTTTTCGAAATTTGTTTTAAAGCTTCGCACAGTTTTAAAACTCGAAATTTTTGTTACTAGGAGTAATATTTATTTTAATATAATAATTAATAAATACTAAATATAATAATAATACGAAAACATTTAAATTTAAAAAGAAAAAAAATCACCAATTATAAAAAATAAAGCCAAAGTTATCAAAAAAGCCAAAATTTGGAAAAAAATGGAATTTTTAAAATTTTCGAAATTTTCAAAGAAAATCAAATTTCCAAAAGAAAATAACGATTTTGAAAAAAGTTAATATTTTAGAGAAAAGATTAAATTTTTAAAATAGTCGACATTTTCAGTAATTTTGCGAATAAAAAAAGGCTAAATTCTGGAAAAATATCGACATTTAAAATAAATTGCAGAGTTTTTAATTAAATTTTCAAAGAAGCTGAATTTTTGAATATTGGGGAAAACTAAAAATAATCAAAAAATTCGTAATTATCAAAATGGTTGAAATTTTGAAAAGGTAAAATTTTGGAAAAAGTCGAAAATTTAAATAGTTCAATTTTAAAATAAAAACTCATTTTTTTTAAAGTTGAAGATTTAATTGGAAATGTTCAAAAAAATTATAAATAATATTTTGAAAACAGTTCGAACCCTTAAAAAAAGGTCAAGTTTTCAAATAGAGTCAAAATCTTTAGAAAAATTCGAAATTTTACGAATTGGTCGAAAATCTCAAAATGAGTTTTTAAGAAATGTCTCACTTAAAAGAAAAATCAAAATTTTTAAATAAAGGATCGACAGTTCGCAAAGAATGTCGAAATTTTGAAAACAGTTGAAATTAAAAATATAATCGAAATTTTTTAATGTTCCAAAAATTTTTAATTTTGAAAAATTGCTAAAATTTTGAAAAATTCGAACATTTGAAAAAAACGAAATTTTCAACAAAGTGGAAATTAAAAAAAGTCGAAAATTTTAGCAAAGTACAGATTTAAGAAAAGGTTACATTTTTCAAAAAGGAGTCATTTTTTTACACTTTGAGCTTTCTAAATTTTGAGAAATATACGAAATATATAAAAAATTTAAGGATAAGGCAAACATTTTCAAAAACTTTTAAATCTCCAAAAAGAAGTCAAAATTTTGAAAATGAGGAAATTTTCAAACAAATAGTTCGAAATTTTATAGTCCAAATTCAAAAAAAACTATCAAACCTTTGAAAAAGTAAACAGATTCAAAAGATCTGAGAATTATGAAGTTTTTAAAGTTTTGAATAATTAAAAAATGTTCACTCAAATTATCAATAAAAACCAAATTTTTCGAAGTCGGAATATTGAAAACAAGTCAAAAATTATCAGATAGCTCGAGGTTTTTAAAAGTCGAAATACCGAGAAGTTAAAAATTTGAAAAAAGTTTAAATTTTTAGTAGTTAAAATTTTGAACCAAAGTTGAAGATTTTTTCAAAAAAGATTGAAATTTTAGGTCAACAAAATTAAAATTTTGAAAAAAATGTTAAACTTTTCAGTTTTTAAAATAATTCGAAATTTTAAAAAAGTTTCAATTTTGAATAATTGGAAAATGTTCACTCAAATTATCAATAAAAGACAAAATATTTGAAGTCGGAATATCGAAAACAAGTCAAAAAATATCAAATAGCTCGAGGTTTTTAAAAGTCGAAATACTAAGAAGTTAAAAGTTTGAAAAAAGTTGAAATTTTTAGTAGGTAAAATTTTGAAGCAAAGTTGAAGCTTTTTCAAAAAAGGTTGAAATTTTATGTTAGCAAAATTAAAATTTTGAAAAAATGTTAAACTTTCATAAAACGTCAAGATTTAAAAACAAAACGAAATTTTGAAAAAATTTCTAAAATTAAAAAGTAACCAAATTATAAAAAAAACAAAATAGTCGAAAATGTGAAAAAAGTCGACATTTTATAAAATGTCTCCATTTCAAAAAATCGAAACTTTGCGAAAATAGTCGAAATTTTGAAAAATGTTTGGCATTAAAGAAAACAGGCGAAATTATTAAGAATCGAAATTTTCAACAAAAATATTATAATTTTTCAAAAAAAAATTAATGAAATTTTGAAAAAGATCAAAAATTTAAAAAGTTACATGTCCAGATTTAAAAAAAATTACATTTTCAAAAAAAAATAAAAATTGAACATTTTGAAAAGATGTACTTAATTTTCAAAAAAAAATACAAAAAACAAAACATTGTAAAGAGTATACACAGATTTTCGGAAAAGTCAATACTTAAAAATAAAATAATGTTGAAATTACAGGAAAAACTCTAAATTTTGGAATACAATCGAAATTTGGAAAAAATCCAGTCTTTCGAAAAAGTCGACATTATTCAAAAATTTTCATTGTCGAGTTTTCTAAGAAATCTAAAATTTTCGAAAAGTTACATTTTGAAAATGTCGAAATTTTAAAAAAGTTAAAATTTTGACGAAATTGACATTTTGGATCAAACATAAAACGCTAAACATTGTCGTAGCAGCCTCATTTCTTTTGGCTACGAGCCGCCACTGAACGATACCCATCTTTTTCTTGGCCTACCAATACTTCTCCTTCCAATACATCTATAAAATCTTGCTTTGGCAGGCAACCTTTTTTTATTCATTCGTTACATGTTACTAAAAAAAAATTTCTAGTTATGAGACTGCCGATAGAAGTGAAAACTTAAAACTATTCATAACTGTTAAATTTTATTAAGGATAAAAACGCAACAAAATTTAGAAATTCCCCAAGGTTTAGATAAATATTTGTGGAATTTTTAAATTTCGTTGCGTTTTTATCGTTAATAAAGTTTAATAGTTATAAAAATTAAAGAATTACACGAAGTAAGGGTTGGAAATGTCAATTAACTTAAAACTAGGAAGAGTGTCTACCTTTTTATGTTTGTGTATGGTTTGGTATCATCATGACGTTAAAGAAGGTTACCAACATGTTTCAATTCTATATGTTTATACTGTTAACATGTTGCCAAAGCAAATTAGTATCATGGCCATGTTAAACCATAAGTTTACTCTTTATCAAAAGTTGTTCAACGCACCTGAAGAAGTTTTCACTTAAAAAAAAAACATGTATGACATTACTAACTTTGCATTTACAAGGATTTCGTTGGTTCATGCTCGTTGACCGAACCCTCTATTTTTAAAACCGTCCGAAAGGTCTTAAAGTTTTGCGTTTCATACACCCGGATTCTTGTCGTATAAATTCTAGTTTTAAAGACGTACGGAACGTTTATTGCCAAGGTAAAGTAAGGTAGTCGGAAAATCACCGTAACGAATGGCTTAGCAGGTATTAGTCCACCGCTATGAGGTAGTCTGTTCAAGAATGTTTCTAATCCACTCACAATGTAATCAACAGGCACAGGCTGGGTATTTAAATCGTTCCTATTGTTGTAGAAAGTACGAACCTCATTTACACGCAGGCACCTGCTCAGGTTTTCTGCCCACTGTATTTGATAAAAGACGCAGTGGCGTTGCAGTCTTGTAAGAAGGTCGAAAAAAGGGGCATATTTAACAGTTTCTGTAGGTAGCTTGTTGGGACACGTTAAAATGTCAAAAAAGAACAGAAACTCTGTTGTCAGGATCCAGTGCCGGCTCGTAGCCAAAACGAATGGGGGTGCTGCGACAATGTTTAGCCGTTTTATGTTTGATCCAAAATGTCGATTTCTTCAAAATGTTAACTTTTTAAAATTTTGACTAAAAATTTCGACATTTTTAAAATGTAACTTTTTAAAAATTTTAGGTTTCTTAAAAAGCTTGACAAAGAAAATTTTTGAATAATGTCGCGTTTTTTGAAAGACTGGATTTTTTCCAAATTTTGATTGTATTCCAAAATTTAGACTTTTTTCTTGTAACTTCAACTTTATTTTAAAGTATTGACTTTCTCGAAAATTTGTCTATACTCTTTTAAAAATATCTTCATTTTTGAAAATATTTTAACTTTTCGGTGTTGTTTTGTTTTTTTTTGTATTTTTTTTGGAAAATTAAGTACATTTTTTCAAAATTTTCACCCTCTCAAATTTTTACTTTTTCCGAAAATGTAAAATTTTTTAAAACTAGACTTTTGACTTTTTAAATTGTCTGTCTTTCAGAATTTCATCATTTTTTTTTTTGAAAAATTATGTTTTTATTGAAAATTTCGATTCCTAATAATTTTGACTGTTTTTTTAATGTCAATCTTTTTTCAAAATTTCGACTCTTTTTGCAAAGTTTCGATTTATTTGAAAATGGAGACCTTTTATAAAATGTTGACTTTTTTCACATTTTCGACTATTTTTGTTTTTTTTTAAATTTTGCTACTTTTTAATTTACGACATTTTTTAAAAAAATTTTGACTTATTTCTAAAAATTTTTACTTCAAACTTGAAAGTTATTTCCTCGCATTTGAGCTTTTTGGTAAATTTAATTCTTGAAAAATTCAATTTTTACTAAAAATATCGACTTTTTTAAAAAATCAGAGCTTAACATTTCGACTGTCTAAACACTTAAAACCTTTTTCCAAATTCCAAATGTTTTGATTTCTAGCATATTCTTCAAATATCATTCAAAATATAAACTTGCACTCTACAAAAAAAAAATCAAATTTCAAAAATAAAAAAAACCTTATTTCCAGTAAGTCGAAATTTTTAGAAGAAGAAGTGATCATTTCAAAATATAGGAAATTTCAAATATGGGACATGAAGCTTCCACGTATTCTAAACGTCAAAATAAGTCAATTTGACTCGATATTAATGCCAAAATACAGGGTGTTTCATAATTGCATGCTGAACCGGCAGGGGGATATTCCTTGGGCAATTTTAAGACAAAATTTTCATATTAACATAGGTCTGGAAACGCTTCATTTTCGATATACAGGGCGGTAAAAATTGAAGAAAAAATCGGCTTTTCTTCAATATTTCTGAGACTGGTTTAGATATTTTTTTGATATTCAGTACACGATATCTGGGTATAAAAGCAAGTATTTTGACAAAAAAAGATTTGTTCTGATTCCACCAGTGGCGTTCCCACAAACAGGTCGATACACATTTTTGAAAAAAAAATGTGACGCCAATGCTATTTTTCAAAATAAGAATTATTTTCCTAGTCTTTGTTGTGTTTCTATCAAAAATGAGCTCTTGACTTTTTGTCCTACGACGGCCGGTTTCCGAATTAAAAAATAAAAATCATTTACTTGCTATGCCGCTATGGTAGATTAATTTATTAATGAAATCTTAGCAAGGAAATTAATTAAATCATATCAGGTGTTGAAAATGTCCACCACCTGCAAGTATGCACGCCTCAATTCTTCTTCTCATAGATTCGTACTCGTTGAAAAATTCCTGGCGTATTTCTTATAGTGTTGCAGGAATCTGTTATGCGATTTCTCAGTTCTTCTTCAGTTTGGATTGGGGTGCTATAAACTAAGGTTTTAAGATAGCCCCATAAAAAATAATCTAGACTGTTCAGGTCAGGGGATCTAGGCGGCCATAATTCTGTTCCTGCTCTGCCTATCCAGCGATTATTGTAATTTTGGTCCAAATATGCACGTGCCAAAACACTAAAATGCGCAGGGGCACCATCGTGCATAAACCACATTCGATTTCGGATTAAAACTGGGACATCTTCTAACAGCACTGGTAAATTATTTTCAAGAAAGTGACGATAATTTTCCCCATTTAATCTTCTTGGCAGAAAAAAGGGTCCAATTAAATAGTCGTCAACAATTCCTGCCCACACATTTACCGAGAATTGTTCTTGGTGATTGACTTCGACCATGGCATGGGGGTTCTCTTCAGCCCAAAAGTGATTGTTATGGAAGTTTCTAATTGCATTTCGGGAAAAACTGGCTCCATCAGTAAATAATACTTCTCTGTCAAATAGTGGATTTTCAACAATTTTTTGAATAAACCATTGGCAGAAATTTATACGAAATGGTAAATCCCCAGGCAGTAAGGCCTGAACCCGTTGAATATGGTAAGGGTATAACAAAAAATCGTGAAGTATCCTCCAGACTAAAATATGGGAGATATTTAAATTACTAGCAATTTTCCTTATGCTTATTTCGGGATTTTGCTCAAACTGAATTAAGAACAGCTATTTCACTTTCTTCTGTTCTTGCGGTTCTTTGTGCCCCTTTTAAGTGATGATCGGGTTTAAAACATCCCTTCTCGCGTAGTCTTTTATGAAAGCTTGAAAAAGTTCTTGCATCTGGCACAATTCTTTGCGGAAAACGCTCTGCATACAGTCGCCTGGCTTCAAATGCATTTCCATCCGCAAGACCGTACATGTAATGAATATCGGCAAACTCAGCATTCTCAAACACATTTTCTTATACTTATCAATCACTCACATTCAGATAAAGTATTGAAGTGAAAAATTTGACACTTGGTTGTAAACACAAAATTAAATCTCAGTGGCCTACTAGATTTTCATTAATAAATTAATCTACCACAGCGGCATAGCAAGTAAATGATTTTTATTTTTTAATTCGGAAACCGTCCGTCATAGGACAAAAAGTCAAGAGCTCATTTTTGATAGAAACACAACAAAGACTAGGAAAATAATTCTTATTTTGAAAAACAGCATTGGCGTCACATTTTTTTTTCAAAAATGTGTATCGACCTGTTTGTGGGAACGCCACTGGTGGAATCAGAACAAATGTTTTTTTGTCAAAATACTTGCTTTTATACTCAAATATCGTGTACTGAATATCAAAAAAATATCTAAATTAGTCTCAGAAATATTGAAGAAAAACGGATTTTTTCTTCAATTTTTACCGCCCTGTATATCGAAAATGAAGCGTTTCCGGACCTATGTTAATATGAAAATTTTGTCTTAAAATTGCCCAAGGAATATCCCCCTGCCGGTTCAGCATGCAATTATGAAACACCCTGTATACTATGTTGACTTTTTTCACATTTTCGACTATTTTTGTTTTTTTTTAAATTTGGCTACTTTTTAATTTACGAAATTTTTTAAAATTTCGACTTTTTTTTTAAATCTTGACTTTTTATGAAAAGTTTAACATTTTTTCAAAATTTTTATTTTGTTGACCTAAAATTTCAATCTTTTTTAAAAAATTTTCAACTTTGGTTCAGAATTTAAAGTAGCAAAATATTAAACTTTTTTAAAACTTTTAACTTCTCAATATTTCGACTTTTGAAAACCTTGATCTATCTGATAATTTTTGACTTGTTTTCAATATTCCGACTTCAAATATTTTGGCTTTTATTGATAATTTGAGTGAACATTTTCCAATTATTCAAAATTGAAGCTTTTTTAAAATTTCGAATTATTTTAAAAACTCGATAATAATTCTCAGATATTTTGAATGTGTTAAAGTTTTGATATTTTTTTATTTGGACTATAACATTTCGACCTATTTGTTTGAAAACTTCTCCATTTTCAAAATTTTGACTTCTTTTGGAAATTTGAAAGTTTTTAGAAATGTTTGCCTTATCCTTAAATTTTTTATATATTTTTTATATTTCTCAAAATTTGGAAAGATCAAAGTGTCAAAAAATTTCGACTTTTTTTCAATTCCCACTTTGTTGAAAATTTCGGTTTTTTCAAATGTTTAAATTTTTCAAAATTTTAGCTATTTTTCAAAATTAAAATTTTTGGAACACTTAAAAATTTCGACTATATTTTTAATTTCAACTATTTTCAAAATTTCGACATTCTTTGCAAACCGTCGATCCTTTATTTAAAAATTTTGATTTTTCTTTTAAGTGAGACAATTTTTACAAACCCATTTTGAAATTTTGGACCAATTCATAAAATTTCGAATTTTTCTAAAAATTTCGACTCCATTTCAAAATGTTGAGTTTTTTTTCAAAATTTCGACTCTATGAAAACTTAATTTTTCTTTAAAGGTTCAAACTTTTTTTAAAATATTATTTATATTTTTTTTTGAACATTTCCAATTAAATCTTCAACTTTAAAAAAAATAAGTTTTTGTTTTAAATTTGAACTACTCAAAATTTCGACATTTTCCAAAGGTTTACCTTTTCAAAATTTTAACCTTTTTGATAATTACGAATTTTTTGATTATTTTGAGTTTTCTCCAATATTCAAAAATTCAGCTTCTTTGAAAATTTAATTAAAAATTCTGTAATTTATTTTCAATGTCCATATTTTTAAAAAATGTTGCTCTTTTCCATTCGCAAAATTATTGAAAATGTAGACTAGTTTGAAAATGTTACGTTTTTTCAAAATATTAACTTTTTTCGGAATTCTTTTAGAAATTGATTATGAAAATTTCGAAATTTTTAAAAATTCCACTTTTTTCAAAACTTTGGATTTTCTGATAAATTTGGCCTTTTTTTATAACTAATAATTCTTTGCTTTTTAATTTAAGTTTGTTATTATTATTATTATTAAATTTATTATTATATTAAAATAAATATTACTCCAAGTAACAAAAATTTCAACTTTTAAAGTTGTGCGAAGCTCTAAAACAAATTTCGAAAAAAAACTTACAGTTTATGTATAAATAAATTGTTAAAATTTAAATTTTAACCTCAAAATATTGACTTTAAGCAGTAAAATGTTGATTAATTTTATTTGCAACATTTTGATTATTTTTAATTTCGAAATTTTCCAAACCTTTGGCTTTTTCCGCTCACAAAATTATTAAAAATGTCGACTATTTTAACTTTTCTCAAAATTCTTATTTTCTTTTGGAAATTTGACTTTCTATGAAAATTTCGAAATTTTCAAAAATTCCACTTTTTCCAAATTTTGGCTTTTCTGATAACTTTGGCTTTATTTTTTAAAACTGGTAAGTTTTTTCTTTTTCAATTAAATTTTTTTGGTATTATTATTATTATGTTTATTATTTACTTATTAGTATATTAAAATAAATATTACTCCTAGTAACAAAGATTTTTAAAATTATGCGATGCTTTAAAACAAATTTCGAAAAAAAAACTTGCAGTTTATGTGCAAATAAATTGTCAAAATTTAAATTTTAATCTCAAAATGTTGAAGCATTAAATTATTAATTAATTTATTTTGCAACGTTTTGATTGTTTTTATTTTCTAAATTTAAACTTTTCTTGAAATGTTGACTTTTTTTCTAGAAAATTTCAATAATTTCCACTTTAAAAAGTCGAAATTTTAGGAATATTTTTGACAATTAATTGCTTCCTAAATTGTACTTTATTTCAAAAATGTTGTATACAAATAAGAAACTTTAATTTTTCCTAGAAATATTGTCTGCTTTTTCTTTAAAATTTGCTCTTATTCTTTAAATTCGAACTTGAGAATTTTAAGAATAAATTTAACATTTTTAGAAAAATTGGAAATTTCGATTCAGAATTTTCTTTGGTCCTACAGTAGTAATAAATTTTTTTTTAGAGAAAATCAAATTGCAAAAAATGTTCAAATTTACAGGATTCATTTTTTCATGAAGTTTCAATATTTTTCTCAAAGTTTTCTTATTTTTATGCAAATTTGGAGTTTATTTTCTCTAAATTTATCTGTATACATAAAACAAAGTCGTATTAGTTACCCCATTTTTTTATGCAAATTTGGAGTTTATTTTCTCTAAATTTATCTATATACATAAAACAAAGTCGTATTAGTTACACCATTTATAATAACTCCATAATGGCTAACCGGATTCTTATGTTCTTTGCTTTGTTGGATTTGCCATGGCCTCGAATAGCAGAATAAATACTAAAATATTGAAAAAATTCACATGTGTTATAAGGAGTCCGTGTACAGCGCCATCTCTAATTCATAACAGGAACAAAATAGAAATGTATCGCAACCTACACTAACCATAAATGTGTTGTAATCAGTTTCCAGTAGATGGCACTGTATCTGTTTTGATTATGGCCCGTTTTTAACTGTTTTTTGCGTTAGAATTCACCTAGAAACGGGTGAGCGTATTCAATATTTTAAGGTAAAATTTAATTCAACTAATGAGTTAACACAATATTTATTAACTCTGAGGTGGTACGAAGTTCGCCAGAACTAGCTAGTACTTAATAATTTTCAGTTCCTTATCCAAACTACAAAATCAAAGGAACTTTAAAATATTAACATTTCGTGAAAAAGCTTTAACATTTCTAAAACAAATTAGAAAAATTAAAATTTTTACACGTAAAAATATTTTAAAGACAACATCTCCAGCAAAAGTCGAAATTCTAAAAAAAAATCCTTTGTATACAATGTTTTGAGAAAAACACAAATTTCATGGGAAAAAATCAAAATTTCTTGGAGAAAATCGAAATTTAAGAACAAATTTGAAATATCGTTACAAAAAGGTGGAAATTGAAATTTTTACTAAAATAATCCAAAACTTTATTGTTATTTCATTTTAGAAAAATATCGAAATGCGAAAGAAATTTAAAATTAATTTTTTTCTTACTTCTTCGGTTTTTCCAAAATGTTGACATAGTTATAGAAATTGTAGGGTTTTTTGCTAAACATTTTTATCAAAATTAGAAAATAAAATGAACTATGAAATGTCAAAGTCTAGTAAAAAAACTTGACATTTTTAAAGTAAATTAAAGGAACATAAAAAAATCTGGAGAGGTTGAAATTCCAGAAGAAATTTTAAGAACAAATTTGTCGAAAAAAATAGGAATTTATAAAAAATTCTTTTCATAAAATATGTAGAAAAAATGGAAACTTCGCAGAAAAAATTAAAATTTTCTTAAATAAATCGAAATACAAGAAACTCAAAATTTTTGTACAAAAAAGTTAAAATTCGAGATTTCAGGTAAAAACTGGAATATTCGCCATTAATTTTTTCAGAGAAATATTAAAATGCAAGAAGAGTTGAATTTAGATGTTATTTTGAAATTTTAATTATTTTTTCAAAATTTTTACAAAAATTAAAAAAAATTAAAATAGGTTTTAAAATCCCGCAACTTCGTAAAGGAAACTTGACATTTATATAAAAAGAAATCAGAGAAAATTTAAAATCTCTACAAAAAATTGTTTAAGGAAAAGTCTTCGGAAAATTTTGAGAAAAAACTCGTTTGCGAAATTGGGGGTGCCGCAATTCCACAGTGCCTATACGCGAGCCGCCACTGTCACGGATCGCTACTCCTCCCTCCTTTACTTGTCATATTGAAACCAAGGGGTAAATAGCTTTGTGGTTACATTATATTTGTGTTACACTACCGGAAAAAACTTGGTAGTATTTTCTGGTAACAAATTCCTTATTTTATTTTGACTAATAGCTTTCCCTAAATTTAAAAGTAGTTCCAATGTAATAGTAATTAAAATTCTGAACAACTTTGAACTCCTCCTACGCACAAACAGTATATTTTGACATTAATGTCGCGTCAAATTGACTTCTTTTGACGTCTAGAATACGAGGAAGCTTCGTGTCCTATATTTGAAATTTCCTATATTTTGAAATGATCACTTCTTCCTCTAAAAATTTCGACTTACTGGAAATAATTGATTTTTGATTTTTTTTTGTAGAGTGCAAGTTTATATTTTGAATGATATTTGGAGAATATGCTAGAAATTAAAACATTTAGAATTTGGAAAAAGGTTCCAAGTGTTTAGACAGTCGAAATTTTAAGCTCTGATTTTTTTAAAAAGTCTATATTTTTAGTAAAAGTTGAATTTTTCAACAATCAAATTTACCAAAAAGCTCTAATGCGAGGAAATAACTTTCAAGTTTGAAGTAAAAATTTTTAGAAATAAGTGAAAAATTAGGACAATAATATAAGATTTTTTGAATAATAATAATGCCAGGAAAAATTCTGATATAATATTACAATGAAAAAATTAGAAACTTTCAAATACCACCCAAATTTTCAACTAACTTTTTTATTTTGGAAATTTGATCTTTTCTGGAGAGTGCAGGTTTAAATTTTGAACGATACTTCGACAAGAACATGTTAGAAATTCGGGACTGGCATTAGACCCATAGGAGTGATGGGAAGTTGTAGGTTGTAGTTTAAACGATTCAGCTGTCAAAATCTACATAAACGACCATTTAATTAGACCTTAACATAAAATATAGACCTCCGACCGATATGTTAATAAAGCTTTTATCTGGAAAAACACAATCTCAAACCACCCTCGGCGTTGTCGCGATGCCACACAAAAACCAGTCACACCCTTTTATCTGACGCATGTTAATTTTAAATATAAACAAAGGACTGTTATTACGGTCATAATGCAGTAAATAATACGTTCGAAATTTACCCAGCATTGTCTGAGATTACACGAAACTCCATCATCTTACGCCTACAAGTTGGAAGTCTCTGAAAATAAATTACCGTTCCCGAAACCTATTACGATATGACCATGGACAGCTACGCACGAATGTGTTGTTAGAAGAGAGTAAATTAGAATTTGGATTAGAAACCAAAAGCACTTTGCTTCGTTATTGGATATTAGATTGGATTTGATGCAGCTGCATGCGTGAAATATTGAGTAATTTTGATATTCTCACGAGTATCAACTGATTTTTGTATCTTTTCCTTTTTTCTATTTTTTTTTGGCATTAATAATAATAAAGTACATTAGCTGTATAAACTTTTTCGTTATAACGTTTCACTAATTTTCTCCCAATTTGATTATTTAAGAAGACATTACGGCCTTTTAACCACGTTGATTTCTTACAAAATTACCATAGATGTAGTAAGTTTTATTAAGGAAATTCTAAAAAATATGACTCCAAACTGTACTAATTTGAATATTGTGAGGAGAAGAACTAATATTTTAGAAATTGCGGTGTATATGGACGTCTTTATAGAACGTGCCAGACAGTTGTTATCGCGATGTCCCAAAGTGTACTAATTAGAATATTTTGACGAGACGAACCGATATGTTAGAAATTGCGGAGTATGTGGGCGCCTTTATAAAACGTGCCAGACAGTTGTTATCGCGATGTCCCAAAGTGTACTAATTAGAATATTGTGACAAGATAGGTTACAAATTGCGGAGTATATGGACACCTTTATAAGAACGTGTGAGAGCAACCTTTGTTGTGTTTTTTAATCTTTCTTGGTTTCAGGGGACAAGTTCTGTATTTTAATTTTTTTTTAAACTTGTCAGAGAGTTGTTATCTCGAAATGACTCCTGGGCAGGTTTCAGGGCCGTGCGGTAAATTTTCTCAATATAATACAAGTCTTCCAAATGCCGCCCCATAAAATCCTTTCTATAACACAAACAAATAAAAGAACTTCGATCGTGGGTTAATTGATCGATAAAAAGTAAGTGTAACCTTAAAGCAGAACTGTCAAACTATGTGTAGCAATCATTTCAAAGTTTCGATTAAAATTTTCAATTTTTGTAATGTCGTAAAATACAAAATATGGAAATCTATGTCGAAATCTATGTCCTTGCGGCAGTTTATTAGATTTATTTCCTCAAATTCTGACTTTAAATTCGAAATTTCGACTTTTTCTCAAAGATTCTAGAACAGTTTTTAAACTTAGATATTTATTTAAACAAATTTGTTCTTAAAATTACGAAAATAATAAACATTGTAAGCGTAAAATATAAATTGTTCCAAAAAAATCACGAAATACTTTTTAATTTATTTCTCTTTATTATTCTCAAAAATGTAGGAATTTTTTGATCAAAATTTAAATTTTTCGTCGAAATAAAAAGCTCGCCCTTTTAGTTTTTACATGTTTATCTAAAATTTTAATTTTAATATCTACATTTAGACTTTTTTTCCCAAAATTTTATAAACACTTTTTTGTTCTGCAATGTATTTTAGTTTCGATATTAATCCTGAAATTTTGGGATTTTTTATTTATGTATTATTAGCATCGCTTGTGGTCGAAATTCGGCCCAAACCCCAATACATATTTGTATGCAATTCTCGCCTTGATCTGAGGAAAGAAGTAGGAATATGAAAAATTCTACTATTTTTGGAAAATGTATCATTTTTCATCGACAATTTTGACCTGTTTAAAAATGTCTACCTTTTTTTTTTAAATCTCAAATTTTTTCTCAGAATTTCGACCTTTTCTCGAAATTTCGACTTTTTTTTTGAATACTATGCATTTTTATTGTTAAAAATTATGAACTTGTCACTTTTTAAAAATTTCATCTTAAAACAAAACAAAATCTTTGATAACTTCAAATTTACTTTTTAAAATTTAAATGCTTTTTAACTTTTAAATTTTGTGAATATGTTCACTTCATAATTGGGCTCCTTTTAAAAATTTTGTTTTTTATAAACAGTTATTCTCAAAATTTGACCATTTTTTCAAAATTTTAATTTACCTAGGGAATTGTTATTGTTTTCTTAAAGTTTTGTTTTTTTTTGCTGGAAATACGTATTCTTCGAGGGTTTGGACTATTTTTTCAAAATTCGTCTTTTTTATAAACATCTATTATCAAAATTTGACCATTTTATCAAAATTTGACCATTTTATCAAAATTTGACCATTTTATCAAAATTTCAACTTTCCTAGGATATTTTTATTGTTTTCTTGAAGTTTCGTTTTCTTTTGCTGGAAGTACGTATTTTTCGAGAATTTGATTCATCTTTTTTATAAACAACTATTCTCCAAATTGGACCATTTTATCAAAATTTCACCTTTCTCAGGAAATTTTTATTGTTTTCCCGAAGTTTTGTTTTTTCTGCTGAAAATACGTATTTTTCGGGAATTTAGATTATTTTTTTAAAAATTCGTTTTTTTCCAAATTTAAATTTTTCCATAAACTTGACTTTCCTTGAAAAATTTGGAATATTTTAATAATGGGCCATGCAATTTCGACTTTTCTTCCCCGAAATACATATTCTTCGAAGGTTTGGACTATTTTTTCAAAATTTGTCTTTTTTATAAACAATTTTCTTCAAAATTTGATCATTTATTCAAAATTTCAACTTTACTAGGATTCTTTTATTGTTTTCTTGAAGTTTCGTATTTTTGATGGAAATACGTATTTTTCGAGAATTTGGACTATTTTTTAAAAATTCGTCTTTTTTATTAACAACTGTTCTTAAAATTTGACCATTTTATCAAAATTTCAACATTCTTAGAAAATTGTAATTGTATTTCAGAAGTTTTGTTTTTTTTTGGTGGAAATACGTATTTTTCGGGGATTTGGACTATTTTTTTAAAATTCTTTTTTCAAATTTAAACTGTACTCCAAAATGGAACCTTTTTTTGAAATTGACTTTCTTTGAAGAATTTCGAATTTTTTAATATAGGTCCATGAAATTTTGACTTTTTCCCGAATTTCGTATTTTTTTTCGAAATTCCGTTATTTCCTGTTCTTTTTCTAAAAATGTCGTTTCTCCTAAAATAAGTGTTTTGCCTAAAATTCGACTACATTCTTAAAATTTTTGGCTTCTTCATTTTGAAAATCACCTATCTTTGTAATCCCCTCATTTTCTTCTTAAGATAGTAATTTTGAAAAAAAAATGTGGAAATGATAAAAAAAAGGTTCTTTTACGATGTTTCTATAACTATTTGCTATGACCGGACCTGCTCTCGCTTTTCAGTATCATCGGCGGTCATACCAGCAACTTGTTTAGTCGTTGTTATGATAACAAGCTTCACGAGTCACAAACTCCTACGAATGAATATTCCGTCTAATCTAATGTCAATTAAACAAAGTAACAATTAGAAGAATTCGAAGTATTATAAACGTTATATTTTGACAAAAAGACGAGAATAACGATATGACACGTGGTTATGTAAATTTAACAAAGGTAACAAAGGTGTCCAAATTAAAATAAATGATTCAAAACTGAAGTCAAATTGAAGCATAGTTCTGAAAATTCGAAATGGTAAAAGTCGCAATTTTGAATCACAACTTTGAAAAAAGTCGACATTTTGAGGTGTCTTTTTTGAAAAAAAAACGAGATTTTGGAAAAAAAAAGTCGAGATTTCCAAAAAACTTTCGAATATTCAGTCGAAATAAAAAATTACCAAAAATTTCAGTCAAAATTAAAAAAAAAATCAAAATGTTGGAAAATGGCTAAAATTTAAAAAAAAAGTCGATCCATCCCGAAATTTGTGAAATACTTTGGAATCTCAACTCGAATGTGACAATTTTAAGGTTAACAAACCCAGATCAAAACAGAATTCAGAATTTATTAAAATTGGATTTGGACAATTAAATTTTGAAAAAGGCGCTATTTTCTAAAAGTTATATATTTGAAAAAAATCAAAATATTGACAGAAAACTGGAAATTTTGAAAAAATAAACGAAATTTAAAGAAACTGAAATTTAAAAAAATTTAAATTTAAAAAAATTGGATTTTGAAAAAAAGTCGAAATTTTGATGTTTTATTTAAAACAGAGAATATATTTAAAAAAAGTTCGAAGTATTTAAACAAAGGAAAAATGAAAAAACAAATCTTTTAAAGTCGAAGTTTTGAAAAAAAAACAATATTTTGACTAAAAAATAAAAAAACTTTAGGATCTTTAGTTGAATTTTTGCAAAATGTGTTGAAATTTTAAGATTAAGATCTGAGCAACACAAGAATTAAAAAAAAATAAATTTTGGAAAGCTAAATTGTTAAAAATTTCGAAATTTTGAGAAAGTTACAATTAAAAAAAAATTGAAAGGACGAAAAGTCAAAAATTTAAAACATGAACGTGAATTTTCGAAAAACATTTTGAAAAATTTAAGATTATGACTGTAACAAAAAAATCAGAATTTATAAAAACCAAATTTGGATAAAGATGAAATACCAAAAACAAAGTCAAAATTCCAAAAAAGAAGTACAAAATTTTGGGTGAGTATGTAATGAAACATTTATTGAAAAATGGCCAAAATTTTTAAAAAAGTCAATCCATCCTAAAAATTGTGAAAAAACTTTGGAATCTTAACTCGAATTAAAAAAAAAACTGTGAAAATTAGAAGGTTAATCAACTCAGATCAAAACAGAATTCAGAATTTATTAAAACTGGATTTGGACAATTAAATTCGGAAAATGCCGCCATTTTGAAAGGCACTATTTTAAAAAATGTATACATTTGAAAAAATCAAAATCTCGATAAAAACTGGAAATTTTGAAAAAAAAACGAAATTTAAAGAAATCGAAATTGAAAAGAATCTAAATTTTAAAGAATTGAATTTTAAAAAAAAGTCGGAATTTAGATCTTTTATTTAAAACAGAGAATAGATTTAAAAGAAGTTCGAAGTATTTAAAAAAAGTAGAAATGAAAAAAACAAATTTTTATTAAGTCGATATTTTGGAAAAACTCAATATTTTGACTAAAAAATGAAAAAAACGGCGAAATTTTATGATTAAGATTGTAGTAACACCAGAATTTTAAAAAAAATAAATTTTGGAAAGCCGAAATTTTAAAAATTTCGAAATTCTGAGAAAGTTACAATTTAAGAAAAAATCGAAAGGACGAAAAATCAAAAAATTCAAAACATAAACGTGATTTTCGAAAATCATTTTTAAAAATTTAAGATTACGACTGTAACAAAAATATCAGAATTTATAAAAACCAAATTTGGATAAAGATGAAATAACGAAAATAAAGACAAACTTTTGAGTGGGTTTGTAATGAAACATTTATTGAAAAATGGCTAAAATTTTCAAAAAAGTCAATCAAAATTTAATTGTTCAAATCCAATTTTAATAAATTCTGAATTCTGTTTTGATCTGGGTTTGTTAACCTTAAAATTGTCACATTCGAGTTCCCTAAAATTTGGGAAAAAACTTTGGAATTTCAACTCGAATTAAAAAAAATGTGAACATTTTAAGGTTAACAAGCACAAATCAAACAGAATTAAGAATTTATCAAAACTGGATTTCGACAAATAAAAGTCTATATTTTGGATAAAATCAATATTTTGAATAAAAAATGAAAAAACCTTGGGATCAAGGAGTTGAATTTTTGGTATATTTTAAGATTAAAATTATAGCAACCAGAATTTTAAAAAAATAAATTTTGGAAAGCCGAAATGTTAAAAATTTCGAAATTCTGAGAAAGTTACAAATATAAAAGAAAGCTCGAAAGGATGAAAAGTCAAAAAATTCAAAAATAAACGTGAATTTTCGAAAAACAGTTTGAAAAATTTAAGAATACGACTTTAACAAAAATATCAGAATTTATAAAAACCAAATTTGGATAAAGATGAAATACCAAAAGTAAAGTCAAAATTTCAAAAAAGAAATACACAATTTTGAGTTTGTAATGAAACTTTTATTCGGAAAAGAAAAACGTAAAAATTGAGTTTGGAACAAAAATCACAAATTATGTATTTTTCTTTGAAAATTGTGAGTAAAATGTCAAAAATTTCTTGATTACAGTCGCAAAAAAAGAGAAAAGAGTTCTTTGCAAAAATTAAGCGTTCAATTTTGACTAGAAATTTCTATTTTATTTTACTAAGAATTTCGACTTTAATCTCCATTCTATTTATAGAAAAATTCTAGAACTAGAATTCTAGTTAAGTATGAAACTTCAAAATTTTTAGAAAAGCCAAACAAATTGAAATACAAATTTAAATAAAAAATTTTGAAATTTAAGCACTAGATTTTGGGAAAAAACTAAATTAGAAGAAAAATTTTAAATTTGGGTAGAATTTGTCCAAGCTGGAAGCACATTTGTTCCAAACTGACAGCAAACCTATTCAAATTAGAAACCAATTTGTTCACATTAGAAACAAACTTATTCAATTTTGGTGGGACGGACTGGTCCTTGGTTATCTTCGAAAATTGAAATACAAAACTTGTCCCTTGAAACCAAGAAAGGACAAGTTTTGTATTTGAAACTTATTCAAATTAATAACAAATTTGTTTAAACTAGAATAAGACATATTCAAATTAGAACCAAAATTACTGTAATTAAAAGCTTAATTTAGAATCAAATTTGTTCAGAAGAGAAGGAAAATTATTCAAATCAGAAGCTTTGTTCAAATTAGCAGCATAATTTTTTGAAGTTGCATATTTTGACACTTTTTATGCATATTTTCAGCATTTTGCGTGATTATTTGCATATTTAAAGCTTTTTTATATTGCATAGAATCCGGTCTCTGCTGATGACATAAGAACCAAAATAAGTAGCTCCCTACAGGCATAGAGAATATTCAAATTTTTATTTTGACCACGTATTAGCTACCTGATTCCAGACTGGCAAAAATGTGCAAAATCTTTTAATCAGCTCGAGGTGGAACTCAAAAAGAAGTAACATGGTAGTTCGTCGAATTAAGCGGCTTATAAAGAGAGTTCCGCCGAAGTCCATTAAGAGAGATATATATGCCTCATTAATTTTAAGTTGAAAGAGAATGGTTGTTCATCTAGCTTCGGATAAAAAGCAATAAAAAGGCGGTCTACATTTAGGTAAAATACTGTGCTAAAATGGGACCGTCTGTTCTCGGGGCAAAATTCATTTATCATGCAGCAGATTCGTTGTTTCGGTGGAAGGCAGGCCATTTATTGTGAGATGACGGCGAACAAAACACATTAATCTGTTTTGAATTATTTAAAGATTAACAACGTGGATTTTCCTTCTTCTATATTGGGATTCAATATGAATCATATTTTCCAGTTGACAAGTTAAACATTCGAAATACAGAAGCAAATAAAATCCTAACTCTAACTCCTAACTAAATATATTAATACGAAAGTGTCTTTGTCTGTCTGTCACACCTCAATAGCCGGTCATACACCAGCGGATTACTCGACGAATTGGATATGGCACATATCAAATCAACGGAATTAGCTTTGCGTTAATGGATAGGGGCCGAGCCACAGACTAATCTGCAGACTTTATGTTGCGCAGACTAATCGGACAGACTTTATGTTGCACCGACTAAATATGTCGGTTAGTGGCTGACTTTGACATCTTTCACTTAAAAATGCCAAATAACACCAGCTAAATCTCGGGTGCATGCAAACATACCTCGAGCCGAGTCAAATTCGTACAAAAGTGACGACTGTAGCCCACTAACGTGAAGTTTTTAAATGACTGGTTTAATTGAAGGTTATAATATGTGTACAAATATGTACGTTAGTGGAAAGCATCATATTTGGTATGTAACGAGCCAAGTGCGCAGATATATCTGTACGAATTAAATCCGCAGATCCGATTCGTTCGTCTATGGCCGGCTAACTACTGAAGTGGTTTTGACAAAAATTTTTTATCAAGGAACCTTAATAGATGGGATCGTCAACAGGATACGTTTTGTCTCCAAAAGAATATTGCAAATTCTCTCAAACTCACATTATATACAGAAAGAGCAAGTCACCTTTCTCCGTTTTGTAAGAAAATATGTAAGTGATCTGATAGCGACGACAGCGTCATCTAACGCGGTCGAGCACCCATTGGAGACTCAAGTTACACATGATCGCGTCAACGAATTTGAACAAAACATCATTCTGCAATCTACTCGAACTCCTTTCCTTTTTTAATTTTTTTTCTGGAATTATTGATTTCTCTAAGTTTGAATTTTTTTTTAAATCTCAATTATTTTTGAAAATTTGTATTTTTTTTAAATCTCTACTTTTTTGAGGATTTCGATTTTTTTCAAGATTTTGACTTTCTGAAAATGACGTTTTTGAAAAATTTAACTTCGGTTTTATTGAAAATATTCTTATATTTTTTGAAAAATTTCAAATTCCAAATTTCCTATCTCTTTTTTAAAACCTTCACATTTTTAAAAATTTGACTTATTTTGAAAATTTCAACTTTGTCAAAATCTGGCTTTCTTCCAAATTTCTAATTTCTTAAAATTTAGAACTTTTCTGGCAATTTTGACTTTTGTGTTCATTTCTACTAAATCTTAACACACGAACTTTTCGTAAAATTCCGATTGCTTTTCAAAATTTAGATCAATTTTTGAATATATTAGCCAAAAGTCAAAGTTCTGAGTATTTAAAAAATGTCGACCTTTTAAAATTTTTGAATTTTTTTAGAAATTTTTGACCCCTTTTTAAAATTTTCCTTATTTTGAAAATTTCATTTTTAAATTTTTTTCTGGAATTATTGATTTTTTAAGTTTGAATTTTTTTAAAACCTCAATTATTTTTGAAAATTTGTATTTTTTTTGAAATCTCTACTTTTTTGAAGATTTCGATTTTTTCAAGATTTTGACTCTCTGAAAATGACATTTTTGAAAAATGTACCTTCGGTTGTGTTGAAATTTTCCACTTATATTTTTTGAAAAATTTCGAATTCCAAATTTTCTATCTCTTTTTTAAAACTTTCACATTTTCAAAAATTTGACTTATTTTGAAAATTTCAATTCTGTCAAAATCTGGCTTTTCAAAATTTCTAATTTTTTAAAATTTTTACCTTTTCTGGCAATTTGGACTTTTGTGTTCATTTTTACTAAATTTTGGAACTTTTCGCGAAATTCCGACTACTTTTCAAAATTTAAATCAATTTTTGAAAATATTAGCCTGGAGTCGAAGTTCCGAGTTTTTTGAAAAATGAGACCTTTTAAAATTTTTGAATTTTTTTTGAAATTTTTGACCTCGTTTTAAAATTTCCCCCCCTTTTTTTTTGAAAATGTATATCTTTTTTAAAATTATCACTAGAAATACTGATTTTTCCAAGCCTGAATTTCTTAAAAATCTCCGTTATTTTTAAAAATTTATATTTTTTTTCAAAATCTCGACTTTTTTGAAGATTTCGATTTTTTTTCAAAATCTCGACTTTTTTCAAGATTTTGTATTTTTTTGAATATTTCGATTTTTTATGATTTTAACTCTATCAAAATCACATTTTTGAAAAATCTAACTTCGATTTTTATTGTAAATTTTCCGCTTATATTTTTTGAAAGTGCCAAATTTCAAATTCTCCATTTCTTTTTTAAGACCTTGAAATTTTCCAAAATTTGATTTATTTTGAAAATTTCAACTCTTTCAGAATTTCGTTTTTTTCCAAAATTTCGACTTTTTTTTTTAAGTTTGGACCTTTGGTGGCAATTTTGACTTTTGTGTTAACTTCTACTAAATTTTGACACACAAACTTTTCGCAAAATTTCGACTCTTTCAACATTTTCTTTGTTTGTAAATTCGATTATTTTGGATTCCTTTATTGAAACTTTCGAACTTGTTTCAAAATTTTCAATATTTTTTTTGAAAATTTCGACTCCTTTCGTTCAATATATATTTTGACTTTCGATTTTTTTTCAGAATTATCGACCTTTTTCGAAGTCTCGACTTTTATGTAAATTTGACTCCTTTTTCTTTCAATTCTACTTTGATTTTGAAAATCCAATCCCTTCGAAAAAAACTTTCCAAAAATGGAAAGTTTTTTTTAGCACACTTTTTGTGCGAATTTCAACATTCAACATTTTATCATCAATACTTACACCTACATTTCCTTGAAGTTTTGAATTGTTTCCAAAGTTCGATGTCTTCAAAATCTGGACTTTTTTGAAAACTTCGATCTTTTTTTAAACTTTGATTTTTATCATAACATTAATTTTCTTAAATATTAAAGTTTTTGTAGTTCAACAATTTGAAAAATTTGCTTTCTGAAAATTTTAAAATTTTTTTCTAAGAATCTGACCTTTTAAATTGCAAATTTAAAGCTAGCATTTTAAAAGGAGTGCTTTTCAAGTTTAAAATATAAAATCTGAAAACAGCCTAAGCGTAAAAAAGTAGAAAGTGCCAAACGTCAAAGTTTTCGAAAAAAGTCTAAATTTATGAAATGTTAAAATTTTGAAAACTTTTTTTGAAAAGTTTTTTCAAAATTTCCAGGTTTTCTCAAAATTTTGAACGATTACTTCAATTGTTTCAATTTTCAGAATACTTTTTGAATTTTAGAATTTTTGTAAATCAAAATTTTTGAAAAATTTGGTTCTTGAAAATTGAGAAATTTTTTGAAGAATCTGTCGTTTTTAAATGCGAATTTAAAGCCTGGCGTTTTGAAAGGAGCGTTTTCCAAGTTTAAACTAATAAATCTCAAAAAAGGTCAAAGATTAAAAAAAGTAGAAATTTTAAAACGTCAAAGTTTTCGAAAAAACTCTAAATTTTGAAAAGTTAAAATCTCTACTTTTTTGAAAGGTTTTTTTTTCAGAATTTGCACGTTTTATGAAAATCTTAACCTTTTATTTTAACTCTTCCGATCTTTTTTTTCAAAACTTTGAATTTTGAGTTTATGTGAATTCGACTTTTTGAAAAATTTGCCTTCTAAAAATTTCGAAATTTTTTGAAGAATCTGACGTCTTAAATTGCGAATTTAAAGGTGATATTTTAGAAAGGTATGTTTTTCAAATTTAAATTGAAAAGTCTTAAAAATGTCGAAGCTTAAAAAGTAGAAGAAAA
Organism: Dastarcus helophoroides; assembly: GCA_028583605.1. NCBI lineage: Eukaryota > Metazoa > Arthropoda > Insecta > Coleoptera > Bothrideridae > Dastarcus > Dastarcus helophoroides. The sequence goes on from CM053328.1 coordinate 8,402,016, forward strand.
TTGAAAACCCTCAAAATTTTAGAAAAAAGTTAAAATTTTCAAAAAAATCGAAACATTAAAAATATCTACTTTTTTGAAAAATTTTTCAAAATTTACACGTTCTCTGAAAATTTTGACTTTTTATTTAGGTTTTTTTCGACCTCCATTCAAAACCTTGAATTTTTTTGAATCTTGAAATTTTTGTAAATTCAACTTTTTTACAAATTTGGCTTCCCTCGAAAATTTCCAAATTTTTTGAAGAATCTGGCGTTTTAAATTACTAAATTAAAGATTACATTTGAAAAAGGAGCGTTTTTCAAGTTTAAACTGAAAAGTCCCAAAAAAAGTCGAAGCTTAAAAAAAGTAAAAAATCCAAAACACCAAAGTTTGTGAAAAAAGTCTAAATTTTAAAAATTCCTACGCTTTGAAAAGTTTTTTTAGAATATACACGTTTTCTGAAAATGTGCACCTTTTATTTCAGCTTTTTTGACATCTTTTAATTCTATTCTTTGAAAAATTTAGTTTGTACTGAAAGTTTTGAAAATTTTTGAAGAATCTGACGTTTTGAATTTCGAATTGAATGCTTGGCATTTTAAAAAGGAGTATTTTTAAAATTTAAACTGAAAAGTTTTAAAAAAGTCTAAGCTTAAAAAAGTAGAAAATTTAAAACGTCAAAGTTTTCGAAAAATCTCTAAATTTTCTATAAGGACAACATTTTTAATTTTTTTGAAAAGCTTTTTTCAAATTGTTGAGCTTTTATTATCAAAATTTCTACTTTTTCTAGAAGTTTTGACTTTGACCTTTTTCATAATCTCGACTTTTTTATTCAAAATTTCGATTTCTGTTGATAACTAACAGTTTCTTTCAAAATTTTGTATATTTGAACATTTCAATCTTTTTTTCTAATATTTTGACTTTTTTTCGAACCTTGGAATTTTTTTAAATTCAACTTTTTTAGAAAGCTGGCTTTCCCTGAAAATTTCTAAATTTTGTGAAAGGTCTGATGTTTTAAATTACTAATTTAAAGTTTACGTTTGAACAAGGAGTGTTTTTCAAGTTTAAACTAAAAAGTCTCAAAAAAAGTCGAAGTTTAAAAAAGGTAGAAAATCCAAAACATGTGAAAAAAGTCTAAATTTTTAAAGAAGCCAAAATTTAAAAAAATCCTACTTTTTGAAAAGTTTTTTCAGAACATACACCTTTTTTAAAAATGTGCACCTTTTATTTCAACCTTTTTGACATCTTTTAATTCTATTCTTTAAAAAATTTAGCTTGTCCTGAAAGTTTCGAAATTTTTTGAAGAATCTGACGTTTTAAATTTTGATTTGAATGCTCTGCATTATACAAAGGAGTATTTTTGAAATTTAAACTAAAAAGTCTTAAAAAGTCGAAGCTTAACAAAGTGAAAAATTTAAAACGTCAAAATTTTCGATAAATGTCTAAATTTTCAAAATGGTCGACATTTTAAAAATTTCTACTTTTTTTTGAAAAGCTTCTTTTAGAATTTCTACGTTTTTTTTTTGAAAGTTTTAAGCTTTTATAATCAAAATTTCGACTTTTTCTAGAAGTTTTGATTTTGACTGTTTTCACAATCTCGACTTTTTTTTCAAAATTCTGATTTCTCTTTGAAAACTTTAACACTTTTTTTAATTTTGTATTTTTAAATATTTTAACCTTTTTTTTAAATATTTTGACTTTTTATCGAACTTTGGAATTTTTTTAAATTCGACTTTTTGAAAAATTCGTCTTCTGCAAATTTCAAAATCTTTTGAAGTGTATGTCGTTTAGTGTTAATTTTGTCGACTTTTTTTTCAAAGCTTTAAAATTTTTTTAAATATTCTACTTTTTGTGAAATCGACTTTTTAAAAAATTTGCCTTGTTCTGAAAATGTCGAAATCTTTTGAAGAATCTGACGTTTTAAATTGCAAATTTAAAAGTGATATTTTAAAAAGCTGTAATTTTCAAGTTTGAAATGAAAAGTATCAAAAATGTCGAAGCTTAAAAAACAATAGAAAATTCAAAATGTCAAAATTTTTGAAAGAAGTTTAAATTTTTAAAAATCTCAAAATTTTCAAAATTTCTACTCTTTTGCAAAGTTATTTTGGCAGCTCGCAAGTTTTGTTAAAATGTTCACCTTTTATTTACACTTTTTCGAACTGCATTTAAAACGTTGAATTTTTTTAAATCTTGGATTGTTTGTAAACCCGACTGTTTGAAAAATTTGGCTTCTGAAAATTTTGAAAATTTTTGACGATTCGGATGTTTCAAATTACTAATTTAAAGTTGGCATTTGAAAAAGGAATGCTTTTCAAGTTTAAACTGAAAAGTGTCAAAAAAAGTCGAAGCTTAAAAAAGTAGGAAATCCAAAACGTAAAAGTTTTCTGACATTTTTGACTTTTTATTTCAACTTTTTCGACTTCTATTCAAAATCTTTGAGTTTTTTTACAACTTCAATTTTTTTTTGAAACTTGGAATTTTTGTAAATTTGACTTTATGAAAAATTTGGCTGCTTCTGGTATTTCAAAAAGGAGTATTTTTCAAGTTGAAACTAAAAAGTTTCAAAAAAGTCGAAGCTTAAAAGTAAAAAATGCAAAACATCAAAGTTTTCGAAAAAAGTCTAAATTTTCAATAAGGTCAACATTTTAAAAAGTTCTACTTTTCTGAACAGTTAATTTTTCGGAATTTCCATATTTTATGAAAATTTTGCTTTTTTATTATGAAAATTTCGACTTTTTCTAGAAGTTGTAACTTCTTTCATAATCTCGACGTTATTTTAAAAATTGTGACGCTTTTACAGAATATTGACTTTTGGAATTTTTCTTGCTGAAATATTTCTAAATTCAAATTTTTGAAAAATTCGCCTTTTGGAAATTTTAAAATTTTGACTCTTTAAATTGCAAAATTAAAGCTGGCCTTTTAAAAGGAGTATTTTCCAAGTTTAAGCAGAAAAAAAAGAAGAAAAAAAAAGTCCAAATTTAGAAGAATTTTCGAGTTTAAAATTCAAACAAGGAATTTTCATAAAAAGAGCACTTTCCAGTAAAAATTTAAAGCTACATAAAAAAACATCAATAAAAAATAAATTTCGATGGAACGGACTGGTCCTTAATTATCTTCAAAAATTGATACTCAAATCTTGTCTCCTGGAAGCAAGAAAGAGTAAAACACATAACACTTGCTCTAAAGCGTTTCGATAGCCAACGTATCATCTTCAGAGAAATACTTTATTGGTTTGCAGGATAAGATTTGTATATCAATAAGGTACTAAATTTCGAGAAAAACAAAGCTTCAACCATTTTTGCAATTCACGAAATACTACCTGTGGGTCCCCATAATGCGTGGTCCCCAGGGCATTTGCCCCTCTTTGCTCCTCTATTTCAGGTGGGCTTGGACAGCATAGTCAGCTACGATGGTATGCGAAACATCGAACACTTTTATTGCTTCCTTGACACGCTCCAATTCTTAATTATTATTATTTTTTTTTAAGTTTAATCCTTTCACAAAGGGCATCCCTATTATGTCTTCAAAACACTGCAAGTAGGATCCGGAAATAAGGATAGGTGGCGATGAACTGCCTTTTAAACAAGGATAGGTTGTAATTTTTGGGGAAAATTTCTCTCGGTAACGAGTTCCATAGCTTGGAAATTCTATAGAATAAAGAGTCTCCGTAGGCAGAAGTTCTCACTGTGTCAAGCTGGACCGCACAGGCATTAGCTGTTTCCGATTATCTTGTATGCCTCAAGAATGTTGCCCTTGGGAGGATCAATCCTATTAGTTTCTGCGAGCATCTCCTATGATAGTACTTGTAAAAAAGAAACAAGTCACCAAACCATCCGTCTGTGCTCTAGTGTTTAGAGAGAATCAGTCCAACTCTCGTCATTAATTAGGCGAATCGCTCTTCTTTGAATTGACTGCAAAAGAGCTAAAGTGTGCTTTAGGGCTGAACTCCAAACATGAGAACAGTGTTTTCGTGTTGACCTAACTTGAGCTAATTTGGATACAAGAATTTCGTCAACTAATCGAAACCAGTTTATTTCAGTTACTCGAATAATATTTGCTATTTCTAATACTGCTGCTGGGAGGTTCCCCACTTTGGATGCAACGTTGGAAGCGATGGTCAGCTTGCTCAGTTCTTTTCACACGGGACTTGTCACCGGAGGTAACATGGGGTCACTTTTGTAGAACACCGGTAATACACCTGTTTTTAAGTCCAAATTAGGACACCCATTTCCGGTTCGGTAAATTTAAACAACAGCTTGCGACGGTTGCGACGTGTCGTCGACAGCATTGTAATGCATCCAGTTTTTGTTGGTCCGGTTCTGGTACAATTTTTATCTCTTTATATGGATATGGAGGGAAACCACTTAGCCATGTCGTGCTCTCTTACAGATTTTAATTGGATACTTTGTTTTCAGCTGTCATTTGCTTTTTAAAGGCTTAGATTTATTCTAATTGGTGTATCACTATGCAAATATTCGACTTGTTTTTAGCGAGTTGATCGAAACTCGTTTTCTTAAACTGTTGCAACTGCTGATTTCGTTGTACGGTGAGGGCTAATTTTTAATGATTGTAAATTGAATTCTAAATGGATTATTTATGTAGGAGTGGAGTCTGCTTGTGTCCAATTAAGTCGGTCGTAAATTATATTATATGTACTTTTTTCCGTAAAGTTGTCATGATTTATGATTAATATTATGTTGGTGGACCATATCATAAATCTGAACTATTACGCGTTCTTGTTGAGGACTTAATCACAATTAGACATCTCTTCATATTTCTTTACTTATGATGAGTTTTTCAACTGATGGGAAGATAAGTACCCACCGTATAATTAAGGACAATGTTGGGAACAAAAAGCCAATCTGGGGTCGCATTAACTCGCAAAGGGTAACTCCATTATGCTTTCAAAGCACTACGAGTAGGATGCGGAAACAAGGATAGATGGCGATGAACCGCCTTCTTAAACAAGGATAGGTTGTAATTTTTGGGGAAAAATCCATTCGGTAATAAGTTCCATAACTTGGAAGTTCTATGGGAAAAAAGAGTCTCCGTAGACAGAAGTGCTCACTGTGTCAAGCTGGACCGCGCAGGAATTTGCTGTCTCCGACTGTCTAGTATGCCTCAAGAATCTTGCCCTTGGGGGGATCAATCCTATTAGTTCCTGCGAGCATCTTCCATGATAGTACTTGTAGAAAAGAGACAAGTCATCAACCATACGCCTGTGCTCTAGTGTTTCGAGAGAATCGGTTAGACTCTCGTCATCAATTAGGCGAATCTTCTTTAAATTGAATTCAAGAGAGCTAAAGTGTATTTTGGGGTTGAACTCCAAACATGAGAACAGTATTCTAGTGTTGCCCTAACTTGAGCTTTTTTTATTAAAAAAGAGAGCTCTTAGATTTAGCTTTTTTTCTTTTCGTAAAAGGAATGGTTGTCATTTTCTCTGGGCTGATTCTTAGCTCTTTTTTTAACACTCCTTATTGACAGTATTTATGGCATTTTTTAAAAGTTTAATTAACTCGCAAAGAGTAACCCCATTTCCAATTACAGTACTTGTAGAAAAGCAATGTCACCAACCTGCCTGTGCTCTAGTGTTTCGAGAGAATCGGTCAAACTCTCCTCATCAATTGGGCAAATCGCTCTTCTTTCGAATCGAATCCAAAAGAGTTAAAGTGTGCTTTGGGGCTGACTCCAAACATGAGAACACTATTCTAGTGTTGGCTAACTTCAGCTTTGTATAGTGTTAATAGCTGATGAGATGTGAAGTACGTTTTAGCTCTAAAAAGAAAGCCTAGCTTCTGAGAGGCGGATTTGGCAATGGCGCGCACATGATCGTCCCAAGAGAAGTTGGTGCTCGCATTCACTCCTAGGAGAGATAGATTGGATCCCATCGGTAGTATGTTTGTTGCATTATTCCTTGATGTTTTCTTGGACACAACTGCGGCCTGAGTTTTTGAAGCGTTGAAGTCGACCAATTTGTTCTTAGCCCATTCCAGACTAATCTCGAGATCCGGATTAATCGTCTGTATCTGCTGTTTTCCTTAGTCGATCTGGAGCAGCGATAGATAATGGTTTGTCGGAAAAAAAAGATGACACACAGTTACTATCATCTGCGTAACTGAATATAGGGTTGGAAGTTGAGGCTAAGAGATTGTTTATGTGTAACAGAAATAGAGTAGGAGGCAGATCAGACCCCTGAGGCACCTCTGCGTTAATCGCAAATGTCTCGGATAGAGATGCCATCGACGACGACCTGAAGAGATGTGTCAGCGAGAAAATTGGATATCAAATGACAGAGTCCAGGAGGAAGTACCATAAGATGTTGATTTGGACGAGAAGACATTGGTGCCAGACTCTGTCGAAAGCCTTTGAGATATCCAATGCCACAAACCTAGCCTCACCATGTTTTTCCATAGCTGAGTTACAGATATGAGTAACATATGCCAGTAGATCGGCAGTGGAACGTTGTTGTCTAAAACCGTATTGCCTGTCGGAGATAATTCTATTTTCCTCCAGATATTTGAGAATCTCGATGTTGATAGCCTTTTCCATCACTTTAGATATAACGGGTAACAAAGATATAGGGAGATAGTTGTTAGCCAGATTCCTTCTTCCCTTTTTAGGGACAGGCTGCACTCTAGCAGATTTCCAGACGTTAGGGAATACACATTTGTTGTAAGAGAGTGTGAACAATTTGCTTAGGACAGGAGTCAACTCTGGGGCGCACTTCTTAAGAACAATAGCGGGAATACCATCAAGGTCAGAAGCTTTCGAGGTGTCGTCCAGCTCAAAGAGAATCTTCCTGACTGTGCGTTGTCTGAAAACAACTTCAGCCGCATTAATGTGCCAACCTTAGGAAGAATAGGAAGTTCTGCGTTTCGAGAATCAAGATTGGAATTTTCAGCAAACATTAAGGCTAACATGTCAGCCTTTTCCTTGGAGGTAGTAGCAATAATGCTATCTTCATCGAGTAAAGGTGGAAAATTTGAAGGTGTAAAATTCTTTCCAATCGACTTTGCAAATCCCCAAAAGGACCTGGAACCGTTCGGACAGTTGATAAGCCTCTGGCGCATTTTACGATCGAAATCACCTTTTGCCACGTCAATAACCTGTTTACAAGAATTTCGTGCATCTACAAATATGGTCCGAGTCTCGACTGAGGGATTATTTCGCCAACGACGATATGCGCAATTTTTGCAGGAGACAGCCCGAGCACATTTTTTACTGAACCAAGATTTACTGGAGGCAGACTTCTTTTGGGAGTGGGGAATTGAGCATTCCATACCAATCAGGATAGTTTCCGTGATGGATTCGACGACTAAGGAAGGGTTGTCTGAGTTAAAGCAGACTTCCTGCCATGGGAAAGATGCAAAGAAGTCTCTTAATTCTTTCCAGTTTGCAGAGTTAAAGTGACAAACCCTACGGGACTGTGTCTGGGAACGAGGTGGTATATGAAGTGAGCGAAAGGCTGCTACAAGCTTGTGATCTGAATTTGTAAGCGGTGATGTCCCAGACATTTTATACGAATTTGGTGAATTTGTAAGGTCGAGTAGATTAGGTTGATGGGTATCTACATCAGGAATTCTTGTGGGTTCCTCAACTAATTGCGATAGTCCACAAGTGATGGCGAAAGCCTTTGCCACCCTTCTCGCGGCGTCAGTTGGGAAGAAAACCTTAACCATGTTGTGTACGTTGAAGTCACCGAGAAAGACAACCTCAGTTTTTGGATAATTCGTTTGCAGGTGATCAAAGGTTACGGAGAGATAAGAGAAGAGCTGTCTGTATGAGGGATCGTTTGGAGACAAATAAAGTGAATAAATGAATATTACTTCGTTTTTGGCGCATATTTTCAGCCAAATCACATCATGATCAGCAGATTCCAGTGCTTCTTCTCGTTGACAGGATAGGTCGCTTCGCGTAAAAGCACAAATTCCCCTCTTGCGTCGAAATTTTGTGTGCAAGTCGTAGTTAGGGCAAAGCAAATGGACTGTATTGATGGATGGGGAGACTTGGGTTTCTGTCAGAGACAGCACATGGGGTCTTTCCTTTTGAAGGTGTTGATGAACCGAGTTTAAATTTGAGTTTAGACCCCGAATGTTACAGAATTGAGTTTTGAATGAATTGTTTGAAAGAAACTAGGACCGTGGTACATTAAAATTTTCCGTCTACTGAAAACCAGGTGAAATAATAACTGAAGTTTTCAAGGGATGTTTTTCAGTATCTTAATTGACCATTTACCGCGCTCAAAAATAGTAGCAATGTCGCTTTTGACGAAATTTAAGTATTTGATATCGTGTTGTGAAAACAGTCCACTAGAAAGCTTATAAAGCTACAAAGCGATCTACTATTTATAGCTCGCGAAAGTGGTGACAATATCGAACCATGTCAAAACGCTCTTAGAATGGTTTCTTTAATATTACGGAAATAATGGTCATTCAATTAGCCACGTAATGAAATTAGGCCATTATTTCCGTAATGCTAAAGCATCCATTCTAAGCGCGTTTTGACACGGCGCGATATTGCCACCACTTTCGCGAGCGATAAATAGTAGATCACTTTGTAGCTTTATAAGCTTTCTAATGGGATGATTTTACAAGACGATATCATAAACACTTAAAGTACGTGAAAAACCATATTGCTACTATTTGGTATTGGTAAATGGTCAATGCTACCAGTACCGTGTCTAAATCCAGAATTCAGAAAATTTAAGCTTTCATTTAGACGTGTTCAAATGGGGTTAAGCTTACGCTGCTAGAACGGAACTGAAATTACGCTAATTTAACTTGAAAACTTCGAAGCATTGACTACAAATTTTTAGTTACAAATTTGATTTTCCCAACTAGGGGCGCGATTTGGAGTTGAAGTGCCCTTAGGAAGCGATAAACTTCCCTCGTCTCGTATCCAAGTTGGTTTTAAATTAGTGTTAACGATAAAAGAACAATATTTCCTAAATGCTTCGCCATAAATTATGCATTTTTTGTGGCTCTAAGTGAGTAAGGCAATAAAGTACGCGGTGGAAACGAACTTATATTCCACGGACCCTACTTCTCACACAAAACGATAAATTCTAGTTGTCACTTTCACCGCGTGTTGCCAAGTTAGAGGTTATTGGGCAACAATGGGTGTGGTGCTCTATTGTTAAATCCCAACCTCAAGGGCTTTTAAATTACCGACAGGTAACGTGGAGCGTTACAGATTCCCTTAGAGTTCTTGAAAAGAACTAGAAAGGTGAATGTCATTGCGTTAGTGCGTATCTTTCGTTTAAAAATCCTCTTTACTCCAGAAGACTGAGATAGAAGAAATCTTTTTTTCAAGATTTCCTAAAAATATTCTTCCTCAGATTGTTTAGATTTCTATTAAAATTTCGATCCAGTTTAATAAAAATAAACAAATTTTGTGAAAAGTCTAAATCTTTGGAAAAAATTTCATTTTAAATGGAAATGTCCAGAAACAGATAAAATTGAATTTTGAGTCAAAAATTGGAGAATAACATGAATTTTGGACAAGTTGAAATTATCAGGAATAACATTTTTAAAAAAAATCAGAAAAAACAAAGACTTTGAAAAAAATTCAGGATTTTTGAAAATTACGTTACAAATTAAAAAAAAATATTGAACTTTCTAGGAAACATTCCAAATTTCCAAAAGAAGGTCCAATTTTAAGAGGAAAATTCAAAAAGTTAAACTTTTCAATAAATCATATTGAAAATAAAAACCCAACCTTTCTCAAAAACTCGAGAAATGTGCAAAATTTAAAAAAAGATCAAAATTTTCAAAGATCTAATTTTGTGAAAAGACGCAACTTTTCGAAAAAAAAAGTCCAACCAATCGCAAGATTCAAAAACATTGTTCTCAAAATTTAAAATTCAGTAAAGATGTTGAATTTACTAGAAATCTTTTTCTCGAAATCCCCAAAAATATTTCTCGCAACAACATTTTCAGAACCATAAAACCATTTGATCTAAAATTCGTAGTTTATTGAAAAAGACAAATATGCAAGAAAATGACAACATTTTGAAATAAATAAATCATTTTTGAAAAAGTCCAAAAAGTAGGATTTTGAAAACAAAATGGAAATTTCGAAAAAGACAAATTTTAAGGAACAGGCGAATTTTAGGTAAAAGACTATTTTAGAAAAATTCGAAATTTAAAAAAAAAAGACGAATTTACCAAAAAAAGACAAAATTTATTAAAATATTAAATCAAGATTTCCTAAAAAAGGCAAATTTTAGGAAACCAGTCAGAATTTCTAAAAAAAATCAGAATCTAAAAGATCGAAATTTTTAGTAAATATTTCGAAAAATATCGGAGTTTGAAAAAAAAAATTCGAGAAAACTTTAAAATAAACAAAAAATTGTCCAAAGAAAGGCAAATTAAAAAAAAAGTCAAAAAAAATAGTCAAAACCCCGACAAAAGGACGATATCGTAAGAGAAATTTTGCAAAAAAGATCTAAATTTTGAGAAAAAGCATTTAATCTTAGTGAAACTTCGAAATTCAGCAAAAGAGTAAATTTTAAGAGAAAAATCGAATATTTATTTTCTCTGGACTCTCTGGACGAGTGCAGAGGAAGACAGACTCTCCTACCTTGCCTCAACAGGTGTCAGAAAATGTCAAATATTGTGATAACACATCGAAATTTTGACAAACAAGTTGAAACTACCAGAAATTTGGATTAAAAAAGGGTTGAAATTTACAAAGAAATTTTTGTCCTTTCACAAAAATTTCAAATTTCTAAAAAATATACCTTTTTGTCAAAAGATCGACCAGATTTCGAAAAAAAGGCAAATTTTAATAAACAAGCTGAAATTTTCAGAATCAAAAAAAGGCGACATTTTCAGGAAAAGTCGAATTTCGAGAAATGACGAATTTCGAGAAATGACGAAATTTCAGAAAAGAACGAGGAGCTTTTCAATTCAAAATTTTGACACTCATGTTTGATAAAAGGAGGCAAATTTTTGAATAAATGCAAAATTTTAAAAGAAAAAGTCAAATTTTGTAAAAAAATATACAAAATTTGAGAAAAAGGTAGAAATTTCGAAAAAATGTTTCAAGGAAAGGATGAATTCTGAAAAATTGGAAAGTCCTTCAATTGAATACATACAAATTTTCAGTTTGCTGGGTAAACCAGTGGGTGCAAGCGCCCCAACATACATATTTTTCTCACATGCGGCCCGCGCAAAATTTTTAGCCTTGATGGCCGCTGTATAAAAGGTTGCTCATCTCTGTCCTAGGCAACTTTCATAGATCATTTAGTGCTGTAGGCTACAAATAATCCTTGGACACAACTTTCAACGAATTTCCTTGATAATTGAAGCTTTAGGCAAGGTTTTTTCAAATTAGAAGCAGTTGAACAAGAACCTGGAGGCAGCTAAAAAAACACGGACCCATCGAAATGGAAGCTAACAATATTGTTACGCGTTACCGGTTCGATTATAAATAATACATTGTTGATTGTAATACTTGAAGGTTAGAAACTTATTCGAGATCATTTGGAACCTCTTGCGTCTATTAATTTAGATTACCTTTTCCCAAATATTGGACTTCTAGAGAAGTCTGGGATGCACACCTGCGTAGCTATTGAATTCGTGAGCGGACAATATCCTTAAGGTTTTAGTTAATTCTAGAAAATTACGACGTAAAGAATTCATACACGTTACGATTACTATAATAGCTAATTAGACTTATTAATTAAACTTAAAAAAAAAACGTTTCACGGTTTGTTGAACTTCATCCTTGTTAGGATTAATCGTCCCGACCAGTTCCAGTCACTCTCTTCCCCCTTGTATTTGCACAAATGGCTCAGCTATATCTTAGCTATTGAATTGGTTGGATCTTGTACACCAGGGCGGCCTTAGCTTAGCCATTGCGAGGCTCCGGGCGGGTAGATCTTTAAGAGGCCCTCGTCTTTGTGGAATTAGACATAGACGTAGTCAGAATAGGGCAGGGTAGGGCGCTTGCCCCCCCCCCCCTAGCTCGTGTGGTTAACGAAAATTTATATTGAACTACGGAGACCTTCTCTAAAAAATTTCCATTCGACAAAAGTCGTCCTTCTTTAAGCTATTGATATTTTTTTGAAATTTCGATTTATTTCACGAAATTCGTTTTTTTTTCATAAAATTCTTTGGAAATTTCAAATGTATTCCTAAAATTCGATTTATTTTATCAGAATCCAACTTAACTTAAAATTTCGAATTTTTATCTCAAAATTCATCGTTTTATTTTTCGAAATTCTATCATTTCTCAAAATTAGTTTTTTCCGGAAACTTCGACTTCTCTTTAAACTTTGATTTTCTGAAAATTTCGACTTTTTTTATCAAGTTTTACCCTTTTGCCTAAAACTTGATCGCTTTTTTGATAACAATATTTATCTGGAAATTTTTATAATGACTTTTTTAGAAATTTTGTAAAAAGACGAAAATTCCGAGAAAATTTTCCCTGGAATGGGGAAATACAACTTGTTTCTCAAAATTTCGACGATTATTTCAATATTGGACATTTTCTGACTCATGGTAGGGCAGAACAAAGCGTTCAAGAGAAAAATCTAGAAATTACATTTTTCTCAAAATTTGTCCTTGTTCCAAAATTTCGACAAAATTTGACTTCTCTCTAAAGAATTTCGAGTGTTCACTAAATTTTGACTTTTTTCTCAAAATTTGTCCTTTTTCGAAAATTTCGAACAAATTTGACTCTCCCTGAAGAATTTCAAGTGTTTACTAAATTTCGACTTTTTTCCCAAAATTTCGATCTTTTTTTTTTGTTTTTCAAGGGAAAAAATTCGAAATTTCCAGAAAAAAACAAATTTAGAAAAATCGAAACTTTGATATTTTTCTCAAAATTCGCCTTTTTTCGCAAATTTAAAATTATCCTGAAATCCCATCCTGTATGTTCCCGGAAAACTGAATATTTTTCCTGGAAATTCGTATCTTTCTTAAAATTTTGACTTTTTTTCTCATGACTCGTTTTTTCCACAAGCGAAAGGCTATTCTCAAAGTTGCACTTTTTCTTTAAGTTTGAATTCTTTCTGGAAAATTTCGATCTTTGATGCTTCATTTGGTAGTTTTTCTAGAAATGTCGACTGCTTTTCAGAGATTTCGTTTTTTTTAATTCCTTTATTTTTATTAACATCGGGTTTTTCTGAAGATTTTGATCATTTGGAATTTGATTTTTCAGAACTTTTAACAGGTTTCTTAAAATTTGCATTTTTCCCGATATTTTTATATCAAAATTCGATATTCAACTTTGCTAAAAATTTTGAATTTCTCTTAAAATTAGTTTAATTTCGTCTTTTCAGAAATTTCGACTTTATTCTCAAAATTCCACTTTTTGGGCTCTTCGTTCGGAAATCATTTTTTCTATCAAAATTAGGCCACTTTTCTGAATATTTGTCTTTTCTTTAAATTTTGACTTCTTTAAATTTGACTAGAAATTTCATCTTCATATTTCGCCTTATTTTCGAAATATTGACTTTTATTTCAAAATGCCATGTTTCAGTTTCTGGAACTTTCTGGACTTTTTCCTCGAAATTGGCTTTTCCTTTAAATTTCAGTTTTCTGGAAATACGTCTGTTTTCTCTAAATTAGGTCGGCATATTATCAAAAATTAAAAATGTTGCGAAAAATATTTTTGGGTAATTTCGAGAAAAAGATTTCTTGTACATTCAATTTCTTTATTGAAATTTAAATATTATAACAAAATTATAATAAAAAAGTAAACATTTCGAGAAAAGCGTTTTTGGAAATTGCAAATTTTTTCACAACATTTGGTCTTTGGAAATATTTTGGCATATTTAGAAATTTCGAGTTCTTCTGAAAGGTTGTGTTTTTTATTCAATTTCGGTTTTCTAAAAAAATCCTTTCCCAAAATAGGGTTTTTTCAAAAAAAATTGGTCGCTTTGGAAATTACGACTTTATCCTACATTTTTCTCTCAAAATGAACTTTCATTTTTTTAATATTCGTTTTTTTTTCTGATTTTTTTTCAAATTTAAGTTTTCGAAAATTTCATGTTTCTCAAAAGTTGTCTTATTCTGGAAATTTTTACTCGTACTAGAAGTAGGGATGTTTTATGCTTCTGAAAATTTCCGTTTACAGTGAAAAATTTTTCTCAAAGTTCCAACTTTTTTTGAAAATTACATCTTTTTTTCACAAAATTCCACCTTTAAAAATATAATTTTTTCGAATTTTCAACAATTTTTGAGATCTTTCGAAAGGTTAGAATTTTATTTTAAACACGAATTTCTGAACATTCCAACTTTTTCCCAAAATTCGTTTTTCCTCGTCTTTTTCAAAATTAAAATTTCTTTTAAAAATGTTCACTTTTTTTTAAGAGATTTCAACCTTTTTCTGGACATTTCGACGGTGTTTTTTAAAATCGTTATTTTTTGAAATCTTCGAAATTTAGATAGTTTTTAAAGTTTTCCGAAAGGATCGGCTTTTATTTTAGATTCAATTTTTTGACTGTTTTCGCAAAGTTCGACTCTATTTCCAAATTTCTAAGTTAATCTGAAAATTTGATTACTCAGTTCATGTAGTTAAATGAAAATATACATATACTCGGAACGTTTTCCGGTTTTCTTTGTTTATCAATTTTTCAAAATGATTCTTGCCCCTCCCTGAACTAAATCCTGCCTACGCTTATGAATTTCAATGATGATGCTTGACTAGAAATGCAAAGTCATAAATAAATATATTTGGACTTTTAAAATTGTTTATTGGAAACTAAGAAAAATTAATAAACACAAAGATTTTTTTTGGTGGAACGGACCGGTCCTTGGGTATCTTCAAAAAAATCCTTCTTGGCTTCAGGGGACAAGTTTTGTCCTTCAATTTTTAAACACAAAATAGCAAACTATTAATCATGATAAATAAGGTGCATTGATGTCTTAAAAGGATCAGGGATTAGAAACGATGACGACTGCTCTAATATAAAAGCATAATCCGACGACAGTTGACAGCTGAAATGAAACACGGGAATTCCCCGAATCGTAAACACGAAAAAAATGGAGTACTATCAGATTTTGTTTAGCCCTTGCAATTGGCAGCACTTGTGGCACTGGTACGAAATTTCGTCAATGTGAAAGAGAAGGAAAGGAACATTCATTGGAGCGAATGAGACAGATATCAGCGCGATAACTACCACGCAAGGGACCAGCGAGTCCAGTTTTATAATGCGCGGTTAAGGCTCGAAATTCAAATAAACATTAGAATTCGTGCTATTGCGCGAGTGCGCGAGGCCCCGGGCGGTTGCCCTGCTTGCCACCCCCAAAGGCCGCCCCTGACACCAGGTCCTAATTCTTTTCAGGATATTTGTGGTCCTTCCAAAAATCGTTTAATATTCAGTAGTTTAATACATTTTATCTTCAAATTAATAACTAAAATTAATGCAATAAAAAAAAAATATAGAAAATAATAATCTACTTAGATACTTTATCTTCTTTAGAAGTATTAGTATTTCTCTTCAAGTTTTAAGATCTTTTTTTGCCAGTTACTCTTTTACAATTCTGAATATTTGGAATTATGAAAGGAGTAACTGGCGAAGGAAAAGCCAATAAAACATGAACAAAAATAATCAACTTAATAAAACTAAACACTGACAGTCAAGACACAGCCTAAACCGATGGCTTTAAAAGCAAGAAACTTCACACATCGGTTCGTTATATAACGCAGGTGAGCACTAAGCTGTTGAAAACTCATCCCCCAAGGGTGTTAAATAGGGGATGAAAATTTGTATGAAAGTTGGTCATTTTTGAAAACAGAAAAATGAGAACTGGTATTTAGGTTTCAGTTTATAATAGAAGTCAGTTGCATCTAGTCAGCCTATTTAGCATTGATTCCCTTAGAGCAGTGTGTGTGGTACGCATATCCTCAGGGGCACGGAAAGGGTTTGGTGGGAGGGAATCGCTGCACCGGACGGTTTCAGATGACTCAAAAATTAAAAATTAATTGTTTGAATAAAAGTAACAAAACTCACCTTAATCAGCTTGTACAGCTTTAAAGAGTTCGTGCAGATTGCAGAATGATGTTTTGTTCAAATTCGTTAATGCTGTAATGAAATGTAAATTATAGAATTTAGTACGTAAGAAAATATTCTAGAAAGATCTGATAAGGGCCGCGATAATGAAGCAAACGGCAGATAAGCGTTCCAGAAATTTTGGCAAACGATAAGCCTTATCTGGTGGATTTTTCTAGAACCCGGAAGCGAAAACTATATAAGGCGGTCGCCTTTCCCTTAAGTCAGTCTGAATTCAGTGTAGTTAGTGAGTTAGCAGTTAGAAGTCATAAATAAGTGAGTTCATTATTCAGTTGTAGTGTTCCGAGTTTAGTTTGAAAATAAAGTGGTTATAATTCACGACGTAGTAATCATTCCAACTGATAACGCGCAACAATACGTTTAGCAGTTGGCTGGACAAGCACACTTCCTCGTTTAAATATTAGCTAAGATGCAGGGGTACTCAACGTCACGAAAAGTTATGGAAAGGGTTCACAGATGTCGAAAGTTTGGGAAACACTGACTTAGAGGGTAAAATTTAATTATTAAACTAAAAACTAATAACTTTGAAAAAAGTACAGTTCCAAGAAGTGGTAATTTTGAGACAAAACCGATTTTTAAAATATCCAATCTTTAAAAAAAATCGAAATTTTCTAAAAAGTAAGAATAGTCGGAGTGAATATTTTGAAAAAAACAAAACTTTCAAAAAAGTGAATATTTTCAAAAGAAATTCAACTTAAAAAAAATCTCAATTTTGCAAAGCTTGGATTTTTAAGAAAATGGAAGTTCTTAAAAAATATAAGTTTTCAAAAAGTAAGAAATTTTTGGAAAAGTCGAAACTAAAAAAAGTCAACATTTTCAGGAAAAATTAAAATTTTCAAAAAGGTGAAATCTTCGAAAAGTCTAAAGTTTTTTTTTAAAAAGTTGCATTTTTCGGGAAAGTGGAAATCAGAAAATAGAGTCGAAAATTTAAAAACGACGAAATTTTTGAAAACAATCTAAATTTTCAGAACACAAAATTTAAATTGAAGAAAATTTCAAAAAAAAATTGCAATTTTGGAAAAATTTCTTATTTTAAGAAAAAATATTCATCTCACACGCCAAAAAATTCGCATCGTCGGATGATATTAGTAATAATAATAAAACTGAAAGGTAACATTGTTGGTCATGAATCTTTGAAGATGCTTAACAAGCTTCTGTTTTAACATACGACATCTGAAGACCACAATTTTCTGGTTTTAAAACTTTTTGCTTCATTTATTTAGCGCGGCCGGCGCAGCGTGGGCAATCCGGCAAGAATGCGGTATCTGCAGGTTAAAAAGAGAACAAAACCCATTTACAACCCATAGGCAAACAAGCAACTGGGAAAAAGACAAAGCCGTCTGTACAAATAAAGGAGCCCTCCCGAAGGAGCGGAGGTTCGAGCGCAATTTCAAGGAGTGCCAGTCGCAGTCTCATAAAAAGCAATAAACACGAGAAAAGGGGTTCGCGAACCGCGGGAGGTTGTGTTAGGGACATTTCGCGTGTACCGCCGCAAGGCGCGGTAAATGATGGCCTGTCAGCGGCGCCTCCACATAAAGATATCCCAGATGAGACAACAGCATTTAACGCCGATGATTGCGACCTAAATTGGCTTGACCTCTGCTGCACGATTCTGAAAATAATTTGCAGATCTGCTGCCTTATGGAGAATTTTCCCCAACCAACCATGATTTTTTTTTAAATTTCGATATTTTTTCAAAATTTTCACTCCTTGAAAATTTTTACCTTTTTTCTGAAGACATCAAGTTCTTTGCAAACTGGGACCTTTTCCAAAATTTCTTTTAATTTTCGATTTTTTGTTTTCAAAATTTCATCTTTCCTTTTAAAAATTTAATTAATAATAATTCAAGACTGGTAATAATTCAAGACGAGTCTATAATGATCTGAAAATGAAAAAGAGTTTTCTTTCAAAATATCAACTTCTGTTCTAAATTCAAATTTTATAGAAATTTGGAAAATTATAACTTTTTTGAAAATTTCGGTTATTATTCAAAATTTCTCGTCCTTAAAAATTTTTACGTTTTTAAAAAAACTTTAGACTTTTCGGAGATATAGACTTTTTGACTATTCCATTTTTTCTTAAAAATGTCGACTTTTTTTAGTTTCGACTTTTCCAAAAATTTCTACCTTTTTGAAAACTTTTTTTTTTGAAAATTTCTATTTTCTTCAAAATTTAGGCTTTCCAGAATTGAAATATTTTTTAAGTTCAATTTCTTTTGAAAATATTAATTTTTTTCGAAAGCTTTGTTTTTTCAAAATTTTCACTCCGAATATTCTTACTTTTTAGAATATTTCGATATTTTTTGAAAGATTGGATATTTTAAAAATCGATTTTGTCTTAAAATTACTATTGTTTGGAAATTTATTTTTTTCAAGCTATCGTCTTTAGAGAGATACACACACTAACAGGATCTCTCTGAAGATGTTGTGTTTTTTTAATTTTTCTTGGTTTCAGTGGATAAGATTTGTATTTCAATTTTCAAAGATAACCAAGGACCAGTCCCTTCCACAAAAATTTTCTGACTTTTCTGAAATTTTTGATACTTTCTCAAAATGTTGACATTCGATCTTTTTCATGCTTTTACTTTGTTTTTTTTTAAATTACAACCTTTTTTCAACATTTTGACATTTTCTCAAAGCTTTAACTTTTTCTGATTACGACTTCAAAATTTCGGTTTTTCCAAATTTCGACTATTGTTTTCGGCTTTTTTAAAAATTTGACTCCATTTTGAAATTTCGTTTGGCTTTGAAAATTCTGTTTTCACTTTTTTGTATTTTTTCAAAATTTTGACTTTTTCGATGCTTTTGAGGCTTTTCGAAAATTCCTACTTTTCAACATTTCTTTGTTGGAATTTTTGACTTATAAATGACAATTGTAAATTTTTTCAATATTCGATTAAATAACCTTTTCCACCTCGCTTAGTGTTTAAATTTCTTAAAACGACTAGTTACGTGTTTAGTCATTTTTTTTGTATATATTCTTCACGAGAGAGTTTTGGCTTATGAGAATCTTTTTAAATTTTTTTCTTGCATTTAAACTTTCATACCCCCTTTTCCCCTTAGGGATTTATTCATTAAAATATCCAATAATGTGTTCAGATTTATATATTCTTTACACTACCTTTGGGATTACAAAATGATCTTTGAATTTTATTAATAATAAATTTTGTATCCTCTTAGGGACTAAATTGTTAAACTCGGTTAAATACGTGTTTACTTATTTTTTCCCTAAACTATCTCCACAAAAATTTAGTTCATAAAACGCACTAACTCTATTCTAGACTAACCAAAAACTTCTATTTCACGTCATGTTTGCTCCTTAGGGGGCAAGTTAAATTAAATTGTGGAAATTGGCTGAATACGTGTCTAATAATTTTGTTAATAGATTATTTACACAAGATTTGAGGATATAAAATGCAATATTAACTTTGTTCCATGCCAAATTCACAACTTCATTTTTGGCCCATTTTTCTCTTTTTTTTTGTTTTTTTTTAATATTTGATTTTATTAAAAAATTCTACATTGTTTTTGAAATTTTCGACTTTATGAAATATGCTTAATTTTTTTAAGCGTTCGAATCTTTAAAAATTTTGAATTCTTTTAGGATTGTAATTTTTATAAATTTCCACCTTTATTCAGAAGTGTCTTTTCTTCGAAATTTTTAGTTTTTTTTTTAATTCCGCCTATTCTGAGATTTTTGATTTTGTGACAAATCTCGACTTTTATTTAGAATTTAGTCTTTTCCTCGAAAATTTTACTTTTTTTGAGAATTCTACCTATTCCGTTCCATTGACAACTTCATTTTGGGCCCATTTTTCTCTTTTTTTATTTTTTTTAATTTTTTTTTGATATTTGATTTTATTGAAAAATTCTACCTTGTTTTTGAAATTTTCGACTTTATGAAATATGCTTAATTTTTTTAAGCGTTCGAATCTTTAAAAATTTTTAACTCTTTTAGGATTGTAATTTTCGAAAATTTCCACCTTTATTCAGAATTGTCTTTTCTTCGAAATTTTTAGTTTTTTTTTAAATTCCGCCTATTCTGAGATTTTTGATTTTGTGACAAATCTCGACTTTTATTTAGAATTTAGTCTTTTCCTCGAAAATTTTACTTTTTTTGACAATTCTACCTATTCCGTTCCATTCACAACTTCATTTTGGGCCCATTTTTCTCTTTTTTCTTTTTTTTTTGATTTTTTTTGATATTTGATTTTATTGAAAAATTCTACCTTGTTTTTGAAATTTTCGACTTTATGAAATATGCTTAATTTTTTTAAACGTTCGAATCTTTAAAAATTTTGAACTCTTTTAGGATTGTAATTTTTATAAATTTCCACCTTTATTCAGAAGTATCTTTTCTTCGAAATTTTTAGTTTTTTTTTAAATTCCGCCTATTCTGAGATTTTTGATTTTGTGACAAATCTCGACTTTTATTTAGAATTTAGTCTTTTCCTCGAAAATTTTACTTTTTTTGAGAATTCTACCTATTCCGTTCCATTCACAACTTCATTTTGGGCCCATTTTTCTCTTTTTTTCTTTTTTTTAATTTTTTTTGATATTTGATTTTATTGAAAAATTCTACCTTGTTTTTGAAATTTTCGACTTTATGAAATATGCTTAATTTTTTTAAGCGTTCGAATCTTTAAAAATTTTGAACTCTTTCAGGATTGTAATTTTTGAAAATTTCCACCTTTATTCAGAATTGTCTTTTCTTCGAAATTTTTAGTTTTTTTTTTAAATTCCGCCTATTCTGAGATTTTTGATTTTGTGACAAATCTCGACTTTTATTAAGAATTTAGTCTTTTCCTCGAAAATTTTACTTTTTTTGAGAATTCTACCTATTCCGTTCCATTCACAACTTCATTTTGGGCCCAATTTCTCTCTTTTTTCTTTTTTTTTTGATATTTGATTTTATTGAAAAATTCTACCTTATTTTTGAAATTTTCGACTTTATGAAATATGCTTAATTTTTTTAAGCGTTCGAATCTTTAAAAACTTTGAACTCTTTTAGGATTGTAATTTTTATAAATTTCCACCTTTATTCAGAAGTGTCTTTTCTTCGAAATTTTTAGTTTTTTTTTAAATTCCGCCTATTCTGAGATTTTTGATTTTGTGACAAATCTCGACTTTTATTAAGAATTTAGTCTTTTCCTCGAAAATTTTACTTTTTTTGAGAATTCTACCTATTCCGTTCCATTCACAACTTCATTTTGGGCCCATTTCTCTCTTTTTTTCTTTTTTTTTGATTTTTTTTGATATTTGATTTTATTGAAAAATTCTACCTTGTTTTTGAAATTTTCGACTTTATGAAATATGCTTAATTTTTTTAAGCGTTCGAATCTTTAAAAATTTTGAACTCTTTCAGGATTGTAATTTTTGAAAATTTCCACCTTTATTCAGAATTGTCTTTTCTTCGAAATTTTTAGTTTTTTTTTTAAATTCCGCCTATTCTGAGATTTTTGATTTTGTGACAAATCTCGACTTTTATTTAGAATTTAGTCTTTTCCTCGAAAATTTTACTTTTTTTGACAATTCTACCTATTCCGTTCCATTCACAACTTCATTTTGGGCCCATTTTTCTCTTTTTTTTCTTTTTTTTTTTGATTTTTTTTGATATTTGATTTTATTGAAAAATTCTACCTTGTTTTTGAAAATTTCGACTTTATGAAATATGCTTAATTTTTTTAAACGTTCGAATCTTTAAAAATTTTGAACTCTTTTAGGATTGTAATTTTTATAAATTTCCACCTTTATTCAGAAGTGTCTTTTCGTCGAAATTTTTAGTTTTTTTTTAAATTCCGCCTATTCTGAGATTTTGGATTTTGTGACAAATCTCGACTTTTATTGAGAAATTAGTCTTTTCCTCGAAAATTTTACTTTTTTTGAGAATTCGACCTATTCCGTTCCATTCACAACTTCATTTTGGGCCCATTTCTCTCTTTTTTTCTTTTTTTTTTTGATTTTTTTTGATATTCGATTTTATTGAAAAATTCTACCTTGTTTTTGAAATTTTCGACTTTATGAAATATGGTTAATTTTTTTAAGCGTTCGAATCTTTAGATATTTTGAACTCTTTCAGGATTGTAATTTTTGAAAATTTCCACCTTTATTCAGAATTGTCATTTCTTCGAAATTTTTAGTTTTTTTTTTAAATTCCGCCTATTCTGAGATTTTTGATTTTGTGACAAATCTCGACTTTTATAAGAATTTAGTCTTTTCCTCGAAAATTTTACTTTTTTTGAGATTCTACCTATTCCGTTCCATTCACAACTTCATTTTGGGCCCATTTCTCTCTTTTTTTCTTTTTTTTTTGATTTTTTTTGATATTTGATTTTATTGAAAAATTCTACCTTGTTTTTGAAATTTTCGACTTTATGAAATATGCTTAATTTTTTTAAGCGTTCGAATCTTTAAAAATTTTGAACTCTTTCAGGATTGTAATTTTTGAAAATTTCCACCTTTATTCAGAATTGTCTTTTCTTCGAAATTTTTAGTTTTTTTTTAAATTCCGCCTATTCTGAGATTTTTGATTTTGTGACAAATCTCGACTTTTATTAAGAATTTAGTCTTTTCCTGGAAAATTTTCCTTTTTCTGAGAATTCCACCTATTCCGTTCCATTTACAACTTCATGTTGGGCCCATTTTTCTCTTTTTTCGTTTTTTTCTTTTTTTTTCTTTTTTTTGGTATTTGATTTTATTGAAAAATTCTACCTTGTTTTTGAAATTTTCGACTTTATGAAATATGCTTAATTTTTTTAAGCGTTCGAATCTTTAAAAATTTTTAACTCTTTCAGGATTGTAATTTTTGAAAATTTCCACCTTTATTCAGAATTGTCTTTTCTTCCAAATTTTTAGTTTTTTTTTAAATTCCGCCTATTCTGAGATTTTTGATTTTGTGACAAATCTCGACTTTTATTTAGAATTTAGTCTTTTCCTCGAAAATTTTACTTTTTTTGAGAATTCGACCTATTCCGTTCCATTTACAACTTCATTTTGGGCCCATTTTCTCTTTTTTTATTTTTTTTTTGTTTTTTTTTTTTGATATTTGATTTTATTGAAAAATTCTACCTTGTTTTTGAAATTTTCGACTTTATGAAATATGGTTAATTTTTTTAAGCGTTCGAATCTTTAAAAATTTTGAACTCTTTTAGGGTTGTAATTTCTGAAAATTCCCAGCTTTATTCAGAATTGTCTCTTCTTCGAAATTTTTAGTTTTTTTTTAAATTCCGCCTATTTTGAGATTTTTGATTTTGTGACAAATCTCGACTTTTATTTAGAATTTAGGCTTTTCCTCGAAAATTTTACTTTTTTTGAGAATTCTACTTATTCCGTTCCATTCACAACTTCATTTTGGGCCCATTTTTCTCTTTTTTTCTTTTTTTTTTTGTTTTTTTTTTTGATATTTGATTTTATTGAAAAATTCTACCTTGTTTTTGAAATTTTCGACTTTATGAAATATGGTTAATTTTTTTAAGCGTTCGAATCTTTAAAAATTTTGAATTCTTTCAGGATTGTAATTTTTAAAAATTTTCACCTTTATTCAGAATTGGCCTTTCTTCGAAATTTTTAGGTTTTTTTTAAATTCCGCCTATTCTGAGATTTTTGATTTTGTGACAAATCTCGACTTTTATTAAGAATTTAGTCTTTTCCTCGAAAATTTTACTTTTTTTTGAGAATTCCACCGATTCCGAAATTTTTGCTTTTCTGACAAAATTTTGACATTAAAAAATTGGACCCTTTTGAAAATTTCATGGAAGATGCTCACAGGAACTAACAGGATTGATCCTTCCAAGGGCAAGATTTTTGAGGCATACAAGAAGTCGGAGACAGCAAATTCCTGTGCGGTTCAGCTTGACAGAGTAAGGACTTCTGTCTACGGAAGCTCTTTTTTCTATAGAACTTCCAAGCTATGGAACTCTTTACCGAACAGAATTTCCCCCAAAAAATTCAATCTATCCTTGTTTAAGAAGGCGGTTCATCGCCGTCTATCCCTGTTTCCGCTATTTCCGCATCCTACTCGCGGGGCTTTGAAGGCGTAATAGGGTTATCCTTTGCGAGTGGATTAAACATAAACAAAATTTAACCATTTTTCAAAAATTTGATTATTTGGGAAAATTTTACTTTTTTTACAACTTTCGGCCATTTTAAAATTGTTTACTCTTTGTGGAAATTTTGAACTTTTTGGAATTTAGAATCGTAAAATTTCCACCTGTTTCAGAATTTTGTATTTTTCTTGAGATTTCAGTTTTTTTTAACCATTTGGGGAAAGAATTTTCGAAAATTCTTTCTTATTGCTCACGCATACCACGAAAAGGATCTACTGTCCATCTTTCTCATTATTGCCTTATTCAGTAGTTTCGGCTCTGCGTTGATGATTAGGTTTTTCAATGGATCAGGAGTTCTACCTTAGTATAAATACGATATTTGTGTAATATAGACTCCGTGATCACCATATTTTCTCGAAATTATGACTTTAATCGCGAAATTTCTATTTTAGTTTGAAAATTGAAATACAAATCTTGTCCCCGAAACCAAGAAATCCAAGAAAGATTAAAAAACACAACAGAGGTTGCTCTAACCCATTTCGATAGCCAAGCTATCATCTTCAGAGGTTTCAATTTTCGAAGATAACCAAGGATCAGTCCGTTCTTCCAAAATTATGGCTTCCCGGTGTACAAAACGAAAGGAGTATCCCTCAAAAAATGATAGCTTAGCTATCGAAACGCGTTAGAGCAACCTCTGCTGTGTTGTTTTTTAACATTTCTTGGTTTCAGGGGACAAAGTTTGTATTTCAATTTTTGAAGATAACCAAGGACCAGTCAGTTCCACCAAAATTAGTTAAAAAATGAATAGTTTCGACTTTTTTTGAGTCTGTTCGAGTAAAAGGTTAAAAACTTGACCATTTTCATATTTTTTTAAAGTGTTATTGGGAATAGACACAATCATATTCTCGAAATGTCAGATTTTATCTTGAGATTACGTCCAAACTACTTGGCCTTGAAACCTCGACTTCTTTTTCTTAGAATTTTGCCTTTAAACTATTATTTTTTTATACTTCGAAGAAAAGGTCTGCATTTTTTAAATTTTAGGTTAAAAATTGAAAATTTAGACCTATCTTGTTTTCAATTTGTTTTAGTAACGACCAAATGACGATATCTTTCTTTGCTTTTTCAGGAAATGATTAGAAATTTAGAATTTAAACTCGAAATTTCACTTTTTCTTAAAATTCATTCCAAAATTCGAATTTAATCTCGATATTACGTTTACTGCAAATTTAACTTTTAAAAAGATACACTTTTTATGCTTCTAGTAAAAAGTTTAAAAAAATTAAGTTTTGAGTTAAAAAGTGAAAATTTACACTAACGCTTTTTTTTAAATTTATTTTGAAAGTGATGATATTTTTCTTAACCTTTTTTAAGTGAAAACCTCGGGCGAGTTGAGTCACTTTTGGTAGGGGGGAAATTATGGTTTAGCGTTACCACCACGCTAATCCCGCGTTACCAACGTGCTCTAATGTTAACAGTATTATGTAGCTATGAGTAGTACTCGTAAGTAGGTACGACTCGTATTAGAATGAAAAAATCGCGTCATCGGTTACGGGGTTCGAATCCCGACTCACACCAAAAGACAACCATTCTGCGCATTAAATTACAACCTCTTGGGAACGAGAAGCTTAACTCGCTTAATAAGCTATCCTTTAATAACCACGCACTTCCTTTCAAATTTTATTGTCGCATGTGTGCAAGCTAATTCATTTTGGTGTAACAGACTGCTCCTTGGTTATCTTCAAAAATTGAAATACAAAAAAGATGATAGCTTGGTTATCGAAACGCCTTAGAGCAACCTTTTAGTGTGTTTTTTAATCTTTCGTAGTTTCAGGAGAAAAGATTTATAGCTAATTCATAATTTTCTGTTTCAGGTAAGCCATTTTGCAATAATTCGCCCACGAATAGAGGTAAATTTCGTTTAATGTGTCATTAACTTTTTGAGGAATTAAAGCAAATGAAATACTAGCTTTCAGCTTCATGAAGATTTTGTTCCTTTTGATAATATCTCTCTAATCCTACTAGGGCTTCGTTTCTGAAGTGAAATGTTTATATGGTCCCAATAACGATTTTAATTGGACCTGTAATTCTTAACAAACAATTATCCAGTGATTTTAATCGTTTGCTAAGAACTATTAATACTAGGTATAGAAATTACTATCGATTTTTTGTCGATAGTCCAAACCATCGATATATTCGTATTTAATTTGTTAACTTTGTCGGACAGTTGCACATTTAAGGTATTAACATTAGCCTGCTAGGTTATTTCGGTTGGACTGAGAAAGCCAACTTAATTATAGATCAGTTTGTTATTCTTACTAACAGGGAATACCGGAAAAACTTACTAATGCTTCGGGAGGAAAACAAATATTCCGCTCGAACATGTAAACAGAACGTAGATAACTTTAAACCCTGACAATTTTATTGATTTACCAGTATCCCATCTAATAAAATCTCTTCCGACATCGCTTTATTTGCCCGGATGTTTCATGGTGTATTAGTTTTCTAAAGCTGAGACTATTTCACCTAATAATGTAAACATACAGTCTGTTTGGCATCTATCAATCAGCATCGTTTAACGCTGTCATTTGACCGGTGCGAGGAAAATTAAAATATCAATAACGGCGAGATTGGAAGAACGTTTAAAATTTTTGAGTGGCTTTAACTTTTGACATATGTCATTCAATCGATAATATATTAATTAATTCCTAATTCTCTGTTATTTGCAATCACTGGCGTGTCGTGACTTTTATGAATAGGGAAGCTGATCGGAAACCCTTTTAAAAGATTAATTATTGTTTATATTATTAGCCTCCAAAAAATAATATTCCTTTCTGGCGTATTTCGATTAATCGAAATATCGATATAAATTCAGGATTTCAAAAGATAATTCCAATTTGCAAAAGATGTTGACAACTATTCGAATAAAATTACAAATTTTAAGTTTAAGTCAAGTTATTGCGAAATTTATTTTTAAAAATCCAGATCAAGTTAAACTTTGAGTATAAAATATTTCTTTAATGTTTAATTTTCAGTTTAAATTTGGATCCTTACTCAAAATTTCGAATTAAAATTCTAAGTTAAAAAATTAAAAAAATCATTTCATTCAAAAACTGGAACTTAAGCAAAAATATATTTTTTTCTGAGATCTTTAAAACACTTGAAATTTTAAAAAAATTAAACTTATTTTTCGAAAAAGTCGACATTTTCGAAAAAGTCCAGATTAACAAATGTCGAAATTTAAAAAAAAGTCGAAATTCCGAAAGAAGTACCAAACTTTTTAAATAAGTTCAACTTTTTAAGAATTAAAATTTTTTACCAGAATCCAAAATTTACAGAAAAAATGGAAATTTTTAATGAACGTCGAAACGTTCAGGTCACAGTTCTGGAAAGTTAAAATCATTTTATTCACAAAATGAATGAAGCAAAGATATATTTCTTCCTAAGGTCTTTGAAACTTCAGCATTTAAAGAAAATCGAAATTTTAACAAAATGTAAATTTATTTTTCGAAAAAGTCGAAATATTTGAAAAAGTCCAGATTATCAAAAGTCGGGATTTCAAAAAAATGGAAATTCCCAAAGAAGTCAAAATTCTTAAAAAAATTTAAAACGAGTTCAAATTTTTAAAAATTCAAATTTTTCAATAGATCAAAATTTACAGAAAAAATTGAAATTTTTAAAAAACGTCGAAACTTGCAAGTCACAATTCTGGAAAGTCAAAATTTTCAAAAAAGTGTCGATTTTTAAAAAAGATGATAAAAATGGAAATTTTGAGACAAGTTGAAATTTGGAAAAATGCTAATTTTTCAAAAAAAGTCCAAGTTTTCAAAAAGATCGAAATTTTTAAGTCAATATTTCAAAAAACTAGAAATTTCTACAAAACCTCAAATCTCTAAAAAATTGACATTTCTGAAAAATAGTCAAAATCTTTCCCAAGATCTAAATTGTATAAAAAAACCAAGTTTCTAAAAAGTCGAAATTTTAAACATACTCATAAAATATAAAATCTCAACATAATAATTAAATATTTAAAAAAGTCATAATTTCAAAAAAAAGTCGAAATTTTCAATTAAAAAAATCGACAATGTCTAAAAAAGATAGTTGTGAAAAGTTAATATGTTGAAATGTTCAAATTATCAAAAAAGTCCAAATTTTTAGTAATAAATCTAAATTTAAAAAATCGAATATTTAAAATAAATTTAATTTTTTAACGAAAGTAAAATTTTTTAAAGGATTTTAAAAATTATGAAGATAGTCAAAATTTTGAGAAACACTTAAAATGTTTAGGAAAAAAATTGAAATTTTGAGAAAAATGTAAACTTATTTTTGGCAAAAGTCGAAACTTCTGAAAAAGTCCAGATTATCAAATGTCGAAATTTCAAAAAAAGTCAAATTTCCGAAAGAAGGACCAAATTTTTTTTAAATAAGTTCAACTTTTTAAGAATTAAAATTTTTTACCATAATTTAAAATTTACAGAAAAAATTGAAATTTTTAATGAACGTCGAAACGTTCAAGTCATAGTTCTGGAAAGTCAAAATAATTTTATTCCCAAAATGGAACTGAAGGAAAGATATATTTTTTCCTAAGGTCTTTGAAACTTCAGCATTTAAAGAAAATCGAAATTTTAACAAAATGTAAATTTATTTTTCGAAAAAGTCGAAATATTTGAAAAAGTCCAGAAAGGCGGAATTTCAAAAAATTTCGAAATTCCGAAAGAAGTCAAAATTATTAAAGCATTTTAAAACAAGTTCAAATTTTTAGAAATTCAAATTTTTTAACAGATATCAAAATTTACAGAAAAAAATGAAATTTTTAAAAAACGTCGAAACGTGCAAGTCTCAATTCTGGAAAGTCAAAATTTTCAAAAAAGTGTCAATCTTTAAAAAAGATTATAAAAATGGAAATTTTGAGACAAGTTGAAATTTGGAAAAATGCTAACTTTTCAAAAAAAGTCCAAGTTTTTAAAAAGATCGAAATCTTTAAGTCAATATTTCAAAAAAGTAGAAATTGCTACAAAACCTGAAATCTCTAAAAAATTGGCATTTCTCAAAAATAGTCAAAATTTTGGGAAAAAGATTTGAATTGTAGAAAAAACCAAATTTTTAAAAAAGTCGTAATTTTTCACATAATCTTAGAATATAAAACCTCAACATAAGAATTAGATATTTAAAAAAGTCATAATTTCAAAAAAAAAGTCGAAATTTCCAATAAAAAAAGTCGACATAACGAGAAAAAGTTAAAGTGTTAAAAAAAAGAACGTTTTGAAAAGTAAATATGTTGAAATGTCCAAATTGTCAGAAAAGTCCAAATTTTCAATAATAAATTTAAATTTCAAAAATCGAATTTTTAAAATAAATTTAAATTTTTAAGAAAGGTAAAATTTTTCAAAGAATTTTAAAAATTATAAAGATAGTCGAAATTTTGAGAAAAATTTGAAATTTTAAGAAAAAAATTGAAATTTTCAGAAAAAGTCGAAATTTCGGTAAAAGTCTAATTTTTCGAAACAAAGTCCACTTTTCAAAAAAAAAATTAAAAGATGTTAAATCAAAAGTTTCAAAAAAATTCAAAATTTTAGATAAAGTTGAATTTTCGAAAAACTTGGACGTTTTCAAAAAGTGGTCAAAATATCACGACAAAAAACTAGATTTAAAAAAAAATCAAATTTTTAAAAAAGTCGAAATTTTCAGTAAAAGTTAAAATATGGAGAAATAGCCAAAATTTTGAGAAACAGTCGAAATTTTTAAGAAATTCATAATTTAAAAATGAAGTATTCAATTTTCGAAAAACTTGGACATTTTCAAAAAGTGGTGAACATGTCACGACAAAAAATTAGATTTTAGAAAAAATCAAATTTTCAAAAAAGTCGAAATTTTCAGTAAAAGTTAAAATATGGAGAAATAGCCAAAATTTTGAGAAACAGTCAAAATTTTAATAAAATTCATAATTTAAAAATGAAGTCGAAATTTCCAATAAAAAAAATTGACGTTGCGAAAAAAGGTTACCATGTTAAAAAACGACAGTTTTAAACAGTTAATATGTTGAAATGTCTAAATTGTCAGAAAAGTCAAAATTTTTAATAATAAAGCCAAATTTTTAAAATAAACTAAAATTTTCAACAAAAGTCAAATTTTTCAAAGAACTTTAAAACTCACAAAATTACAATTTCGAAAAAATTTCGAGAAATAAATTGAAATTTTGAGAAAAAATCGAGGTTTTGACAAAAGTCTAATATTACGAAAAACCCCACTTTTCAAAAAAATTCGAAATTTTATATCAACAGTTTTAAAGTAATTCATAATTCCAGAAAAAGTTGAATTTTCAAAAAACTTAGACTTTTTAAAAATTAATCAAAATGTCACGACAAAAAACCTAGATTTTAGGAAAAATCAAATTTTCAAAAATGTCGAAATTTTAAACTGAGCAAAAATTTCGAGCAAAAATATAAATTTTACTAAAAAAAATTCAAGATTTTTTTAAATAATTGAAAATCTGAAAATAATTTGCAGATCTGCTGCCTTATGGAGAATTTTACCCAACTAAAGCGGCAGAAGATCCTTCTAGAAAATACGGAGAAACGCGTCTAAAAAAAATATAAATTTTACTAAAAAAAAAGAAGAGATTTTTTTAAATAATTGAATTTCTCGTAAATATCTTTAGTCGACTTTCAACAAGAAGCCGAAATTTTCGATATCTTTTTTTTTTAATTTTCAAAAATGTCGAAATTTTCGGTAAATATTACTAAAAAAGGTATTTCTGTATATTTTTTTAAGAAATAGTGAATAGTGATATTTACAAGAAAATGGTTTCAAATTATCAACAAAGAGTAATTTTTCAAAAAAAGTTGTAATTTACAAAAAGTTAAATTTGGAGAAAAGGTCGAAAATTTAAAAAGAAATCAATATTTTGAAGAAAGTAAAAATTTTCAGTCAGAATTTCAAGGAAAGGCGCAAATTTTGAAAAAATTGATAACTTCGTCATTTGAATTTGCAACAAAGTCGAAATTTTAAAAAAGAGTCAATATGTTCACAATATTCGAAATTTTCAAAAAAAGGTATTTTGTTTTAATTTTTAGAAAAACAGATTGCATTTGCAAAAATAGATGAAATTTTCAGGCAGAAGTCGAATTTTTTAAAATTGTTGAAAAAGAAATAGTCTAAATTTCGATATTAAAAGTCGAAATTTGGAGAAATAATTAAAAGGACTAAATTTCGAGAAGACAGAAATTTTAGAATTAGAAACATTTGAAAAAAAATGGATGAAATGTAGCTTTCACTAGAAGCCGGACTTAAAAAAGAGATGACATTTAATAAAAAAAACGAAATATTGAAAAGGTCAATATTTACAAGAGGTGAAAGTTGGAAAAAGAAAGTTTTGAAAAAGGTAAAATTTCTGAAATGTCTCAATTTCCAAGAGAGTCGAAATTTTCAATAATAAATTGACATGTAAAAATGTTAAATTATTTAAAAAAAGTTAAAATGTTGAAAACATTCGACTTTTAAAATAACAATTTTGAAAAATGTCGACATTTTTAAACAGGAGTTAATATTTTCACAATATTCGAAATTTTCAAAAAAAAGGAATTTTCTTTTATTTTTTAAAAAACAGTTTGCATTTTCAAAAATAGATGAAATTTTCAACAGAAGTCGAATTTTTTAAAATTGTTGAAAACGAAATAGTCTAAATTTCGATATTAAAAGTCGAAATTTGGAGAAATAATTAAAAGGAATAAATTTCGAGAAAACAGAAATTTTGGAATTCGAAAAATTTGAAAAAAAATGGATGAAATATGAAGCTTTCACTAGAAGCCGGACTTAAAAAAAAGATGACATTTAATAAAAAAACCGAAATATTGAAAAGGTCAAGATTTACAAGAGATGAAAGTTGGAAAAAGAAAATTTTGGAAAAGGTAAAATTTTGAAATGTCTCAATTTCCAAGAGAGTCGAAATTTTCAATAATAAATTGACATGTAAAAATGTTAAATTATTTAAGAAAAGTTAAAATTTTGAAAACATTCGACTTTTAAAATAACAATTTTGAAAAATGTCGACATTTTTAAAAAGGAGTTAATATTTTCACAATATTCGAAATTTTCAAAAAAAAGCAATTTTTTTTTATTTTTTGAAAAACAGTTTGCATTTCCAAAAATAGATGAAATTTTCAGCAGAAGTCGAATTTTTTAAAATTGTTGAAAACGAAATAGTCTAAATTTCGATATTAAAAGTCGAAATTTGGAGAAATAATCAAAATTACAAAATTTCGAGAAAACAGAATACTTGGAATTCGAAAAATTTGAAAAAAATTGATAAAATATTGAAGCTTTCACTAGAAGCCGGACTTAAAAAAGAGATGATATTTAATAAAAAAATCGAAATATTGAAAAGGTCAAGATTTACAAGAGATGAAAGTTGGAAAAGGAAAATTTTGGAAAAGGTAAAATTTTGAAGTGTCTCAATTTCCAAGAGAATCAAAATTTTTAATAATAAATTGACATATAAAAATGTTAAATTACTTAAAAAAA
This sequence comes from Dastarcus helophoroides, assembly GCA_028583605.1. NCBI lineage: Eukaryota > Metazoa > Arthropoda > Insecta > Coleoptera > Bothrideridae > Dastarcus > Dastarcus helophoroides. The sequence continues at coordinate 8,434,577 of CM053328.1, forward strand.
GTTAAAATTTTGAAAACATTCGACTTTTAAAATAACAATTTTGTAAAATGTCCACATTTTCAATAAAATACGAAGTGTTTATATTTTTTCGCTCCTTATGAATTTGTACACAAATAAATTCCGTTTAATTATGTCAGAAATAAGTTGAATTTGTTGTTTTACAGATACAATTGTTAAATTTCGATCATAAGTGTGACTAATATCTTTAAAGAGTGGTCACAGTTGATGTGTAAACAAAGAAATTTTAGAATAAAATGAAGATGGGCATTTTTGGATATTCTGTGTATCTTCTTTGCATAGCATTGGTATTTTTATTCATGTTTTATTGGCTTTTTTTCGCCAGTTCCTTAACAGAAGGTTTTTGAAAATCTAAAATTGTGGAAGAAGTAACTAGGCGAAGAAAAGCCAATAAAACATGAATGAACATAGACATTATTATTTTATAAGGGAAGCTGTGCTTCCCTAGCTTCCATGAAGAACAGGCCACTGCTATTAACGGACATTAATTAATCTTATCTGAGTAATGGACAACGAACAATAGGTAAGCTTTGTTTTTAACAACCTGTAAAGATTGATCGCTTTTATTGCAAATATTTGTAGATTTACCAATAGATTACTGAATATTCAACAAGAGGTAGAAGAGGCAAAGATAATATCCATTCTTGCTTGTCGATCAGTTAGTTATCATTAATGAGTACTGTCTCGCAGCTTTAATGTGTTGGCTGTCATTTTAAATTGAAACGCCAGTCACACTTAATGCATTATCTAAATACTTGGTAAAGTGAATAATATTTAAGCTAAGGAATTTAGTGAGTAAATAGATATTCAATGTCGTACGTCATTCGAGCAATCCAATAAAAAATATTCTCACCCAAAGAGCAAATATCTTGGATGATTAAAGCATATAAATGAATCATATTTGTTACATGATTATATTTAGTTAGTGTTAACAGTTTATTGTTTCGTCACTTAAATTCGGCTGTTGTGGAGTTCAAATCGAAGACTGATTTAAGTAATATGAGAATTGACCACATCTATCGAAAGTCCTCAAATGTGTAATAGGCTGCGAAATTAAATAATCAGGCTGTTTAAGTATTAAACATTTTGTGGATGCATCCTTATTTATTTTTTAGAATTCCTGTTTTAATTTTTATTTTATTCATTATTTTTATACATTTTTTACATCATTTATATTTTAAAATTCCTTTTTCATTTTCCCCAGACTGGATAATTAAGGAAACCTAAAATATAAAATAGGCGCAATTATTTTCATATTAGTTTTAAATCCATGGAAATGTACCTAATTATACGACGAAAACGCTTTGTCCGTTAGTTAGCGATATTCTCTTGCCAGTGTGCCTTATCTCTGCACGCGAGAGGATCTCTGTTGACCTATGAAATTGTAAACAATTTTTATAAAGAATTTGTTGCAAATCCCCGGCGTCTTGTTAGGAATAAGCTTATGAGTTGATTTTCCTCTTAATTAAAAGGCAAAATTACGTTTTTTTTTGTACTTCCGAGCACGTGGTTATAAATTAATGACATTAATTACTGAGACGCCTTGTACGAAAAACAAACCAATAGATAACTGTCATATGAGGTAAAGACTGCGTTTTTTTTTGTCCGTCTATAGCAGGGATTCCCAACCTTTTCTGCGTTCATTAAAAATATATTCATTCCCCACTTTAAATTTTTTCATTCATGACATTTATTTCTCAGTCACGAACAACATCAAATAAATTAAAACTTTGATATTTACTCCTAAATGTAATTGAGTATAAATAATTAAAAATATTTTGAACAACAATTCTGAAAAATCTAAATTATGAAAAACATTCGTATTCCTTAAAAAAGTTGAAATACAGCCAAACCTCCCTGTAGCGAATTCTTATATCCTACAAGAAAATTCGTTATTGAGAGGTTTTCGTTATAGGGAGGTAACATTAAAAATACACAAATCATATGTAAAAGTTCATATGTTTGCAGGGATTCAAAAGTTGTTGGCGATGTCCTTATTTTTAAACCCTTATTGTAACACTATTGACCAATTGAATATTTTCGCTGAGCATTGAAGCTGTTTTCTTCTACATTTTTTTTGCAATTTTACTCTTCTTACTCTTCTGGCACCAGAAATCAGCTTTTTGTGCAAAACAGGCAAAGAAAGCCATTAGCATGGGATATCCCAAAAATTAAGAACTTTCTCTTAATCGAATTCAATTAAAGGCTAATTAAACCTTGGAATGTCATTAGTATGGATATCTCAAAAATTAAGAAATTTTTCTGAAAGGAAGCATTTAAAATTTAATTAAACCTTGGAAAATCTTCCTTAAAAAATTCTCTGTATGGAGGTATTGCGTTCGTTAAATGGAGGTAATTTTATGTGTAAATTTACTTAAAATGCTGCGTCCGTGAAAAAGTTCGTTATATAGAGGAATTCGGTATATGGAGGTTCGTTGTAGGGAGGCTTAACTGTACTGAAAAATGGTAAAAAATGTACGAAAAAGGTGAAGTTTTTAAAAATTAAAATTAGAAATAAAACTTGAAAATTTCGAAAACTGTCGAAATTTTTGCAGTGGAACTAATTTTTAAAGAAGTCACAATTTTGATGAGTCAAAATTTTTTAAAAAAGTTGAATTTTTTGATAATTCGAAGGATTTAATTTAAAACTAAGCTGTTTTTTCAAGAAAGGTGGAGATTTTGAAAAAAAAGTTGAAAATTAAAAATATCGAAATTTTCAAAAATATCGAAATGTTGAAAAAAGTACAAAATTTTGAAAAAACAAATAAAAATTTCAAAAGATTTTTAACAAAAATTCAAATTTTTTATTAAAAAAAAAACAATTTTTTTTTAAAGTAGGGGAAAAATCCATTTAGGACATCTGGGAAGATACCCAGGATAGTGTCGGACTTTCGCTTAACCTACGGGTACCGATTGAAAAACTCATTCTTCTTCGGGCCGGACTCTTGGCCCCCAATCCCTCCTTCGGAACAGTACAATAGTGCTGGAGCACTATTGTAAGATGTTTTGCCTGAAACATAAGAAACAAACAAAACAAAAATTTCCGAAATGGAAGTCGTAGCCTAGAGGACCATCCTTGGTCTTCTAATCCTGGTTGGGACGTTTAGATCGTAATCCACTGCCTGTCGAACTAGTTCTTTGGGATGAGTTTTTGCTCTCACCATCGCCCTGGAATTAATTTGCCTAATAAAATCTCTTACCAAAGATAGTTCAGCGTCTCTATGGAGTTGATTGTTTCTCACAAACCATGGAGCGTCCATGGTTTGTCTTAGAAAGCCGTTCTGGAACACCTGGAGTTTCTTCATCTCATTATACGTCACCTGTGACCAAGCTACAAATGCGTAGGTCATCGCTGGTCTTATGATTGATTTGTATAGTAACACTTTAAGTCCAATGGACAGGTTACTATTTCTACCAATCATCGCTTGCAGCAATCCCTTCAGCATTTTGGCTTTGGACACTGCATAATCGATGTGTGCCTGGAATGTAAGTCTTTTATCAAGAATTACACCTAGATACTTTGCCTGTCTCCAGTCGACGTTTTGCCCATAAATATTTACATGTCCATATGGTTGGAGCCTTCTTCTGGTGAAAAAGACTGCTTGGGTCTTAGCTGCGTTGACTTGGATTCTTTATTGACCGAAGTAATCCAGTAGACTGTCTGTTACCTCCTGCAGTCGTCTGGTAACCAACTCTGGACTGTAAGAGTACGCCACCAAAGCTGTGTCGTCTGCATAAGTTGCCAATAAGGTGTGGTCGATTGTTGGATTGGTTCTCAGGGATGTCTGCTGTAAACAGAGAATACAGCAGAGGTGACAAGGCAGAGCCTTGAGGTACCACATACTGTATCCTAAACTGGTTTGATAGTTCCTGTCCCACCTTTGCTCTGAAAGAGCTCTGATCTAGGAACGAGCTTACCATTTGAACCATTGTTAGAGGTATTCCAAACTGGTGCATCTTGTAGACTAGTCCTTGGTGCCGAAACTGTGTCAAATGCCTTGAGATATTGAAGAAAATAGCGCTCCAACTACCTGGTTCATGCGTTGAGTGATTGTTTCAACCACTCTCAGCAGCATGGTCTGAGGTAGAGTGCATAGGTTGGAACCCAAATTGTTCCTTAGGAATTATGTCGCGATCAGCTGATGATATTCTGCAGACGCTTCTTCAAAATCCTTTCCGCCACCTTACCCAAGTTGGATAAGAGGCTGATTGGCCTGTAATTGTGGGAAAATTTCCCATCCTTACCTGGCTTATGAATGAAGTTAACGTTTGCAGTCTTCCAACTTGTGGGAAAATACCTGTACTTAAACATGGAATTGACTATTGCTCCAAAGTATTTGACAGCTTGATCCGGAAGAGACTTTAGAGCTTGGTTTGGAATTCCGTCTGGACCTGGAGACTTTTTGACGTTTAGCTTGCGCAGAAAGCTTTGGATTTGCTCCTCGTTAGTCGATTGGATGACGTCGTCTGCTTCTGGCACTTTTTCCTGAAGGACTTGAACTTCTTCTTCCACCTCCTCTACGAAGTCTAAGTTCACTTCTTCAAGTGGGGCCTGACAGTGTCGTTCAAAGGTCTCGGCGAAAGCTGCGGCCTTATCCTGATCTAAGTAAGCCATTACTTGAGGCCCGTGTATCGGTGGGATAGGTTTCCTATCTTCTCTCAGAGCTTTGGCTGTGCGTCAGAGATCTGATGGAGTTTGGAGGTTGCAATTTCTTAGGTGTTTCTGAAACTTAAAAATTTTGTGTTCTCGGAGCTCATACTTGAACTCGTGGATGAGCCTGTTGACTTCCGCCTTATCTGCTTGCAGATTGGTCCATCTTGCTCTCTTCCTGGCACGATTTTTTCTTATAATCAACTCCACCAAGTGATTTGGCAGTGGTTCCCTTCCTTCTATACGCCGGAAAGTTTTGGTCGCTGCCAGAATTGAATCTATTATGGTGATTTTCACCGCTGCGTTGATGTCATCGTTTGTGTTTATCTCTTCAGGCTCTTCCAAGTTTGCTGCTAGATACTCCCTGAACTGTGTCCAGTAAAACAAATTTCTTACAAAAGTTAAAATTTATTGAAGTGTCGTTCTAATTTAATTTAAAATATATATTTAATTTTGAAAAAGTCTCGATTTTTATTAAAAAATTGACATTATCAATAATTACAAAAAGAGGCCTAATTTTGAAAAAATTATGTAAAATTTTGAAAAAAGTAGAAATTTTCATGAATATAAAAAAAATCAGGTCAAACGCCGAAATTCGCAAAATACTCAAATTTCTTAAAGAAGCCTAATGTAGTAGAAAAATTGAAAAAGACAAAATTTTGGAACAATGAATTTTGAAAAAACTAAGCCAAAGTTAAAATTTTATCAGTAAAAGTCAAGATTTTCGAAAAAAAAAACTATTTTCGTGGTAAATACGGAAGAATTCGAAATTTTGAAATAGTCAAAATTTTCAATAAAAAAATCGACAATTAAAAAAAAACGGGGAAATTTTCAATAAAATTCGAGATTTTATTTAAAAAAAAAGTTTGGAAAATTTCTATAGAAATTTGAAAACAAATTCAGGTTTTTAAAGAGAGGTCAAAATTTGGAAAAAACTTGAAGTTTTTAAAATGTCAAGAATAGTAAAAAATTCAAAAAAGTAAAATATTGGAAAATTAATTTTTAAAAAACTAAGCCAAGCTTTAAAAATTGAAATTTTGAAATAGTTAAAATTTAAAAAATTTGATCGTTGAAATTAACCATCTTAAAAAACGGCTAAATTTTCAATAAAATTCGAGATTTTATTAAAAAAAAAATTCAAAATTTGAAAATTTGTAAACAAATTCAGGTTTTTGAGGGAGAAAGCTCAAAATTTGGAAAAAACTCGAACCTTTTACAAGTCGAAAATAGTAAAAAATGGAAAAAAGGAAAATATTGGAAAATTAATTTTAATAAAACCAAGCCAAACTTTTAAAAAATTGAAATTTTGAAATAGTCATCATTTAAAAAAAAAATAATCGATAATTTTTAAAAATGGCCAAATTTTCAATAAAATTCGAAATTTTTTATCAAAAAACGAAATGTTGAACAGTAAACGAATTTTAAAGATGTCGACATTTTTTAAAAAGTCAAATTCTAAAAATGTTGAAATTTTAAAAATATTGAAATGTTCATAAAATGTAAAATTTTCAACAAAAAAAATTATTTTCTGAAAAAAATCCAAAATTCGGAAAGAAGTCAAATATTTAAAAAAGTCTAAAAGAGTAAAACAATTTAAAGAAATAACATTTTGCAGATCAATTTTGAAAAAAAAACAAAGCCAAACCTTAAAAATAAAGAAATTCTGAAATGTAGTCAAAATATTGAAAAAAATATCCACGGTTTAAGAAAAATTGCAACATTTTCAATGAAATTCGAAATTTTTTACCAAAAAACTAAATGTTCAGGAAGTTACAAAGTTTGGAATTTTGAAAAGTGCCAACCGAATTTTAAAAAGGTAGAACTTTTTAAAAATGGCGTAATTTGGAAAAAAAATTACTAAAATTTTGAAAAAAATTAAGTTTGGTGGAACGGACTGGTCCTTGGTTATCTTCAATAATTGAAATACAGAACTTGCCCCTGAAACCAAAAATGATTAAAAGACACAACAAACGTTACTCTAACGCGTTTCGACAGCCAAGCTGTTATCTTCAGAGATATACTGTATCTGTCTGAAGATAACAGCTGAAACCAAGAATGATTAGAAAACACAACAAACGTTGCTCTAACGCATTTCGATAGCCAAGCTGTCATCTTCAGAGAGATACAGTATATGTCTGAAGATGATAGCTTGGCTGTCGAAACGCGTTAGAGCAACGTTTGTTGTGTCTTTTAATCTTTCTCGATTTCAGGGGACAAGATCTATATTTCAATTTAAAAAAAATTTGAGGACTAAAAAAAGTCGAAAATAATACAATATTCATAAAAGTATCCATAAAAGAGACCAGTGCTGACTTTCAGTATTTTAATATTGAAAAAAAATCAGTTTTAAACAGTCGAGCTAAACTTTAAAAATTCGAAATTTAACAAAGAAAATGATCGACAATTTAAAAATATGGCGAAATTTAGAATAAAATTAAAAATTTTTTAAACAATAAACGAAAGATTCAGAGAATTTCAAATTTAGGAATGTTTAAAAGTAAATCAGCTTTAAAAAATGTCGAAATTCTTAAAGAATTCGAAATTTTGGGAAAAAATAAATAAAATTTCGAAAAAATTTAAAAATTACCAAAAGCCAAAATTTTGAAAGTGTCGACATTTTCAGAAAAAGTTAAAATAAAAAAAAATATATTCAGGTCTTTAAAAAAATGTAACAATTTGGAAAAAACTCGAACTTTTTAAAAAATCGAAAATAGTAAAAACTCAAAAGTATAAGATTTTGATAAAATCAACTTTGAAAACACCAGGTCAAAGTTTAAAATGTCGACATTTTAAAAAAAGGTGAAGTTTTTAAAAAATATCGAATTTTGAAAATTTTGGAAGTCGCACTGTTTTCAAAAAATCAAAACTTTCGAAAACGGAATATTATCAAACATATATCAAACACTTCAAATAGCTGCGAGATTTTTAAGAAAAATTCAAATTTTTTATCAATAACTAACATTTTTGAATAATGGTTATATAATTTTAAAAAATATATAATAATTTGGAAAAAGTCATGACTTTCAAAAAAAATTAGAGAAAGTAAAAGTTTCAAAAACAATCGAAGTTTTGAAAACATGTCGTTATTTGAAAAAAAGTTTACATTTTGAAAAGTCGAAAATTTTAGAACAAATTCCAAATAAAACAAAAATAATGACAATTTAAAAAAATTACGAAATTGCCAAAAAAAAATCGAAATTTTTTGTCAAATAATAAAATGACCAGAAAATTACAAATTTTGGAATTTTGAAAAGTAGACCAATTTTAAAAAAGTCGCAAATTTTAAAAGTCGAACTTGAAATAATTGTGAGATTTTCAAGAACTCGAATTGTTTATCTGATACCGAAATTTTTGAAAATTTTAATAAAAATCGAAATTTGTTGCCACAAAATGAAATGTTTAGAAAATAAAAAATTTTGAGATTTTGAAAAGAAGACCAATTTTAAAAAAGTCGAAAATTTTAAGAGTCGAACTTGAAATAACTGCGAGATTTTCAAGAAAAACTCGAATTTTTTTATCAAAAACCGAAATATTTGAAAAGTGGTTCTATAATTTAAAAAATATATATAATTTTGAAAGTATGTTTAAAAAAAATGGAGAAATTTTGAAAATTAGTGAAAACTTCAAAAACAGGCGAAATTTTGAAAAAGTATCATTATTTGAAAAAACTTTACATTTTGAAAAGTCGAAAATTTTGGAAGAAATTCAAATTTAAAAAAAATGGCGAGATTGTCAATAAAAATCGAACATTTTTGTCAAGTATGGAATGTTCAGAAAATCACAAATTTTGGAATTTTGAAAAGTAGACCAATTTTAAAAATGTCGAAAATCTCAAAAGTCAAAATTTTGAATAAATATATAAATAAATAAAATGTTGAAAAAATTCGAAAATTAAATAAAATCGTAATTCTGAAAAATGTTGATTGAATTTTTTATAAAAGGTTAAAATTTCTTGAAAAAATCAAGTTTTAAAAAAGGTAAAATTTGGAAAAATTCGAACTTCTTGAAAAAGTCGAAAATGCCAAAAAAATCAAAAAAATTTAATTTTGAACAAAACAGTTTTGAGAAAACCCCCCCTGGCTCTTCAAGACGCCCAAAATTTATATTCAATTGAAATTTCCTTTTTTTCTTCAGAATTCGTACTTTACTTGAAATTTCCACATTTGTTGATAATTTCAATTTTTTTCGCATTTCGTGATTTTTCAAAAAAGTTTCTTTAATTTATGGCACATGCTGGCTTTCTCTGGAAAATTTCGAATTTTTAAAAAATTTTGTCCATAGTTTTCTCAAAATTGATTTTTTTTTTAAAATTTTAATTCTATTTCAAATCCAATCCTTTATGTTCCTGAAAATCTCAATATTTTCGTCCAAGTTTCTTTTTATCTGAAAATTATGATTTTTTTTTCGAAATTTATCTTTCTATAAACAAAAATTTTCTAAATTATACCAAAAAATCAAGTTTTAAAGAAGGTCAAAATTTGGAAAAATTCGAACTTCTTGAAAAAGTCGAAAATGCCAAAAAAAAAAATCAAAAAAATAAAATTTTGAACAAATCGGTTTTGAAAAAACTAGGGCAAACCTTAAAAAGTCGAAATTGGTTGATTTCTAAACAAATCAAAATTTTCAGAGGTAAAATTTTCAGAGAATTATAGAAGAAAGTTGAAGTAATTGCCAAATTTTCCAAAAAAAGTCCAATGTTTGTTAAAAATGGGGAAATTTCAGAAAATTCCAATTTTTTAAAAAAATTGAAATTTTGGAAAACATACGAATTTTTAAAAAATAGTGAAATTTTTAATAAAAGTTTGAAATATTACAGATTTGAAATTTTCAAAAAAACAATTAAAAATTTGAAGACGAAATTTAGAGATGTTAAGATTCGAAAAATATATTAAAATTTTCAAAATAGAAATCCGTATTTCTTAAAAGAGGTGATAATTAAAAAATAAAGTTGTAATTTGAAGACAGTCAAGATTTTCGAAAAAAAGAAGTCGAAATTTTCGAAAGTATTAATTACCAAATAACAGAAATACAAATCTTCTCCCCTGAAATAAAAAAGATTAAAAATTAATCTTTCTTGGTTTCAGGAGACAATATTTGTATTTCAATAACCAAAAAAGATTAAAAATTAATCTTTCTTGGTTTCAACGGATAAAAGATTTTTGAAAAAAGAATTCAAAATTTTGAAAAGTATTAATTACCAAAAAATGGAAATACAAATCTTGTCCCCTGAAACCAAAAAAGATTAAAAATTAATCTTTCTTGGTTTCAAGGAATAAAATTTGTATTTCAGTTTTCAGTTTTTGAAGGTAACCAGGGATCAATCCGTTCCAAAAAAGAAAAATAGGGAAACATATCAAAAAAGGAAAAGTTTCCAGAATGAAAAAATCGAAATATTCGAGTAAGTCATACAGTTTATCAATAAATACTTGAAATTTAAAAATGAAAAGATTTTTGAAAAGTCGAAATTTTTAAAAAATCAAAATTTATTTAAGGTTGGGATTTAAAAAAAATTGAAAATTTGATAAAATAGTGAATTTTGCAAAAAGTTGGAAGTTTTGAAACGTCGACTTTTTGAAACAAAGTTGCGATTAAAATAATCGAAATTTTCAAAAAGAATCAAGAAAGATTAAAAAACATAACAAAGGTTGCTATAAGGAGTTTCGATACCAAAGCTATCATCTTCAAAGAGATACTCGTTAGAGTAACCTTTCTTGTGTATTTTAATCTTTTTTGGTTTCAGGGGACAAGATTTGTGTTTCAATAACTAAAAAAGATTAAAAATTAATCTTTCTTGGGTTCAGGGGATAAAATTTATTTTAGTTTTCAGTTTTTGAAGATAACCAGGGACCAATCTGTTCCAAAAAAAATAGGCAAACATATCAAAGCAAAGTCATGCAGTTTATGAATAAATACTTGATATTTAAAAAATGCAAAGATTTTTGAAACGTCGAAATTTTTAAAAAGTTAAAATTTTGAAATAGGGTTGGGATTTAAAAAAATTGAAAATTTGATAAAATTGTGAATTTAGCAAAAAGTTGGAAGTTTTGAAACATCGACTCTTTGAAAAAAAGTTGGGATTAAAATAATTGAAATTTTTAAATAGAATCAAAACTTTACAAATTGAAGTACTTGTCCCCTGAAACCAAGAAAGATTAAAAAACATAACAAAGGTTGCTGTAATGCGTTTCGATAGCAAAGCTATCATCTTCAGAGAGATATGCGTTAGAGCAACCTTTGTTGTGTTTTTTAATCTTTCTGGGTTTCAGGGGACAAGATTTGTATTTTAATAATATAAAATTAGTTTATATGAAAAATGTTACGTGTGGTGCTAGAATCAGAGACTAAAAATGTTACCATATTTACCCAAATAGATATAATGATACTTGATGGATGAATTAAGTTAAACATTGTTGGAATTTATCAATACTGATAAGCTCCAATTAAACAAAACTACGTAGCGCTTGGGCGTACAAAATTCAATATTGAATAGCCCCCATGTCTTATGCAAATACATTTGGTGTCTGATAATGGAAATCCACTAAATCCAGACGTATACGCAACAGTAAACTTCAGCTCGAGTGAATAAATAAGCGACGTATATAATTGAATTTCCTTATTGGAAATAATTGAGCTGTCTTATTCATATGTAAAGGTGGCCGACTTTATTGCCTATACCTATAAAATAAGAATGAAAAGAATGTCAAAAGCCGGGAGTTGCCTTTTGGTCGTGTTTTACAAAAGCAGCGCTACATAAGGTCAGGGAAAAGGTCAATGAAGTTGCTCTAGCATTACCTTATGGGGAACGGTGATTTGCTCTTCGTATACAGCTCGCCGATATCCAAAAAGAGGCGCAATTGACACTATTGAATCAATTATTGTTAATAAGTCTCAAGTCAATAAGAAATTCGCAGAATTATTTGTATTTCAATATGCTTGAAACTAATGTGAAAATAATTCCATTTACAGTGGTGTCTTATAATGAACCTCGAGGGAGCAAAGAAATCTGTTCATTATAAACGAAGTTCGTATTCAACGATAAATAACAATAGTACTTTAACCACCCTTACAGATTGGTTCGTTCGTTATAAGCGAAAATTTGATTTAAGCCAGCTCGTTGTAAGCTAATTGTATTTGACATTTTTGGTTTCTTTGATCAGCTAAGTTATCAAAAATAAAGCAGAAATTCTAAAACGTGGGTAAATAATGTAAAAAGTGCACATAAATAATTAACCTGCCCCGACAAAAGTAAAGCAGGAATCATAAAAAAAATTAAACGAAACATCGAGAAAATTAATGTTCAGTGCTCAAACAACCGGTTTATTTAATTGTGGAGCATATTACTCGGTTGTTGGTTATAATTTATGAAATATCTCTGCCAACGACGGAATTTTTAACATTTAATTTCTCAGGATAGGTACAGTGTATTTACAGGAATACTAATTTTTTTTCGAACCATTTTTTCGAACTATTTATTCCTTATTGAAGTTCTAAAATTTCATAAATTTTATACTTTCAAATTCTTCTGACATTTTTCACGTAAGTAAAAGTTTCGACCTTTTCAAGAAATGTGGAGTATTTTTGACGCCCCTAGTTTTTCTCGAAGCTTCAATTTTTAACCTGAAGATTTGTTAAAGTCCCATTTTTAAATCAAAATTGTGATTTTTTTCAAAATTGCAATTTGAAATGCAGTTTTGACTTTTCCCCTCAAAATTTTGACTTTATGATCAATATGTCATTTCAGAAAGATTTTCATTTTATTTTCCAAATGTTGACTTTAAATTTAATTGCAATGTTTTAATATTTTTATTTTACAGTTTCCTGTAAAATTATATTTTCAATGCAAACGCTAAATTTAGATTTCCTCTTCATATTTCTTTTTCGTCACATCAATTTTAATTTCCAACTTAATTATTTAAATATTTTCTATAACATCAGATTTTTTCGCAAAGGATATTTTTCTCTACCACTTCTACTTAAGAATCGAAATGTCGAGAAAATTATTAAATAAATTCCAAATTTTTTCAAAAATTGACTTTTTTCTAAATATTTCTAGATTCATTTACTTTCAAATATTTTGAATTCAACTTCAAAATTTCAACTGATTTTCAATATTTTCGAAATATTTTGTATTCGATTTTTTTAATTTTGAATTTTTTAGTTTCAGCTTTTACTTTTGTTTATTTTTTACTTTAAAGTGAAAATTACGTCTTTGCTTTTTTATTTTTTAAAATTTTGATATTATAATATCCAAATTTGTTAAGAACAGCCGACGAGTTATACGCGAATTGTACTTAACGGACGACGTTAACCTATCAATTTAAATTTACAGATCGTCTTCAATCACCTTGAATCATTAAAAAAATGTAAACGATCCATTGCCATATTTAACATAGATGTTACAAGTTGTGTATCTAAAACTATGTATATTCATAGGTATCTAGAATAGGGTAGGGTGGGCTCTTGAAGCCGCCGAAAATTTATATTCAATTGAAATTTCCATTTTTTCTTCAGAATTCGTACTTTACTTGAAATTTCGATATTTGTTGATAATTTCAATTTTTTTCGCATTTCGTGATTTTTCAAAAAAATTTCTTTAATTTATGGCACATGCTGGATTTCTCTGGAAAATTTCGAATTTTTATAAAATTTTGAATTTTTTTTTGGAAATTTCGATCTTTTTCTCGAAGTTTCAAATTTTTTTCAAAATCTATCTTTACTTTTGTGATTTTTTTTTCGAAATGTCCATAGTTTTCTCAAAATTGTTTTTTTTTAGAAATTTTATATTCTATTTCATATCCAATCCTTTATGTTCCTAAAAATCTCCATATTTTCGTCCAAGTTTCTTTTTATCTGAAAATTATGATTTTTTTTCGAAATTTATCTTTCTATGAACAAAAATTTCCTAAATTAAACCAACAAATCAAAAATGCCCAAAAAAATCAAAAAAAAAATAAAATTTTGAACAAATCAGTTTTGAGAAAACTAAGGCAAACTTTAAAAAGTCGAAATTGGTTGATTTTCAAACAAATCCAAATTTCAAAGAGGTAACATTTTCAGAGAAGGATAGGCATTGGATGAAGCTATATTTAATTTCGAAAAAAGTCCCAATTTTGATGATAAAAGGCAAAACTTTTTAAAAAAGGTTAAAATCCTAAAAAATTCAAATATTTAAAAAATTTGCAATTTTGAAAAATGTGAAAATTTTCAGGAAAAAGTCGGAATTATCAAAAAAAGAAGTTAAAACTTCGAGAAATAGTAAAAATTTTGAGCTAAAGTGGAAATTTTCAAAAAAAAAAAATGTTTCAACATAATTATATTATAAAAAATCCAAACTTTTGAAAAAAGGAGGAAATTTTCCAAAAAAATCAACTTCTAAAAAAGTTATAGCTTCGAGAAAAAGTCGAAATTTCGATGATAAAAGGTCGAAGTTTTCAAAAAAGTCTAAATTTTGGAAAAGGTTTGAAAATATTAAAAATGTCGGAATTTTGAGAATAAATTTAATTTGTCACGAAACAAACATTAAAGGAAAATCTAATTTTTTAGTTTACTACATAAAAGCCGAAACTTCAAGAAAAAGTCGAAATTTAAAAAAAAAATCTTAGTTTTCAAAAAGAGTTCAAAGCTTTGAGAAATTGTCAAAAGTTTGACCAAGATCAAAAATTAAAAAAAACACGGTAGAAGTTTTTAAAAATCAGTTTTTTAACATCATTAAATTTACAGAAAAAATCAAAATTTTGAAAAAAAAAATAACAATTTGGAGAAAAGATCGAGATTATGTATAAAGATTTTTAAAAAATTCAGAATTTGGAAAATAAATTAAAATCTTAGAGAAAGGTCAAACTGAAAAAGTCTGGCGATTAATAAAATAAATAAACATTTGAAAAAAGTGGAAGCTAAAAAAAAAGAACATTTGAATTTCAAAGTTTTCAAAATATTGTATAAAGACGAAATGCTTTAAGGAAATCGAAAAATGTTTAAGAATTTTCAATTAAAATCGAAGGCAGACTTTTTAAAAAGAGTAATCATTTTTAGAAAGTCAGCATCTTGCGAAAAAGTGAAAAATGAAAAAAAGTTGAATAAAAAAAACAAACATTCGAGAGAGTCGATATTTGCAAAAAGTTAAAACTTTGAAATAATTCAAATTTTTAAAAAGAATTGAAATGTTTTGAAAAAATCGAATTTAAAAGTATATTTGCAAAAAGAGATGAAATTTCGAGATTTCGAGAAAATTTTTGATATTCACAAAAATAAGGTCAGACAACTTCGAGATCAATTCCAATTAAAAAAAAATTGTAATTTTCAAAAAATAAAATTTTTAACAAGAACGAAAGTTATAAAAGTAAAATGGTCAAAAAAATCAAAACTAACCAAATAAGACAGAATTTTGAGGAATTTGGAATATTTAAAAAATCAAAATTTTGAAAAAAGTCGAAATTTTCAAAATCAAGTTAAAATTTCAAAAATTTGGAAGTCGAACGAGAAAAGATCGATTTTGTGAAAAAGTGGGTTTTTATTGCTGAAATTTTCGAAATAAGTCAAAATTTTCAATAAAAATTGAATTCTTCAGAAAAGTCGAAACTTTCAAAAATTATATAACCAAAGCATCCTTTCTCTTTTTTTCACCTAAGCGAATGTACGGGTATCAACTAATTTTTTTTATAAAGTTTGAGGTTTTTTTGAAGTTTGAATTCAAAATGAACCTAGATTCCGAAGTTTCAGCCTGAAATTTTTAAATTCGAAAAATCGAGAAATATTTCCTTCAAATTATAAGCATTACCACAGTAGTTATATGCTGTAATATTTAAAAAAGAGAAAGAACATTTCCTAAATTATATTAGAAAATCAATTTAAATGAAAAATTTTAAAAAATAAAAACATGAGTCAGCTGGTACTGAACCGAAAACTGGAAAAAACCGCTATTTTTGTCGGAACGAAAACCGGAACAGAACCGATATTTTTTTCTCGGAGCGAAAATCAAAAATCGGAACGAAAAAAATAGAGGTTCGATGCCCTATGCAAAAATATTAGTAGTTAAGAGTTTAGGTGACTCCAGTGCCATAGTAAGGTATTAAATTTAAGAGAAACAAAAGTGATACGAAAGTTATGATGTTTAATAGTATTTAATAAGTATTTAATTAATATTTATTTATTATTATTATATATTATGATATTTAATTAACATTTTATACCCTCCAAAATATTTTTGGGTTATCATCTCTAAATTATGTTGATCGAGTACAAAAAAAAATCATTATCTAAATTTCTGAGCCCCTTAAAGTACTCTGTGCGGTTGCACCTGGTTACGGTTCTAGATTATTTAATTAAAATTGTTTGCCTTCATAGGAATAAAATTGTATCACTTTTTCATGTAAACTGCATTTGAAGATAAAATGTATTTTATTACAAAGTTCTAATTAAACTCTACAAAAACACAAAAAAAAATATTTTTTTAAACAATCCGCTCTAAGATCTTTTAAAGAAATAAAGTGTTCATTACTTTCTCATCAAAATTGTTTAAATCCGAATTTACAAGGTAATAATTAGACCCTAAAATGGGTACTGCTACCTCTTTGTGAATAGCGGTACTATTGGCAGTTAGGCCTGTAAGTGGCACAATTAGCAATCGAAATCAGATCAGACCAAATTTTATCAGTGACACAACGTCAAACTCTGGCAGATATTGTCAAGTACAATTGTTTTCTTTACGATCAGTTTGCATGACCAACTTATTTTTTCTTATACAAATTAGTTAGAATTTCGAAGACGGGATAGGATTATTTAAACGCCTTTTTCTCGGAAACGGTTACTTTTAGCGACTTTGAGAAAGAGTACCTTTTTTGTATAAAAAATGTTGCTTTTTACGATTATGGCACTTTTATGTCGAAATATTGCAATACAAAAAAGTTACGGCAAAAAATAATCGCGGGCAACCCTCTACACACCACGCTACTGCTTATTTAAAAAATATGTTACATGAGAATATGCCTAATCCAATTCTTTAACTGCTTGCCCAATTTCATGACTTTGCTACTAACCGTTAACTTTTTTAGTAAAAAAACCACTTTTAGGGGCGCCATCTTTAAATGGTCATATCTCCGTTAGGAGGCAATTTAAAGAAAAAAATGTATTTCAACATTTTTCATATTTTAATGTGTAGAATATGCTCCTGAAGTAACGGCCCGGACTTTTGTAACACCCTGTATAATATAACGGAATAAAAGTTTGCATACTTTCACTCAGAATTATTATTAGTTAATTAGTATATCATTATTTTGTGTTTAAAAATGTGATAAATCCAAGACTTTTACATTAAGTAGAAAAGAATAGATCGCTCATTTCAAGAGGAGCGCGCGCACTTGAGCTCTTTAAGACCAGCCGCCACTGCTTAGAACCCAAAAAATATTTTGTAATACAAAAGCACGTGCGCCAGTAACTTTAGCACAACTCAAAGATAGTGGATCCATTCTGGCAGTATTTATGGGCGGGAGGTACTTATGATATTATTTTATGATATTGCGTCGAGTCACTTTGTTACAAAGCACATGTTTTTATCCCTGGAATCCGATAGTGCGAAACATAACTGTACCACAGATTGTTTCATGTTTCAGGCTTAGGAAATTTTAAAATAATTCTTGTATTATGTATGATATCATAAAATATCGGGGTTTTATTTTTGGGTAAGTAACCTAATATTTTGGGGTGGGCACCAGATAATCCTGGGGTGGGCACGATACACCCGGCCTCCCATCTATATACGCCCATGGGGAGCCCATAGCTTCTAGGTTCCTTGCCCAAGTTATTTTAATTCGATCGTCATTTTGTTCTCTCTGGGAACCACTTTGTTGAAAGGAAGGTTTCCATTGCAACGACCGCCCGTAGAAAGTGCATTACCTCTACGTAGCTTGGGGCTCTGCTTTTTTATCGTATTTAAATTATACTTGCGGCACCTGTCGTGGGCGAACGACTCTTAGAGTTCTTCGGTCTAAATGGCATAATATGTGGGAAAATTACCTTCGATTATCGAGAAACAGGGCTTTGGTAGATTGCAAAATAAGCGTTTCTGTGTATGTGTGGGGTGTGTGTGAAAGTGCCCGCAAGGCGGACAGCATTTAACGACGAAGGATTTGGGTTCAACAGTTAAATTGGCTTCGCGGTAATTGGATCCTGCAGTTTACGATGTAAAGATGTGGACATTTTACCGCGGGCATTCTTCGTGTTGCTTTTTTACTGGGCTAAAATAGGTCGCGTATATTTATTTTCTTATTTAGTAGCTATACCCTTGACCAGTGGCGGCTGGCGTATAGGCACTGTGGAACTGCAGCACCCCCAATTTCGCTTACGAGTTATTTTTTCTCAAAATTTTCTCAATACTTTTCATTACACAAATTTTTGTAGAGATTTTAAATTTTCTCTGATTTCTTTTTATAGACATTTTAGGTTTCTTTCACAAAGTTACGACATTTAAAAACCTTTTTTATTTTAAATTTTGGTCAAAATCACATTTTCAAAAACTAATTTTTGTAAAAGTTTTGAAGAAAAAATCAATATTTCGAGAAGAAATTAAAATGTTGAGAAAAAGGCTCACATTTCTTTGAAAATATCAACATTTTGAGAAAATAATTACAACTTCAAGAAAAAATCCAAATTCAACTCATCTCGCATTTCACTATTTCTCTAAAAAAATAAGATAATATGCTGTCTTCGAATTTTTATCTTAAATCTCATTTTGTATAAAAATTTTGAGCTTTTTTCAAATATTTCGTTTTCCTTTTTCCCAAATATTTTATAAGAATTTTTCTCGAAATTTCTATTTTTCCTGAAAGTGTTATTCTTAAAATTTCTTCTAGAAATTCAAACTTCTCCAAATTTTTCTTTATGTTTCTTTAATTGGCTTTAAAAATGTCAAGTTTTTTCAAGACACTGACAATTTAAGGTTCATTTTATTTTGTAGTTTTGACTAAAAATGTTTGCAAAAAACCCCGAAAGCTCTAAAAATTTCAACATTTTGGGAAAAACAAAAAAGTTCGACTTTTCTGTAAAGATATTTCAATTTTTTTTTCAAATTTCGATTGTTTCTTTAAAAAGTTTTGCTTTTTTTTTCCTATGAAGTGTGTTTTTCTCTAAACATTTTATATAAACAATTTTTTGTTTAACAATTGGATTTTTATTGGAGATTGTGTCTTTAAAATAATTTTTCTTATAGAAATTTTGATTTATCTCTAATTTGTTTTGAAAATTTAAAAGTTTTTTATCGAAATTGTAATATTTTAAAGTTTATTTTATTTTGTAATTTTGATAAGAAACTGAAAATTATTAAGGAAAAATAAACTTCAAATCTGCATAAAAATAAGAAAACTTTGGGAAAAATATCAAAATTTCAAGAAAAAATCAACCTTGTAAATTTCAACCTTTTTTGCAATTTTACTCCTACTGTAGGACCAAAGTAAATTCTGAATCGGAATATCCTATTTTTCTAGAAGTGTTAAATTTATTCTTGAAATTTCCCAAGTTCGAATTTAAAATTCAAATTTCGATAAAAGAAAGATCCAAATTTAAAAATTAAAGTTAAAATTTCAAAATAAACCAGAACAATTTCTAGAAAAAGTTAAAATTCCTTATTTTTAAACAATATTTTTCAACAAAAACAATAACATTTTTAGATTTAAGAAAAAAAAATTTTTTGAAACTAAATTAATTGTCAAAAATTTTCTCATAATTTCGACTTTTAAAGTGGGAATTATTAAGAAAAAAAAATGTCAACATTTCTAGAAGAGTCTCAAAATTTCGCAATTAAAATTAATCAAAATGTTGAAAAAAAAATCATTAACAATTTACTGTTCTAATTTAATTTTTTTATAGTAATTTTAAAGTTCCGGAGAAATTTCAAAAATCAGATATTCCAGCTTGAAACCAATTTTTTGTAATTAAAATTTTGGCAGTTTATTTGTACATAAAATGCAAGTTTTTTTTTGGAAATTTGTTTCAAAACTTTGCACAATTTTAAAAGTAGAAAATTTTGTTGCTAATTTTTTTAAATTTTAGTGTTATTTCGAAATGTTTCTCAAAAAATGTAAATTTAAGACAAACATACCACTTTTAAAAAATAAAGTTAGGAGTTATCCGAAAAGACGAATTTTAAAAAAAAAGTCAAATCTTAAAAAATGTTGAAATTTTTATAGTAAAATTTTCAAAAGAAAATAAGGATTTCGAAAAAAATTTTCAATTTTTAAAATGGTCGACATTTTCAATAATTTTGGGAATGTGAATAAAAGACGAATTTTTGGAAAAATATCGACATTTAAAATAAATTGCAGAGTTTTTAATTAAATTTTAAAAGAAGCTAAATTTTTTAAATATTGGAGAAAAGTTAAAATTATCGAAAAATTCGTAATTATTAAAAAAGTTGAAATTTTGAAGAGGTCAAATTTTGAAAAAAGTCGAAATTTTCAATAGTTTAAGTTTAAAAAGAATCTTTTCTTTTAAGTCGAAGATTTAATTGGAAATGTTTAAAAAATGTATAAATAAAAATTTAAAAAAGTTCGAACTTTTTAAAAAAAATTCAAATTTTCAAGTCGAAGTTTTGAAATGGAGTTCAAATTTTACGAAATATTAGTCGAAAATTTCAATAAAAGGTTTTAGGAAATGTCTGACTTAAAAAAAACAAAATTTTTAAATAAAAGATCGACAGTCTGCAAAAAATCTCAAAATTTTGAATATAGTTGAAATTAAAAAAAAAAGACAAAACTTTTAAGTTCTCCAAAAATTTTAAATTTTGGAAAATGACGAAAATTCGAACATTGAAAAAGGCTGGATTTGAAACAAAGTGGGAATTAAAATAAAAAAGTCGAAAATTTCAAAAAAGTGCAGATTTAAGAAAAGGTTAAAATTTTCAATAAAGAAAGGCGAAATTTGCTAAGGTAAAAACTTTCAAAATCTTTCAAATCCTCAAAATAAGTCCAAATTTTGCAAAAGAAGAAATTTTCAAAAAGAAAAGGTCGAAATTTATAGTCGAAATTAAAAAAATATCAAAACTTGGAAATTTTAAGAGATAAGGTTTAAAAAAACGATAATATTTTTCCAGTAGGTGATTTTTTGAAAAAAGATCAACATTCTTAAAGACAAGTAAAAAATTTGAAGAAGGGCGAAATTGTCAAAATTAAATCACAATTCTGAGAAAAAGTCGAAATTTTGATGATAATCATCGAAGTTAAAAAAAACCTGAAAAATTTAGAAAATTTAGGTCAAATATCCAAATTTCTAGAAGTCTAAATCTTAAAAAAGGAAAGTCCAATTTTTTAAATTAGTCCGATTTACATAAGAGTTGAAACTTCGAGAAAGCGTCACATTTTCAAAAAAAGTCAAAACTTCGAAAAATAGTTTTGCAGAAGGTGGACATTAATAAACAATAAAAATAATAATAATAAAAATGGTCAACATTTTCAATAAATGTATTTTAAAATGATCGAACTTACGGAAAAAAAAAACTGAAAATTTGCTTACAAGCCAAAAATTTTAGAAAAGATTAAAACTTTTTGCCAAATTTTGAAAAAAAAAACCAAAATGTTGTAGAAACAAGATTAAAAAAGTCAAAAAAGTCGTCAAACAAAACAATTAAAAACTTCAAGTAAATGGATGTCATTAATGTCGAAATTTTTAAAAATTCAACTTGACAAAAATAATTAAAATTTAAAAAAAATCTCATTCCGAAAATCAAGATTTATAAAAACTTGGAGATTTCAAGAGATAAAGTTTTTAAAAAAGGTAAAAATTATCCAGTAGGTGGTTTTTGAAAAAAGGTCAACATTCTTAAAACCAAGTCAAAAATTTGAAAAAAGTCGACATTTTCAAAATCGTCACAATTTTGAGAAAAAGTAGAAATTTTTGGAGTAGAAAATATGCAAATCCAAATTTCGAGAAAAGGTGAAAATTTTGGAAAAAACGGATATTTTAAAATGTCGAAATTTACAAAAAAGAAACCTGGAAATTTACAAAAAAAAACCTGGAAATTTACAAAATTAAAATTTTTCTTAAATTTATATTGTGAATAAAAACCGAATTCTTCAAAAAAAAGTCGCAATTTGTCAAAAGTCTAAATTTTGAAACAGATCGAGATTTTCGAAATGAAGTCGAAACTAAAAAAAATTGGTGAAAAGAAGATTTGAAAGAAATAAGTCAACATTTTCAAAAATGTTAAACTTTTTAGAAAAGATGGAAATTTTATGTAATAATTTTTAAAAGAATCAATATTTAAAAAATCAAAATGTTTAATAGGCATAAAATTTAAAAAAAGATAGTCGAAAATTTGTAGAAGGTCTTAATTTTGAAACAAGACGTTCATCAAATTAAGTCAAAATTTGGAAAATGGCACAATTGTGAAAGATTTAAAATTCTCCAAATTACTCAAAATTTGAGATTCGAAATTTTTCAGATTAGTGGAAATATTCAAAAAAAAGTCGAAGTGTTCAAAAAGTCAAAATTTTTAATGAGAATCGAAATTATATTGAAGAACGGTTGATATTTTTAAAAAAGTCGAAATGAAAATCGAGAATGGAAATTTTTCAAAAAATGTCCCTCTTAACAAGTCGAAATTTTGAAAAAAGTCAAGGTAAAAATTTTCAGAATGATCAAATTTACGGAAAAAAAAACTGAAAATTTGGAAAAAGTTGAAATTTTTAAAACTGGTCAAAATTTAAAATTTGGAAAATCAATATGTTTAATACACAAAATTTATAAATTTGGATTTTTTAAAAAAATCCATTATTATAAAGTCGAAATTTAAAAAAAATCGTTAAGCAAATAAATCGAAATTTAGAAAATGGCAAAATTGTGAAAAATTTAAAATTTTCAAAATAAGTCTTCATTTGAAATTTAGAAATTTTCAGAATAAATGAAAATATTTAAAAACGTCAAAATTTTAAATAAAAATCGAAATGATATTGAAGAAAGGTAGAAATTTTTAAAAAAAGTCGAAGTTTTAAAAATGTCGAGGTTATTAAAAATGGTCAAAATATTGAAAAGTCCAGTTCTTAAAAAAGTTCCAATTCTGAAAAAAGATCGATAATTTGAAAAAGTTAAAATTGTGAAAATATTTAATTTTTTAAAAAACGAAATATTAAAAAAATCGAGTATTTTATATAAAAGTCATATTTACAGAAAAGTTGAACCTTCGAGATATTTTTATAAAAAAGTAAAAACTTTAATAGTCAAAATTATGAACGGTCGAGTTTTCAAAAAGTAGAAACGTTGGAAAAGGTTAAAATTTCCAAATAAATTATTTTAAAAACAATCGAATTTACGAAAAAAATCTTCAAGAGAAAGTTTTTACAAAATGTTGAATTTGTCAAAATATTAAAAAAATTCAAAATTTAAAAAATCAAAATATATAAGGCGCAAAATTAAGAAAAACTAGCATTATTTCAAAAAAGTGGAAAATTTGTAGGAGGTCGAAATTTTGAAAAAAGGTCGTTCAGTAAATTTAGTCGAAAGATTTGGAATTTTCGAAATAAGCCAAAATTTGAAATTCGAAAATTTCGGAATAAGTGAAAGTATTCAAAATTGTCAATGAAAATTAGAAATCGAACTTTTGTAAAAAATGTCACCTTCAGAAAGTAAAAATTTTGAGAAAAAGTCGTCAAACAAAACAATTAAAAACTTCAAGTAAATGGATGTCATTAATTTCGAAATTTTTAAAAATTCAACTTGACATAAATAATTAAAATTTAAAAAAAAAATTTCATTTCGAAAATCAAGATTTATAAAAACTTGGAAATTTCAAGAAATAAAGTTTTTAAAAAAGGTAAAAATTATCCAGTAGGTGGTTTTTGAAAAAAGGTCAACATTCTTAAAAACAAGTCAAAAATTTGAAAAAAGTCGACATTTTCAAAATCGTCACAATTTTGAGAAAAAGTAGAAATTTTTGGAGTAGAAAATATGCAAATCAAAATTTCGAGAAAAGGTGAAAATTTTGGAAAAAACGGATATTTTAAAATGCCGAAATGTACAGAAAAAACCTGAAAATATACAAAAAAAAACCTGAAAATTTACAAAATTCAAAATTTTTTAAATCTATATTGTCCCGATGTATTCAAAAAAAAGTAGCAATTTGTCAAAAGTCGACATTTTGAAAGAGATCGAGATTTTCAAAAGAAGTCGAAACTAAAAAAAAATTGGTGAAAAGATTTGAAAGAAAAAAGTCAACATTTTCAAAAATGTCGAACTTTTTAGAAAAGATGGAAATTTTCTGTACCAATTTTTAAAAAATTCAATATTTAAAAAATCAAAATGTTTAATAGACACAAAGTTTTAAAAAATTAGTCGAAAATTTGAAGAAGGTCGTAATTTTGAAATAAGACGTTCAGCATTAAGTCAAAATTTGGAAAATGACACAATTGGGAAAAATTTAAAATTTTGAAAATTACTCAAAATTTGAGATTCGAAATTTTTAGATTAGCGAAAATATTCAAAAAAAGTCGAAGTGTTCAAAAAGTCAAAATTTTTAATGAGAATCTAAATTATATTAAAGAAAGGTTGAATTTTTAAAAAAGTCGAAATGTAAATCGAGAATCGAAATTTTTCAATAAATGTCCCTCTTAACAAGTCGAAATTTTGAAAAAAGTCAAGGTAAAAATTTTCAGAATGATCCAATTTACGGAAAAAAAAACTGAAAATTTGGAAAAAGTTGAAATTTTTAAAACTGGTCAAAATTGTTTGTCAAAAATTCAAAATTTGGAAAATCAATATGTTTAATACACAAAATTTAAAAATTGAATTTTTAAAAAAATTCATTATTATAAAGTCGAAATTTAAAAAAAGTCGTTAAGCAAATAAATCGAAATTCAGAAAATGGCAAAGTTGTGAAAAATTTGAAATTTTCAAAATAAGTCCTAGTTTGAAATTTAGAAATTTTTAGAATAAATGAAAATATTTAAAAACGTCAAAATTTTAAATAAAAATCGAAATGACTATTGAAGAAAGGTAGAACTTTTTAAAAAAAGTCGAAGTTTTAAAAATGTCGAGGTTATCAAAAATGGTCAAAATTTTAAAAAGTCCAGTTCTTAAAAAAGTTCAAATTCTGAAAAAAGATCAATAATTTGAAAAAGTTAAAATTGTGAAAATATTTAATTTTTTAAAAGTCGAAATATTAAATAATTCAAATATTTTATATAAAAGTCAAATTTACATAAGAGTTGAATCTTCGAGATATTTTCAAAAAAAAAGTAAAAACTTTAATAGTCAAAATTTTGAAAAACGGTCGAGTTTTCAAAAAGTAGAAACGTTGGAAAAGGTTAAAATTTCCAAATAAAGTATTTTAAAAACAATCGAATTTACGAAAAAAAACTTCAAGAGAAAGTCGAAATTTTTACAAAATGTTGAATTTGTCAAAATATTAAAAAAATTCAAAATTTAAAAAATCGAAATATACAAGAAGCAAAATTTAAAAAACTAGCATGTTTTCAAAAAAGTGGAACATTTGTAGGAGGTCGAAATTTTGAAAAAAGGTCGTTCAGCAAATTTAGTCGAAAGATTTGGAATTTTCGAAATAAGTTAAAATTTGAAATTTGAAAATTTCGGAATAAGTGAAAGTATTCAAAATTGTCCATGAAAATTGGAAATCGAAATTTTGCAAAAAATGTCACCTTCAGAAAGTCAAAATTTTGGGAAAAAGTCGTCAAAGAAAACAATTAAAAACTTCAAATAAATTGTCGAAATTTTTAAAAATTCAACTTGACAAAAATAATTAAAACTTAAAAAAAAATTTTCATTCCGAAAATCAAGATTTGTAAAAACTTGGAAATTTCAAGAGATAAAGTTTTCAAAAAAGGTAAAAATTAACCAATAGGTGGGTTTTTAAAAAAAGGTTAACATTCTTAAAAACAAGTCAAAAATTTGAAAAAAGTCGACATTTTTAAAATTAAGTAATAATTTCGAGAAAAAGTCGAAATTATGAGCAGAAAATATGTAAATCAAAATTTTAGGAAAAGATGGAAATTTTGAAAAAAACGATATATTTTAAAATGTCAAAATTTTAAAAATAGGTTAACATTTTTTAAACTCTGTTTCCAGTAAAAATTGAATTCTTTAAAAAAGTCGGAATATTTCTAAAGTCAGT
Source organism: Dastarcus helophoroides (assembly GCA_028583605.1). Classification (NCBI taxonomy): domain Eukaryota; kingdom Metazoa; phylum Arthropoda; class Insecta; order Coleoptera; family Bothrideridae; genus Dastarcus; species Dastarcus helophoroides. The sequence goes on from CM053328.1 coordinate 8,460,355, forward strand.
GTTTTGAATTAAGTCGATATTTTCCAAAGAGGTCGAAACTTAAAAGAAAAGTTGGAGAAACGTTGAAATATTGAGGAAAAGAACAACATTTAAAACTGTCGAACTTTTAAATTTTGAAGTCAGAAGTTTGAAAAAAGTTGAAATTTGAAAAATCTCCTATTTTGGAAAGGGTCGAAATGTACAAAGAATTGAATTTTTTGTAATTTTCCTTTGGTCATCACAACGAAATTATGAAGTAAACCTAGATTTTTACTATTTGTCGTCAAAAGTGAAATAGCGTTTAACTTTTTTTTGCTAATTGCACTCAACTTTTCGATTAAGTACAACATTTTGAAATATGTGATGTGAGATTAAGCCCCCAAACATGTGTAATTTTTTATATTTTGTTTATACTTCATTTTTATGTTAAATATGTGATGTCAGATCAAGGGGGAGGGGGATGACAGTCCCCAAAGCACCCTTGGGTGCACCATTGATTACTTTGTGGAATTAGGTGCCATTACAATTTAACGAAAAAATTGTTCAAAATTAAGGATATGTTTTAAATTTGATAATTTGGTGGATCAATATGTTTCGTTTTCATGTTTTAATTCGTCTCTAGTTTTAATTAAGTGCCTGATATAGTATATTGCTGTAATATAACGATAGATGGTGCAGTCGATCAAACATATTTTCTCATTTTTATAAAATTTGTTTTGGGGAACGGACTCTTCCTTGGTTATCTTCAAAAATTGAAATATAAATCTTGTTCCCTGAAACTAAGAAATTGAAATATAGAACTTGTCCTCTGAAACCAACAAAGATTTAAAAACACAACAAACGTTGCTCTAGCTCGTTTTGACAGCCAAGCTATCATCTTCAGAGAGATATATGAGTATCTTTCTGAAGATGACAGCTTGGCTGTAAAAACGCATTAGAGCAACGTTTGTTATGTTTTTTAATCTTTCTTGGTTTCAGGGGTCAAGTTCCGTATTTCAATTTCTGAAGATAGCCAAGGGCCAGTCTGTTCCACCAAACCCTGAAACTAAGAAAGATTCAAAAACACAACAAAGTTTTTTAATCTTTCTTGGTTTCAGGGGCAACATTAGTATTTCAATTTTTAAAATTGGTTTTGATAAACTTGATAAAATTAACTTACTCAGCTATAAAGAGTTCGTGTAGATTGTAGAATGATGTATTGTTCAAATTTGTTGAAGTGGGACATTAGCTTGTCTATATTTTATTTAAAAAGTGGTAAACATCATTTTCTAAAATTTTTCTCTTTTGTCTACATGAATTCTTATCACAGTAAATCATTCTTCAAGTTTGGAAGCAACATATTAAATAAATCCTAATAAATTATTAAGGTGACTATTGAAAAACATTGTTATAATCCCCTTGGATATAGTATATCTACTCGACTCATGAGAGGTCTTTTACAGTATATCACACAAAACAAATTTTACCTGCTGCAACCGTAACACGTAACCGTAACGCTTATCTGATATATTAGTACTCTTTTAAATTGGCTATTCATTTCCTTAAATGGAAAAGGTTCAACCATATATCTTCACCATAAGGGACGGAACAAGCTATTTTACTTATGAAATTTAAATCCCTTTTTGTATCAGATTACTCCCTTGAAAAAAAAACACAAATCTTCCTACCACTTCCCTTTGAATGGACCATTGTTACTCATCATGTTTGTTGTGAATTTCTTAGATACTTAATGAATAATAGTCTGATTCATTTTAGTTTCCTTTGAAGCCAACTGATGATCAGCCAGCGTCCTGAATAATAAACGAAATAAAATAAAACACGAATAAATTGAAGCTGTTAAGACGAATTATTGGCAAACGTCTGGATTAGGAACTACAACAAATGCGACGAATTTTGCCAGAATTCTCGTATTGCGCCAAGAAGTTTATTTCTACAGTCAGATGCAATTTATCTTAACGCCCAGACGTAATGCAATATACACGAATGCATCCAGACCTCGGAATTTGGCTCATTTACACCGCCTCGTTTTCTATTTTAAATTTAGGACATATGGCATTGGATATGTGTCTAGGTTAATGAAAGGCGTCAAATTGAAAGCACTTAGACAAACCTAGTAAGCGAAAGTAAACAGCTTTTATATATTTATGTAACATATTTTATTGGGCTAGATAAGATAAACAGTGCCCATATTTAAACTTAGTTATCGATTGTGGGGTTTCAAAACATCTTTCTATACAATTTATACAATAATACATAATAAAGCTTACTGATATTTAGAGCGTGAATGTTTGCCAATAGGGTAGATGAAAGGTTGTTGCACTTGCTGAACTTGAAAGGGCATCTCGCTTTCGAAAGATCTTTTAGAGAGTTTTCCGTTTCATAAAGTTGGCAAACTTCCAAGAGAACATCCATGTAAGGAACGATCGATTTCAGTATCGCGATTCATAAATGAAAGCTCGCGAACTTTTGTTTATATCGTTGTTAAGTTGCACTAAAAGTTCATCTCAGTTTGCAAAAAAGTTCATAATGTATAAAGAAACTTTTCTCGAAATTTGGGGAAAAGCAAATCGCAATTCCTAATAAAAAGTCAAGAGATAAAATGGATGTCAAAGTAATGAGTTTAAGTAAGTAAAAATATAACATTTCAAAAAAAAATCTAAACTTCTGATAAATTTTTAAATGTAATTTTGAAAGTTGGGAAAAGCGTAATTGTTATGGAAATAGAAGGTACACAAATTAAGCATTCACTTTTAGAGTCACTAAACTTCTTACCGAACAAAATATTGTTATTTAAGACCACCGTAATTGGTCATATGGGAATTGCAGTGTGACGTAAGGTATGTTTATGTCAGGAATATTGTTGGGGACAAAAGTAGATTTTATGTGTTAAGCTTGACGAATTTCCTACTTTTTTGCGAATGGACATCCCTCTAAATTGTTTATATCTGTTCAGTTGACGTAGACTTCGTTGATATTGTTGCGTGTTATCGGTTCGAAAATTAAAACTTCGTGACTTGTAAACACTTTATTTCAAACTTATTTCGGAATACTACCATTATGATTCACTTTACTATCCGTTGACTAGTTGACTATCTGACTAACTGAGGGAAAGACGACCGCGTACTTATACCGTTCCGGTTTTCTGGAACGAATCTCCAAGATTATCGCTTACGGAAACGTCTGGATCGCTTATCTGCCGTATGATTCATTCTAGAGGCCGCTTCCCATTTTCAAATCTTTCCAGAGAGGTTCTTACAGTACACAATCACTAATACAAATTTCATAACTACATTTTGTTACGGTATATATTGCAAAAACGTAATGGTAGAAGTAAGGAAATAAAAAGAAAAAGTTAACCGTGTGATAAACTATTAATTTCCTTATGCAAATCTAACTGGCAGCCACATTAAGTTGTTATTCCTAATAACAAATCTTAATCGGTTTAAACCTGAGTGCAATGGTAACGTCACTAAGTTTAAACACTAATTCTGCTTGGTGTGATGATTGCTGTTAATAATTAATTATTATTCAGTACTTGCTTCCAGTTAATTTAATGGTGACGCATCTAATGCCATGGAAAGATGTAAATTAAAACGACATCATTAGAGCGTACAATTTACCCTGAACTTTAACTGACACTTTATTTTCTCATTTTAACACATATTCGTTGCCATAATAAACAATTACGCTTCATATTGTCATTATGATAATAAGCATTCTCTTTCAGTTAACACTTGCCTAGCTGAAATCCTATTTTAATTAATAATACATGTAATATGGAAAAAAAAATTGAGTCTAAAGTCTATATGCACCAGAGCCGTGCGGTAATTTTTCTCAGTATAATGCCGCCCCATATTTTTTTTTTAAACAAACAAATAAAAGAACTTTGATTGTGGGTTAAATGATCGATAAAAAGTTAAGTCTTAGCTTAAAGCAGAACTTTTAAAAATTGAAATACAAATCTTGTCCCCTTAAACTAAGAAAGTTTTCTCTCTGAAGATGACAGCTTGGCTGTCGAAACGCGTTAGAGCAACCTTTGTTGTGTTTTTTTAATTTTTTTTGGTTTCAGGGGACAAGTTCTGTGTTTCAATTTTTGAAGATAACCAAGGACCAGTCCGTTCCATCAAAGAAAGATGAAAAAACACAACAAAGGTTGCTCTGCGTTTTTTAATTTTTCTTGGTTTCAGGGGACAAGATTTGTATTTCAATTTTTGAAGATAACAAAAGAACCAGTCCGCTCCATCCCAGACCTTTCAAAACATTTGTAATAATTAGTCAAAAGTTTCGATTAAAATAGGTATTCAGTTTTGGTAGTATCGTATTGTTACGGGCTTATCGGTTCGAATTGATTAACACATTGAATTGAAAATAATACCCACTTTATTACTGAACTCAACTTGGATCACCACAATTGAACAATTAACTCACTTATTATTGACTTCTACTAACTCACTAATTACACTGACTCTAACTGACTGACTCGAGAGAAAGCTAACCGCCTTATATAGTTTTGGCATCCAGGTTCTAGAACAATCCGGCAGATAAGGCTTATCGTTTGCCGAAATTTCGGGAACGCTTATCTGCCGTTTGCTTCGTTATCGCGGTCGCTTTCCCCTTATTAGATCATTCTAGAAACTTTTCTTATGTACTAAATTCTACAATTCTATTCTAAATTCTATTCCATCTATTTACATTGCGTTACAGTATAATACAAAATATGGAAATCTGTGTCGAAATTATAACCTCCTTACGCCAATTTCAAATTTGATTTTTTCCCCAAATTCTGACTTTAAATTCGAAATTTCGACTTTTACTTAAAGATTCTAAAACAGTTTTTAAACTTAGATTTTTATTTAAACAATTTTAGTTTTACAATTACAAAATAATAAAATTGAAAACGTAAAATATATTTTTTCCCAAAAAATAACGGAATAGTTTTTAATTTATTTTTCTTTATTATTCTCAAAAATGTAGGAGTTTTTGTTGATCAAAATTTAAATTTTTTCTGGAAATAAGTTAGTTTTTATATTTTTAGTTAAAATTCTAATTTTAATATCTACATTTAAACTTTTTTTCCAAAAATTTTATAAACAGTTTTTTGTTCTGCAATGTAGTTTCGATATTAATCTCGAAATGTTGGGATTTTTTATTTATGTATTGCTAGCATGGCTTGTGGTCGAAATTCGACCCAAACCCAACACAGGTTTGTATGCAATTCTCAATTCTTGCCTTGATGATTTGAGAAAAGGAGTACGAATATGTCATTTTGAAAACGTATCATTTTTCATCGACAATTTTGACCTGTTTCAAAGTTTCTATTTTTTTTTGAAAATCTCAAATTTTTTCTTAGAATTTCGACCTTTCCTCGAAATTTCGACATTTTTTAATACTATGCATTTTTATTGCTAGAAATTATAAACTTTTCACTTTCTTAAAATTGCAGCTTAAGAAAAAACAGAATCTTTGGTAACTTCAAATTTACTTTTCAAAATTTAAATACTCTTCAACTTAAATTTTTTAAATATGTGCACTTCATAATTGGGCTCTTTTTGAAAAGTTTAATATTTTCTTCTCGAAACTTTTATCTAGTTAGAAATTTCGAATTTCTTTGAAAAATTCCACTTTATTTTAAATCTCAGTTTTATAAAAATTTCGATTCTAGAATATTTGATCTTTTAAAAGTTTTGAATTTTTCCAGTTGTACTCTATTGTGAAAATTTTGAACAATTTTCACCTAATTTCACTTTTTCGGCAAAATTTAACTTTTTTTTTAAAAATATTGACTTTTATTCGAAATTTTGACTTTTTTGAAAACCGTAATTTTTTAAAATATTTTTATTTTTTTAAGATTCAATCTTTTTTCAAAATTTCTACTTTTTTTGAAAAATATCACCTTTTTTGAATATATTTATTCACTTTAAATTTTTGATTTTTTAAATATATCTGCTCTTTTAGATTTCAGGTTTTTTTTTTCGAAGTTTTGCCTTTTTGAATATTTCGACTTTTTTTGATTCGTCGTTTTTAAAATCCAAATTGTTGTTAACTGACTTGAAAATTTCGATCTTTTGCAAATGTTGGCAGTTCTATCGAAAATTTTAAATTTGAATTTCCAGTTTTTTTTTCAAAATTTCCACTTTTTTAATCATGAATTTTTCTCTAATTTTGTAGTATTTTAAAAAGTTTGATTTTCGGTTTCAACTTTCTAAAATTTTAATTTTTGAACAATGTTATTTTTGCAAATTTTAACTTTAATCATAATCTCTTTCTATTTTTTCGAAAATGTTGACTTTTTCAAAAAATTCTACTTTTAACAAAAACTGAATAAATATGTTTACTTTTTGTTTCAATGTCGATATTTTTGAAGTTCGAATATTTTCAAATTTTGACCTTTTTTACAATTTTGAGTTGTTTGAATATTTCTGATTTTGCTCAGGATTTCTATTTTCTTCTTTTTGGAGAAATTTCGTCTTTTCTATGATTTTGATTTTATCTTAAAATCTGGACTATCAAAAATTTCGCAATTTTTGAAATCCAATTTTTTTAACGAACTTGAAAATTTCGTTTTTTTGCAAATCTTGGCAGTGCTATTGAAAATTTAAAATTTGAGTTCTAGTTTTTTAAAATTTCCACTCTTTTAATCATAAGTTTTTCGCAAATTTTAAATTATTTTAAAAAGTTTGATCTTCGGTTTCAACTTTCGAAGATTTTAATTTTTGAAAAATGTTACTTTTGCAAATTTTAACTTTAATCATAATCTCTTTCTACTTTTTTCAAAATGTTGACTTTTTCAAAAAATTCTACTTTTAAAAAAATTGAATAAATATATTAACTTTTTGTTTCAATTTCGATATTTTTGAAGTTGAATATTTCCAAATTTTAACCTTTTTCAGGATTTTCAGTTGTTTTGAACATTTCAAATTTGGTACGGATTTCTATTTTCCTAGTTTACTCTTTGGAGAAATTTCGTCTGTTTTGAGATTTTGATTTTATCGTAAAATCTCGACTATCAAAAATTTCGCAATTTTTGAAATTCAATTTTTTTAACGGACTTGAAAATTTCGATTTTTTGCAAATGTTGGCAGTGCTATTGAAAATTTCAAATTTGAGTTCTAGTTTTTTAAAAATTTCTACTTTTTTAATCATAAATTTTTCGCAAATTTTAAATTATTTTAAAAAGTTTGATCTTCGGTTTCAACTTTCGAAGATTTTAATTTTTGAAAAATGTTATTTGGCAAATTTAATCATAATCTCTTTCTACTTTTTTCAAAATTTTGACTTTTTCAAAAAAATCTACTTCTTAAAAAATTGAATAAATATGTTTACTTTTTGTTTCAATTTTTTCGATATTTCCGAGGATCGAATATTTCCAAATTTTCACCTTTTTCAGGATTTTGAGTTGTTTTGAACATTTCTAATTTTGCTCACGATTTCTATTTTCCTAGTTTACTTTTTGAAGAAATTTCGTCTTTTCTGTGATTTTAATTTTATTGTAAAATCTCGATCTCAAAAATTTCGCAATTTTTGAAATCCAATTTTTTTTAATGGACTTGAAATTTTCCATCTTTTGCAAATGTTGGCAGTTCTATTGAAAATTTCAAATTTGAGTTTAAAGTTTTTTTAAAATTTTCAGTTTTTAATCATGACTTTTTCTCAAATTTTGTATTATTTTAAAAAGTTTGATCTTCGGTTTCCACGTTCGAAAATTTTAATTTTTGAAATATGTTACTTTTGTAAATTTTAACATTATTTACAATCTCTTTCTACATTTTTCAAAATGTTGACCTTTTCAAAAAATTCTACTTTAAAAAAAATTCAATAAATATGTTTACTTTTTGTTTCAATTTCAATATTTTTGAAGTTCGAATATTTCCAAATTTTGACCTTTTTCAGGATTTTCAGTTGTTTTGAACATTTCTAATTTTGCTCCGGATTTCTATTTTCCTAGTTTACTTTTTGGAGAAATTTCGTCTGTTCTGAGATTTTGATTTAATCGTAAAATCTCGACTATCAAAAATTTTGCAATTTTTGGAATCCAATTTTTTTAACGGTCTTGAAAATTTCGATTTTTTGCAAATGTTGGCAGTTCTATTGAAAATTTCAAATTTAAGTTTCCAGTTATTTCAAAATTTCCACTTTTTTAATCATGACTTTGTCTCAAATTTTGTATTATTTTAAAAAGTTGATCTTCGGCTTTTCACCTTCGAAAATTTTAATTTTTGAAAAATGTTACTTTTGTAAATTTTAACATTATTTAGAATCTTTCTACATTTTTCAAAATGTTGACTTTTTCAAAAAAATTCTACTTTTTACAAAATTGAATAAATATGTTTACTTTTTGTTTCAATTTCGATATATTTGATGTTCAAATATTTCCCAATTTTGACCTTTTTCAGGAATTTAGAGTTATTTTGAACATTTCTAATTTTGCTCAGAATTACTATTTTCCTAGTTTACTTTTTGGAGGAATTTCGTCTTTTCTGTGATTTTGATTTTATCTTAAAATCTCAACTATCAAAAATTTCGCAATTTTTTTTAATATCAGAAATTTCGCAATTTTTTTTTTAAATACTTTTAGAGTTCGAACTTCCAAATTTTGGTCTTGTTCAGGTTTTTGGTTTTTTTAATTTTGACTTTTATTCAAAATTTGATCTTTTCCATGACTTCTCTAGGAATTCAGCCTATTCTGAAATTTTTGATTTTGTTATAAAATTTCGAATTGGAAAAATTGCACTTTTTTTATAACTTTCACCTTTTTTTTAAATTTCAACACTTTTCCAAAAATCTTTTTGAAAAAATGCTATTTTAAAACTTTCGAACTTTTTAAAAACATTTGCTTGTGAAAATTTTAATTTTTTTTAGAATTATGAATCTGATAAGTTCGACTTTTTCACCTTTTTCTTGAAAGCTCAACAATTTTTCTCTAATTTTGTTTTTCTCAAAGTTTTGATTTGTTCATGTAAATTACGGCTTTGGTGAAATTTCTGATTGTTCTTTTAATGTTGACTTTAAAAAATTTCGATCTTTTTCATAATTTTCGCCTTTTTTGGAAATTTCAATTAATTTTCATTAACTTGACTTTGAAATTTTGAGTTTTCTTCAAAGTTAAGCTTTATTTTTGATATTTCGTCTTATTTTTAATATTTACCATTTGTACTCTAAATTTCGATTTTTTTGAAAAATGCGATGCTTTTTGGAAAATTTGGAATTTTTTGAAAACCTTTTTAAAATTCAATTTATTTTTGAAAAATCGACATTTTTTAAAAGTTTCGCATTTTTTTTAACTTTTAAAAATTTAACTTATTCTGCAAATTTTCGAATTTTCAAAATTTTTTTTTGTTGAGCTAAAATCGTTTGTGAAAACTTACTTTTTGTCTTATAAAGAAAATTTTAATTTTTTTCAATATTGATTAATATTATTTTTCATCCTCTTAGGGTTTGACTTTTTAAAATCATCCAAATGTTTAGTCATTTCATGTATTGTTTACACAGAGTATTGGATTATGGAATGCTTTTTCAATTTTGTTGCATTCAGATCTTGATGCTTCCTCTTTTCGTTGGAGGTTAAATGATTAAAATAAGCAAAGAATGTGCTAAATTATTCATTTCATGTCTTTTTTAAACACAATTTAAAGCTAGAAAACACCAACTGTAATATCCCTGTAATACCTACTGCAATATCCCTTGTAATACCAACTGTAGTACCCCCTGTTACCCCCTTAAAGCTTGATTGTTAAAATCTGCCAAACCCATATCCAAGTGTCCAGTTATTTATCTATCCTTTTTTTTATATAGAATGTTTATACAAAATTTCAGGTTACATAATGCAGTATTAAATTTGTTCCGTGCTAAAAAAAGCAAAAACAGATTTTGAAAAAAAATCGAAATTTCAAGAGAAAGATCGAACTTTCCAAAAAAACTCAAATTTTGGAGAAAAAATTTAGGTTTTCAGGGACACAAAAGGATTGGATTTGAGATAAAGTCAACATTTCTAAAAGAGGCGTATTTTATGAAAACTATCTGTGTTTTGATTTAAAAAATCGCAAAAGCAAAAACAGATTTTGAAAAAAAATCGAAATTTCGAGGGAAAGATCGAAATTTCAAAAAAAAACAAAATTTCAAGAAAAATTTCGAAATTTTCCAGAGAAGGCCAACATGTGCCATAAATAAAAAAGCAAATCTTGTGAAAAGTCACGAAATGTGAAAAAAATTGAAATTATCAAAAAATGGCAAAATTTCAAGGAAAGTACGAATTCTGAAGAAAAAATAAATATTTTAGTTAAGTGTAAATTTTCAGCGGCTTTAAGAGCCCACCCTGACCTAAGCTTTTCATTGCTTATCTTTACCGTGAAAGGAACCTACTTTTCAATTTTCATATTTCTAATTTCAGTATTTTCGTCTTTGCGTTGATGATGAGGCTTTTCAGTCGATAAAAAGGTCTCTCTTTATAATATTAATAGAGACAGGAATCTTGTTCATCTAAATTGTTACGATAAAGTCTTTAAGATACCAGTTTACAGAGGAATTTAATTTTCAGTAAGAATAGGATTCTGAATATGTAAATGTTGACTAAATGCAAATGTATACCGTTCTCATAACAGAAAAAGTATACATCTGAAAATAGATAAACTTATTTGTAAGGAATGAAAGTCTGTTGAATTTTAATCGAATTTGTGCGCTCGGCTCGTGTATGGAATGTGCAGAGGTGACAATATTTCGGACGTTTTGAGATCTCTCGACGGAGCTATTAAGCAATAGAGAAACTAAACAAGCGAAGAGAATTTAAAGTTAAATATTATGATAATTCCTTAAAAAGTGTATTGCTTTAATGGAAATGCTTTCTCGTCGTTCTAGTGGCGCTCTATTCTGGAAAAATTAACGTTGTAGTAAATAAAAAATTAGGCAGTCTTGGAAACTGCCGACAGAAGTGAAAAGTTAAAACTAGGAAAGTAGAAAGTAACAAGTCTGTGTAGTGCAGATTCGAACCGTCACTGGTAAACAAGTCAGAATATTGGAAATATTTTAAAATAAATGATGTCAGCTTTCAAGTGCTTTCTCCGCAAAAGGTATTACCAAATATTGGAACATTTGGAGAAAAAAGGGAGGCAATGACAAAACCAATTTAAATAATTGACATTTCCAACCCTTACTTCGTGGAATTCTTTAATATTTATAACTAATAAACTTTATAAAGGATAAAAACGCAACAAGATTTAAAAATTCCACAACGTTCTCGTTAAATATTTGCTAACACCGGACCAGGTTTCGCATTACTGCATCATCATTGTTGGTATGACCGCCGATGATGCAGTAATGCGAAACCTGGCCCGGTGTTAGCAAATATTTAACGAAAACCTTGTGCAAGTTTTAAATTTTGTTGCGTTTTTATCGTTAATAAAGTTTATTAGTTATGAAAACCGATTTATTATGGTAAATCTAGAAAATTGAAATAAAAATCTTGTCTCCTGAAACCAAGAAAGATTAAAAAACACGACAAAGGTTGCTCTTTGAGAGCTCTTTCAGAGCAACTTTTGTTGTGTTGTTTAATCGTTCTTGGTATCAGAGGACAAGATTTGTATTTCAATTTTTGAAAATAACCAAGGACCAGTGCGTTCCACCAAAAAATAATAAATCTAGAATAATAAGCACTTAAATATCAAATTAAAGGAAATACAATATTAGTGTGGACAAATAATAATTAGTTTATCTTGTTATTAAAATAACGCCAATTAGTGAACTAAATTTAACTGAAAAAAATCCGTGTATGTAAACTTTCCAAGTGACCTTCATTCAACGATACAATTTCGGTCTGACACTGGTGCAAATTTCTTTTAATTTCTGTTTGCCGTCAAAACAAATATTTAAATAACCGTCATCAGCCGTCGTTGTGAGGCAATGTACTCTGACAATGACGATATTCATTTAACGTATGAGATCCGATTTAAATTATGGTTTCAAAGGCGTACACGCGTATCGAATTTCATCTGCATGCAACATTTCATTTCATACAACGGATAGAAAAGCGACGCTAATAGCTGGTTGCACACGAGGAAACTGCTCTAGAATGATTTTTAAGAAAGAAATAATCTTCTCAAAGTGTTGTCCCCGGAAACCAAGCAAGACTAAAAAACACAACAAAGCTTAGAGCAACCTTTGTTGCGTTTTTTAATCTTTCTTGGTTTCAGGGGAAAGATTTGTATTTCAATTTTTGAAGATAACCAAGGACCAATCCGTTCCACCGAAATTATGGCTTTTCAAATAGTGTGTGTAATTTTAAATTGTTTTTTTATAAGCTCATGCAGTATTACATGTTGTAAAAATCCATAGAAGTATTTTTAAAAATTTTTGTTTGTCGGTGTGTTTGTTGGAGTTAATTGCGAAAACGACTAAACAGTTTTTTATGAAACCTTAAAGAAAATATGGAATATTTTCTTTCGTTATCTTTTGATTTCTTCAGTCGAAATCGACTTTTACTAACGATTTTATTTAGTTGCATTCAATTATGAAACGAGGTCTGCAATCTATAGTCTACAGACTACATTTTGTAGTTAGGTGGGGGCTTTGGGGTTTGTTCCAAAACCGGAATTAGGCCCCCTAAAAATATTCGAATATGACACATGTAAAAATTAATACACAAATCTTATCCCCTGGAAAGAACGAAGATTAAAATACACAACAACAGTTGCTCTAGCATGCTTCGATAGCCAAGCTATCATCTTTAGAGAGAGATATCTCTCTGAAGATGATAGCTTGGCTATCGCAACGCGTTAGAGCAACTGTTGTTGTATTTTTTAATATTTCTTGGTTTCTGGGGACAAAACTTGTGTATCAATTTTTGAAAATAACCAAGGACCAGTCCGTTCTAGCAAAAATAATGACAGATATAATACAGAAGAAAAGGAAACGAACTTCGTAATAGGGGGGTTTCAGCTCGCCCCAGGAGGCCTGGGAGGGCAGTCATTCAAAAATATTGAAATTTTCAAAAAAGTTGAAAATTTTAAAAAGTAATTCTTTTGAAAAGAAGTCTAAATCTCTAAATAATATCAAAATTTTAAAAAAATTCCGGCTTTGCTAAAAAACTTGACATTTTCAAAAAAGCGAATTTTGAGAAAGTATAAATTTTAAGAATTTTTTTAAAAAACACCTAGTTGAAAAAAGACAAATTTAAAACCTTTAAGAAAGTCAAAATATTTTAAAAAGTCAAAAATTTTCAAAAACTCAGAATTCTGAGAGAATGAAGAAATTTTGAAAATAGTTTAATTTTCAAATAACAAAAAAGAAGCTTTCAAAACAATGTGAAATTATTTAAAAAGTCAAGATACAGAAAAAACCTTAATGTCAAAAAAAAGAAAATCAAAATATTTAAAAAGGTAAACATTTCCAAAAAGGAAAACAGATATTTTTAACAAAGTCACGATTTAAAAAAAAATTAGGGATAATCTGTTTCGTATAAAAAACAGTGACATCTAATAAAAATAAAAAATTTTGAAAGAAGTTGTCATTAAAGAAAATGGAAATTTCAGAAAGTAGAAATTTAAAAAAAAACGAAATTTTCAAAAAATTTTTATACTAAAAAACCCCTAAAATGTGAAGTCAAAATTTTCAAAAATAGACAAAAACCTAAGGAAATCGATATTTCCCAAAAAATCTAAAAATTGAGAAAATGAAATTTTCGAAAAATTCGTGATTACAAAAGTTGAAATTTTGAAAAATAGTCATAGGTGTATAGTATATACAGTAGTGTAGCAATAGTAAGTATTTGAAAACATGTCAAGATGATTCAATTAAATTAAATAATAATTAAATTTTGTTGCAAATAAGTGATATTTCCAACCCTTACTTCGTGGAATTCTTTAATATTCATAACGTTTAATAAGCGTATTTATCGTTAACAAAGTTTAATAATTATGAACATGTCAAGATCTGAAAAAAAATCGAAAAATCTTACCAAATTTAAAAAATCAAAATGTTTAAAAAGTGTTGATATGGAAGAAAAGCCAAAATTACCAGAAAGTCCAGTTTTTCAAAAAAGGCAAAATTTTGAAAGGTAAAAATTTTGAAAAAATCAAAATGTTTGAAAAGTGTTTTTATTGAGGAAAGCCAAAATTACCAGAAAGTCCAAATTTTCAAAAAGAGTCAAAATTTTGAAAAGGTAAAAAAATTTTAAAAATCAAGTTAGGTAGTTAACATTAGAAAAAATGTGGAAAGTCAATATTTTTGATTGAAATTTAAAAAAAAGAAAATTTTTGAAAAGTGTAGATATTTTTAAAGATTTTTAAATTTTAAAAGTAGTCAAAACTTTGAACAAAATAAAGGTATAATATTGTGGAGATGAATAGCAAATTTAAAAGAAAATTGACAATTTGAAAAACTTCATCTTGCCAAAAACTCGACAATTAAAAAAAAAGTGAGAACTTTCAAAGGGCGGAAATTTTGAATTTAAAAGTCTAGATTTTCAAACAAACAAAAACAACTTTAGAAAAAACTTAATCACTGAAAAGTTAAAATTTTCAACAAAATTATAACTTTTAAAAAATCGAAATTATGAGAAGTCGACAATCTTGAAAAAGTTAAAATTTCGAAAAGAAAGTCCAAATTTTGAAACAATATCGAAGTTCTTTAAATGTACAACCTTTCAAAATATTCTGAATTTTCGAAAAACTTTAAAACTCACAAACCTCTAAAATGTCAAGTCAAAATTTCCAAAAAAAAAGTCAAAAACTTGGAGAAATCAACATTTTCAAAAATTTCAAAATCGAGAAAAATGAAATTTTTGAAAAACTCATGATTTTTATAAAAGTTGAAATTTTGAAAAATTGTCCAAGGTTTTAAAAATATCTGGTAAAAAATTAAATAATGGGGTTAAATTAAAGAAACAAAATTTTTAAAAAGCGTAAATATTGAAAACAAGCAAAATAATCAAAAGGTCGAAATTTTCAAAAAAGTCGAAATTTTGAATAATTAATATCAAAGTTGGGTAGTTAAAAAAAAGGTCGAACATATTTTTTAAAGAGTCAACAGTTTTGTTTGAAAATTAAAAAAATATATAACTTTCATAGTATAGAAAGTTTAAAAACATTTTAACTTTTAAAAGAAGACAAAATTTAAAAAAAAAAGGTATAAAATTGTGGAAATAAGAAGCAAATTTAAAAAAATTCGAAATTCTGAAGAAAAGTCCAGTTTGCAAAAAACTCGACTTTAAAAAAAAAGTAAGAACTTTCCAATGGCAGAAATTTTGATTTTAAAAAAGACAAAGTTTTCAAAAAAATCTGCATTTAGAAAAAAAAACAACTTGATCTCTGAAAAGTCAAAATTTTCAAAAAGGTAAAACTTTTAAAAGTCGATATTATGAGAAAAAGTCGAAAGTCCTGAATAAGTCCAAATTTTTCCCAAGAGGTGGAAATTTCGAAACGGAAGCCCAAATTTTGAAACTAATTTCGAAATTTTTAAAATGTCCAACCTTTCAAAAAATTCTGAACTTTCAAGAGTAGAATTTTTTAGAGTGGAAATTTCGAAATAAAGTCGAAATTTAAAAAGTCAATACTAAACTAGAAATTTTTTAAAAATTAGAAATCTTTGGCAAAATGTAACATAAAGAAAATTTTAATTTTCAAAAAATGTCAAAATTTTAAAAATTAGAAATCTTAGAAAAGTCCAATGTTAGAAGAAAAAAATGCCTAAAAAAAGTTCATAAAAGTACAAATTTCTAAAATAAACGCGAAATTTTGAAAAATAAGGCAATTTTAGAAAATTACGAAATGTTCAAAAACAAAAATCGAAAATCAGGAAAAAGATGAATAAAAAAATAGTGACAATTATAAAAAACAAAATTTTGGAAAAGTTCGAATAGAAAGGGAAAATGACGAAAATTTAAAAAAATTGAAATATTTGAAAAGCGGAATATTGAAGAAAGCCAAAATTATCAAAAAACTACAAATTTAGGTAGTTAAATGAAAGGTCAAAAATATTTTTAATAAAGCCAACATGTTCGTTTCAAAATTTAAAAAAAATAAAATTTTTATAGTGTAGAAATCTAAAAAAAAATTAATTTTAAAAGAAGATAAAATTAAAAAAAAAAGGTATAAAATTGTGGCAATAAGTAGCAAGTTTCAAAAAATTCAACATTTTCAAGAAAAGTCCAGTTTGAAAAAACTCTACTTTAAAGAAAAGTAATATTTTCCAAAGGGCGGAAATTTTGATTTTAAGAAAGTCAAAGTTTTAAAAATACTACATTTAAAAAAAACTTAATATCTGAAAAGTTAAAATTTTCAAAAAAGCAAAACTTTTGAAAGCAGAAATTATGAGAAAAAGTCCAAATTTCACATGAAGTCGAAATTTCGAAAACGATGTCCAAATTTTGAAACAATGTCGAAATTTTTATAATGTCCAACCTGAATTAATAAAAAAAGTAGAATTTTTTAAAGTGGAAATTTCGAAATAAGTGTCAAAATTTAAAAAATCAAGATTTAGGAAAAAAAGAAGAATAATTTTCAAATAACCTAAATTTTTGAAACAATCCAAACTTTGATAAGTCTAAATTTTGAAAATGAAAATAGAAATTTTTGGCAAATGAAACCTAAAGAAAATTTTAATTTGCAAAAAAAAATCAAACTTTAAAAAAATCAGAAATTTTCGAAAAGTCCAATGTTAGAAGAAAAAAGTGCATAAAAAAGTTCATAAAAGTGCAAATTTTTAAAATAAACGCGAAATTTTGAAAAATAAGGCAAATTTAGAAAATTACAAAATGTTCAAAAACAAAAATCAAAAATCTGGAAAAAGATGAATCAATTTTCAAAAAAACCTATATTTAGAAAAGATCTTATTCTCTGAAAAGTTAAAATTTTCAAAAAAGTAAAAAAGAAATTATGAGAAAAAGTCGAAAGTCCTGAAAAATTCCAAATTTTCCCCAAGAGGTCGAAATTTCGAAAAGGAAGTCCAAATTATGAAATTATTTGGAAATTTTTATTATGTCCAACCTTTCAAAAAATTCTGAATTGTCAAAAAAAGTAGGATATTTTAGAGTGGAGATTTTAAAATAAGTGTCGAAATTTAAAAAGCCGAGATTTAGGAAAAAAAGAAGAATAATTTTCAAATAACTTAATTTTTGAAACAATCCAAACTTTAAAAAGTCGAAATTTTTAAAATGAAAATAGAAATATTTTAAAAACTAGAAATCGTTGGCAAAATGAAACTTAAAGAAAATTTTAATTTTCAAAAAAAGTCAAAATTTTAGAAAATCAGACATCTTTGAAAAGTCCAATGTTAGAAGAAAAAAGTGCATAAAAAAAAGTTTATAAAAGTGCAAATTTTGAAAAATAAGGCAAATTAAGAAAATTACGAAATGTTCAAAAACAAAAATCGTAAATCTGGAAAAAGATAAATTAGTTTTCAAAAAAACCTATATTTAGAAAAAACTTATTCACTGAAAAGTTAAAATTTTGAAAAAAGTAAAAGTCGAAATTATGAGAAAAAGTCGAAAGTTCTGAAAAAGTCCAAATTTTCCCCAAGAGGTCGAAATGTCGAAAAGGAAGTCCAAATTATGAAAAAAGAGTGGAAAGTGTGGAAAGTGACGAAATTTAACAAGTCAAGATTTAAAAAAAAAGAAGAATAATTTTCAAAAAACCTAAATTTTTGAAATAATCCAAAGTTTGATAAGTCGAATATTTTAAATTGAAAATAGATTTTTTTTTAAATTAGAAATCTTTGGAAAAATAAAACTTAAAGAATAGTTTTAATTTTCAAAAAAGTCCAAATTTTAAAAAGTGAGGAATCTTCCAAATGTGTGATTAAACAAAGTGCCTAAAAAATTTTTTATAAAAGTGCACGTTTTCAAAATAAATGCGAAATGTTGAGAAATAAGGCAAATTAAAAAAATTACGAAATATTAAAAAACAAAATTGGCAAATTTGGAAACAGATGAATTAGAAAACAGCGACAATTAAAAAAAAAACGAAATTTTGGAAAAGCTTGAATAGAAAGAGAAAACGGAGAAAATTAAAAAAAATTAAAATTATGGAAAAAAAGTCGAAATTCTGGAAGAAGACCAAATTGAAAATAGCGAAGTCTCAAAACAAAAATTTTGAAAAAATTAAAAGAAGTAAGTCATTATCAAGTTATAAAAGCAGTGGCTGTGACAATAGTGAATATTTTAGGTCAAGTGACATCTAAGCTATACAAAAAAAAAAACAAGTTACATATTCTGAAATATCATTTCTTCAAATAATTGACCTTTCCAACCCTTACTTCGTGCAATTCTTTAATATTCTTTACTATTAAACTTTATTAACGAATAAAAAGCAACATATATTAAAAATTCCACAATGTTTCAATAAATATTTGCTAACACCGGCCAGCTTTGGACGAGAATTCGGATTAGACGGAATATTCGTAGGAGTCAGTGATCCATGGAGCTTGTTAGCATAACAACGGTTAAAAAAATTGCCGCCGATGATGCAGTAATGCGAAACCTGGTTTGGTGTTAGCAAATATTTATCGAAACATTACGAATTTTTAATATCTGTTGCTTTTCAATCGTTAATAAAGTGTAATAGTTGTGAATATAATTTCTTGTTTTCTTCACACCAAAATTCTGATAAGACGTAGCGTGTCATGAAAATAATGTTTGAGTGCCTGAGTGGTGGTATGCGGATATGTGACGTTTCGGTTAATAGACGTTCGATAATCCACGCTCGATAATCCACGCTTTTGCTTGTTTTTGATTTTTAATATTAACTTTCGTGCGCATCATCATATTTCATAGATAAACATGAATTGGTACAAAGAAAAGCTCGGTGTATAGACAATGTAAAATAGAACAATTTTGTTTATTGAGATCATGCAATCCAGAAACTGCTTTATATGTAAAATTTAATACACATGTTTACTCCCTTGGGGGTTTAATTTAGGGAAACAATCTTTCTCAGAGGATGCCTACGTTGTATAAAGTACCTATCTGCCCCATTTCAGTTTTATAAGAATTCCAGTTGCAGAGGTTTAGTGATAGATGAGTGGAATTTGGTTTTTCGTGTTTGCTTATTAATTTTTTTTCAGTCTATCTTATTTTTTTAGTCAATACTTTCTCATAAAATCTAAAAGTTTAATCTTTGAAGTAGTTTATCCATATTTTACGACAGTATAAATATGCTTTCTATGTTTTGTTTGCATAATACTAATTCCTGTTGGTATAGCGTGCGTCACAAATTCGAAATGAATGGGTCATCGCCACTTGAGGGGTTATAATTAAGACGCGAGTTAATTTAATAACGGGGGAGTTCCAAGACGATTATCTGCAGTGTAAGCGGAAGACGCTAAAACATCATTTTCCCCAACAAGTGAACATTTCCGGTGCGTAATAAGCCGGAGCACTTGTTGTCTCAACTATCCAACATCTGAAGTAATGTGCGTGTTTAAAATTTATTTATACTGGTAGCAGAGCACTTGTCTTGACACTTCAATGGGCACGGGACATTCTTGATCGCCGCCATGTGCATTGTGTAAAAGAAACTACCACTCGACTATTATAATTCATCTTACAAAAGGAGATCACAAAGTACATGCATTACATACCGCAGATAGTAGATAATCTCGCGAGCGTAGTATTTATTAATAAAGATCTTCTAGTAAGCCCGAGAGTATGAAAAGCGAACATGCATACGCTGCTACAGCTCGTGCTCTTAAGAAGGAATTTATTTCGTTCGAGTTTATTGAACAATCACTTCTTATTTATTATAGATGCTCGCAAAATTAACAGGTTCACTAGAGAGAATCAGACAATGTTTTTAGGTTAGGTAAAAATATTGGCACAATTCGTCATCAGGTCAGTCAGTAAGTAGCACACGCTAATTTGCATCACCAACCATGCTAACTGTATAGTAAGTTGGTAAAGCGTGATGGCCACGCGTAACGGTTACGCGAAACCGTAAGTTTAACAGATATCCAAAATCACCCAACATGCCTCAAGTTTCCAATTCAAAATCAGTTTACTAACAATTTAGACTATTTCCAAAATTCCTTGTTTGTTTCTTTCAAAATTTGTACTTGCTTTCTCTAAAAAAAATCATAAGTAATAAGATTGATGTAATGAGCCAAATGCTCCTTCGGTCGAATTTTAAGACATCGTCTAGTCTGCCTGATGTAATTTTGGGTACCATCTTTACAGGAAATTTGGTATCCATTATCTATTGCTTCTTTCACTCAAAATTTAGACTTTCTTATTTCTCTTAAGAAAACATAAGTAATTAAGTTTGATCTTTTTCAAAGTTCATCCAACATTTCTAGAATATTTAATAACTTTTTTGCAACAGATTTGACTGTTTTTCAAATTTACTTATTTTTAAGACACCTGATTTGTATTTACCTCAAATACAACGCATTAAGCTTATTGATGTGGATCTACCTTTGGATGTATTTTATTTCTGAGAATCTCAATGAATGATGCCAAAGAAATAAACCTGTTGAGGTCAAAACTGCTGGAACAAAAAAAGAAAAAAATCGTTTTTACAACGTTAATTGATGGTTCATTATTCCTGCAGTCGAACAGACTTAAGTAATTCTGTACAAGGCGTTTTCTCATGGTTGTTTACCTGCTTTAACAAACTGCCACATGTCAACACAGTCCCGAGTGTTTCTCGCGAGTAAATACGGCTATCTAAACATTACATTCTTCAGGTATGTTTCTGCCATGAAATCGTAATTATCTGTCCACAACTTTAACTTACGACCATGATGGCGTTAAATTTACAATTTTCATAAATTTTAACACTTGTGTCCGCTGATAATTTACAACTGTGTGCAGTCGAAGTAATAAAAGGTAAACTTTTATTGAGGATGGCAATGCAATTAAAACGCAAACATTTTTACCTGGAAACGTGCAGATATATCCGCTAGGAGCATATCAACTATTAAAAAAAAGAACTATTGTTGACTAAAGAATACGTTGACTATACAAATACGTTGACTATACAGTAAACGTATTCTTTTCAGACTGTCTAAAACTGAAGCATGTATTGTGCGATTGCATGAAACGCCCACGAATTGAGAAGAAAACGAAATAAATCGTTTATATTTAGCTGTGAATCTAGGAAATACAATAGAGCTATAGGAGAGTGAAGATTAAAGTGTACGTAAAATTTTAAATGCGTTTACACCTACATTACTTTTGATAATAAGCTGCAAGGTCTTTCACCTCAAAGAATTATTAGATCGTTGTTATATTTATGATTGCTTTGGAGCCAATATGACTGGTAACAAAACTCATGTTGCTTTTCTTGGTTTTTAATAGGTTCATATTTACAGTTATTAATCATTAACCATTTGTTCTTTTTTTAGTTCAACTGATATTTCGAATATACATAATTCTCTGGTAGGTTTGACATTTGACATTTTGAATAAATTTTGAACTATTATTAAATAATAACTCAGTTCTCTTTTTTGACGCGTTTTTATTATTTTGCCTTCCTTTCGATGAGCTGTGAGTATCGTTGGAAGTTTCATTCACAAATGAATAATAATCTTCTTTTTAGTCATCAAAATTACTTTTTTCGATCATGTTTCTTTTTGGTTGTCTGTCAGAAATTTATTGGGGGCTCATTAGATTAGATTAAAAGAATGTTTATTTTGTCATCAAAACTCGGTATTTGTCATCAAACTCGGAGATGGTCAGCAGGCAGGAGAATGTTTTTTTTTTTGGTTGTTAAAAAATTCTTAGACCATTAATGTGCATCGCCTTTTTTACACAATACCAAAGGAAGTGTGTCGTTACCAAAAAAGGTTAGGCAACACTGATTTAAATAGTTGAAACTTGAAAGATAGCTCAAAACAGCATGAAAATGCATTATTCTAATTCAATCATGATAATTATTACGAAAAAAATGATTATTTATATTTTCATCGTCAGGTATAACGTAAGCAATGTTTTGTTTCTCGGAATTCTTGAGTGTCGCAGCTGTCGCATTATTTGAGGATGTCAAAGCTTTTTGCAGTCAGTGGCAACCTGAAAGGTGTTTTAAATGAGGATTTGACGTAGTCTGTATCATAGTCATTTTCATTCGTTCATCTTCTCTTAAAATTGATGATATTCTGAGTGAATATCGATGCAGAGGTCTTACTACTCTGTATCGATCCAGTGAATATTTAAAAGCGCTGATAAGGCCAACTAACGTTTTTTTATTAGGACTGAAAACGCTCAAAAATTTTTACTTTCTTACTTCGCAATGTTAATCTGTGCTACAAATAGAAAATATTTATGAAAATCTCCGGTTAGCCTCTAAAAGTTTCAACACTTGGCATGTATTTTCTACAAAACGTAAATAAACTAAAATGCATTCGAAAATAAATCTTGTTATTTTGTTTACATGCACTTGCAGTAATAACATTATGGTTCATAATTCAATAATTATATCTCTTATAAACTGTTTAGTATTGATTAAATTGATTCTTAATTCTCATAACATCTGGGTTAGGTCAATGATCACACATTTATTAGCCAGAGCTCGATAATTGTCCGAGATAGGCAGAGAAATATTCAAAATTTTACATTGTCTGAATGGAGTCGTTTTCAAGTTGAAGGGACCAATATCTTGCCAATTTAGGCAGTGAAATATAGATAACAGATTATCTGAAAACTAAATATTTTTAAATTTGACATTTTAGTTCTAGATCAGATAGTACTTAACGGTTTATTTGTGTTAGATATGTAAGTGTCAAGTGTACTAATAACATTTCAATTAAAACACTTACCAGGACATAGAGTATGGTATTTAACTTGAGGTATTATCTATAAAATAAAGAAAAAAAGAAAATTATAAATTAGATATCGAGTTCATATCAAATCTCTCTCTATCAAATATCAAATTTCTAGCAACTTTAAGGACGGGAAAAAATTTGAGAACATTAAGCTAACATAAGATTGCATGATGAAACTAACAATTAACAAGAAGAAGAAGAAGAAGAAGAAGAAGAAGAAGAAGAAGAAGAAGCAGAAGAAGAAGAAGAAGTTACGAACACTTCACGCAAAATTATAATTTGTTGACTTTAAGAAGTGCTACATTTACTTGTGAGCAATCATACGATTTAAATATATGGTTGTGATCTACAGGGCGATTCAGTCATAATGGCATTAATTTTAACTATGTGTTCAGAAGGCTTACTAAAGACAGAAAATCGACTTTTTAAAATAGATCCAAGTCAACCCATTGACCACCAAAAGCCCGGCGCTACTGATCACATGCAATGCTTTACGCGTTGAGTGATCACTCAATGCTTTACGGCAATAGACGCTGATCACCCGCTGCAATGATCAAGCCGGACTGACGAGGTCGAAACATCGCTAATTAATGGACAACTGTTATTTATTTTGACGAATAAGTATTTGTATTTTCACACACTTAAAACTTTTTACATTTTTTGTTTCGTTAATCGATCTGATAAAAAGTAAAACGCAAATTCAAAAAATAAATGATGACAAACCACTCAAACTAAAATATTGATTCTACAAAATAAATAACGATGCGACGGTTTATTTAATTTTGAAGCATATTAACGTTGATTAACAGTTAGGTTGTTGTTTATAAAAAATATATCAACCAGTGGATGCTCTTAACTAAAATAAGTATGGGTGCTGCTCCAGAAAATATTCAGCTTTTGTGTCAAATTCAGACTGAATTCATTTTTAAATTTTTAAAAGTTTTAATTCATATTGTAAATTTATTTTCTACATAATTTAGCAAATTTTGGGAAAACATTCCAAATTACAAAATTAAAGTTGTAATTTCTAAAAAAAAGGGTTTTATTTTCAAGAAACCGGTCAAAATTAATCAAGCTTTTGGTAAAAAATTCAAAAATTTGAAATTATATTTTAGCATTTTTGAAAGAAATCTTCAAATTTAGCATTTTTGAAGAAATCTTCAAATTTGCAACAAAGGTTTTGACGATATTTCAATAAAAATTATTCAACTTCAGGATTAAAGTAAAAAAAAGTCATAAAACATCGAAATTTGAAGATCAAATTCCAAATTTCGGGAAAAAATCGAAATTTACAGAAAAAAATTCAACCTTGGAAAAAACTCAAAATAACTCTGTTATTAAAACAGAGCTAAAACTTAAAATTTCAAAAAATAGTCTTAAAATTTAAAAGAAGCTTTCAAAATAGCGTCAATATCTTTTTCGAAAAGATAAAAATTGTTAATTTATAATTTTACATTAAAAAAAATATAAATTGAATGTGTAAAATGGAAATATTTTGAAGAAAGTAATCACAATTTACAAAAATATTGAAGACAACAATTTCAAAAAATATAGATTTTAAAAAAGCGAAATTTTCAAAAAAATCGAAATCTTTAAAAAAAACCAAAATTTTGAAAAAATAGGAAAATTTTTAAATATACAAAAATTTTGAAACAAAATCCAAATATTTTAAAAACTAAAAGTATTCCG
The DNA here is from genome assembly GCA_028583605.1 of Dastarcus helophoroides. Lineage (NCBI taxonomy): Eukaryota > Metazoa > Arthropoda > Insecta > Coleoptera > Bothrideridae > Dastarcus > Dastarcus helophoroides. The sequence continues at coordinate 8,484,763 of CM053328.1, forward strand.
AAAATTAAAAATTTTGAAAAATATCCAAATCTTTAAAAGGTGGAGCTTTGATAAAAGTGGAAGATTTCTGGACTCAAAATTATGAAAAAGTCCAGATTTTTCAAATACTCGATATTTTTAAAAATTTTTGAAAAAAAAATTGCAATTTTTAAAAAAGTCAAGATGTTCAAAAAGTCGAAATTATGAAAAAATTTCGACAATTTGCTAACGATCAAAATTTAAAAAAAATTGAAAATTTACAAAATATCGAATTCTAAAAAGTTGTCAACGAAAACAATCATGAATTTGAAAAAATGTCGAGATATTTAAATTTACAGAAAAAATAGGAATGTTACAGAAAGTCGAAAATTTCAAAAAAATTGAAAATGGGAAAGAAGTGAAGAGCAGAATTCTAAAAAGGTAAGATTTGAAAAAAAATGAAAAATTTCAAAAAAGGCGAAGTCCAGCATTTAAAAGCACCTAATTTCCAAAGAAATAAGAAATTTCAAAAAGTTGAAGGTTTAAAAAATTGCCAAAATTAAAAAAAAATATATCAAAAAAACGCTGACAATTTTGAAAACACCTAAACAAAAAAAAACTAATCGAAGAAAACAGTAGAAAATTTCATAAAACGTTTAAGTAAAACTCGATATTTTCAACAAACGTAAAAATTTTCAAAAAGTGGAAATTTAAAAAGAATGTTGCAATTTTCAAAAATATGTTCAAAAAGTCGAAATTATAAAAAAAATGTCGACAATTTGTCAGAAATCGACATTTTTAAACAAACTTGAAAATTTAAAAAATGGCGAATTTTAGAAAAACAAAGAAAATAGCCAGAAGATTTTAAAAATGTCGAGATTTTTAAATTTTCAAAAAGGTCAACATTTTGAAGAAAATTTTCAAAAGAAATTGATAATTGGAAAAAAGTGAAGGTACAGCATCCGGAGAAAAGGTATGATTTGAAAAAAATCAAAAATTTTAAAAAATCCAGCTTTTAATAAAATCGACATTTTCAAAAAAATACGAGTGAAGATTTTGAAAAACTGCCAAAATATTCAAAAAAGTTAAAATTTGTCAAAAACCCTAAATATTCAAAGAAATCTCAATATAAAGAACTAATCGAAGAAAATGGTAGGAAAATTTCAAAAAGGTTAAAGAAAAATCTAAATTTTGAAAAAAGTCAAAATTAAAAAAATCAAACATTTCAAAATATACCTTGAAATTTTTGAAATACTTGAAATTTTTAAAAGTAGTCGACGAATAAAATCCAAGATTAGAAAAAATATCAAAATGTAAAAAAGTCAACATCTAAAATTATCGAAATTTTCAAAAAAATTGAAATTTTTGGAACCAGAAATAATTGAAATTGAAAAATTTGAAAAAAAATTCAGCTTTCAAAGAATTCGACTTTTCAAACGACGTAGGAATTTTCAAAGAGTGGAATTTCTAAAGAAAATTTGAAAAATTTCAAAATATATCGAGATTTAAAAAACTCAACATTTAAAAATAACCTAAATAAAAAAAACTAGTCAAAGAAAATAGTAGGAAAATTTCAAAACGTTTAAAAAAATCTCGACATTTTCAAGAAATGTAAACACTTTCAAGAAATGTAAAAATTTTCAGAATGTGGAAATTTTGAAAAAAATTTGCAATTTTCAAAAATATATTCAAAAAGTCGAAATTATTAAAAAAATGTCGACAATTTGTCAAAAATCGACATTTTTGAAAAATCTTGAAAATTAAAAAAAATGGCGAATTTTAAAAAAATAGTCAATTAAAATAGCCAGAAGATTTGTTAAAAAATGTCGAGATTTTTCAATTTGCAAAAAAGTCAAAATTTTAAAGAAAATCAAAATTTAGAAAAAACTCAAAATTGGAAAAATGTGAAGAACAGCAGCCGGAGAAAAACTAGGATTTGAAAATAATCAAAAATTTTAAAAAATTCAGCTTTTAAAAAAATTCGACATTTTCAAAACAATACGAGTGAAGATTTTGAAAAACTGTTCAAAAAAGTCAAAATTTGGAAAAAAAAAGCCTAAATATTACAAAGAAATTTTTGAAGAAAATTTCAAAATATGTCGAGATTTAAAAAAGTCAACATTTAAAAATATCTAAATTTTCAAAAAAATTGAAAATTTGATAAAATGACAAGATTTTTAGGACCAGAAATATTTCAAATTCAAAATCTTGAAAAAAAAATCAGGTTTCAAAAATTCGACTTTTTAAACGACGTAGGTATTTTCAGAGTAGAATTTTTAAGGAAAATATTCAATTAAAAAAATTAAATGTTCGAAAAATCGAAATTATGAAAAAGAAATTCGACAAATTGCAAAAAGGCGACATTTTCAAAAATATCTTAATATTTGAAAAAAATAGCAAATTTTCATAAATAGTTCACGAAATGTTAGAAAATTTCAAAAAATGTTGAGATTTAATAAAAATCGACATTTTCAAAAAAAAAAGTCAAAATTGTGAACAAAATCGATATTTTCAACAAAAAAATTTCATAGTCGGAGAAGAGCCGGAATGAGGTACAATTTGATAAATGAATATAATGTTTAAAAGAAATCCAAAATTTTGAAAAAACCTGAGCTTTTAAAAACTCGATATTTTCCAAATATGGTAAAGAATTTTCAAAAAATGGAATTTTGAGAAAATTTTCAAAAAAAAACGGAATCTTTCGTAAAAATCTTAAATTTGAAAGGTCGCAATTTTTAATCGTCATAATCAAAAAATAAGAAAATTTCGGAAAAGTCAAAGCTTTCAAAAATTGGAATTGAAGAAAAAACATTTTGAAAAATACCGAAATTTTTAAGTAAAGTTTCAAATTTCAAGACAGTCAACTTTTGACAAAAAGCTTAAATTTTGGAAACAAAAAATTGATAAAAAATTCAATTTTAGCAAAGACAGTTTAAGTAGAGCTTAAATTTGAAAAAAAAAGGTAAATTGTTGCAAGCAATTCAAAATTTTCCATAGCAAGGCCAAAATTTAGAAAAAATCTCGAAATTATCAAAAAGTTAAAATTTTTAAAAAGTCATTACATTAATTTATCAATAATTTCAAGTGGAAACTGGGGGTGCTGCAGTTCCATAGTGCCTATGCGCGAGCCGCTACTGATGTCAACGATATCCCACAATCAGAATAGGTGCACATTAATACTCTAGTGTCTCTTTTCCGAACTATTACCTGTCAGGCGCATGAAAAAATGATGATTCGTCGATAAGCTACACATAGCTTAAAAAAGTTCCATGGTATCATAGAAAGTCACAAAAAATAAAACGTCGGGAAATTACTCTGTAGTATTAACCACTTTTAACACTTGCACCTACAACAGCGAATTTAATTCATTACTTGCAGCATTGATAACGTTTACATCCATCTCACAATTTCACTTTTTTTTTTATTTCGCGTAAATTTCCCCGGCAATTCGTTGTGGCTCGATTTTTATATAAAAAAGCAAATCACCCAACGACTTTTCCGCAACCATCGGTGCCGCGCCAGGATCATTTAATGTTTTTCGTATTGTCATTTAGACATAACAATGCAATGTTTTGTTTATATGTTTCGCCCTAGTCCCATCTGCGTAGGTGTAAATTCTTCTTCCTTCTATTTATCTGGGCCTTGGAGCTTTGGAGTCAGTGACAGCTCAAAAAGGGATTTAAATTATGATTTTTAAATATTTTTTTTCAGCATAATTATACCTGAAATTTTATTTTAATCACGTATTCGTATTATACTCATTATTCTATATCTACCCTTAAAATTAATGCCATTATGAACGAATCACCCTGTATATCAAAGGGTTACATTTAAAAATATTTCTCCTAGAATTTTTACTTCGACCCAATGAAATTTACCGAAATCTTTTTTCAAAATTTCATAAAAATACTCTTCCTAGAATTTTCATATTTTTTTAAAATTTCCATCAAATTTTATAAATATAAACGAATTTTGAGAAAAAGTCGAAATTAGTATAAAAAGTTCAATATAAAGTAGAGATTTCGAGAAACATAACCTACTTTAATTTTGAGATATTGAGATATTTGAGATATAAGTCGAAATTTCGAAAAAAGGACGAATTTTGAGAAACAGTTTAAAATTTCCGGAAATTTAGAATTTCGAGAAAATGGTTGAAATTTCTTCAAAATATTCAAAACTTTCAAGACATGGTTCAATTTTGAGAGAAAAAAGTAGTATTTTGAGTATAAAGCAGTATTTTGAGTATGAAGTATTAATTTAGAACAGGGATGAGTAAGACGTGGCCCGTGGGCCACATGCCACATTTTTCTGCGGCCCGCCTAAGCTCTACTGTTTTACGTAAACATTTTGGAAAAAAAAAGTCATACAATTTGATGAAAAAAAAAAGAACATACATTTACAAGATTCATGAAATATCTTGGGCATGAGCGTAGGCAAGATTTTCTTCAGGGGGGGGACAACAATCATTCTAAAGAACTCATGGGTAAAAAAGAAAACCTTTAGGCTTAGTAATGTGTATTTTTACTTAAAAACTACAGAATTGGGGACATCGCATTTTCAAATTAAAGTCAAAATTTTGAAAAAAGCCCAATCTTAAGAAAAAACCTTTTGGAGAAGCTTTAAGAAATGTCGAAATTTCGAAAAAGTAGAACTGTAAAAGAGACGAAATTCCAAAAGCAAATTTTTGTAAGAATTGTAATTTCCAGAACAAGTCGAATTCAGGTAAAAAAATGCAACTTTTAAAATAATGATTTCAGTTTTTTTATTTTATTTCAGTTTTGTCATATTTTTGAAATTTTTGAAGAAATCCTTTTTTCAAGATTTCCTAAAAATATTCTTCTCAGATTGTTTAGATTTCTATTAAAATTTCGATTTAATTTAAAATAAATAAACGAATTTTGTGAAAAAAGTCTAAATCTTTGTAAAAAATTCCATTTTAAATGGAAATGTCCTGAAACAGATAAAATTGAATTTTAAGTTAAAAGTCAAAATTTGGGGAATAACATGAATTTTGGACAAGGTTGAAATTATCGGGAATAAAATTTAAAAAGACCCAGAAAAAAAACAAAGACTTTCAAAAAAATTCAAGATTTTTGAAAATTACGTTACAAATTACAAAAAAATATGGAACTTTCTAGGAAACATTCGAAATTTCCAAAGGAAGGGTCAATGTTAAGAAGAAAATTTAAAAAGTTGAAATTTTTAATAAATCATATTAAAAATAAAAATCTAACCTTTCTCAAAAACTCGAGAAATGTGCAAAATTAAAAAAAAATCAAAATTTTCAAAGATCTAATTTTGTGAAAAGACTCAATTTTCAAAGAAAGTCCAACTCTGAGAAAAAAATCGCAAGATTTAAAAACATTGTTCTTAAAATTTAAAATTTAGTAAAGATGTTGAATTTACAAGAAATCTTTTTCTCGAAATCCCCAAAAATATTTTTCGCAACAACATAAAAGTGAACATTTTCAGAACCATAAAACCATTTGATCCAAAAGTCGTAGTTTATTGAAAAAGACAAATATTCAAGAAAATGACAAAATTTTGAAATAAATAAACCATTTTTGAAGAAGTCCATAAGTAGGATTTTGAAAACAAAATGGAAATTTCGAAAAAGACACATTTTGAGGAACAGGCGAATTTTAGATAAAAGACTATTTTAGAAAAATTCGAAATTTAAAAAAAAAAGAATTTACCAAAAAAAAATAAAAATTATTGAAATATCAAATCAAGATTTCCTGAAAAAGGCAAATTTTAGGAAACCAGTCAGAATTTCTAAAAAAATCAGAATCTAAAAGATCGAAACTTTTAGTAAATGTTCAGAAAAATATCGGAATTTAAAAAAGAAATTCCAGAAAAATTTGAAATGGACAAAAAATTGTCTAAAGAAAGTCAAATTAAAAAGCAAGTCAAAAAAAAATTAATCAAAACCTGAGAAAAAGACGATATTGTAAGAGAAATTTTGCAAAAAAGATCTAAATTTTGAGAAAAAGCATTTAATCCTAGTGAAACTTCGAAATTCAGAAAAAGAGTAAATTTTAAGAGAAAAATCGAATATTTATTTTCTTTGTACTCTCTGGACGAGTCAGAGGAAGATAGACTCCCTACTTTGCCTCAACAGGCGTCAGAAAATGTCAAATATTGTGTTAACACATTGAAATTTTGACAAACAAGTTGAAAGTACCAGAAATTTGGATTAAATAAGGGTTGAAATTCACAAAGAACATTTTGTCCTTTCCACAAAAATTTCAAATTTGTAAAAAATATACCTTTTTGTCCAAAAGATTGACCAGATTTCGAAAAAAGGCAAATTTTAATAAACAAGTTGAAATTTTTAGAATCAAAAAAAGGCGAAATTTTCAGGAAAAGTCGGATTTCGAGAAATGATGAAATTTCAAAAAAAAAAAACGAGAAATTTTAAAATTCAAAATTTTGACAGTAATGTTTTATAAAAGAAGGCAAATTTTATGAGTAAATGCAAAATTTTAATTGGCCCGCTGTAAAAAAGGGTTGCTCATCCCTGATCTAAAAAAGGCGCATTATAAGAAAAAAATCTATTTTGCGAAAACGTCGGAATTTTCAGAAGAGCAATTTCAAACTATAACCATTTGGAAAAACTCGAAGAATAATAAAATTTCAGAAAAAAGGTAAAATTTTCAAAGGTCGACTTTTATGAAAAAAAAAGAAGGCGAAATGTTCGGAATTTTTGGAAAAAAATGACAATTTTCAAAAATATTTTTCTCGAAATTGTTACTTTTTTATTGAAATTGTGAATGTTTAAATTTTGCCAAAAGAGCTGAGTTAACAGGATTGGTCTTGAAATTTCCTGAAAATATTTTTCTCAACGTTTTTGTTTATTCCTTAACATTTCAATCCAATTTCGCGAAAATAAATGGATTTAGGAAAGTTAAATTTTTAGGAAATGCCAATTTCGAGAAAAAAATCTACATAAAACATCTCATTTTGATCGCAAAATTTTGAAAATGAGGCGAAATTGAGAAATTCCGAAGTCCATGGTTGCAGACAAAGACAAATATTAACAAAAGTGGCAAAATTATGAAGGTAGAATATTTTTGAAACAGAAATCAAAATAGAAGATTTTTTAGCATAAAGTCAAAACTTCGATAAAGACCATTTTGAAGAAAAGGCGAATTTTAGGAAAAAAGAATAATTTTAAGAGAAAGAGTTAAAATTTTGAGATTTAAACCATTCCCAAGGAAAAAGTCGAAATTATCAAAAATATTAAATACCGAATGTTGGATAAAAATTGGATAAAAAACCAAACAAAATTTCTGAAAAATCAATTTTCAAAAAGTCAACCTTTTGAGAAAAAGCAAGTGAAGAAAAATAGTGGAATTTGAAAAAAAGCGGAAATTTCGTGAAAAGTGTTTCTAGTAAAAGTTTGGAATTTTCCAAAGAAAGTCTTTTTAAAAAAGTAGAATTTTGCTAATAATCTATAGTAAATTGAAATACAAATCTTGTTCCTTGAAACCAAGAAAGATTAAAAAACAAATTAAAGGTTGTTGCGTTTTTTAATCTTTCTTCGTTTCAAGGGACAACATTTGTTTCAATATTTTCCGAAATTTTGGGTTTAACTAAAGGAAAACTTTGAGAAGCAGGTTGAAATTTTGGGTTCAAAGTAAAAGTTTCCAGATTCAGTTCCAAATTTCGAGTTTTTTTTTAAAATAAATTTAATGTTCAAACTCAGAATATCTACCGCATTAACTCAAAATTTGAACATTTTCTGTAAAATTTTGATATAAAAAAAAAAGTGAAAACCTTGATATTGTGTAAATCCAAGAGTTTTTTATTACATTTTATTCCTATACTAGCACTTACCTGCGCGTTCCTTTAGCTTGGCTATCGAAATGCGTTAGAGCAACCTTCGTTGTGTTTTTTAATCTTTCTTGGTTTCAGGGAACAAGATTTGTATTTCAATTTATAAAGATAATCAAGGAATTAAAAAGAAATAACAGCTCTGAAAAAATTCAGCCAAGAGCCAGTCTGCCTTTCACAATTAAGCTTCCATACCAATTACTACAGTGAACAGTAAATAGACCAAATTAAATCATTTTTACTTATGTCTGAATTTGAAATTTTATTCAAATTTTTTTGTGCTGTAATTGAAAAATAAAAAAACGTCTATTTTCAGATATGCGCACTTTTTTCTACAATCAATCCAAATATTTATGAAATTGATAACTGTCTTGATAATGTCTCATTCAAACGCCAATTTGCAAATTGCGAATGGCAATTTGCAAAAAGTCGATGACCAACAAAGTTTATGAGATCGCCTCGGATCGAGCTAAAATGTTCCATTCCAATCGCAATTACTACGTTGCGTAAACTAGTGCTGACTACGAAAATATTCATCTAAATGAAATACAGGATGGACCATAAGTAATGGTACAAAAGAGCAAGATTAGATTTTTCGTATAAAAATAACGTTATTTAGCCATATTTACCTTATGCCAAAAGTTAATATTAACAGAGATACATGGTGCCAAAGTTAAAAAAAAAATTGTGATTTTTTTGCATAACTGATGAACACATTTTACTATCGACAAGAAATTTGGCATAGGGGGGTTTCTTTGGTCAAGAAATTCTAATTTGCTAAAATATTGTCAGCAACTCATAGAGGGCGCCACCTGCGCTACCTTGGATTATTCTAAAGCATCATAACTTTTGTGTGCCGTCATGTACACTTATTTTAATTAGATATTTTTATTTACCTACATGTTTTACGTAAAAAAGATATACTTTCTAAATGTTGATACAAGTAAGCGTTTTCAAGATATTTGCCTTCAAAATTTGCCGTATGTATATTTTAAGTTATGTAAATGTGAATTTTTCGCAGCAGGTTTTAAAATAAAAGTAATAAAACTGACTCTAAAATAGTTTATATCAAATATTACTTTACTGACATTATTATTACACATATTTTTTTAAATTTCTAAAGCAAATTTAAATAAAATACCAAATCAAAATTTATTTTCAAAAATAAGTATGTGGTAAATGACCTTTTTCATGTAAAGGGATTATAAACAATTAAAAATCTGGCTGTCTTTCATTGAAATTCATCTTCAAATATCTGCTCTAACCACGTCTTAATTTTTTGGGTTTTCTTTATTGCGATTTTCAAAATTTAGGTAATAATATTATCATCAAAGTAATATTTGATATAAATTAGTTTCCTAGATGCCTTATGACTACTTTTTTTTTCAAGCCTACTTCAAAAATTTAATATCTTAGTAATTTAAAACCATGGCACGTCAAGCTTAAAAAGCAAATATCTTGGAAACGGTTGCTCGTATCAACTTCCAGAAAGTACACCTTTTTTACGTAAAAAAATATGGGGAAATAAAAAAACCATTTAAAATTAATATACGTGGGTGCGCAAAAAATGTATGATGATTTAGAATTATGCAGGATAGCGCAGGTAGCGCCCCCCTATCAGCTATTAGTAATATGTTAGCAAATTAGAGTTTTTCGACTTAAGGAACCCCTTTGTGCCAAATTTTGTACCTATATTACAATTCATTCCATAATTATACGAAAAATTTGAAATATTTTTTTCAACTTTGACTCCCTATATCTCTGTTAATATCAACTTTTGGTATAAGGTAAATGCAGCTAAATTACATTATTTTTATTCGAAAAATCCACCATTGCTCTGTGTACATTGTTTATGGTCCACCCTATATAACTAAAGCTCTACAAAATTTCAAATTTCTACGTTAGATAGGTTTAGAGAAAGACCACTTTATGACAGACGAATGGGACGGAAACGTGAGTAGTATCTTATTATTTTAAGGTACGGAATCACAAAAATAGTCGAAATTCCAAGAAAACGATCAATATCGACGATAGAAACGATATTTTGAGAAAAAGGCTGAAATTTCGCACAAAAAATCTTGAGCAAAGATTGAATTTCGTGGAATAACTTAGATTTCCAAAAACATACAGGATCAGATTATGAGATAAGTGACGATTTCGTAAAAATAAAAGGAATTTTAAGAAAAATACTGACATTTCTAGAAAAAGGCTATTTTCGAGGTAAAAATCGAAAGTTTCAAAAACCCAAACGAATTTTTAAAAAATCGAAATTTCGAGATTGACATTAAAAGAAGATCGAAATTTCGATAAAAAAATCGAAATAATAAAAATCAGAAATTTCGCAGGGGGAATCAAATTTTGTCGAAATTCCAAAATCATAATTTTGAGAAAAATATCAGAACAGTAGGAAGCAAGTCGAAATTTTCAATTTGAATATTTATTTTTTAACGACTGCCTGAAAAAAGACAAACTGAATCGAATCAGATTTCTTGATTTTTCAAATTAGTTTATATTTTTTGTATATCTTTAAATGACAAGAAATAAAAAATTGAAATTTGGTACGCATATGTAACTTGATATATCCTTTAAGAATAGTCAAGAAAACAATAGGGTTGCCATTTAAAAAAAAATTGTCGATGACGTCATATCCTAAATTTGGGACAGTTTTTTATAAAATTTTCCTTCATCAAAAACAGTGCAAATTAAAATACAGGGTGTTACAAAAGTCCGGGCCGCTACTTCAGGAGCATATTCTACACATTAAAATATGAAAAATGTTGAAATACATTTTTTTCTTTAAATTGCCTCCTAACGGAGATATGTCCATTTAAAGATGGCGCCCCTAAAGTGGTTTTTTTACTACAAGAAGTTAACGGTTAGTAGCAAAGTCATGAAATTGGGCAAGCAGTTAAAGAATTGGATTAGGCATATTCTCATGTAACATATTTTTTAAATAAGCAGTAGCGTGGTGTGTAGGGGGTTGCCCGCGATTATTTTTTGCCGTAACTTTTTTGTATTGCAATATTTCGACACAAAAGTGCCATAATCGTAAAAAGCAACATTTTTTATACGAAAAAGGTACTCTTTCTCGAAGTCGCTAAAAGTAACCGTTTCCGAGAAAAAGGCGTTTAAATAATCCTATCCCATCTTCGAAATTCTAATTAATTTGTATAAGAAAAAATAAGTTGCTCATGCAAACTGATCGTAAAGAAAACAATTGTACTTGACAATATCTGCCAGAGATTGACGTTGTGTCACTGATAAAATTTGGTCGTAAGCTGTAAACTTTAGCAGTTTTTGTTGTCAATAGTAAGTGTAGTAGTTTTTTAACTTTTCGTTATTTTGATAAAATGGACTATTCAAATCAAGAAATGGCCGATATGCATTTAATGTACAGGCTTGCAAATTGTAATCGTGCTGAAGCAAGACGGCTTTATGCTGAACGTTTTCCTAATAGACACCTACCAGGAGAAAAATTGTTCCAGAAAATTCATGCTCGTTTATGTGAAACAGGAAATTTTGTTTTCAAAGGCGAACGTGTTGGAAGGCCAAACGCAGAAGTTGCTAATTTAGAGGAGCGTGTGCTTCAGCGAGTTGAAGAAGATCCATGTGTCAGCACTAGACAACTTGCTTTAGCCGAAGGAGTAAATCACGTAACTATCTGGCGAATTTTGAAATTTTACCAATTTTATCCCTATCATTTTCAAAGAGTGCAAGGGTTACTTGCTGCTGATTATCCTCCGAGAATAGAATTTTGCAACTGGCTATTGCATAAGATCGCTGAAAATGAGAACTTTCCATCGCTCATATTATTTACGGACGAAGCGGGTTTTACCAGAAACGGGATACTTAACTTTCACAACATGCATCAGTGGCAAGTTGAAAATCCCAATGCAGTTATTCAGTCGAGACATCAGTAACATTTTTCACTTAACATTTGGGGAGGAATAATAGGGGACTCTATAATTGGACCGTTTTTTTTACCTCATAGGTTAACAGGAGCATCATATAGACATTTTTTGCAAACAGAGTTATCCGTGTTACTTGAAAATGTTCCACTCATAACAAGACAGCGAATGTGGATAATGCACGATGGGGCACCTGCCCATTTTAGTGCAGTTGCTAGGGAATTTTTGAATAACAACTATCATCAACGATGGATAGGTCGAGGAGGTCCGATACCATGGCCAGCTAGGTCTCCTGACCTCAACCCACTCGATTTCTACTTATGGGGACATCTAAAGCAGATCGTCTACTCCACACCAGTTGACAATATCAATGATCTTCGTGAACGAATTGAAAATGGGTTCAACCAGATTCACAATACACCAGGCATTTGCGAAAGAGTAAGGAGTTCCCTTAGAAGACGAGCCGAGCAATGTATTGCTGCAGGGGGCAGTAATTTCGAACACTTGCTTTGATTTTTTTTTTCTTAATTTTGTACTATTTTTATATCAATGCAGTTAGTAGTGGATAAATTAGAAATTTGCAAAACGAATTCTAATAAATGCAACAATTTTGTTTAAACGCTTTTTTCTCGGAAACGGTTACTTTTAGCGACTTTAAGAAAGAGTACCTTTTTTGTATAAAAAATATTGCTTTTTACGATTATGGCACTTTTGTGTCGAAATATTGCAATACAAAAAAGTTACGGCAAAAAATAATCGCGGGCAACCCCCTACACACCACGCTACTGCTTATTTAAAAAATATGTTACATGAGAATATGCCTAATCCAATTCTTTAACTGCTTGCCCAATTTCATGACTTTGCTGCTAACCGTTAACTTTTTGTAGTAAAAAAACCACTTTAGGGGCGCCATCTTTAAATGGTCATATCTCCGTTAGGAGGCAATTTAAAGAAAAAAATGTATTTCAACATTTTTCATATTTTAATGTGTAGAATATGCTCCTGAAGTAGCGGCCCGGACTTTTGTAACACCCTGTATTAATCGACGTGTCCGAGCATATTTCCGAAAAAACCTGTTTTTGATTTACTGAGTTTATTCCAAGTTACAGACTAGCACTGTATTTGTTTTTGGCGGATCTCATCACCAAGATGATTTTTGCAATTCGTATCTCTCAGCCATTCGGTTTTTCCTTTTGAGGCGGCGCAATAGTGTTGCCACAATCTATATGAAATTTCTTATTTCTCTTCCAAAATCATTATTCTTCTAGTTACTATAAATAAAAATTAGAATTGTTCAAATTTCGATAAGTTTAACCTCAATTAACCACAGCCGTAGATATAATAATAGATAGACCACAACTACGTTGCCTACATATGTGTTTAGTTTCGGCACGCTCGATCTGAAAAGGGAAATAGGAAACGGGGCTATTAAGTCACATTTAACACCTGCTGGGGGTAAATGAGTGTTTGTGCAGTTGACGGCAGGCGGGCTGGGGTAAATTTCAGTTTAATATACGAGGAAACACGCCGCGATGACAGATGTAAAACAAATGAATGTACTTCGTTTTATTGCCATTAGGTGTCAACGGTATTTTAATTTGATACCTTCCTTCTCATGAATACTGTTTAGATTGTCTTTTAACTACTTAGTGGCTAATTTTCATATCAGAGATGAAAGATATTTTTTGAATTTTAAATTTTAGAACATTCCTTGATTGACATAAATTTAATAGTACCTAATGAATAAATGAATGAATGAACGACCTATTCCGAGAATCTAACTAATTATTATTAATGTCCTCAATTTTGAAATTTATATATTATTCTAGTAAATAACACTTTTGTGGTGCTTCCTAGTCATTTTGGTGGAACGGACTGGCCCTTGGTGATCTTCAAAAATTGAAATACAAATCTTGTCCTCTGAAACCAAGAAAGATTAAAAAAAACAGAGGTTGTTCTAACGCGTTTCGATACCCAAGCTATCATCTTTAGAGAGATATATGACACCTAATCCTAAAATTAACCCTTATATACTAAGAATATTCCCTTCGTGCATGATTGACCGCATCCGCGCGTTCGGATGCTGTCGATCATGCACGAAGTGAATATTCTTAGTATATAAGGGTTAATTTTAGGGTTAGATGTTAGTATCTCTCTGAAGACGACAGCTTGGCTATCGAAACGCGTTAGAGCAACATTTTTTGTGTTTTTTAATCTTTCTTGGTTTCAGGGGACAAGATTTGTATTTCAATTTTCGTAGCCTTTGTCATAGTTTTGACGGGTCACGGGACCCCACATTTTCAATAAAATTCGAAATTTTTTACCAAAAAACTAAATGTTCAGAAAGTTACAAATTTTTGAATTTTGAAAAGTGCCAACCGAATTTTAAAAATGTAGAAATTTTTAAAAACAGCCCTAATTTGGAAAAAAATACTAAAATTTAAAAAAAAAATTGAGTTTGGTGGAACGGATTGGTCCTTGGTTATCTTCAAAAATTGAAATACAGAACTTGTCCCCTGAAACCAAGAATGATTAGAAAACACAACAAACGTTGCTCGCCTCGTGATATACTTCTGGTTTAGCAGTTCTTCGGGTTAAACAGGAACTTTGTTAAAAGCATGCTCGTGCTCCTATGGAACTGAATTAATTTTAACTACACCGCTATCGAGACATATTTATTTGCTACGTGTCGAGTTCGAACGCCTAACGGAAACTGATAGAAATGGATCTTCTATGATTCTGTTTAAAGGGACCGTTCGCCGTACGTGTCGAAACTACGAATTAATGCGTACGGCCGTTTATTGGCGTTTCTCTAACATCTGCCAATCTATAAAACGTATTAACCGATCCATAAACATAAAACAATAGATCCTAAACCCATAGAATTCCAGCAAAAGTTAATAAAGCGATCGTTAGCTGCCGTATTGTTTCTTCCTGCAACGGTTCGAACTTGTCCACGCATACATTACATAAAATGCAAGGCAATGTTCTATTGAACAGGTAAGTTTATACGACAAACACAATTCCGCTGATAATGTTATCAGCAAATAAAATGCATATTTTACCGCATCGTATAGCAGGTAACAACCAATTTTTTACGACTAGGTTGCAAAGAAGGCAAATTCTTTGGATGTAGTTACGTAATTCAAAGAATGTGACCGAAGAATAAGACCCTCATTTAATGCCATTGTATTGCAAACGGTGGCTTGTGGCACATAAAAGAGAAACTGTAAGAGCTTCTGTTGAACTTTCTTAACACGGTTTTATTAGTTTCCGAATTTTTTCTATTTGTTTAATCATTAAATCTGGTCTAGATTTTTTGACCCTATTTTCATAGCATGAATCAGAGTCCTACTTCATCAGTTGGATTATGTTACTATCAGAATTCATAGTTGCAATGTCACTGAAAACATAGAAAATATATCTAGCGCACGTGAAGACTATCGTTATCCGCTTCAGACTCTCGAGAAGCGAGAAATGCACGGCAGCGGTCAGATTTTTCGTTTTTCATTTTTATTAAAATTTTCATTTTTCAATAATAAGAGCCCTTATTTAATGCCATTGTATTGTAAACGGTGGGCACATGTTGTATATAATCCCCTCTACTAATCAGCGTTTAAAACGTTAAAATTAGCTTACATTTTTGCAATTCTCATTTAATTGAAATTCAACAAAATTTAAACTCGAACTGTTAATATGTAATAACAGTGTTTAATAAATTCCAATCCGCTTCACAATACATGGTGATGTGTCACGTGAATTGACAAGTGCTTCCGAATAACGAAGGTGAAGAAGGTTCCATCACTGTGGGATAATAAAAGCATTGGACTGTTTAACTGCCATTTAAAAGTCATTCATTTTATTGATATCTTTTATGCACCCTAAGTGGTTTTGGAGAGCCACGCATTATACCTAATAAAAAGGATCACTTTTTATGTGGGCTTTATCAAGTGAAAAGCTGTGGGGACACTCTTAACACAAGGACCCTAATTAAATTTTCCAATAGAAGACTAAATAACTACGTTCAAAACCACATAAAGATTACAATAAAAGTTAAAATAATCGATTAATCAATTATTTTGTTAATCAAATCACCCTAGGTTATCCTTTGATTAAAACTGAATAAATTAATCAGTTAATGAGTTGTTGGGTTGCATATTAATTGATTATTAAATTTCAGTGTTCCTATTTTTGATGTATTATTGACTAAATGACGTGGAATACTGCCATATTGCCATATTTGGCTACGGAAGTGTGCTCCAATGTTCAAATCAAGAGATAATACTTTAAGTAAACCTAGAAACAGATTTTCACCCACATTTATCATAATAAGCTCTGACAAGAACGATAATAGAAAAAGAATAGAATTGATTGATATTATGCAGATGTGGTTTACTGAATTCACTGGGCAGTAATGGAATGACTCATGGACTAACAACTAACAACCCTCTCGGGAGGGTAGATGAGGGTAATTATTTCGACACCACGTCTCAATTCAGCATTCGGAAATACATAATAAATACATAAAAGAAATCCATATCACCCCAATTCTGCTCAATTGGAAAAGGGACGGAAAATGGCCGTTTCTAACCGGTTTAATGCCATTCTTGTTTGAATGACTGATGACGAGATGTTAACGCTAAAGCTTTATGACGTGGAAAATACAATTTGGCTCTGGATTCATTAAGAATTCGGAATTGCTCGAAACGTCTTCTTAATGTATAGTGGATGGCTTTTATCTGCCTAATCTAACAAAGCTATCCCTTGATCGGCGCGCAGATGGGGTGTTGCATGTTGACACTTTGACATATGATACATTAGATAAACAACGGCGTTTTACTTTAGAAATTTGAGTAAAGCTGATGGGACACCACCTTTCAAATTATACAGATATCAAACCCAAAATACGCCAGACATAAATTTAAAAATTTAAAGTTAGGAAGGTATTTTCAAAAGGGTGTAACTTGAGGAAAAATAATCGTAGGGAAATGTGGAAGAAAGCTAATTAAAGCTTAAAGTTTCTAGTTTTTATGATTTGAGTTCAATTTTTTTTAACTTCTACAATTTTTGACTAATCATAAGAAAATCGTGGATCGAACAATTTTCTAAATTTGTATTTATCTTTAAAAAAGCCCATGGGCTTCAATAATGTATTTCCACTGATCCCATTACAAAGCTTTCCCAGAAAATTTAATTTTCTTTAATTTGACTGAATTCCAAGCCATATACGATGATTTATCACCGAATTATCATCATTTAGAATAAAAAAGTCATTTTTGAGTTTGGTAGGCAATAACTTAGGAAATAACGATCTTACAGAAAGTGTGAGTAAGGTTTTAGCATTCTCTACAAGACCTTTTGAACTAAATCCATTTTAGCTTCATTAATAAATTTTTTATAATGAGAAAGTTGACTGAAAAAGAAGTAAAAACTCTGGTAATTAGAGGCAGAGGTAGAGGCATAACTTTCAAAATAACAGACTAAGATAATTGGACTCCAATTTTTCAACCCCATAAGACCCCAAAGAAATCCTGAAAAATATAAAGCGATTTTTCTGTTAGGTTGTACATTCCTTATTTCCAGTGTTATTGATAATCAAAGTCAAAAATGGATATTTTGTTTTAAACGAAATCATACAGCGAAAAATCATCATGCAGGGCTTGGAGACCAGTCAACTTAGAGCATTAAATTATCTAGAAGGCCTAGTGATTGGACCACTGGAAAACAATCATTGAACTCTTTTTTAAAAGTAAATCTGGAAAAATTTTGAAGACATGGTTTTCCTATGATTAGTCGAGGCTAAAAAAATTGAAGCAAAAGTATAAAAACTATATAGAAACTTAGGGCTTTCAGCTGATTGTATATTTTGATTTTTTTTTTGATAACCTTTTATGATAATTTCTGTTTTTGTTAAAAATTTCTTTTTTGCAAATTTGCTTTTCAATTTGCTTTTCAATAGTTTATATTTTTAATATTTTGACCTTATTTCTGAGTTTATTCGGAAAATGTTGACTTTTTTTCACATTTTTTGACCATATTTTTAAAAATGTTCACCTTTTTTTAAAATTCCCATCTTGTTATTGAAAAGTTTTGTAACGTTTTTTAATATTTTAACTCGAAATTTCAAAACTTTTTTGCAAACCTGACTGTTTTTAATTTCGATTTTTATAAAACATTTCCATTCTAAATTCGACTTTTTTTTCCAAAGTTTCAGCTTTTCCTTCTTTCGACTTTTTAAAAGTAACGATATTTTTTTAATTTGATTTCGATTTTTATTGAAAATGTTGACCTTTTTGAAACACTTCGACCTTAAATTTAGAAAATTTCGAATTTCTGATTTTACTTTATTATTAATTTTCACCTTTTCTAAATTTTAACTTAATTTGTAAATTTTAACTCTTTCACAAATTTGACTCTCTTTAAGATTTTGATTTATTTTCCAGTTTATTGAAAATTGTCATACAAAATTTTGATTTCTCAAAATTGTAACTTTTTTTTAATTTTGTTTTTTTACACCTGATTCTGTTAAAATATTTCTTTTATTTTGTTTTTTAAGCTTGATTCTGTTAAAATATTGCTTTATTGAAAATCGCTTGCTTTAATTTAATTTCCACTTTTTTTAAAAGTTTTATCCACTCGCAAAGGGTAACTCCATTATGCTTTCAAAGCCCTGCGCGTAGGATGCGGAAAAAAAGGATAGATGGCGATGAACCGCCTTCTTAAACAAGGATAGGTTGTAATTGTTGGGGAAAATTCCTTTCGCTAACAAGTTCCATAACTTGGAGGTTCTATAGAAAAAAGAGTCTCCGTAGGCAGAAGTCCTCACTGTGTCAAGCTGGAACGCAAAGGAATTTGTTAAAATTTTTTCTATTTTTTGAGGTTTTGACATGTTTTCAAAATTTCTACTTATTTTTTAAAAAATTCGACTTTTATGTGCCAAATGGTTTTTTTTTACTTGAAAATTTTAAAAAATCAACTTTTTATAGAAAATTTTCACTTTTTTGAAAAATTGGATTTTACTCACAATTTGAATTTTTTAAATTTTCGAACTTTTGTTTAGAATACTTACTTTTTTGAAAATTGAAAAAGTTAACTCACCAAATTTCGGTTTTTTCTTTGAATACGATTTTTTCCAGAATTTAAACTTATTTCGAAACTTCGACTTTTATGTACCAAATGGTTATTTTTTATTTGAAAATTTTAAAAAATCGACTTTTTATAGAAAATTTTCACTTTTTTGAAAAATTGGATTTTACTCACAATTTGAATTTTTTAAATTTTCTAACTTTTGTTTAGAATACTTACTTTTTTGAAAAAGTTAACTCGCCAAATTTCGGTTTTTTTTTTAATACGATTTTTTCCAGAATTTAAACTTATTTCGAAATTTCGACTTTTATGTAGTAAATGGTATTTTTATTTCAAAAATTAGGAATTTCGACTTTTTTCAAACTTTTTTCAGAATGTTCACTTTTCTGAATATGTTACCCTTTTTTCATCAAAATTTTGGCTTTTTTCTAAAGAAATTATGACTTTTTCTGAATTTAAATTTTTTTCAAAATTTCAATTTTTTGTGAAAATGTTCACATTTTTTCAAAAACTTCCGAGTTTTTCTCGAAGTTTTGACTTTTACGTAGCAAATTTCGGCTTTTTTTTTATACGACTTTTTCCAGAATTGAAACTTATTTCGAAATTTCGACTTTCATGTAGTAAATGGTATTTTTATTTCAAAAATTAGGAATTTCGACTTTTTTGAAAATTTCCAATTTTTTCAAAAATTGGATTTTTCTTAAAATTTTAGTTATTTTCGAACTTTTTCCAGAATGTTCACTTTTCTGAAAATGTTACCCTTTTGTCATCAAATTTTGGATTTTTTCTTAAGAAATTATGACTTTTTCTGAATTTAAATTTTTTCAAAATTTCAATTTTTTGTCAAAATGTTCACATTTTTGCAAAAACTTCGAGTTTTTCTCGAAGTTTTGACTTTTATGTAGCAAATTGGTTTTTTACCAAAAAATTTTAAAAATTCGACTTATTTTTGACAATTGGAATTATCGACATTTTAAAATGTGTTCTACTTTCTTCAAAATTTCAATTATTAACTATTATTTTTCAGAAGTTTAAGTTTTCTCATTATTATTTCTTTTTTTCAATATTTAGAGTTTCTTCAAAATTCCAATTTTTTTGAGAATTTCGATTGCTTACGTAAATCGGGAAATTTTTTAATGTACAATTTTTTTGAAATTTGGAAAATATCTTCATTTTTAAAAATTTTTGAAAACGTCAAACATTTTTTTGGGCTCTTTGACATTTTTAATCTTTCCAAAATTTCACTATTTGCGAAATTTAAAATTATTTGAAAATTTCGATATTTTTTTAAATTTTAAAAAATGTTGGTTATTCCTAAAAATGTTGACTTAGTTAGTTTTCAGCTATTATTTTTCAAAATTTTGAGTTTTCCGACTACTTTCATTTTGAAAATTTAGAGTTTCTTCAAAATTCCAATTTTTTTGAGAATTTCGATTGTTTACGTAAATCGGGACATTTTCATAATGTCAAATTTTTTGGAATTTTGGAATTATTGTCATTTTTAAACATTTTTAAAATGGTAGACGTTTTTTTTTTTAAATGTTGACTTTTTTTGGAAACCTTAGTAATGTTTCAAAATTCACATTTTTTTGAAAATTTACAATTGAAATGTCGACATTTTAAAAAATGTTCTTTCAATAAACATTCAATTATCCAAAATTTTGATTTTTTTTCGAAAATTTTAACTTCAAAATTTGAAAGAATTTTGAAAACTTGAACTTGAAATTGAAATTCAGTATGAAGACTTTCCAAAAAATTCGTTTTTTTAAAATTTGACAGAAAAATTTTCAGTTTTGTAAAGTCTCGATTTTTTTAAAATCTTGACCATTTTTAAATCTTATTCTAGTAATTTTCAATATTTTAACTTTTTTGAAAATTACAAATTTTTAAAAAAAATTATCTTTTTCTTCAAATGTTCAAATTCTCAAAATGTCAATTTTGTCAAAGTGTTGGAATTTTTTATTTTTAATTTGAATTATTTTTTGAAAATCTTGGAAATCTTAAGTCTTGATTTTTTTTCAAAATCTTGACCATTTTTGAAATCCCATTCTACTAAAATTTAAGATTTTAACTTTATTAAAAATAACAAATTTTTTAAGAAATTATCTTTCTTCAAATGTTCAAATTTTAAAAATGTCAATTTTGTTAGTGTTGACACTTTTTTTATTTTCGATTATTTTTTGAAAATCTTGGAAATCTAAACTTTTAATGAAAACGTTTACATTATTCAAAATTACGATTTTTTCAAAAATTTTACCTTTTTTTTGAAAATTCTCATTCTTTTCAAAATTTTAACCTTTTTTTTGAAAATTTTAATTTGACTTCTTGATTTTTTAAATTAAAACTTTCGAAAATGTCGTCCTATTTTCTAAAATTTAAAAATTTTTAAAAAATTCGTTTTCTTTTAAATCTCAATATCTTCCATTTCGAGTTTAAATTCGAAGCGAAGACTATTTTTTGGAAATGCTATTTCCTATTTCCTATTTTGATGCGCTTCGAGAATTCTGCTAGTAGTTGTTCAGCTGTAGAATGCCAGTGGATTTTCTGTCATCAGTTTCCTTTATTTTTGTAGAGTGGTTTCCATTCTGGGGATCGCAAATCTCAATGCATCTCTGATCTGGAGGTTTGGTTTTCCTGACTCAGTCTCGCGAGCACAAGCACAGTCACGGTCATTTTCTCGCTCCTTTAGGAGCGAAAAAATGACCGCTTTAGCGTTTCGAGAATTCTATTTTTTTGTCAAAATTTGTACTTAAAAAAAGTCTTACATTAACTTTAATTTCAACTTAAAAATTCGATATTATTTTCTATAAATTTCAATTTATCGAAATTTCTATCTTTTCCTGAAACTTCCCAGTTTAAGTTCAAAAGTTTTATTTTATTTAAATCAACGGAAATGTCGAAATTATAAGTTCAAACTTAAAATTTCAACTTTTTTTTTAAATTACGAGTTTTTTTTTGAAAATTTCGCCACTTTTTCAAATTTTAGAATTTCCGGGATTGCCAATTTCTTCAATATTTGAATCTTACTTAAAATATCCATGTTTTTTAAAATCTCAGATTTTTTATGGCAATTTTAACTTTATGAAAATTCCGACACGTTTTGAAAATTTCGACTTCAAAATTTTGTCAAACAAATTTAACTCTATTCCTGCTGATTGGCATTTTCTGCCAGAAGATACAAAGAATATCCAAATTTAACTCTTTTGAAAATTTTGACTTTTTGAAAAATTCCGTTTATTTTTTATTTAATTTTATCTTTTTCTACAATTTCAAACTTTTTCAAAATTTTGCCTTATCTTCAATTTTTTAATCCTTTTTCGTAAAGCTCGTTTTTTTTTCCAAAATTTCAATGTTCTCCAACATTTCTACTACTTTTCAAGATTGCGTCCTTTTTTTTTGGAAAATTTTGACCTTTAAATTTTACACTTTTCAAATTTTCTTTTTTTTGAAAATTTTAACTTTCCAAAATCTTAAGCATTTTTAAAGGCTTTTCAGATAATTTCAATTTTTTTCAATATTTAAAATTTTTAAAAATTCGACCTTTTTGAAAATTTCAATATTTCAAATTTACGATTTTTTTTAATTGAGTTTATCTTTCAAAATTGAAAATTGCAAAAAAGATTCGAGATTTCTCAAAAAATTCTGACATTTATTTTTGCACTATTTTATAAATTTGGATTTTATTCAAAATCTAAAAATATGAAAATTTCGAGTTTTTATTTTAGAGATTTGATTTGGTCTTAATTTTGATTTGGTGGTTGAAAAGCCGATTTTTTTCATTTGTAACCCTCATTGGCTAAATATAATCTTAAAATCCCGGGATTGGAAATAAGGACCGGGATCGAATTCCGTATTTGGGTACCTAGTGCAGTTTGTTCTATTTCATTTTAGCTCTTCGATGATTTTTGTCCAATTCTTTACTAATCGCAAGCTGAAATTCGCACAAAGCATAATAAAAAGGTGTCGCAAAGATAGTTAAAACAGTTGTTGACGAACATGGTGTTCCCAAGGGTACAGTCTTGGGTCTTAATCATAATGGCATCTTGGTTCAAAACTATTAAACGTCGGCCACGTAAAACTCTTTCAATATCACCTTCTTTTTTATCTCAGAGGATTTACTTATGATAAATTTGTTTCAGGTTGTTGGTTGGATCACCCCTGGGGAGGAATCTGCAGCCTGGTACCAATAGATCTGGCGCACTGTTCAAATGTCCTGTTTCTCCCGAGCAATTCGACTGCGAACAAGTAATTACAGATGGGATGAGGGGTATGATTCTCATTAGTAATGTCTATCTTAGAGAAGTGAATCAGTAAGAATTTAGTTATTGCTAGGTCTAAAATGTGTGTTGTACAAACACTATTAGATAGAATTAGGTTGCAGCTAAACAAGCTCTGTATTGTATTTGTCCTAAGAGCAAGGTGATGGCGCTTGCGGATTTTCCACGTTGACATCTCTTTGAATATGTAAATTGATGCAAAAAAAGACGAACCTGCAGAAAGATATGTTGCCCCAAACAACTAGGTAGAGCTCTAAAATCCTCTTTTGGCTCCAAGATTATCTAATAATGCAAAAAATATCCAAATAGGTAATAAAATGTGGATGCCAGGCCACTAGGGAATAGTACGAAGTAAGATAGCAGATAGTTTCGCGAAAATAGGAACCCAAAGTACCATTTGTGGACCTGAACCATTTTTTGGTATCACCAAAAACCATATCTGGAGAAAACGAGAATACTCATTCATTTACCCAGACATTGAAAGCTTCGGAACCAAGTGTTTACTTCCCTTAAACTCATAATACATTTAATCAAAGTGGAAATTCTTGCAGCAGCCATCAGTGTCCGTCATCAATTGCTTTAACTCGTTAGTCTCTGTAAACGTCCTGTATAGTTCACGAAATGTAAACTTCTAGGTACAAATACAACATACAATGGTGTTTTTTTTGACATTTCCGTAGGACTTGGAAGTATTTTTGAACTATATTTTGAAAATGTATTACGTTGGACTTTTTAATTTTTGAGAATTTTGTTATCGAGCCCGGTTTTTTTGTGGGCTTTAATAATTTGTGTTTTTGTTTTTTTGGGGTTACCAACCAGTGGCCGGAGGGAGGTATAAACGTAAGTGGTGGTCTCGAACCGAAGCGAAAGTACCGATTTTGGTACTTTTGGTAAACGCATGCGTATATTGCTTTGCATGTTTTCTGCATGGATTAATGTGTGGTTGGGAACTTTTACGGCTTATCTAAGCTTCTGGAACAGCATCCTTTGGCAAGTATTTTCGAAAGTGAGGATCGACTGAATCGATCTTTGGTTCATTTTCTTGCTAAATAAATAGATACATTGCCGAAGGAACTAGATATAGATTATTAAAATTTTGTCACATACTTACGCCATTTGTTAATTAGTAAAATGTTGGTTCAATAACAGAAACTATTAGGTACTAATTTGAGGTTGTCACATATGAAATTTGTTGAGAATTTTGTAGATAATTCATAAAGTTTCCAATTCTTTTCATTTGTGACAGCTTTTTAAGAAGTAAAATTCATATTCGTTAACATTTTCATAAATATTCCCCCACGGATTATTAACAAATCAATTAACAAAAGGGGTCAAATTTAGCCTACATTTACAACATAATAAGGGCCATTACTTGAAGAAAGACATTACTTTTCATTATTCAGTTCAGTATCTAGAAAAATATTTGGAAGGTTTTCAAGATCCCAGAATCCTTCTGTTATAATCTAATCTTGAAAGGAATCTGGATACTTGAACAAGATTATTAATGTTGCAATTTTATGAATTTACGTACATTTTTGTTACCCTTATCATTAGCATGAATGGTGATAAAAACCTAAACAGCTAATGCCTAGATATTTAATAATATTGTACATTACGTAACATTTTTTAACTTAATATTGGATAACTAATTTTTCCAGCATAATGTACCATCGTTCATAACCCCCAATGTTGGAAACGCTATTTAATTTAATTCAGGCGAATTGTGTAACGCTGGTAGACATTGTATTTCAGCTTCTTCAAGTGGAACATAACCAGTTATTAATTATTATTAAATTTGACTAATATACGTTATAAAAATACAACAAAGAGACCACAAAAAACCGCGAGATCGTGGTTTATTAAATTGTCGGACGACAACAATGAGTTTGTGACAAAAGAGCTTTTTTTCTCTTCTATTTTCAAATGTTTTTTTCACAGTGTGTGTGTACATAAAGAGCATTCAATTGTACATAACTTTGCTGCCATAAGAGTGTTTTCTTCAGAAGTTTGTATAAAGTTATTTAGCCCAAAGCAGTGTCCATTTGTTTACATTTTAATGTGATGAAGAGATGCATTCAAGTCTGTAGGGCTTATAATATGTTAAACTTTATGCAAATACTTCAGTTTTTGTGTGATTTTGATTTTTCTTTCAAATGTATTGTTTACGCTGTTTTCATTATTTCTTACAAAAAAAAGTAATTTATCTGAATACTACAGTTAAAGTTTCACCATTTCTGTACTTTCTATTACTTTTTTATATTCTTTATGATTGCTGCATCGTTATAAGTGGTTTTTTAGTTAACTGCTTTTGCACAAAGCGTAAACAATTACATTTTAAGTTATGTTGACTAACTATCAACTCTTGAATGGGTCACGGAACAAAATTTGACAGATGTGTATTTCCCAAGATGTTCAATAATGAGCTGTTAATTTCATTAAAGCAATGAAGCATCGCAATTTTCTAAATAAAGTTCGGAAGGCCACTTTACTTCATTCCCTTTATTCCTTTACCACATCAATAATTTTGGTGGAACGGACTGATCTTTGGTTATCTTCGAAAATTGAAATACAAAACTTGTCCCCTGAAACCAAGAAATATTAAAAAACACAACAAATGTTGCTCTAACGCGTTTCCACAGCTAAGCTATCATCTTAAGAGAGTATCTCTCTCTTAGCTATCGAAACGCGTTAGAGCAACCTTTGTTGTGTTTTTTAATCTTTCTTGGTTTTAGGGGACAAGTATTGTATTTCAACACATCAATAATAATTTTGGCAATTACGATTAAATTTGTAAAAAATAAAACATACAAGATAACATTTCATATTCTTCTTGTGTGTATTCTTCTCTTCTTTCTTTTACCCTTCTCTTCTTTATCTTTATTAGAAAAAGAGAAGGGTGTGGAAGAAGGAAAGGAAGAAGGGGGAGAAACGAATGAAGAAAAAAAGAAGAGAAAAAGGAATATGAGGAAGAAGAAAAAGAAGACGATGAAGAAGAAAAAATAAAGACGAGAAATCTTTCATTTTTCTTCTTCATCGTCTTTCTTTGCTTCTTCCTCATATTCCTTTTTCTCTTCTTTCTTTTCTTCATCCGTTTCTTCCCCTTCTTCCTTTCCTTCTTCCTCACCCTTCTCTTTTTCTTTTTCTTCCTCTTCTTGGTCTTCCCCTTCCGCTTCTTTTTCTCCCCATTTTTTTCATCCTTTTCTTCGTTCCCTTTTTTCTCTTCAACTTGTTTCTCTTTTTTTCTTTCCTTCTTCCTCTCCCTCTTCTTTTTCTTCCCCTCCTTCCTTTACCACTTTTTTCTATTTCCATTCTTCTTCTTTTCTTCTTCCTCTTCTCTTCTTCATCTTTCTCTTAAATTTCTTCTTTTTCTGCTACTTCCCTTTCTTTTTTCTCGTATTCTTTCTTTTCCTCTTCATTTATTACTCTTCTTTCTGATGTTCGTTTCTCTCTTTTTCCTTTTCAACTTTATTTTTTCTTCTTGTTTCAAATTCTCTTCGTCTGCTATTTTTCTTTTTTTTTCCTCTTACTCTTTTTCTTTCTCTCTTTCCTCTTCCACTTCTTCCTCCTCATCCTCTTCTCTTCTTATTCCTCTTCAACTTCTTCCGCATCCCTTTCTTCCTGTTTTTTCTTTTCTCTTCCTCTTAGTCTTTTTCCTCTTCCTCTTCATTATCTTTCACTTTTTCCTTTTTCACTTCTTCCTCTTTTTCAACATACTGATTTTCCTCCTTTTTCTCTTCATTTCTTCTTCTTCTCCTTCTTCTTCTGTATCCTCTTTTTCCTCATCTTCTGTGAGTTCCTTTTCTATTCCTCTTTTTCTTTTTCTTCTTCTTCCTTTTTCATTTTTTCAATTCTTCTTCTTTTTCTTCTTCTTCTTATTCTTCTTCTTCTTTTCTTCTTCTTCTTTGACTTTCTCTTATTTTTTTTTTCCTTTTCTTTCCCTTCATCACATTTCTCTATCTCCTCTTCTTTCTTTTCCACTTCTTCCTCTTTTTCAGCATCCCCGTTTTCCTATTTTTCTCCTAATTTCTTCTTTTTATGTATCCTCTTTTTTCCCCGTCTTCTGCGAGTTCCTCTTTTATTTCCTCTTTTTCTTTTTCTTCTTCTTCTTCTTTTCCATTTGTTCCAATTCTTCTCCTTCTTCTTCTTTTCCTTCTTCTTTTTCTTCTTCCTGCTCTTCTTTTTTTCTTCTCTTCCTTTTACTTCTTCTGTATTCACATCTTGTTTCTCCTCTTTTCTCTTATTCTCTTTTTTTATCCTCTTTTCCCTTTTTCTTCTTCCATTTCTTCATTTCTCTTCTTTTTTCTTCTTCCTTTCTTGCTTCATTATTCTTCTTTTCTCTTCTTCTTTTCTTTCTCTTTTCCTATCTTCTTTTTCCTCTTCTTCCTTTTCTTCTTCCTCTTTTCTTCTTTTCCATTCTTCTCTTTTCAGCATCTCGTTTTTTCTTTTTCTCTTCTTTCTTCTTCTTCTCTATCCTCTTTTTCCCCGTCTTCTGCTAGTTCCATTTCTATTTCTTCTTTTTTCTTCTTCTTCGTTTTTCATTTGTTCCAATTATTCCTCATTTTCTTCTACTTCGACTTTCTCTCATTTCCTTCTTTTCTTTCCCTTCCTCATATTTTTCTACTTTCTCTTCTGCCTTTTCCAATTCGTCCTCCTTTTTAGCATCCTCGTTTTTTTGTTTTTTCTCTTCATTTCTTCTTCTTCTGAATCCTCTTTTTCTCCGTCTTCTGCGAATTTCTTTTCTATTTCGTTTTTTTCTTTTTCTTCTGCTTCCTATTACCATTTGCTTCAAATTCTTCCTCATTTTCTTATTCCTCTTCTTCTTCTTGTTCTTCTTCTTTGACATTATCTTCTTTTTCTTCTTCCTTTTCTTTTCCTTCATCATATTTTTATATCTCTTCTACTTCCTTTTCCACTTCTTCCTCTTTTTCAGCATCCTCGTTTTTCTCTTTTGTCTCTTCATTACTTCTTCTTGCGTATCCTCTTTTTCCCCGACTTCTGCG
The DNA here is from genome assembly GCA_028583605.1 of Dastarcus helophoroides. Taxonomy (NCBI): domain Eukaryota; kingdom Metazoa; phylum Arthropoda; class Insecta; order Coleoptera; family Bothrideridae; genus Dastarcus; species Dastarcus helophoroides. The sequence continues at coordinate 8,512,828 of CM053328.1, forward strand.
AGTTCCTCTTTTATTTCCTCTTTTTCTTCTTCTTCCTTTTACATTTGTTCTAATTATTCCTCATTTTCTTCTTTTTCTCTTTCTTGACATTCTTTTATTTCATTCTTCTCTTTTCCCTTTCTCATATTTTTCTATTTTGTCTTCTTCCTTTACTTCTTCCTCTTTTTGCTCGTCTTCTGTGAGTTCCTTTTCTATTTTCTTTTTTCTTCTTCTTACTTTTCCATTTGTTCCTATTGTTCCTGATTTTCTTCTTCTTGTCCTTCTCCTTCTTCTCCTTCTCCTTTTCCTTCTCCTCCTTCTCCTTCTCCTTCTTCTTCTTCTCCTTCTCCTTCTTCTTCTCCTTCTCCTTCTCCTTCTCCTTCGCCTTCTTCTTCTTCTTCTTCTTCTTCTCCTTCTCCTTCTCCTCCTTCTCCTCCTCCTCCTCCTCCTCCTTCTTCGACTTCCTCTTCTTTTCTTCTTCCTTTTTTTTTCCTTCCTCATATTTTTTTCCTATTTTTCCTTTTTCTATTAAGATTCTTTTCATTTAAGACCTAGAATCTTATTTCTCTTAAGAGGTGCCGTTCGGCTTTGTTTCTCCTGCAATGTCATATCCATCTTTCGAATTATCGCTTTGGTGGCTGTTTTTTTATGTTTAGACGTGTGAAAAGAATATAAGTCATTCTACCTTTTTTGTCAGCCAATAAAGTGCAATACTTGATAAATTTTAGACAAATTTTGTTGGTGCCCATTCAACAGTTTATCGAACCTTTCGTCATTGTTACTATAGCGTTTGCCTTTGTTCAGATGACGAAATTTTTTACGAAGACGAACACGAAAGCGCCGCTCTTAGGACTCTGCTGCCACCCCAAAAGGACGAAATTAAAGACAATCAATGGTTAGGTGTCACCGTAAAATCTCAAGGGCCGTCCGGCGCCGCAGTTTGCGCCCACAGGTACATACAAAGCGACAATATTAAACTGCACCATTATGGAACGGGATTGTGCTATTATTTGGATGGTCGATTGAACTACAAGCAAGCCTTGGAACCCTGCAAGGGAAGACCGATGGAAAAGTAAGTTAGGCTTTTCATTTTAAGGATTTTAAGAGTTTGAAAGAGAAAATTGGAAATGTTCTTTCCACTTTGGTTCGGGGTCATAGGAAACTCTTTTTTGATTGAGCTATTGGCGCTTGTTCAAGAATCTGATTCTAAGCATTGTTAGTTAAAGGAAGAGAAAATCGAAAATTATTTTCTCTACTAAATACTTGATGTAAAACTGGTTGTCAGACGAAACTCTTTCGAGACCTAGTCTATTCAGATATTGTCACTGACTGACTCTTTATTTTGATCTGTAGGACTTTTAGTTTGAGTTAGTTTAGTTTTGAAATAGAAGATTTTTCTTCTACTGAATTTTTATGAAAGAACGATTACCGTACGAAAGTCTTTCTACATGATGATGATAATGATGATGATGACGACGACGGACGACGACGACGACGAGGACGACGACGACGACGATGACGATGACGATGAAAATGACGATGATGATGACGGTGGCGATAAAAATGACGATGATGAAGATGGTGGCGATGAAAATGACTATGACGACGAAGATGAATATGACGACAATGACGATGACGATGATAATGATGACGATGACGACGAAGATGAATATGACGACGATGACGGTGACGACGATGATGATCACGATGTTGATGACTATGACGATGATGATGTTGATGATGTTAACGATGATGATGATGATGATCATGATCTGCGGAATTTATGGTTTGAAAGAGAATATTGAAACTTTTTCCTGTACTGAAATTTTCTGCATAAGAGGTTGACAAAGCCATTAGGCTTGTTATTCTTTAGTTGTGCGAATCCTAGTAAAAGAAATTTAAATTTTGGAAGAGAAGCTTGGAAATTAGGTCCTCTCCTAAACTTTTATGCAAAAGTTTGTCATACGAAACTGCTTCTAGATCCAGCGGTTGTCTCTGGTTCATTTTCACAAACCAATTATTCTCTTTCGGTATAATGACAGTTAAATTCATGATATTTATGAGCATTTGAAAAGTAACGTAATGACATGCTTTAATATATGGAAATGTTTTTTCTCAAGGCTTCACCAACAGTATGGTTTTTGCCAAGTTGGCACCAGCTTGGCCTTGCTGGATAATGGTGAAGCCATTATGGGTTCCCCAGGACCATACACCTGGCGAGGCACCATTTTCATCCAGGCCGTCGAACGCGACAATGAGGATTTTCTCAACATGGACAAGACGATCTATCACGGGCCTCTAAGCGATGACAACACCACGGAAAAATACAGTTATTTAGGTAAGGTAATGCACGATTCCGAAACCCCAGAAGATTCACAATTCACTTTACAGGGATGAGCAGCGACGGTGGTAATTTTTTCAATCGCAGCAAAATAACCTACGTGTCAGGTGCCCCTAGATCGATGAATAATGGGGAGGTGTTCTTTTTTGAAAAGGCGAGAAACAAATATGAGATTTTAAGGATAATGCTGAGGATTCCCGGGGAGAAATTCGCTTCAAGTTTCGGTTATACGTTGCTCGTAACCGATATTGATCAGGATGGGTAATTTTGTCTTTTACTGGGTGAGAGATAATATTGACGTTATCGGTTGCAGATACGATGATCTCTTGGTTGGTTCACCATTCTACTTACAGTGACACAATGAGTGATGAAGGGGGCGCAGTTTATGTCTATTTGAAGCTTCGAGATTGCCTAAAGGATTCGAAATGTGATTATACTAACAAGTTGGTAGGGAAAGAAGAATCCAGATTTGGGTTTTCTATGACGTCATTGGGGGATATCAATAAAGATGGTTTTAATGACGTGGCGATAGGAGCACCATACGAAGGCGATGGAGCAATTTATATCTATTTGGGGTCAAGTAGCGGACTTAGTTCTAAACCTTCACAGGTAATTTGGGAACTTAGCCACTATTGAAATAAGAGATATGAATTAGCACATTTTACTTGTAGATCATCAGGGAGAAAAACTTGAAAACTCTCGGGTACTCCCTCAGCGGGGGCATCGACATGGATGGAAATAATTACCCAGATCTTTTGGTGGGCGCCTATGACTCCGATGTTGCAGTTTTGTACAGAACCAGGCCAATTATAGACATCAAAATTCAAATAAAAGGCGACCTGAAAAATTTAAACTATTCAAGAAAAGCCTGTCCGGATCCTTTCAACCAAAACGACACTTACTACACCTGGTAAGCGGAAGAGAATAAGTGAGACACTATTACTAACAACTTTTTCAGTTTCAAGGTGCAGAGTTGCTACTCGATAAAAGTTAATGTCGTTGATCCGTTTTTTATTGGTTACCACATCTCGGAAGTGCTGGAGAAGACCAAAATTTCTCGAGTGTGGTTTCCGGATAGGAATTTCCCTGATAAACGCCCCTATCAGAAAACTGTGCCTAATATTGAAGTTTCCCCTAGAAATAAGTTTAATGGTTGTCAGAGAGAAACCATCTATATTAAAGAGGGCATTAGAGATATATTTTCCCCGCTTGAGGTATGTATGCATTTCCTTAGAGGATATTCTATTTAATTTTCAATACATTTTTTTTTAACTGGTTTATTTATTTTTCAGTTTAAGGTAGAATTTACGCTTAAAAACGACCAGGTCAATTCGCCGATATTAAACAAGACTTCAGTGAAGAGATTTCACTGCGATGTTCCAGAAGGATTGTGGCGGGGAAGATATTTGCAAGAGTTACATTGTGTTAAATTTGGCCTGCAGGGCTCAAAGTAAGTAAATGGACCATTAAACAACTCTAGGCTTAACAATAAAATTATCTAGTCCTCCCAAGAAGTTGTATTGAAAAAAAATTAACATTGACTTCAATCTCAAAATAATCCCAAGATTTCTCAACATTTTTACTCTAAATTTATACTTTGAAGGTCGATTTTTAGAAAGAAAGGATCGTAAAATTGAAATTTTTAAGGTAAGACTTTTGGAATAGTCCTAAAATCAAACAAAAAAAATAATAAACGAATTTTCAAAATTTTACGCCTATTGCAAAATTTTGACTTTATCTACAAAATTTCGTTTTTTCTCTCAATATTTTAGACTTTTTGAAAATTCAACTTCCTTTAGAAATTGGGATGTTTCGAGCGAAATTTAGAGTTAAAAAAATCGAAGTTTCGGGATGAAAGTCAAAATTTCGTGATTAAATTACTTCATTCGAAGAGTAACACAAAATTTGGAGGATTTTTTATGTAAGTTTTTAAATTTTTTTGGAATTTATTTGACTTTTTTTTACCAACATTGCAGGTATACCTGCAACTGTTTCCTTTTTTTTGGATAATTTCGATATTTTCTTGAAATTTAAATTTTTTTCTTCAAAACTTCCACTTATCAATAAATTCGATTTTTTTCTCTCTTTTCAAAATTAAATCAAAATTTCATCCATTTTCTCGACCCTTTGTGTTGAAATTTTATTTAATTTTTCAAAATTGCTAATTTAGACATGACATTTTTTAATTGCACAATTTGAAAATTAAGAGTTTTTTTTCGAATTTTTTTTTAAACATCGAAGTTGGGTATACATTTTTTATAAAAATTCAATTCTATATTCATACTTTAATCTCAAGGTTTCGAAATCAAATTGAATTTTGCACCTTTTTATTAACATTTCGCATGAAAACTACATTTTTTTTCAATAAATTTTGATTTCTTCCGAAATTTTAGTAGACTTCCCATTTTGATTTTTTTTCTAATTTAGAAATTTGAGCTTTAATTTTTTACCTTTTTCCAAAAATTTCTCCGTTTTATTTAAAATCTAGCTTATTTCAAAAAACTGATTTTGATCTAAAAATTTCAATTTTAAATTTGTCATTTAAATTAATTTCAAGAGTTTTTCCTAGGTTTAAATTAATAGGGTCCACTTTTCTATAAAAATTTTTCATTACAACTTGATTGAATTACAAATCTTGTTCCCTGAAACCAGGACAGCTTTAAAAGAACACAACAAAGACTGCTCTAACGCGTTTCGATAGCCAAACTATCATCTTCAGAGAGATACTGTACAGTATCTCTCTGAAGATGATAGCCCTGGGCTACCGAAACGCGTTAGAGCAAAGCTTTGTTGTGTTTTTTTTTAGAGTTTAGGGGTTTTTAGGGATTTCAGGGGACAAGATTTGTATTTCAATTTTTGAAGGACCAGTCCGGTCCTCTAAAACTTGATTGTTTAAAAAAAATTGAGTTCTTTTCGAAAAGGTTTTTCTCTTCCAAGCTTTTGAGATTAATTTTTTCACTGGAAAATTCGTTCCTCTTTTTGGTAATTTCGAATTATTTCACAAAATTTCGTTATTTTGTCAATCTTTTTAGTTTGAATGTAACATTTTTATGTTTTTTTCCAACTTGTATTAGAAATTGTCACTTATTTTTCGCCAAATTTCAACTTAAGTATTAGAAATTGTCACTTATTTTTCGCCAAATTTCAACTTAAATCTCAAAATTCTTGCCTTTTCCTTAAGTTTTCGATCTAAATTAAACATCTATTTTTAATCTTTTCATTTAAACTTGATTTTTTGTTTAAATATGTTACGTTTCGTGCAGTTTCTCCTTTCATTTTGCTATAATTTTTCTCTCAAGCTGTCTACTTCAACCCAAACATATTGTAACAAAATGTAATTACAAAATTCAGTTAGGAATTTTCTAGAAAATTGGATAAGAGGAAGCGGCCATGATAATAAATCAAACGGCAGATAAGCGTTTCAGAAATTTCGGCAAACGATAAGTCTTATCTGCTTATTTCTTCTAGAACCCGAAGCGGGATCTATATAAGGTGGTCGCTTTTTCCTCAGTAAGTTAGTTAGTCAGAAGTCAATGAAAAAGTTAGTTAATTAAACAGTGTTAGTGAATAACGATTGTAGTGTTCCGAGTTCAGTTTTGAAATAAAGTGGTTACAATTCACCAAGTGTTAATCATTCCAACCGATAACACGTAACAATATTTAAACTGAAACATTTCGAAATATTATCTAGGTTAAGTATTTTTTCTTAGATTTTCCAGCCCGAACTAATAATATGTATCATATTCCCAAATTTAACAGCAATAATCTTCTTTTTAGATATTTTGATTTTTTTTTAAGAGTGTTACCTAAATTTTGGTGTTGAATTTAAACTCAAGATTTCGACGTTTTTCTTTTAACTTTATAAGTTGATATACAATTTCATGTTAAGTTTCAATTTTCTTATAAATGTTCCAATTTTTGTTTCTAAATTTAAACTCTTTCTGAATATCTTATTTAAAGTTATTTTTTTTAATTTGAACTTTGTAAAAATGTTTCTAAAAATTGCAAAGTTTTTCTTTTACTACTAATATTTTCTCGAATTTTTTTAGTTTAAATTTTAAATTTATACACCCTTTTTCCAAAATGTCTAGTATCTACCAATACTCAAAATATACACTTTTTCTGCCACAATGTTGACATGTTCTTTGTTTCTAAGGGTCCCTGCTTTAACATCAAAATTAACTGCAATTTTCGAACTTTGTCTTAATGTCGTTTGCGATAAATCTCGAATTTTCTGTATAAATTTTTATGAAATTTGGATTTGTTTCCCAAAACTTATCTTGACATTTTTATTCTCAAAACTAGAAGGTTTTGTGGTTTAAATTTTGAATGTTCTTTAGAAAATGTCCCCTTTTTTAACTTTCAGATTTAATCTTGATAACTTTCTCCAAATTGCAGTTCTAAAATCAAGATTTTTGGCTTTTTCCACAATTAATCCATTAATTAATCTAATGCACAAACCGTTAAACTGAAGCATTTATTAGATTCCAGAGTTTGGGGTCCTAAGAGGTTTTAGTACAAAATTTTCAAGCAGCCAACAAATTTAATATAAAGTTCAAATTTTAAAAATTTATTAGATGCAAATCAGGAGTTTGTTTTTTTCAAATGTTGAGTTATCCTAAAGTGCCAAATTTAAATCTGCAATATTTACATTTTATGTCGATTTATAAATTCTAAATTTGTTTTTCTTTTTACTTTGACTTGACATCAATATTTCAAGCTTAATTCCAAATTTTCAATTTTTTTAACGAATTATTTTCTTTTTTTGAAATTGCATATCAAAATTCAGCGCTTAGATTTAAACTAAACATTTTTAAACTTCAGAATGTTTTTATTATAAATTTCCATTTTTCTTTTGAAATTTCGAATTTTTTAATTTTCCTCTTGACATCTTTTTTTTTACTGTTCCTTGGTTATCTTTAAAAATTGAAATACAAAACTTGTCGCCTGAAACCAAATATGAATTAAAAAACACAACAAAGATTGCTCTAACATGTTTCGATAGCCAAGCTATCATTTTTAGAGAGATAAGTATTTTTATTTCAATTCTTGACATTTGAAAGTTATACTGTATTCTTCTTTCTAAAGTGTCAACGTAAAATTGTTTTGAAATTTTCAGTTGTTCTCAAAAGTTGATCACGACATAAATTAGATCAGGAATTTTATTTCTATCTGTGGGTCAATAATTTGGCTTGCCAGTTGAATGTGCTTCACATTTGAAGTGTCTCATTGCATCCAACACTTTGTTGCCTTTTGAGGTGATTAGCCTAGATCCCCAATGAACGTTCTTAGCACTGATGTCACCTCCAATGATGAATCTAGGACCTTGGCTATTGAAGAAGTCGATATAGTTGCTTCTTTTGCTTGGTGTGCCTTGGAGGCCAATGAGGCAGCGTCACCTTCATTTTAATCATTAGCTGGAATAGAGCCGTGATCAGTTATATTTTCTGAATGCATTTTAATACAAAAAATAGAAACTAAAAATGGAAAATTTTGGAAAAATATCATTCGCTTCTTTCCAATCAGTTTCCCCATTTACAAAAGGCACAACACTGATTTAGGCAGAATATAGTTTTCGTCTTAAAAATGTACAGTTTTGTATAGCTTTTTCGCGGTCTCATATGGTTTTACTGTATGGAAGGTTTGGTAATATTGAGTGGAGAGTTGATTTGTTCAATCAGCGACTGGAGTATTAAATGCTTTTTTCAAATGTTTCATTCTGTACCCGAAACCTTGTTACGAAGCTTGTTGCTTTTTTTACGAAAAAGACGAGGTTTCGAAATTAGAGCCATAAATTCGAGAAAAAATGCCAATATTTCGAGTTTAGATCCGAAATTGTCAGATTTTATTTGATAAATTGGTCTTTTTTCATAATTTCGACTCTTTTTAATTTAAAATGTCAAATTGAATCAATTCTACCATTTGTAAAAGAAGTTTAAATTTTCAAGAATGAAGTTAAAATTTTAACCAAAATGAAATTAAGTTTTAAACATTTCTACATTTCTACTTTAATTTATAGAAATATTCGTCTTTTTTCTCTGAATTTTCTCTTAACATTTTTAGGAAAGGACTTAATTTTGTGGAGCTTTTGTTTAATAATTTTGATTTCCTTCGAAATTCTGGCTTTTTTCTTTAACTTAACTTGCAATTTTCTGTTTAAAATTTCGTATTGAAGTAAAAATTTATAATTTTTCTAGAAATTGTGACTTTTTTTCTAAGTCCCTGGTTTGATTTTTTTCCTCGAAAAAATTCAGTTTTAAAGAACTGACAATTAATTAAAAGTTTATGTTTGAAATTTTGATAAAACTTGAATATTTCACTGCTGCTTAAAAGTTCAAAATGTCTAGATGAAATCAAAATTATGAGATTAAAATTAAAATTACCTGTATCAATTTATTTATATTCGCATTTTTGACAGATTCGAAATTTAGAATTTCTTAGGTTTAAACTTGGATTCATGACTATTAAACTTTATTAACGATAAAAACGAAACAAAATTTAAAAATTCCACAAGGTTTCGATAAATATTTGCCAACACCGGAGCAGGTTTTTTTTTGTTGCGATTTTATCGTTAATTAAAGTTTAATAATTATGAATATTAAAGAATTCCGCGAAGTAAGGGTCGGAAATGTCAATTATTTAAACTTGCAATTTTGAATTTAAATTCAACATTGAGAAAAAAATCTAATCAAAATAAGTGCCTATTTTGATAGAAAAAGGAGAGTCCTAGGAAAACAATTAACTTCTTAACTCAGATTTGCTAGAAGAAAACTGACAGGACCAACAAGAAGATTTCTAGAAAAACGACGAGTTCGTTTTCATTTTAGAGTTGAAATTTTAAGAAAAACAGCAAGTCTCTTCCAATTTTAGCTAAAAAGTGTTTGCAAAATTGAAATTTTAATGAAAGTTTTTTACAGAACATCCTGTTTAAACAAAAACTCCAGACGAAGAAAAAAAATTGCGAGTTAAACCCCAAAATTTTTGGAAACAAGGAAAATTTTTTAAATTATAAAGTAAATATTGTGTTGTTTGTGAGAATAAAGTGAAATATGTCAAAAAAAAAATAAGAAATATTTCAAATTCTCAATTTCGAGATTAATTTTGAGAAAAAAAAGAAAGAAAGATTAACATTTTAGGGAAAAGTCAAAATCATGATTTAAAAAAAAATCAAAATCATGATTTTAAATTCGAAATTTTAGGAAATATATAATTATTTTAAATATATGCAAGGAAATTTAAAAAAAAGTCGATATTTCTAGAGAAACTTGAGCATTTGAAGGAATTGTAAGAATTAATTTAAGAAATATAATAGAACTCTGTATAAGTTACAGAGATCGCGAAAATAGTAGAAATGTTTTTTAATTTTATTCAACATTTCTTCGGCCCAGTTTGGAAATATTTAAATTTTTATTGTTTGTTGACAATATTCTAAAATTAAAAAACATAATATTTCCGGTCAATAAGAGTTCAACATGAAGAATAATAATAGAAATGTTGATAAAATAAATTAAAACATTTTAGAAAAAGCGAACCTAGGACGTCTCTAAATTTAAAAGCTTTAGAAAAATTTTAACTTTCAGGTTATGTACTCTATAATGCAGAGAATTCCCAGAAGAAGACAAGGATTATATAATGCACAGACCAATAGTTTTGAACATTTATTAGATTCGAGGTTTGGAAACCAAATACCGGTTTCGATCTCGTTAGATCTTGTCAGTTTGGTTAGGTGGTAGTACCAAAGTCACTCGCTTGACGCCTGTGAATATTTTAGTACCTACTTGTCGGAACATTTGTTAGCATTCGAGTTGGATATACCAAACTGACGAGATCCAACAAGATCGAAACCGGTATTTGGTTTCCAAACCTCGAATCTAATAAATGTTCAAACCTATTGGTCCGTGCATTATATAATCCTTGTCTTCTGGGAACTCTCCTAGAGAGCAACCGCTTCGCTAGGTGGCAGTGTTTCAACTGTCAACTGTCAACTGGACTGCAGGAATTTGTAGTCTAGGTTGCATTCTTCTTGCATATTTCAGGTTATGGTCGAAATTTTGTGAACTAGTTGTTCTGCCTAATGAGGATGTAATAACGAATGTTGGTTTTCCCACATTCGCGAATGCGAATGCGATGATTCAATTCAAACCTTTGGGAATGAAAATGTTGGCTTTTTCACTGGCACTTGAAGAATTTTGTAAGAAAAGTCGCAATTTTCAGAATAAATCGAATTTGGAGGAAAACCCCAGTTTCTAAAAATATTTCTCATTAATTTGATTTTCAATTAAAAGTTGAAATACAAATCTTGTCCCCTAAAATTAAAAAAGATTAGAAAACACAACAAAGGTTGCTCTAACGCGTTTCGACAGCCAAGCTATCATCTTCAGAGAGATACTCTCTGATATCTCTCTGAAGATGATACTCTCTGATATTTGTCTGAAGATGATACTCTTTGATATTTCTCTGAAGATGTCTTGGCTTGGCTGTCGAAACGCGTTAGAGCATCCTTTGTTGTGTTTTTTAATCTTTATTGGTTTCAGGGGACAAGATTTGTATTTCAATTTTTCAAGATGACCAAGTACCAGTCCGTTCCACAAAAAAAAAATTCAATTACATTTTGAGATAATCCCGAAATTTACAAGGGATTTGTGTCTACGTAAATTTCTTAAAAATATTGTTTTCAATATTTTAAATTTTTATTAGAAGTTTGGAATTTTGGAAAAATAAAAGAATATTGACAGAAAGTCTAAAGAAAGAAAGCTCAATTTTAAACAGAAATTCCCAGAAACATAGGACATTTAGTCGAAACTTCGAGAATAAGAACGACGAATTTAGAGAAAGGGGTTGACATTTCCGGATAGACCGAATTTTTAGAAAAAGGGTCAAAATTTCTATAAATATTTAAAATTTCTAATACAGTCCAACTTTAAGAGAAAAAAGTAGAGTTTTGAGTAATAAAGTCGAAATTTGGAAAAAGTCGAATTAAAATTTAAAAAAGCCACTTTTGGGATAGAAATTTTCAGGGAAACAAAGTTATAATAAAAACCTGAAATTTTAGAAAAAAGTTTAAAAATATCGATATTTTAAGAAAAAGACGATTTTCGAGATAAAAATGGAAAGTTTCGAAAATCAAAACTTTTAAAAATCACACTTTCGAGGAAGAGATCAACATTTTGAGAAAAATATCCCAATTTTACCACAAAAGTCGAAAAGTAAAAATTCGAAATTTCCTAGAGAGTCGAATTTCGTCCAAATTTCGAAAAAAAGGAGCGAATTTTGAAGTAAATTTCAGGAAAAAAATCGAAATTTAAAGGAACAAGTCGAAATTTCTTGACTAAATATTTATTTCGTAACGACTGCTTGAATGAAGGAGAAGCTTCCCCCCTCCCCGCTGTGACGTCAGAAAATATCCATTAGTGAGATAAACGTCGACATTTTGAGAAACAAGTTGAAATGTGAATTTCCTGAAATTTTCGTCTTTTAACAATAATTCATAACATTCAAAAAATATTTTTCAAAATTTCCAGCCAAGTACTATTCTAAGAATTTTTCCGTTTTCATTAAAAGATTTACCAAATTTCGAGAAAAAGTAGAAGTTTGATAAACAAGTCGAAATTTGCAGAAAGTCGAATTTAAAAAAAAATATCGAAATTTTCAGAAAATTTTGAGAAATGACGAAATTCCAAATTTTGAGAAAGGTCGAATTTTGATAAAGCATAATGGTTATCAATTTTTAGTGTACAGTATATAGAAATTATTCCAGTCTATTATTTCAGAGGATCAAGATGTGTATAATCTCAGCTTAGGAGAGAATGAAGAAATGCTATTAGATGTCAATATAACAAATTCCGGAGAGGCAGCTTACGAATCAAAATTATTCGTCACCCATCCACAATATTTAAGTTACATTTCGCTCCAGAGTGATAAAAATAAGTCAGTGAGTACTTGGAAGAACAGAAATGGTTTGATTCCAAAGTTACTACAAAACTGTTTTATTTTAGGATAGCATCGTGTGCACTTTAATTAACAGAACAATGGTATCCTGCAATCTGGGAAACCCATTCCACAAAGGACGAAAGGCGGGTCTTACTTTTAGATTTGAAGTATCGAAAAATGCTAGACCGGACATCAGAATATCGGCCTTCGTTAATTCCACCTCGAAGGATCTGTCAAATGAATCGTCGAAAATGCTGAGGGCGCACCTGCAGAAGAACGCCGCTTTCACACTTAATGGGTGAGTAATTTTTTTTTTATAACATTTAACACTTTTGATAATACTTGGAGTTGTTTCTGTTTCACTATGATCAGGAAGCACCTTTCCTTCAGAAGAGTTAACCGCCGGCGCCGGCACGGTCGCACGTTCGTCTTTTCTTGTCCTTCTTCTTCTTCTCCTTCTTCTCCTTCTTCTTCTTCTCTTCTTCTTCTCCTTTTTCTCCTTTTCCTACTCTTCTTCATCCTCCTCCTTCTTCTTCTTCTCCTTCTTCTTTTTCTCCTTCTCCTACTCTTCTTCGTCTTCCTTCTTCTTCTCCTTCTTCTTTTTATTCTTCTCCTTCTTATTCTTCTCCTTCTCCTTCTTTTCCTTTTCTGTCTTCTTCTCCTTCTCCGTCTCCTTCCCCTCCTCCTTCTGCCCCTTCTTCTTCTCCTCCTCCTTCTTCTTATTATTTTTCTTATTCTTCTCCTTCTCCTTCTCCTTCTCCTTCTCCTTCTCCTTCTCCTTCTCCTTCTCCTTCTCCTTCTCCTTCTCCTTCTCCTTCTCCTTCTCCTTCTCCTTCTTCTTCTCCTTCCTTCTCCTTCCTTCTCCTTCTCCTTCTTCTTATCCTTCTCCTTCTTCTTATTCTTCTTCTTCTCCTCCCCTTCTTCTCCTTCTCCTTCTTCTCCTCCTTCTTCTTCTCCTTCTCCTTCTTCTTCCTTCTCCTTCGCCTTCTTCTTATCCTTCTCCTTCTTCTTATCCTTCTCCTTCTCCTCCCCTTCTTCTCCTTCTCCTCCCCTTCTTCTCCTTCTTCTCCTTCTCCTTCTTCTCCTCCTTCTTCTCCTCCTCCTCCTCCTCCTTCTTCTCCTTATCCTTCTCCCCTTCTTCTTCTCCTCCTTCTCCTTTTCCTTTTCCTTCTCATTCCCCTTCTTCTCCTTCTGCATCTCCTCCTCCTCCATCTCCTCCTCCATCTCCTCCTCCTTCTTCTTCTCCATCTCCTCCTCCATCTCCTCCTCCTTCTTCTTCTCCATCTCCTCCTCCTCCTCCATCTCCTCCTTCTTCTCTCTCCCTCTTTCTCTGAAAATAATAGCTCGGCTTTCGAAACGCTTTAGAGAAACTGTTGTGTTTTTTATCTTTCTTGGTTTCAACGGACAAGATTTGTATATCATCTCTTCTATTTTGACATTTTTGTACTATTTTCACTTCCGAAGAATTCGTATGATACACATAGTGATTATCTGCTCTGCTGTTTAATCCTCTTAACTTATTTTTTCTTGAAAACATTATTTTTGAGTCCCAGCTCTTTCGGTTATGATTTTTACATCTTTCTCTGTGATCGTGGACGAGTACAACTTTCTTACAGAAGAGTTCCTACCTGCTATATTTTACATGCGGGGTTGCGTTCTTCTGCTTTAATGTGGAGCTTTCATATTAACTTCAGGAGAGTTCTGCTTCTAGAATACATACTGATAACTATGGCTTTTGATGTTGACTTTCTATTATGCTGTCTCTTCAAGAATTTTACTCTCCCAACATTCTCGATAAAAACCGATGGTTTCGCCCTCCTAATATTAGTTGGCTGAAGCTATCTGGATTTGAAGAGATCACCTGATAGATCTGTTACGTAAAAATAACTAAACAAAAATCCGGTCTTCCTTTAGCAACTTTGGGCTGATATTTTGATTGTGGCTCTTTTTTTGCAGAATTTCTTCACCATCTCATTTGGTATTTGGTGGCGAGATCAAAGGTGAATCCGCAATGAGGACCTTTGATGACATAGGGGCGAAGGTAAAGCATAAATACGAGATTACGAATACAGGCAAATGGTCACTGCAGAACGTAACGATTGTGATCCAATGGCCATTTCAAGTACAGTCGGATAGACCCCAGGGTAAATGGTTGCTCTACCTTGAAAGTTTCAACACCGACAAAGGTAACAAAACTATAAAATTATAAGGATTTCCTACAACAGAACGATCCGTAGGTATTTGCACGGTCCATCCAGAAGACTCCATCAACCCTCTGCACTTATTTAGCGACGTGAATCACAACATAACAGCTCGTCGGAAACGAGACACATCACCTAGCTCCATCCCAAAAGTGGAACATAGAGAAATAGATGGAAAGAAAAGAAAAGTCGTCACTTTAGTAATTGAATCCCCATTCCCCAATTCATCTAGAGTTGATTTCCTCTTTTTTAGGATTGCCTAAAGAAAACGGCCAAATGCTTTTACATAGAATGCCAAATAAGGAATTTGCAAAAGCTCGACCATTCCACTATTGAAATTATCTCCAGGTTGTGGAATTCGACCCTCGCCGAAGACTACAATAATGTTGATTGGGTCAGCATAAGGTCCAGTGCCAGCGTAACTGTCAGCGACACTACAATTACTTTGAATCCGTCTACATCGCAAAATCGGATGGTAAATACTCTACTCCTGACACATTCCTCAACGAATGAGCCATCATATATGGCGCCAAAATATAATTATCACTGGAACCCCTCTACAGCAGGGATGGAAAATTTTTTTCATCAACTGGCCAATGAAATTTTCGCATCCTCACTCTGGCCGGATGATAAATAATTGTTGATAAAGTCAAAATTGCCCATCCCACGAGTTGGATTTAAAGTCGTACATAACCTTTTGCAAATTTTACCTTTTTTAAATTTTGTATTACTTCGACTTCTTAGCGAAATTTTGATTTTTTTTAAATATCGAATTTTATCGAAAATTTTCAATTTCTGTCTTTTACAGAAAATCTTTTGATTTTTCTTAATAAAGTGGACCTGGTTGAAACTTTCCATGTTTTGAAAAAATTTCGCCTTTTTTGAAAATTTCGAAATCTTAAAATTTAGTTTCTCCAAATTTGACTTTTTATCGAAATTTTAAAGATTTTAATTTTTTTGTTGAAAATTTCGAATTTTTGAAATTGCGACTTTTCTATTTCGATTTTTTTAATTAGTTTTTAAAAATTTTCATTTTCAGTTATATTTTTGAATTTAAAAATTTCAAATTTTCTCAAAATGTCCACTTCTTTTGAATATATCATACTATCAATTTTTTTTCTGGAAATTTTAATTGTTTCGCAAATATACCTTTGAAAAATTCGACCGTTTTTGAAAACCAGACCTCTTGAAAATTTCGGGTTTTTCTAGGAATCTTGACCTTCAAAAATTGAAATATAAATCTTGTCCCCTGAAATCAAGACAAATTAAACTTTTTTGATTTCAGGAGACAAGATTTGTATTTCAATTTGTGAAGATAACCAAGGACCAGTCCATTCCACCAAAATTTTGACCTTCTGAAAATTTCTATCTATTTCAAAATAATTACTTTTTGAATATTTCGACTTTTTTAAAATTTTTAACGAAAATTTTGACTTTTTTGGAAAATTTTCATTTTTTCTTGTAGTTTTGATTTTTTTGGTAATTGCGACCTTTCTCAAAATTTCGTTCTGTTTTTAATTTCCACTGCTTTCGGAAACTTCGAAATTTTTTCGGAATATTGGTTTTCTAAAAATTTTTAATTCGAGTTTTATTTAAAAAATTCGATTGTTTTCAAAAATTTCAATCTCTTTGAAAATTTTAAACTTCTTGAGAACCTCGGATTTTTCTCGAAGTTTTGACTTTCTGAAAAGTTCGACTTTTAAAACAACTTTTATTAAATATTTCTACTTTTTAAATTTTCATCTCTTTAAATTCTGAATTTTTGAATATTTTCTAGTTCTGTCTTGAAAATGTTAATTTTTTTTAGATTTCTGTTTAATGAGTTCGATATTTTCAAAATTTCCACCTTTTTTCAAAATTTTTAATTTTCTCGACTTTTATTTGAAAAAATCAACTTATTTTCCAAATTTTTGGTCGTCTTGAAGATTTTGAATTGTATGAAAATTTCAACCTTTTCTCGAAATTTTGACTTTTTTCGAGTTTTTTAATATTTTGTAATTCTCGTGAAATGTTTACTTTTAAAATATTTGTTTTTGAAGGTTTTGACATTTTCAATTCTTGACCATTTTCTATTTCTCTCACGAAAATTTTAACTTTTTCCAAAATTTCAGCTTTTTAAAATTCTGTATTTTTATGGAAATTTTAATTTTGTTTTTCGATTTATGTTTTTAAAGACTTCGATCTTTTAAAAATTTCCAACTTTTTTGAAAATTTTCACCTTTTTTTTAAATTTTGCCGTTTTCCCGACTTTTATTTGAAACAAAATCAACTTTTTTTCCAAACCTTTGGTCCTTTTAAAAATTTTTAAAATTTGAAAATTTCAATCTTTTTATCTCGAAATTTTGACTTTTTGAAAATTTCGACTTTTTTAAAATTTTGTAAATCTTGTGAAATGTTTACTTGTCTTTGAAGGTTTTGACATTTTCAATTCTTGACTATTTTCTATTTCTTTCTCGAAAATTTTAACTTTTTCCAAAATTTCAGCCTTTTAAAATTCTGTATTTTTATGAAAATTTTGATTTTGTTTTTAGATTTCTGTCTTTAAAGATTTTGATCGTTTTAAAATTTCCAATTTTTTGAAAATTTCCAGCTTTTTTCAAAATTTTGCCATTTTGTCGACTTTTATTTGAAAAATAATCTTTTTTTCCAAAGTTTGGGTGTTCCGAATCATTTTTAATTGTTTGAAAATTTCGATTTTTTCTCCAAATTTGTACTTTCTAAAAATTTCGATTTTTTTAACTAAATTTTTTTTAAAATTCGATTTTTTAAAATTTTTGTGAAAACTTTCCATTTTTTGAAAAAATGTCGCCCTTTTTGAAAATTTCGAAGTTTTAAAATTCACACTTTTTTCCAGTTTTGACTTGTTCTCGAAATTTTAAAAATATAAATCTTTTCTTGGAAAATTTCAAATTTTTTAAAATTGCGACTTTTCTGTTTCGATTTTTTTTAATTACTTTTTAATAATTTTCGTTTTCAGTTGTATTTTTGCCTTTAAAAATTTTAACTTTTCTCAAAATTTGCACTTCTTGTGGTTATAACTTTTTCAAACTATCGCTTTTTTTTGAAAATTTTAATTGTTTCGCAAATTTAACTTTGAAAAATTCGTGTTTTTTGAAAACTAGACCTCTTTTGAAAATTTCGGGTTTTTCTAGGAATTTTGATTTTCGAAAATTGAAATACAAATTTTGTCCCCTGAAACCAAGAAAAATTAAACTTTCTTGGTTTCAGGGGACAAGATTGGTGTTTCAATTTTTGAAGATAACCAAAGACTAGTCCATTCGACTTTATAACTGAACATTAAGCAGTCGAAATTAAAAAAAAATAATTAAAAAATTCTCGGTTAAACCCGCGTGGGTGGAGGGCTCTGCCCTCGTAATTTTTAGGATAAAAATTCCCAATTTAGAAAGAGAAACTATGAGTGTAAAAAGTAATAAACAAATTCAATGGAAAGAAAATTCGTACCGAGTTGGGGTAAACACTTTACATTGGAGCCCATCCTCCCATTTCGTGACTCAACATACTCTAGCCCAGGGATGAGCAAGACGTGGCTCGCGAGCCACATGCGACCCGTCTAACATTTTTCTGCGGCCCACCCAAGCTCTACTGTTTTACCTAAAAGTTTTGGAAAAGAAAATGTCAAACAGTTTGATGAAAAAAAAAGAACATAAATTTCCACGATTCATAAAATATCTTGGATATGAACGTAGGCAAATTTTTTTTTAAGGGGGGGCAACAACCATTCTTTTAAAAAACTCGTGGGTAAAAAAAAACCTTCCAGGCTTAGTAATGTGTATTTTTACTTAAAAACTACAGAATTGGGGACATCGCATTTTCAATTTAAAGTTAAAATTTTGAAAAAAGCCCAGTCTTAAGAAAAAACTTTTTGGAGAACCTTAAGAAATGTCTAAATTTCGAAAAAAGTGGAAATGTAAAAGAGACGAAATTTCGAAAAAGACATTTTTGTAAAAAGAGTTGTAATTTCCAGAAAAAGTCGAATTCTGGTAAAAAAAAAGCAACTTTTAAAAATAATGATTTTAGCTTTTTTATTTTATTTCAATTTTGTCATATTTTTGAAACTTTTCAAGAAATCTTTTTTTTTTAAGATTTCCTAAAAATATTCTTCTCACATTGTTTAGATTTCTATTAAAATTTCGATCCAATTAAAAAAAATAAACGAATTTTGTGAAAAAAATCCTAATCTTTGGAAAAAATTCCATTTTAAATGGAAATGTCCAGAAACAGACAAAATTGAATTTTGAGTTAAAAGTCAAAATTTGGAGAACAACATGAATTTTAAACAAGTTGAAATTGTTGGGAATAAAAATTTTTTAAAATCAGAAGACAAAGACTTCGGAAAAAATTTGGAATTTTTGAAAATTGCGTTACAAATTACAAAAAAAAATATTGAACTTTCTAGGAAACATTACAAATTTCTAAAAGAAGGCCCAATCTTAAGGGGAAAATTTAAAACTTTCAATAAATTATATTACAAATAAAAACCTAACCTTTCTCAAAAACTCAAGAATTGTGCAAAATTAAAAAAAAAAACAAAATTTTCAAAAGTCTAATTTTGTGAAAAGACGCAATTTTCCAAAAAGAATCCAACTCTGAGAAAGAAAAATCGCAAGATTTAAAAACATTGTTCTCAAAATTTAAAATTCAGTAAAGATGTTGAATTTACAAGAAACGTTTTTCTCGAAATCCCCAAAAATATTTTTCGCAACAACAGAAAAGTGAACATATTCAAAACCATAAAACCATTTGATCTAAAAGTCGTAGTTTATTGAAAAAGAGAATTATTCAAGAAAATGACAAAATTTTGAAATAAATAAACATTTTTGAAAAAGTCCAAAAAGTAGGATTTTGAGAACAAAATCGAAATTTCGAAAAACAAATTTTGAGGAGCAAGCGAATTTTAGGTAAAAGACTATTTTAGAAAGATTCGAAATTTTGAAAAAATAAGACGAATTTACCAAAAAAATGAAAAAAATTATTAAAATATTAAATATGGGATATTGAGATAAAAATCAAGATTTCCTGAAAAAGGCAAATTTTAGAAAACCAGTTAAAATTTCTACAAAAAATCAGAATCTAAAAGATCGAAATTTTTAATAAATGTTCAGAAAAATATCGGAATTTGAAAAAAAAATTCGAGAAAACTTTGAAATGGAAAAAAAATTGTCCAAAGAAAATCAAATTTAAAAAAAAAGTCAAAAAGATAGTTAAAATCCCAAGAAATGGACGATATTGTAAAAGAATTGTTGCAAAAAAATCTAAATTGTAAGAAAAGCATTTAATTTTAAGAGGAAAATCGAATATTTATTTTCTCTGGACTCTCTGAACGAGCCAGAGGAAGACAGGCTCCCTACCTTGCCTCAACAGGAGTCAGAAAATGTCAAATATTATGATAACACATCAAAATTTTGACAAACAAGTTGAAACTACCAGAAATTTGGATTAAAAAAGGGTTGAAATTTACAAAAAAATTTTTGTCCTTTCACAAAAATTTTAAATCTCTAAAAAACATACCTTTTTGTCAAAAGATCGACCAGATTTCAAAAAAGAGGCAAATTTTAATAAACAAGCTGAAATTTTCAGAATCAAAAAATGCGAAATTTTCAGGAAAAGTCGGATTTCGAGAAATGACGAAATTTCAGAAAAAAAACGAGGAACTTTTAAATTCAAAATTTTGGCAGTCATGTTTGATAAAAGAAGGCAAATTCACAAGATCAAACGAACTTACCTGTGAAGTTCGATCTTGATTATATGAGGTCTCGTCGAAGTAAATAGGGTCCCTCCCAATTCCCAAACCCGTATTTAGTTGCAAAAAATGTATAATCTTTGAAATAAGACTGAAGTATATGGGGAGCCGAGGTGCATACGCAGCGGGGACTGTGAGGGCATAACGAGATTTATGATTTGTTTATTTCTTTAAAATATGTGATCGTATCGCCTAGAATGAAGGTACTACAATTTATCCTATTTACTTCGACGAGACCTCATATAATCAAGATCGAACTTCACAGGTAAGTTCGTTTGGTCTTGTGATGATTATATTCGGTCTCGTCTCGTAAATAGGATAAATTGTAGATATTTAGAGCATGTTGCAAAAAATAAACCGTAGCAAATCATTTAATTGGATAGAGTATATTAATCAAGCGAAATAAATAAACTGCTTATATTACATCTGAATAATTGGGTTCTATCCAGATATTATGTCAGTCGTGGCCACAAAAATATTAGGGTTTAAGTTGAAGAAAAAGGTAGTCCTAAGAGGGGTTGCCTACGATTTCTCGAGAGGTTTGGAGTCTGAATTGAAAACCCAGTCTGATCTTCCAATAAAAAGTTTTATTAATATCTATAGCAAAGGTTCTCGAAGTATTGGACTGTGGCTGTTGTCAACAGAGTAGTTAACTTTGAGATAATGCCAAGGTTTTTTCTTTGTATCTTCAAACCTGTGGAGAAATGTTAAGACTACCGAAGTATTTGAAAGACTAAGGGATTTAAGTGTACCGGTTCTAAGCATATCAACCTTTTCGAAAAATGTTGGAATCTGAAGTTCTGGCATAGATTTGGACCGGCCTTCTGGGCTAATAATGAACCAAAAAGAGTTAAGAGAGCTAAATACAGATTTAAAAGCATTCCTTGAGAACGTTGTTTTGTAGAAATGTTTTCTTGATAAAAGACTGTTCTCGAGGAAAGCTGGGCTGTAAATGGTTGAGGAGTGCTGCCCAAGAAAAGTAAATCTACGACCACTGTGTCCTGAGCTTAGCCACTTATAAGTCCTTTGAAGAGGCAGAGAATGATTAAAGAAAGGGAAAAGCGAAAAGGTGTAAAATCGACTAACTGATATCAACGCGGCTTCCTGGGTCACTGGTCCTGAAAAAGTAAACCTTACTTTTCGTATTTATGCGGCTAGCAAATAAATTAATGACCAAGGAGCCCAATTTTCGAGTCAAGAGTCGAAATGCTGTATTTTGGAGTGACCGTCCTGTATCCACTTATAATCCTTTTTAAGTTTTATCTGCCTCGACATTTTCTGTTGACTTCATGTAACATGGAATAATGACGATACTTTGAAACTCGCACCCTTGCCAAATTGATTGAGTGAAAATGTTTAATTGTGTACACTATCCATGTCATTCAATATTCATGCATCATATTGCGGTAGTCTTACAAATATTACAGAGAACAGAGAACTGAACAGTTTTTTAATTGTTTGGTATACCATTTCTGTCCCAAAAATTGAGTTAGAAGTTCTAAATAATTGATGGGATGGGTCTTGCCTTTCTCGGACCAAAAACCAAGAGAACATTCGGCGAAATATTTCCATAACGAATGCGTCTTTCTGTAGAGAGTGTTACCATATTTCAAGTTTTCTAGCTGCCAATAAATGCTAGAAATCGAGCCGATTGCAGGGAGCGTTGTAATTTTCCTGGCTTCTAAAAAATTTATGTGTTCGACAAGTTTGATGTACCAGAAAGCCATAATTTAAAGCTGGGCAAACTGACACCAAGTTTTCCCTTAATGTGGGGAAACATTCTGCGTTGTCATAATTGTTTTGTTTGTTTTAGGGTGAGATGGAACATCCACTTTTTTCAAATTGAATTGAGATTCTGAAGAGTTAAAAAACACACCTAAATAGACTCATTTATTAACTGGGAGCAAACAGCTGTTGATATAGCTATAATTGAAAGTAAATTGAGATACTTAGGTCTGAAGAATTGCGATAATTGATAATGAGACCCCAATGTTACAATTAGTTTATTGTTTGAAATATATCGGAAACACTACCTTTATAAGAAACTACCCATGGAGATAATAATTCAAAAAGACTAAGGGCATCAGCCTTTCTTATTTTTTGAATGCATCTATTATTAGGGTAAAATTTATACCAAAACAAACACAAGTATATTCGTTCATTTTGCCACTGAATGAAAATCTGAATCATTGAGGCCAGGAAATGGGTGTTTTCCAAGTCAAGTTTTGTCAAAATAATTTAACTAAATTGAGCTAGTAGCGACCCTACAATCTTCCATTTCATTATGGCTTTTCAAAATTAGCATGAAACGAAAGAATATAAGATTTGAATAAGAATTATACGTTCGAGGCTTCAGAAAGTAGCCTCAGATTTTAAAATGGCATCGATAGATGCAGAAAGGAATGCGTTTCATTTCTTCCAGTCATCAGTGGGGTTAGTCCACTAGGAGTCAAAGAGTTAAAGGCGAATCAGGCTTTAACACCTCTTAGCCACAATAAAGTAAGACTATTGGTGATCAGAATTTTCCAACTCTTATAAAAATGTCTTAAACGTCCAGCCATTTTCCATACTTCTCTCCACTCTAGACTTCTACTGGCGTTGTATATATAACGCATTCTCTTGAAGTTTAAACAGCTTTTAAAACTCTATCTGCCGGGGGTTCGACTAATGTTCAGGCATACGAAAACCTTCGTCGAAGAACTTTCAGTAGGTCCATAAAGATGCGAACACTATCGCTCTACTATCGCTCCCCTCCCCGCCCCTCTTTGTGGAACAACGCTTAAAGTGCTTTATCGATAGCAGAAAAGTAGGCACCAAGTGGAATCTGCCTATTGCATAGGGGCTCGTCCCTCTGGGAGACGAAGAAAGGAATGGCTTGTTCTAAAACAGGATATAGGTTTGGAGCTCCAATATTGACACTGTTGTCTAGGTCTAATTATTTTCATATTATACCCATTCTTTCCTTGCAAACTAATTGAGCTTTAACAAGATGGAGCCATCTAACGGAAATTTTTGGATGGGTGAGGGGCGTGAAATATAAAACACATCAACTTAATTTTCCAAATGTATAAAAGGGGCAGACTTCCACATCTCGAATAGCAGGAGGTTCCCCCTTCTCCAGACATGTTCCTAAATATTTTGACATAAGTCAAAAGATCAACGGAGGAAGATTTTACATCGGCTATTAGCTATTAGTGGAATCAAACAACTGTAGGTACCGTGATTTAATGGAGGCAGTTGCAGTAGGCAACCGTATGTAGACATAGGGTTATCCAAAAAACTACTCTTTGTGAATATCAATGTTCAATAAGCGCTGTAGTCAAAGGCAAATTGCCATTGCAGATTTCGCGGTGGAAATCGCATATAAAATGTAACCCTTAGATACTGTAATCAGCAAAAAACAGTAAACGTTTTGCAGCGTACGTTTTACAGTGTATGTTTTGCAGCCAGTATTGTGATGCAATAGTGGCAGTTGCAACAGAACATGTAAAAATGCGGCCATTCCAAACTGTGCTTTGTCAATGTCAAGTTTCAGCAAGCATATGTAGTCTAGGCAAGAAAACATTTCGTAAGGTAACCAATACTGTAATAAAAAAACAGTAAGGTAAGCAGTGCAAATGGTGCGATTCAATGGTAACGATTTAATCAGGACAGGAAGCGATGATATCATTAAAGAACTGAAACTTTTGAAGGTTAAACAAGCCCATGTAGTCAAGGCCAGAATACCATTCAACATTTTGTAAGTGAACCATTACTGGAATCAAAAAACAGTAAGGCATACAGCGCAAGTGCTGCAACTTAATGGTGGTAATTGCAGCAGGACATCTAGAGATGCGGTCCTCTAAAAGCTGCAGCTGCTGACTATCATGGTTCAATAAGCACATGTGGTCAGGCCAGTATACCATTGAAAAGTTCGTAATCAAAAAACAGTAAGGTAAGCAGCGCCACTGCAGCAACTCAATGGTGGTAAATGCAGCAGTACATCTAGAAATACTATAGTCACATATAATCAAGGCCGGTATACCAGAAAAAAAATTGTAAGTCAACCAGTACTGTAATCAAAAAACAGTAAGTTATGCAACGCAAGTGCTGCGTTTCAATAGTGGCCATTGCAACGGTACATGTAGAGATCCGGCCATCCAAAAATTGCAGTGTGTGAATGTTAACATTTAACAGGCACGTGTGGCCAAGGCCTATGTACCATTGACATTTTTGTGAGACAACCATTACTGTAATCAAAAAAGAGTAAGGTAAGCAGTGTAAGTACTGCGATTCAGTAGTAGGACATATAGTCGGACATGCGGTCCTCCAACGACTGCGGTTTGTGAACATTAAGGTTCGGCTAGCACAAGTAGGCCAACACTTTATATCAATGAACATTTCGTGCTAGAAATCACAAAGAATTCAACAGTCAACTGTAATCAAAAAACAGTACGTTTTGCACCTTAAAGGCTGCCATCCCATGGTAGTGGTAAGAACAACATGTGGTCATTCAAAACAAAGGTCGACAAACATTGTAGTCAAGCACCGACTATTGCGGGCATAAATGAGATATGTTAGAACTTATAGAGTTTAAAAGAAATTTAACAGATTCTTGTCCGAGCGATCCAACGAGAGCTGCCTTCTACCGTCCCCTTCATAAACGCTGACAGCTTTATTGCTGTGGGTTTGCTTTCCTTGCTGTGTATGAAAGGAATATTATATCACCTAACCACATCTCTTTATCAGAGACTTGAAAGAATTTGTAGAAAAGTTGAGAAATAAAGGCATGGATGTGTTGTTTTAAATCAATTTGGTGTAATTTACCCGAAATAAATCAGTAAAAATCTAAAATATAGAAGTCAAAAGTGACATCAAACCGGCTAAAGGAGGGAAAATACATTCAAAATTATTTTCCATCGCGGGGCTGTGTAACTGAAAACGTCTTGTGGGCTTCCATCTTGCCCACTATTGCAATTATCGAAGCAATTTGATAACACTTTAATTGAAAGGGGATGGCTACCGACTCCGAGGGCTTTTAACAATTTTACGGGCATAACACGCACTCGCGAACTACTTTCTTTCTTAGAAAGTTAACATGTCGCGTCCTAAACGCATCGCACAAAAACAAAGACTGAAGTATATGGGGAGCGGAGGTGCATACGCAGCGGGGACTCTGAGGGCATAACGAGATTTATGATTTGTTTATTTCTTTAAAATATGTGATCGTATCGCCTAGAATGAAGGTACTACAATTTATCCTATTTACGAGACGAGACCGAATATAATTTATAAATAAATGCAAAATTTTAAAAGAAAAAGTCATAATTTGTAAAAAAATATACAAAATTTGAGAAAAAGGTAGAAATTTCGAAAAAATGTTTCATGGAAAGGATGAATTCAGGAAGAATTGGAAAGTCCTCCAATTGAATACATAACAATTTTTAGTTTGCTCCATGAACGGGGGGGGGGGGTGCAAGCGCCCCAGCATTCATATTTTTCTCACATGCGGCCTGCGCAAAATTTTTTGGCTTTGCAATTGGCCCGCTGTAAAAAAAAGGTTGCTCATCCCTGCTCGAGCCCCCCCCTCCTTGGATCGTTACTTTTTAAGCAAATTGTTAACAATTTAACTTTTGAACATATTCTAATTATGATTTACTATCCGCAAAATGTTGACTTGTATTCAATGTTGATTTTTATTCGCAGGCTGTGGAGACGATCGCCTATCCTCCTGAGGTTCCACCCGAGGGCGGCGTCAGTTTGTGGATAATAATAGTTTCAGTGATCGCCGGACTGCTGTTGTTGTTAGTGTTAATATTCATTTTGTACAAATGTGGTTTCTTCAAAAGGAATCGCGTGGATCACACGTTATCGGGCAACTTGAAAAAGCAAGGAGAGTCCGAGAATTTGTTAGATAAAAAGTAGAAATCGAGTTTCTGCTTCCTCCAATTGTGATATAATTTAAAATGCCTTGTTATAGTTAGATTAAGGGTGACTTTTTGTGGTGATTGATTGACGTACGGGTGAATCTGACTGCAATCGCATTCAATCTGTTGACCAGTTTGTCGGGATAATTTTCTCTTCATTCAGAGTGTTTTATGGTCGTTGTGAATGTGATTGTAATCAGGATAACAAATGAAGCAATTGTTGGCTAATGAGAGTCTGATTTTCGAATGCAATACAATCAAAAGCTTGACATTATTTGTTGCCCTTTCGTGTTTTAAATTCGATTTTAATAAAGAAAACATTAGAGTATTTCATCAAGAGTTGTCTTATTTTTAAATGTGGTCATAATTAAACAGGTTGAAAGCTAGAATGCATATAAACTCTCATGATAAAGAGGCCATGTCTTTTTAAATCCAGTTACAATAAAAAATGAATTGAGATATTTATCTAATCGAATTTACAGCCGCAAAACATCCAGGCTTTTTGATTCCAAGCAAAGGGGAACTTAATCAGTATGTTTTGGGTAAATTAGGTTCTCCTTTTTTTTGATTTAGAGCAGGGGTCGGCAAACTTTTAAGCCAAAAGAGCCAACCGCAATAAAAATGTTGGTTTCGTGAATTTCAAAGAGCCACAAATTTTTATTTCTGATTTTACATTTTATTTCAAAATTAAATCAGATAAAGCAGACAAAATATGGGACAGGGACAGATCCCTTTGACTCATGCAGTCAAACGAAAACATATTCAGCACAAAAGACCTTTTATTTTTCAAAATTTAGCGCTTTATTTCAAAATTTGCCTTTTTCTCGCAAATTCGACTTTTTTAACTTTCCTCTATATTCGTCTTTTTTTTAACTATGTATTTTATTCCTAAAAATAGACTTTTTTCCCCTAAATCTTCCTTTCTTCTTAAAACCCGACAATCTGTGAAAATGTTTACTTTTTTCTAATTTGACTCGACTTGCTTCTCAAAAATTCATCTTTTGTCGATTTTTTTAATAAAAAAGGTAAAAATTTGAAGTAATAATTTGGGGATGTTAAATAAGAGTTTTTGAAGATGTCGACCTTTTTCGCAAAGTTTTCTTTTTTCGAAATTTAGATCTATTCTTAAATTTGACTTTTTTCCAAAATTATATTTTTTTGACTTTGTTCTAAATTGCGGCTTATTTCTCGAAATTTCTATTTTTTTTTAAATTACGTTTCTTTTCCAAATTTTACCATTTCCCCAAATATTGACTTTTACTGAACATTTAAACATTTTATTTATTTTCTGGAAATTTCGACCTGTTTCGCAAAATTAGGTGCTTCTCGAAATTTCAACTTTTAACTGAAAATTCGACATTTTATTATGTTTGTGCCAGCTGCGATTTTATCTAGAAAATTCATCCATTTTCAGAATGTTTGACTTTATCTAAAAATTTGAAAGTTTTTTTTTAATTTGACTTTTCTCGGGAAATTTTGACCTTTTTTTAAAGTTCAACATTTTTCTCGAAACTGGAAGTTTTATCGACATTTCTTTTTATTTAGAAATTATTTTACCAATTTTCTTAAAATTCGAATTGTTCTGAAAACTTGAAGTTTTCTTTTTATTCGTCTTGTTCTCGAAATTTCAAATTTATTCTCAAAATTTAACTTTCTCTGAAAAATTGCAAATTATTTATTTTCTTATTCTCTGAAAAACTTCGACTTTTTAAAGTTCGAGTATTTTTTCAAAGCTGTCATTTTTTAAAATTTCTCTTTTCAAGATTTTACAATTTTTCACAAAATACAAATTTGTTTAAAATTTCAGGTTTTTAAATTTGTTCTAGGTATCAAACCATTGTCAAAATTCGACGGTTTTTTTCTAAAATTTTACATTTTTAAAAATTTTTGACCAATTCATATTTTTCGAAATCGCTTTCTTTTTTAAATTCGGATTTTTCCGAAAATATTAACTTTTATTTCGAACTAAATTCATCTATTTTGAAATCGCAAAATTTGATTTTTTTCTTAAAATCTGAATTTTTTTAAAAAAGTTTAATACTTCTCCAAATTGGTAATTTTATCAACATACTCTTTCCTTTAGAAATTATTTTACCAATTTTCTCAAAATTTGATTTATCTGAAAATGTGGTTTTTTTAATTCGTCTTATTTTCGAAATTTCAAATTTGTTCTCAAAATTTAATTTTCTCTAAAAAATTGCGTATTTTTATCGAAATTTGGAACTTTTCTTAAAATGTTGACTTTTTCCTTGATATTTTTCCTAAAATTTTTCCTAACATTTGACTTTTTATACTTCTCTGAAAAACTTCGACTTTTTTAAAGACCGACACATTTTTAAACTTCCAGTTTACTTTTACAATTTCTCTTTTATATAAAAAATTTTAAGTTTTTAAATTTGTTTGGGTTTCAATCTATTGTCGAAATTCGACGTTTTTTTTCTGAAATTTTGCCCTTATTTGAAAACTTTAGACAAATTCATTTTTTTAAACCCTTCATTTTTTCCAATTTTTTTCGAAATCTCTTCCTTTTTCTCGAAATTCTTTCTGGGAAATTTTGACCTTTTTTTTTAAAGTTAAACACTTTTTCTTAAAATTTTCTTTCGAAAGTATTTTACCAATTTTCTCAAAATTCGTATTTATCTGAAAATTTGGATTTTTTTAAATCCTCTTGTTTTCGAAATTTCAAATTTATTCTATTTCTTAAAATTTAAACTTTATCCTTGAAATTTTTCCTAAAATTTGAGTTTCTTCTTCTTCTCTGAAAGACTTCTACTTCTTTAAATTTCAACATTTTTTTTTAAATTTTCAGTTTGTTCTTATAATTTCTCTTTTCGAAATTTTGTAATTTTTCAACAAATTTAAAATTGTCTGCAAATTTCGGGTGTTTAAATTTGTTTTGGGTTTCAATCTATTGTCGAAAGTCTACGTTTTTTTTCAACATTTTTTTTGAGAACTTTCGATAAATGCATTTTTTTCGATATTTCTCCCTTTTTTCCAATTTGGTAAATCACTTCATTTTTCAATTTTTTTAGAAATCTCTTTCTGTTTCTCAAAATGCGGCTTTTTCTGGGACATTTTAACTCGTTTTTAAAGTTCAACACTTCTCGAAATTTTCTTGGAATTTTCTTTCGAAAGTATTTTACCAATTTTCTCAAAATTCAAATTTATCTAAAAATTTTGAGTTTTTATTTTAATTATTCTTGCTCTCGAAATTGAAAATTTATTTTGAAAATTTAGCTTTCTCTGGAAAATTATAATTTTTTATCAAAATTTCGAGCTGTTCTAAGCTTTTTCCATGAAACTTTTCCTGAAATTAGATTTTTTCTTCTTCACTGAAAAACTTTGACTTTTTTAGAGGTCGATAATTTTTTTCTAAGCTTCCATTTGATTTTTACAATTGCTCTTTTAGAAATTTTTCTATATTTCAAAAAATTCAAAATTGTCCAAAAATTTCAGGTTTTCGATTTTTCCTAGGTTTCAATCTATTGTCGAAATTCTGCGTTTTTTTTTCTGTTCTATTGAGAACTTTTGATAAATTCATATTTTTCGAAATCTCTTGCTTTTTCTCAATTTTTTCATCTCTTCCTTTTTCTCATTTTTTTCGAAGTGTCATTCTTTTTCTTAATTTTTTCGAAATCTTTTTTTCTCAAAATTTGTTTTTTTCTGGAAATTTCAGCTTTTATTTCGAACTTTCTGTAAATTATTTTTTTTTCTCACAAAAAGTAATTCAACTTTTTTTCACGAAATCTGGAGTTTGTGGAAAATTTACAAATAAAAATGTAAAAATCATGAGAAAAATATTTTTTAGAAACTTCGACTCCCCAAGTTAGTCTTTTTCTAGAAATTTCAAATTTCAAATGTTTTTTCAAAATGTTAATACAAATCAATCAAAAATTTTGGAAAAATGCTACTTGAAATCATAACTTTTTGTCAAAATTTAAATAAAACTTAAAAATTCCTAGAAAAGTATTTTTGGAAATTTCGACTTCTGTAGGTCACTTATTTAACGAGTGTTTGCATGTCTGTCCACTCTAGCTTTTATTTTATTATTTATTTATTGAGGGTAATTTAAAGAGCCGCAATTTTCTTTTAAAAGAGCCACATGCGGCTCGCGAGCCGCGGTTTGCCGACCCCTGATTTAAAGCTTTGTTTTGCTTGCAAAAACTGACAGAATTTCATGAGCACCAGACTGCATTCGATGCTTTTCCACAATAGGCTCGTTCAAAAAAGTTGACGATATAGAATTGAAAAAAAATTCTATCTCTATTTCTGGTTTTCAAAACTAGATGTCATTGAAGAGCTTGAATCAAATACTTGATTGATAAACTAGGTTTGTTTACGGCGTAGACATTTTAACTATGATTTGATTTAGACTCGCACTGTTTGGGGTGGTATCGGCCTAAACTCTTTCGTATAAAGTCATGTTATGTGGCATTTGACTAAAAATCCTATTTCCTTTGATTAACATGTACTTAGTATTGTAAATATTTTTAGCTAGATTGCTTATTGTTATGTTTTATAGTAAAAATCAGTTTTATTTAATTTGGCAGCTGTTATTTATAAATTTTATAATAAATTATTCGCTATTAGAAGAAATTTTATATTAAAATTGTATTGTTACGATGCGATTAGATGAAATTATACAGAATTTTGTTACGATTTCCTAATCTTTCATTTGTAAATATGTTTATCTTGTAGTTAATATTATAAGGACACTGCCATTATAAAATGTAAATTTTGTATGATATTTTTAATTTAAAAATGTAATTTTTTGAACTATGAACGAAATAAATGCAAAAAACCCGGTAACTGTAAAGTTAATTTTCCCAAACCTTCTTTAATTTCCGTTTAAAAACATTTGTTTTAAAATGGCAGGATTTTTTTGCTGAGAAAGTACTCTTGGACAATTTAAAATTTTCCAAAGAATTGAAAGAAATTCTAACGTTCCCGTAAAATTTTGAATGAAATTGACTTTTTCCCGGCTTAATATGTTTACCTTTGAAATTTCAAGAAGATAAATTAAATTTCAGAAATCAACATTAAATTTTTGATTAACAAAAGAATTTGGCTTTTCCTGAAAATATAGACTTTGTTCGATATTGTACTGTTGACATAACAACAAAGATAATAAAATAATTCACGATTAGAAAGAAAATGTCAATTATTTATTCATCATAAATTATACAGTTTATAAAGAAGAAACCAGCGAAAAACATATATTTTAATGGTGCCATCGAGCGCTATTCGTGAGTGAGTAACAGGGAGTATGCCTGCAAGACAGTAAGAGTCGTTAGCCCAAGAGTCACACAGCAGTCAGCAATTAACATGAAGTCTCACTCCAGAAAAAAAAACATTGCAATAACACATCGGCGAACATTTCATAGGAAGTCATTTCGAGCCATCGAAATTTTGAAATATTTATATTGAAGTTATACATAATATCATTTGCAGATAGATATCAAATACTTTTTGAAGCATTAGCTAAGCTTGTTAGTGTACCTTATCAAAGGAAATCAAAAGAGAAGTTTCGAGTTACAATCGGTCAGAAATTAGTGGGGTAAGTACACAGCGTCTCCAGAAAATATGCAGTAAGTTAGTCAAAGTAGTAAATTTACATATGAGCGTCACAAGGATAAAAGTAAGTGGATTTTTGGTTTCATTGTCCAATATTGACCTTTCGCATTTCTTGTATATAACCGTTTAATGGAAAAAAAGAGAATGGATAAACTTAAGCATCAAATATTACATTAAAGGGCAAAAAAGCAGATTTATAAACTATTTAAATACATTTGTGGCGCATAAAACTTACAGTGAATTAAAAATGAGAAGGGCCAAACTAGAAACTTGTTTAAACGAATTCAACGAGATTCAAGCAAATTGAGTTGATCACTAAAATTATTGATAATGAAGAAATAAAAGAGTTTGAGAATAGTTTCTTTGGGGTATGTGCTAGGGCAGATGATTTCTTAGAAAAGTACAATAAGCACTCATTAGTTTTTTCACCAGAAGCACCACATTTTGCAGAATTAAGCTTCCAAATTAAATTACCTCCAATTAATCTTCCAATAGTTCAGTGGCACTTATGAGGAGTGGAATGATTTTTCGATTTTTTTCAATCTCTTATTGATACAAACAAATGTCTATCTGCAGTTCAGAAGTTCCACTACTTAAAATCATCATTACAAGGGGATGCTCTGCAATTAATTCAAGCTATAGAAACAACAGAACAGAATTATTTAGTCGCACTTGAATTATGAAAGAATCGTTTTGAAAATAAAAAACTTATATCCCTGAGTCATATTAAAACATTGTTTGAAATTCAATCGCTACAAAAGGAGAGTTTTCCTGGATTAAGACAATTTTTTGACAGATTTCAGAGACACCTTAGAGCATTAAAATCAATGGATCACATAGATAGAGATCTTTTTGAGATGTTCTTAATATTTTTACTATCCTCCAAATTGGATAAAACAACACATAGAGAACGGGAAGAAAGAGCTCTTGAAAAAGAGGCGTTGTCAACCTATAGAGAATTCAGTGAGTTTTTGCAGCATAGATGTAATTATTAGAATCATTGCAGAGAAATGTGGGTAATCAGACAACACAGTCACAATCGACTACTCACAAAAATTCAAACACAATTAAAACCTAATAAGGTTTAAAACACATTTGTTGCCACACAAGCAAAGAATAGATCAAAAGGCCACACAAGTTTTTTATATGTGAAAAATTTTTAAATATGAATGTGAATGATCGCATTGCAGAAGTAAAGAGATTACGTCTTTGCTTCAATTGTTTGGGCTATAATCACACATACAATCAATGTCAATTGGGTCCATGCAAAAAATATTCGAAGAAACACAATACCTTGTTACATTTAGAAAATTCTGGATTTAATACAGGTAACATGCATACTTCGTTGGCGGCAGGAGATTCAAGTAATTTGAGTAAGGTTACACAAGTCGTACAATCAAATTTTACTCAAAATATGGTTCAAGATACATTGCACACTAATAATTCAATGTCACAAGTATTATTAACCACAGCGTTATTAAATGTTTCCAACGCTAATGGTAAATGCATTGCATGCAGTCTTACTGGACTCAGGTTCTCAGTCAAATTTTAGAACTACAGAAACTTGTAGATTGTTAAACCTCAAACTGACACAGGAAAATATGACAATTAGAGGCATAAACAGCTCAGTATCACACATTTCAGGATTAGTTATAGTGAAATTATCATCACGGGTCACTTCATATGAAACAAATCTCAATTGTTTTGCTTTACCGAAAACCACAGAAAAATTGCCTATGGTCAATATAAACGTGTCATCTTTTGAAATTTCTTCAGGAATCATGTTAGCAGATCCAGATTTGCAACATCTAACAAAATTGATCTTTTGATTGGAGCTGAAATTTTCTTTCAAGTACTATGTCCCAAAAAAATTATGTCACATAAAAATAATCCTGTATTACAAAACACACAATTTAGTTAGGTTGTTTCTGGAAGAATGGCCCACAATTCAAGACATAATTTAAATGTCTGCAATTTAAACATTAACGAGATGTTAAGCAATCAAATTTAAAAAAATTGCGAATTGGAGAACATAGATTCAAAACCAGTTATGTCAATTGAGGAAGCGAATTGTGAGTTGCATTTTCAAAATAACTTCTCTCGCAATTTAGATGGTAGATTTTGTGTGAAATTACCATTTAAGGAGAATGTACATTTGTTGGGCAATTCTAGAGATACAGTCGAAAAAAGATTGCTCAATTTAGAAAAACGATTTCAAAAGGATGTCTTTTTTAAATTGCAATATAATAATTTCATTCAGGAGTATATCAATCTGAATCATATTTCTTTGTTGAGAAATGATGATTCCACAGAGTTCTACATACCGCACCATGCTGTGATAAAGCAAGACAGTTTGACGACCAAATTGCGAGTAGTATTTGATGCCTCAGCTTAGACCAATTCTGGAGTGGCACTAAATGCTACATTAATGAACGGTTCGGCTATTCAAAGAGAACTTTTTGAAATAATCATTTCTTTTCGACTTCATCCGGTAGTTCTTACAGCTGAAATTGAAAAATTCTTTAGACAAATTCAAATTCACGAAGATGATCGCAAGTATCAAAAAATTTTCTGGCGGGAAGATCCAGATCAGAAGATACAAACATGCACACTAAACACTGTTACCTATGGTACCACAACAGCACCATTTCTATCAGTAAGATGTTTACGTCAATTAGCTTTAGAGTACGAGACACTGTTGCTGCTGAAGCTATTCGAAGTGACTTCTATGTTGACGATCTTCTCACAGGAGCACAAACATAAGATGCTTCAACACTTTACACAGAGATAACACACATACTCACATCGGGATGTTTGGAGTTGCGAAAATGGAGATCAAATCGTCCAGAAATGTTCGATCTTACTCTGTCAAATTCAGAAATCTATGTTGTGGCTAATGATAAATTGGAAGGTTCAAAAACTTTAGGATTATTATGGGATTCTACCAATGATATTTTTAAATATCATTGCATAGATCCAAATCCTATTCACACAAAATGTTCTATACTATCTAGTATTGCACAGATTTTCGATCCATTGGGATTTTTAGGACCAGTAGTCACGTTAGACAAATTAGTGATGCAAAAGCTTTGGCAACTAGTCTAGATTGGGATGAGACATTACCACCAGATATACACAAGCAATGGTCCAACTTACAAAAACAATTACTTACATTAAACAATATTTCTGTATCAAGACAAGTCACTACATTCTCAGAATACACACGTCTGAGTCTGCATGGATTCTGTGATGCAAGTCAAAGAGCCTGCAGTGCTTGCAATTATGCTAGAACCTCAGACAAAAACGGAAATGTTGCTGCTAAAATTCTATGCTCTAAAGGAAGAGTTGCACCACTTAAAACTATAAGTTTGCCAAGGCTAAAATTATGTGCGGCTCAGTTATTATCACATTTAATTACTAAGGTAGTACCCAGTTTAAAAGTATATATTGACAGTTGTTACTTGTGGACAGATTCCACAATAGTATTATGTTGGTTTGCTTCTTCACCAACTGCATGGAAAACATTCATAGCCAACAGAGTGATCGATATTCAAAGTCACACCAGTAAATACAAGTAGCAACATGTCAAAACTGCAGATAATCTTGCTGAT
This sequence comes from Dastarcus helophoroides, assembly GCA_028583605.1. NCBI lineage: Eukaryota > Metazoa > Arthropoda > Insecta > Coleoptera > Bothrideridae > Dastarcus > Dastarcus helophoroides. The sequence goes on from CM053328.1 coordinate 8,548,131, forward strand.
GCAATATCCAGAGGCCTTAACCCTGACCAACTACTAACCCACAGTTTATGGTGGAACGGACCTAGGTGACTTTTGCAAGATCGAGAAGACTGGCCTATCACTTCAACTAGCCCCATTCCTGAAGTTGATTTTGAAAAAAGAAAAACATAAATGTGTCTACAGATCTAATTTAACAAGATAATGACTTTTTTCTCAGATATTCCTCAGTCACTAAGCTGATACGTATTACAGCATATCTTCTGCGACTCAAACAAAACCGTTCCAAAGGCACCAATCTGGTGTTTCAACTTGAGAAGAGATAAAAGAAGCGTTAATTTGTCTCATAAGATTAGTTCAAGGATAATCCTTTTCAGAAGATGTTGACTCACTACAAAAGAATGGTACTGTGCCTAGCCGTAGCAAATTGTTGACCTTCTCTCCCTTTCTGGACAAAAATGGATTAATACGTGTAGGAGGCAGACTACGACGAGCCAATTTGTCATAGGATCAAAAACATCCTTTAATTCTTCCTTCTTCGCACAAATTCACAGAACTACTTATCTAGAAAGAACACATATCCTTGTTGCATGCTGGACCACAAGCAACTCTGGCAGCCTTACGACTAAAATTTTGCATTTTATCAGGTCGACAAGCAGTTAAAAAAGTAATCAGAAGATGTATAACTTGCTTTAGACATAAACCAAACACTATCTATATATCCGATTATGGGAGATCTACCAAAGGAAAGAATTACACAATCAAGACCTTTCCTGAACATCGGCGTTGACTATGCAGGACCAATTACTTTGAAGGAAAGCCACAGACGTGGTCGTATTCCCACATATCCCTGTTATGTCGCCGTATTTATTTCTCTATCCACAAAAGCAATTCATTTGGAGTTAGTTTCTAGTCTCAGCACAGAAGCCTTCATTGCAGCCTTGAAACGATTTACAGCTCGTCGAGGTAAATGTGCGAACATTTTCTCAGACAACGCAAGTGATTTCATCAAGGCTAACAAGACATTGAAGGAAATGGAAGCGCTTCTTAGTTCAGATAATCACTGGAACACCGTACACACCTACACAGCAAATGAAGGCATTTCTTGGCATTTCATTCCAGCGCGATTCCCCACATTTGGTGGAATTTGGGAAGCTTCAATTAAGTCATTTAAATATCACATGAAGAGAATAACAGACAACTCTGTATTTACGTTCGAAGAGTATTACACATTTTTAATACAAGTTGAAGCTTGTCTAAACTCTTGTCCCTTAACACCACTTTCAAACGACCCCAATGATTTATAATAATAATAATAATAATAATAATAATAATTTATTGCATATTCTTAGTATAAAGAGGCTACAAAACACAAAAACTACAGAAATTAAATGCTAAACAATTATTTATATACTAATCATTGGTTATAATTAATTAAAATATGCAAAAGGAACTGAAAACACAATATGTGATCTAGTTCAGTCCCCAAAAGAAAGAAAAGAAAAAAAAAATATAATTATAATTACTAATAATACTGTATACTGTCGTGGTATTCTTAGATTAATTATTTAACTATAAATAAAATTAAAAAATTAAGGACAGGAAGAAATGAAATACAGGTATTTACAACGCCAGGATTTTAAACATTTTCAGCTAAAAACATTTTTCTTACTGCTACTTTAAATAATTTAAGATTTAAGTTTTTTAGACGGGATGGTACAGCGTTGTATAGAATATAAATATTATACGTAAACGATCTATGAAAGAGAGAAGTTTTATAAGAAGGTGGTGAAATTTGACCCTTAAATCTTAAATTCAATGTATGCACATCCGTTCTGTATTTAATTTTAGCAGTTAGGTAACTAGGTGTGTCATTAATTTGCAAACTGTGATATAAAACCAGAGAGTGTAACATGCGTCTTTGCTTCATATTTAGCCAATTTGCATCTTTTAATTTAAATGAAACAGGTTGATATTTTCTAATGCCATATATAAATCTTAGGCAGGATTTTTGTACTTTTTGTATTTTATTAACATATTCCTTATCAAGACATGGACCATACACCACATCGCTGAAATTAAAATGACTTAAAACCAAACTATCAGCAAGTAACTTTTTTAACTGTTGTGACAAAAAATGTCGTTGCGGATACAATATTTTCAAAGAGGTGTATGCTGAACTAATGCATTTATGGACGTGATTTTTAAAGCGTAAATCGGTATCTAAAATTACACCTAAATTACGTTTGCTATTGGTACATTCCACCAAGTTGCCATTGAGTTTTATTTTTATTTTTCTTTCAATTTCCTCCCTATTTTTTCCAAATACCATTAGAGATGACTTTGAGGGATTTATTTTTAGATTATGTTTAGCTGATATCGATGTCAAATAGTCCAAATCTTCATTAATAAAATTTTCTGCCATCATTAAATTATTTGGTTTAAAAGAATAGTACACTTGCGTATCATCGGCATAAAAGTGCACTTTGCAATGTTTTAAACCTGATAAACGGTTTGTATACATGCTAAATAACAGAGGCCCTAAAATTGAGCCCTGAGGAACACCACAATGTACACTTTCAGCCGTGGACGTACCTTTATTAGTCTGAACATATTGTACTCTATTTTGCAGATAACTTTTCATAAGATTAACGGCGTTATAAGAGAATCCCAGATAGTGTAAAATAGCCGCTATTAGTTCATGACTTATGGTGTCGAACGCTTTAGAATAGTCGAGGAGTATTAGAACTGTTGTTTTACCAGAGTCTGTTGCTCTAAGTATATCATCTGTAACATCTAACAGAGTTGTCGCGCAACTATGCATAAATCTAAATCCTGATTGTCGAGAGGGTAGCAATTGATATTTATCTACATGTCTTCTGATTTGATCATACAGGATTTTTTCGAGTACCTTTGACAAACAAGGCAATATACATATAGGTCTTAGATCGTTGTATTCCGATATATTGGGTTTTTTAGGTAGAGGTAATACACGAGCAATTTTCCAATTATTGGGAAAGGTATTATCTAATAAACAAGAATTTACGATATTTGTAAGATATGGCAATATAATCGGGCAACAGAGAAAAACCATTTCTAAATTAATCATATCTGAGCCTGTTGCTAAGGTCTTTATATTCAAGAGATGTTTTTTAACCTCCGCTATAGTTACTGTTGAAAAATCCAAAAACTCGTCAAAATTCATTTTTAGGTTTTGTTGATAAAAAATTACTAGGTTATTGTCAGCCGGAGCTACAGTACGTGATATTTGAAGAAAATGGTCGTTTATATCATTGGGAATATCTAAATTAGAAGGAAGTTGATGTTTTATATTTCTGTTATGTATGTTAAGTTCTTTCAGTTTTTTCCATAATAATTTACTTTTATCTTTATTGTTACGCACACAGAACTCTAAATAACTTTTTTTTTCATTAATAATTGCAACATTACACTGATTTCTAACTTGTTTATAATAATTCCAGGAGTTCTCTGACTTATTGGTTTTTACTTTCTTAAAAGCCTCATCTTTTAGTTTTATAAGCTGCATAATGGTATCTGTCAGCCATGAAGGCTTGATTTTTTTACCTTTAATGGAATGTAAAGGAGCTAATACATCAAATATATTAATTAATACATTATTAAAATACCTAACCTTCTCATTAATATCTTGAATATAAATCATATTCGTAAGCGGTGTCACTGCCAGGAACTCCTGCAGTAAATTTTTATCTATTCTCTTCAAATTACGTACTACTAAATTATTATCTAGCATCTTTTCATTTTCATTATTTATTAAACATTTAATTAGACAGTGATCCGAAATTTGTGAAATTTCTCTTACAATGCAGCTGTATCCTTTCCAATCATTGGGAATCAAAATTATATCTAGTAGACTCATAGTATTTTCACTAATTCTAGTAGGGTTATCCACAATTTGCTTTAAATTAAACAAGCCAACTAAATCGAGAAAGCTTATTACTCTCTTATTATCACAATCTAAAAAATTTATGTTCACATCTCCTCCACAGACAATTACATCACATTCTACTACGAGCTGAGATAGAGAATCTTCAAATATATGTTTGAATTCTTCAAAATTACTATTAGGAGGCCTATATAGTGATCCAAAAGCATAATTTTTACCTGATAATCTAACTTTTATCCATACCTGTTCTAGGGCCGCAGATGATGGAAGATTAATTATTGAGTACCTATATTTACTTTTTATATAAAATCCTACACCCCCTCCTCTGTCGCCCCTATCTTTCCTTGCAAAATTGTATCCGGCAACGCAAATTCGATCCCCAACAATACTTTCCGTTAACCATGTTTCACTAATACCTACAAAGTCAAAGTTTTCCTGCAGTACCAAAGTTTTAAAAGATGCAAAATGGTTTGTAAGAGATCTAACATTTAAAAACGAAAATGACAGTTTCTTCATACTAATATTACCACGAAACAGTACAAAGTAAAAAAAATCTTCTTTTTATTATTATTTTTAAATTATTTCTTTTTCTTTTTTTTTTTTTTTAATTTTAATTTTAATAACAAAATACTATGATAGCACTAATTCGCGCTCCCCTATAAATTACAATTATACAAATACAAAATGGTTATATCGATACCAGATCTTCTAAAGTTCTAACTATTTTTTTTTCATCTTCTTGTTTAATAAACACATTGCCATTTGCGGTCCAGCAATTGTTTTTATACTTTTTACGGGCTTCTTTATAAATTGAAAGATTACTTTTCGTAAGCATTTCTGATATTATATACGGTGATCCCGAGAGCTTAGTTTTTTTGGAGAACACATCGTTTCTTAGCCAGGTGTTGTTAAATTCGATTACCACTGGACGCGTTCGTTTATTCGCCGGATTTTTTTTACCCAAGCGATAACTTACTTTGATATCCCGTTTTTCTATTGGAATTTGTAGTTTATCTTGTATAATATTTAATGTGGATTCAATTAGATTTTCGTTACTCACTTCTGTGATTCCAAATACCATAATTTTTTGTTGATTATGCAGACGATTATTATATTCCACTTCACAAGATGTATTACTTATAAATTTGTTGATTTGCGTGATATGCATCTGCAGATCTTTGATTTCTTTTTTTACAAATGACTCAAAGTTTTCAAACCTGGTAATTAGATCTGTCCAAGTTGTAGATTTGCGATCATCAGCGACGTTGGTGGATATAAATTGGCCTTTAAATTTGTTAATTTCACTAGAGAAATGCTCCTGTAACTCGACCATGCGAGTATTGAGGTCTTTGATTGCTTTTGCGTCGTTTTTTGAAGGCATTTCAACTGCAACTGTAATATTTAACCACTATACTTAACACTTCACTAAAGCATTGATTGTTCTTATCCACTAACTATTGTTGTATAATAAATATTTGTAATTTAGCAATATATTTGGAGAGGAGCGAGACACGTGTTACTCAGGTCGCGCCATCATATCGAATTATCAGCACTTACTCCAGCTCATTTTATAATAGGAGACTTTTTTCAAGCCATTTCAAAGCCACATCTTACTAATGAAGTCATCACTTCATTAAAACGGTGGAACCATCTCCAGTTATTATTGCAGCACTTTTGGAAAAGGTGGTCATCGGAATACCTAGACTACCTACAAGGTAGCTCAAAATGGAAAATGAACAAACCCAATGTCCAGGTTGGTTAGATGGTATTATTAAAAGAAGAAAATCTGCCGCCATTAAAGTGGAAACTAGGACGAATAGTGAAGCTATACCCAGGAGAAGAAAAAGTAGTGCGCGTGGTACAAGTAAAAACAGCAAGTGCATCTGTGAAGCGTGCTGTTAACAAACAAATTAACAAAAATTTTGCCACTAGAGGACTAAATAAGCAGCAAATTAGCAGATTTCATTGTAGTTATTTTTTACATTTGCTTATGTTCATTGACTGACATTGTTCATTGTTATTTATAATGTACTTCTTATTTTTATTATACTTCATTGCATTGAAAGCAATCTTTTAAGGTGGGCGGTATGTTCGATATTGTATTGTTGTCATAACAACAAAAATAATAAAATAATTCACGATTAGAAAGAAAGTGTCAATTATTTATTCATCATAAATTATAGAGTCCATAAAGAAGAAACCAGCGAATTACATACAGACTTTTATTTCAAAACTCAGCATTTTTTTAATTCTTAAACAGTGGCGGTTCGCGCATAGGCACTGTAGAACTGCAGCACCCCCAATTTCGATAAAGAGTATTTTTTTTAAATTTTCCGAAGACATTTCCTTAAACAATTTTTTGTAGAGATTTTTAAATGTTCTTTGATTTCTCTTTATAGAAATCTCAAGTTTCTTCTACGAAGTTACGGGATTTTTAAACCTATTTTAATTTGTTTTCTAATCTGCGTAAAAATTTTGAGGAAATAATTAAAATTTCAAAATAAAATCTGAATCCAACTCTTCTCGCATTTTAATATTTCTCTAAAATAAAAATGTATAGCAAACATTTGAGTTTTTACCTGAAATCTCAATTTCAACTTTTTTGTATAAAAATTTTGAGTTTCTTCTAGATATTTCGATTTATTTAAGAAAATTTTATTTTTTTCTGCGAAGTTTCCATTTTTTCTAAATATTTTATAAAAATAAATTTTTCATAAATTCCTATTTTTTCTAAAAATTTGTCTTTAAAATTTCTTCTGGAAATTTTAGCTTCCCCAGATTTATTATGTTCCTCTAATTTGCTTTAAAAATGTCAAGTTTTTTCGCTAGACTTTCACATTCCATAGTTCATATTACTTTCTAATTTTAATAAAAATGTTAATTAAGAAATCCAAAAATTTTTATAAAAATGTAACATTTTGGAAAAAACGAAGGAATTTTAAGAAAAAAATGTATGTTGAATTGCTTACGCATTTCGATATTTTTCTAAAATGAAATAACAACAGAGTCTTGGATTATTTGCATAAAGTTTCAATTTCAACCTTTTTGTAAAGATACTTTAACTTTTTCTCAAATTTCGATTTATTTTTTCTAAGAAATTTTGATTTTTTCTCTATGAAATTTGTGTTTTTCTCTAAACATTTTATACAAAGATTTTTTTTTTAGAATTTCTACTTTTGCTGGAGATTTTGTCTTTAAAATATTTTTCCTTGTAAAAATTTCTCTAATTTGTTTTAAAAATGTTAAAGTTTTTCACGAAATGTTAATATTTTAAATCTCCTTTTATTTTGTACTTTTGATAAGAAACTGAAAATTAAAAAAAAAACTAGCTGGCCTTGACGAACTTCATACCACCTTAGAATTAATAAATATTGTGTTAACCCATTAGCTGAATTAAATTTTACATTAAAATATTTAATACGCTCACTCGTTTCCAGGTGAATCCTGCGCTAAAAATGGGCCATAATCAAAACAGATACAGTGCCATCTACTGGAAACTGATTACAACACATTTACGGTTAGTGTAGGTTGCAGTAGATTTTTGTCATGTTATGAATTAGACATGGCGCTACACACGAATTCCTTGTAAAATATGTGGATTTTTTCAATATTTTAGCCTTTATCATGCTATTTGAGGCCGAGGCAAATCCAACAAAGCAAAGAACATAAAAAGCCGTAATAATACCAAAAAAGTTAAAAGGAAAAACCGAAATTTTGAAAAAAGCGGCATTTTTAAAAATTTAGAAATTTTCAGTCAAATTTTCATAACAAAATAAGAATTTCGAAAAGAGTTAATATTTTGAAAACGTTAAATGTTTAAAATAGTCGACATTTTCAATAATTATGCGAATGGAAAAACGCAAAATTGTGGAAATATATTAACATAACTTGCAGAACTTGTAATTAAATTTTCAAAGAAGCCGAATTTTTAAATATTGGAGAAACTCAAAATAATTAAAAAAATCGTAACTATTAAAAAGGTTGAAATTTTGGAAAGGTAAAATTTTGGAAAAAGTCCAAATTTTGAGTAGTTCATATTTAAAATAAAAACTCACCCAAACGTTGAAGATTTAGAAATGTTCAAAAAAATTATAAGTAATATTTTAAAAAAAGTTCGAACTTTTTTGAAAAAAAAGTCAAGTTTTCAAAAAGAGTCGAAATTCTGAACAAAAAGTCGACGTTTTGAAATGGTGTCGAAATTTTTAGAAAAATTCGATATTTTACGAATTAGTCGAAAATTTCAAAATGAGTTTTTAAGAAATGTCTCACTTAAGAGGAAAATCAAAATTTTCAAATAAAGTATCGACATGAAAATAGTTTAAATCAAAAAAATAGCTGAAATTTTTAAGGTTTTCGAAAAATTTTTAATTTTGAAGAATAGCTAAAATTTACCTTTTTTTCTTTAGTTCGACTTTTCACAAAATTTGACTTTTTTTTCTAAAAACTTGACGAACATTTCTTTTTTTGTAAAGTTAAATCTTTTACTGGAAATTTAGAAATTGTTGGCTAAATTTAATTGGCTTTTTCCCAAATTTCCCGAAATTTCTATTTATTCACAAAATTTTATTTCATATTGGAAAACTTCAATTTTCTCAAATTGCTAACTTAACTTAAAATTTCGACTTTTTTTATAGTTTGCATTATTTCCTAATTTTTTGTCAAAGTTTGCTTTTGTCAAAGTTTGCTTTTATGTCAAAATTCGACATTTTATAATTCTGGAAATTTCGATTTTTTTCCCTCGAAATCCTCTTTTTCTCGATGCTTTACTTATTTTTGCAAAATAGGTTCCAAAGAGTTATGTTTTAAATGTTACTATATTTTTTAAATTGGTATTTTTTTAGAAATCTTCTTCTTTTTAATCTTTTTTCAAAATTTCAATTTTTTTCCCAAAATTTAACTTTTTTCTCTAAATTGACTTTCTACTGGAAAATACGTTGTTTTTTCTCAAAATTTCAACAATTTTTAGAATTAGTCTTTTTTTGGTGGGACGGACTGGTCCTTGGTTACCTTTCAAAAATTGAAATACAAAAATTGTCCCCTGAAACCAGAAAAGATTAAAAAACACGACAAAAGTTGCAACCTTTGTTGTGTTTTTTAATCTTTTTTGGTTTCAGGGGACAAGTTTTGTATTTCAATTTTTTAGAAACAGTTCCTTCCATTTTTTTCTTTAATTTTTACATTTTTTGAAAATGTTGACAAATATCTCAATGTTCGACCTTTTCTATTCCTCAAAATTTCGATTTTTCCAGATTTTTTTTTTGAAATTTCGAGACATTAAGAAGGATGAAAATTTCCGAGAAAAAATTTCTTTAAAATATCGAAATTTTTTCCCAGAACCTCTAATATTACCTCATAATTTAAATACAAAATCCTATAATTAATCGAAAAAAATTGTTTTTTCTCCAAGTTACATAATATTTCTCAAAATTAAGCTAACATTTAAACCAAAGCAGCATTACTTTTTGGGAACAACTTTTTTCTTGGAAATTTCGGGCAAAGTATTTCGGGGAAAATTTAAATTTTTCATGGAAGAGTGTGTCGAAATTTAAATATGTAAAAAATGGTACAAGGTTCGTGAAAACTGTTTCGGGAAATATCCCCTTATTTAAAAAAAACGAAAATTACTTGTAAGTAGCTGATTTATATCAGTCTTCTATAATTTCTTTGTAATAATTATAATTATTAATATTGCGCTCCGCGGCCACGGTGCATTACTCCTTTCAATTACTAGAAAATGACCAAAAGTAGACATGAGTGTAGGCAGGATTTCGTTCAGAGGGGGAGAGAAGTGAATGGCAAAAAAAAACAAAACCAGAACATTTTCCGGCTAAGTATATTGTAGGACGATAAAATTAATATTTAAATTTGGCGGTCAACCTCAATGACATATGTCAACCTGACTGTCACTGGCAACTCCCGCGCTTCTTTTAGACAGACTTGTCTATGGGCAAGTCGATGCAAGATGCACAGTTGGTGTTACAAGATTTGTGCTTCGAGCGAATAAATTTGGTTATTAGAAGACTCAATTATTATTTTCACAAACAGAGTAGCTCCCCCTTACAATATTATATATTATCACTGAACTGCGAGAACTTGGGGGATCGAATTTTCAAATTAAGTCTAAATTTTGAAAGAGAGCGCAATTTCCAGAAAAAAAGAACATTGAATTTAAAATAAAATCCAAACCTTGTAGTATATTTCGATAAATGCTGGAATTTGTAACAGAGGTTGAAATTTCCAAAAGACAAATTTTGTGAAAAAATTAAAATATTCAGAAATATTTCTCTCGAATTTCATTTTATTTAAATTTTAACAAAATTTACAAGAAAGCTTTTTCTCGAAATATTCTAAAAATAATATTCTCAGAATCACAACCTTTTATTAAAATTTCGTTCTAATTTAGAAAAATGAATCAATTTTGTGAAACGTCGAAATTGGGACGGCACACATTTATAGAAACAAAAAAAACGTAAGATCTCGAGATACATGTTGCTCCGAAAATAAGATGAATTTAGAGAAACAAATCGAAATCCAGAAAGTCAAATTTAAAAAAAAAACCAGTCAAAAACGGAACATTTAGAAGAATGATTTTCGAAAAATACCGTCAAAATTTTAAGAAAATGAACAAAATTCTGTTTGAATTATCAAAAGAATGAGCGAATTGAGAAGAAGAACTTGGAATATAAAGTCGTAATTTCAAAAAGTCAGAATTTTCATAAAATCAAATTTAGTTTTAGCAAAACATAAAAAAAATGTAAAATCGAAAAGAGTCAAAATTTTTTAAGGTCGAATTTTGTGAAAAACAATTGGAGCTTTTGGAAAAAATCGAGTTTAAAAAAATTTGCAATTGCGAAAATTAGATTTTTCGGAATTTTTACTGTTTTATTTAAATGTTGACATAATGTTTAAATTTCGGTAAAGAAGTTCAATTTTTTTTCTCCAAATACAGAAACATTGTTCTCAACATTTTTGCTTTTTTATTAACATTTCCATCGAATTTACAAAACATAAGCGAATTTCAAGAAAGTAGAAATTTAAGGAAGTAGCCATTTTCCAGGAAAAAGTTTAAAATTCTAAAAACATAAAATATTGCGAGGTGAAAGTTGAAATTTCGAAAATAACTCGAATTTTGAGATACAAGATGAAATTTTTGAAAAGTTAAAAAAGTTGAAATAATGTAAAAAAGGCGAATCTTAAGAAAAATAGCAGAATTTCTAAAAAAAAAGAATATTAAGAAAAATAGTGGAATTTTGAAAAAGGAAACGATTTTAAATGAACTTAAAAAAGCTGATTTTGAGAATAAAGGCGAGATTTCGAATTTTTGATGAAGAGAAAGACTAATTTTATGAAATAAAATCAAAATTTCGGTAAAAAATACGGATTTCAAGTAAAAAGTCGACAAAATCTGGCACCGATCTCTTCTCCCCAAATTAACATCTTATGGTCTTCCTCTTGGAGTCCTGTCATTTTATATCCAATTTTCTAGCTGACAGATCTCTTCAGGTCGTCGTCGATGGCATCTCATTCATGACATTTGCGATTAATGCAGGGGTGCCCTAGGGGTCTGTCCTGTCTTCTACTCTGTTTCTGTTACTCATAAACGATCTCTTAGCTTCATCTTCCATTTCTATATGCAGCTACCAGATGATAGTAGTCTTGTGTCATCTTTTTTCTCCGACAAATCATTATCCGTCTCTGCTTCAGATCGACTAACAGAAGAGCAGATACAGATGATTGGTCGTGATTTCGAGATCATTCTGGAATGGGGTAAGAAAAATTGGTCGACTTCAACGCTTCAAAAACTCAGGCCACGGTTTTATCTAAAAAAACATCAAGGAATAATGCAACAAACATACTAATGGACGGTAAAATCCTTCCGATGGGATCTAATCTATCTATCCTAGGAGTGAATGCCAGCACAAACCTTTCTTGGGACGATCACGTGCGTGCCATTGCCAAATGCGCCTCTCAGAAGCTAGGCTTTTTTTTAGAGCTAAAAAGTACTTCACATCTTGTCAGCTACTCACACTATATAAAGCTCAAGTTAGACCAACACTAGAATACTATTCTCATGTTTGGAGTTCGGCTCCAAAGCACAGTTTAGGTCTTTTGGATTCAATTCAAAGAAGAGTGATTCGTCTAATTGATGACGAGAGTTTGACCGATTCTCTCGAAACACTAGAGCACAGGCGGATGGTAGGTGACTTGTCTTTTTTCTATAATATGATGAAAGATGCTCGCAGGAACTAACAGGATTGATCCCCCAAGGGCAAGGTTCTTGAGGCATACAAGACAGTCGGAGACAGCAAATTCGTGTGCGGTCCAGCTTGACACAGGGAGGACTTCTGTCTACGGAGACTCTTTTTTTTTTCTATAGAACTTCCAAGCTATGGAACTCGCTACCACAAGGAATTTACCCCAAAAATTAGAACCCATCCTTGTTTAAGAAGGCGGTCCATCGCCATCTATCCTTGTTTCCGCATCCTACTTGCAGTGCTTTGAAGGCATAATGGGGTTACCGTTTGCGAGTGCATTAAATTAAAAAAAAAAATCCAAAAATATTAAATATCGAAATTTGTGATAAAAATAAAGATTTCGAGGGAAAAGCAAACTTTAAAAAACCAGTCAAAATTTTTGGAAAGATAGATTCTAAAAGATTGAAACTTTGAGGCTACGAAGAATAAAGGAATTTGGAGAAATTGGCGATATTTTGAGAAAACGGTTTGAAATTTTAAATGAGACTTCGAATTCTTTCAGACAGTGTCAAGAAACAATGTCAAATTTTAGCGAATAAAGTCAAAATTAAGAAACAAAAAACTTTTACAAAAATAGTAATGAAAATCTAGAGAAAAAGTTGAATGTTGAGGGGAAGAACGAAACCTCGAGGAACAAAAAATGGAAATTTTGCACAGAAATTTAAAGTTTGAAAATATTTGTTTATAAAAAACAAATTTTGAAATAAAATTGAAATTTTAAGATAAAGAGAACTATCGATGAAAAAATTGAGATTTTTAGGAACATAAACGATTGGATTTGAAATAAAGTCAAAATTTCTAAAAGTAAGACGGATTCTGAGAAATCTAGCGACATTTCGAAAAAGAGATTCAGTTCGAAAAATCGCAAAAGCAAAACGGATTTTGAAAATAATTAGAACTTTATAAAGAAAATAGAAGTTTTATTTCGAAATCTTGAGTTTGTAAACTCAAAATTGTTACTTTAACAAATTTGCGAATAAGTAGAAGTACATACTAGGGCAAGTAAAAACAATGCAACTAGTTATAAATATTTATTATAAACACAATGGATTCTCTCACACATTCTCAATGTTTTAAATATCCAAAATTATTAGCGATTTGTCTGCACTTCGCCGCGATTTCATCGTGCACCAAACTGAAACACATCGCCACTATCACAAGGCCGAGGAACAGATAAAGGCAACACAAGAAAATCTGCATCTGACCGTGGACGTCCGACGATTGCGGCAACCTATCCCCTATACCTATCGTCGACAGAGCCAAGAAGCAAAAATAGGCGGCATCCAAAAAGTTCCAACCGCTCGCTGACACCAACGCTATCGCCCCCACGCACAAGTAAACCGAGAAAATCACAAAAACGAAAGTTGCAGGCACTGTCGGTGATGGGGGCTCCAAAGGGGGCGAATGGTGTCCATTTGAAGAGATTTCTGGCGGTCGACCAATCAGGGGGATCCTCGATGGGGTGTCATGAATGCATAAACTGAAAAATTTTAAATTTAATGGCCGTCGATGATGGGAGGGAGGGTGTACCTGTGGTCAGTCTCATCGGGGTCTTCGGCTTCTTCAACGTCGGAGGAGGTCATGAAGGAACTTCTGGAGGATGTTCCGTGGGAATGAGCTGGGCAGACGTGGGCGTCTGCCAGCATTTGCCTCACTGGACCCTGTCGACATCGCCCTCTGGTGCGACTTGCTCTAACTGTGGCTAAAAGGGCTTTCTTTGGCACTTCCTGGCGGTCGTTTTGATTGTGATGGTTGCTTGGTTTCACCCCTGTGTGATTTGGGGTGCTGTGGCATGAAGCAATTTGGATGGATGCCGTATCTAAAATTAAAAACTTTTAAACTTATATTCTTCCTCTCTATATTAATGTCTAGCTTAATTATTTTCAAGCGGGGCTTGGGGGAAATTCTGAGGCCCGGATTCTTTACTATATAATTACTGGAATACTGGGTGCGAGAACCCCTACTGTGTCCTCTTCAGGCCAAATGACAAAAATAAACAAAAAAAGTTAAATTCATAATTTTCGTTTAGGTGAATCAAAAAAAAAATCGATTTTTTTGACTAGTAGCATGTACTTCTTTAAAAATTTAGATTTTTTAATTATCGATTCTTTTGAAAATTCTCCAAATTTCGACATTTTTGAGAATTCCTGTTTTAGTTTTTTGAAGATTTCGACTTTCCTCGAAACTTTTTTGAAAATTGGGCTCCCTTTTAAATATATCGATTTTTTAAATACTGACATCATTGAGTCAATAATTTTTCAAGCGGAGATGTTGATAATTTTATATAGCGCCGAACAAATGACGCAACTGGACATTACAGGAAAATATATCCAAAAAAAGAAGGAGAGCCAAGCAGCCCTTAAGGCTCTGGGGAATGTGAAAATAAACTCAGTGCTGGTATGGAACTGCCACCTAGTTTTGGAACTCTATCACAAGAGAATGCATTTGATCTAATATGGATCAAAGGACATTCTGGAATGAGGGAAACGAACGCACTGACAAACTGGTGAGGAAGGGTTCGAAGGGAAAATTCGTTGGTCCAGAACCAAACTTTCCCCTGGTTGGATCAACGTAAGATCCCTACTTAACGAAGAAATCCATCGCAAACACAAAACCCAATGGGCATCAATAACAACATGCCGACAGACTCAGGGAAAGGGCAAAACTATGCCTACAACTTTCAAGAAATAACCTCAGGAAACTTGTAGGGATTTGGACAGGTCATTGTCGATTAAACAAACACTTCCACAGAATGGGAATTATAAGCGACCCGAGTTGTAGGGGGTGTTCAGAAGAAGATGAGAGTGTCGAACACGTGATATCTCACTGCACGGCACTAGCATCAATCCACTGTGGCCACTAGTGTGGCTCACAGATTGAGAAAGGTGCATCCAAGGGACGTTCTTCAGTTTCTCAACAAGGTAGCTAAATGAATGGCCAAGAACACCTCAATTGCAGGGATGGCACAATGGGCCCGGAAAAGGGTGGCCTATGCGCTGGCCTAAACTCTAGGCAACCCACCTCGAATCCAGAATCCAGACTTGGACTTTTTTAAAAAACTTTTACATTTTCTTGAAAACACCGACTTTTATTGAAAATACGAAAATTTCAGCTTATTTTAAAATATTGACTTTTTGAAATTTTTAACTCCTTTTTCAAGAATTCTATAATGCACAGACCAATAGGTTTGAACATTTATTAGATTCGAAGTTTGGAAACCAAATACCGGTTTCGATCTTGTTAGATCTCGTCAGTTTGGTACATCCAACTTGAATGCTAACAAATGTTCCGACAAGTAAGTAGTAAAACATTCACAGGCGTCAAGCGAGTGACTCTTAGTACTACCACCTATTGGTCCATAGAGAAACTGTGGCCATCGCCAACAATGTCGTATGCAAGAAGAATGGAACCTAGACTACAAATTCATACACGCCTGGAGGGCTGCAAATTCTGAAATTAAATATCGAAAACTTGGCAATAAACTTGAAATTATACGATATTTTTATTGAACAAAATGTGCGATTTTTTTAAAAATTTTGGATGCCTCTCGAAACTGTCAACTTTAAATTTGAAATTTTCAATTTTTTCCTTAAAATTTTTATTTAAATTTGAAATGTAGACTGCTTTGATAGACATTTTGATTTGGATTTTCAAAACTTTGATATGGGCGTAGCTAGGATTTTTTTCTTGATGGGAGGGGGAGCAAACTAGGGCAAACATATTTCTTGAGTGGGCAAGAATTCTGTAAGGTAGGCCTCTAATGCATTACAAATATCAATAATGTATAGTGACATTTGAACATTAACGTTGTAGAATTCTTCAATATTCATAACTATTAAACTTTAATAACGATTAAAACCACAATATATATTAAAAATTCCACGATGCTGCTTTAAATATTTGCTATGAGCGTACCTGGTTTCGCTTTTCAGCATTATCAGCGGTTATACTAGCAATTTGTTTAGCCTTTGTTATGTTAACAGGGTTTTAATCGTTAATAAAGTTTAATATTCATAACTATTAAATTTTATTAGCGATAAAAACGCAACGAATTTAAGAAATTCCACAAGTAGGGTTGAAAATGTGAATTAAATAAAGTTTAGTCGATTTTTCTAAGATGGACAATAATGTGTCTAGGGTGGACATTGGCTACCCTTGCTCCTTTGTCCCCTAGCTACGCCAATGAACTTCGATTTTATCCCAAGTTTTCCCCAAATATTTCCGAAAGTTTTGAATTCAAACTAATTTCTTTCGAAATGTTATTAATCTTTATTTTTTTTGACATAATAATGTTTATTTTTCGCTTGTTTGAGTTTTTCTTTAAATTCCGGCTTTATATTTTAATGTTTTCTTGAAATTTTCAGTTTAAACTTTAAAATTATACTACTTTTTGAAACAGTAACTTCGAAACAGACATTTTGTTTTATTAATCCCTGCTTTTTTGTACAGTTGATTTTTCTTGATTTCGAGTTTAATTTTCAAATTTTTGAATTTTCTACCTATATTCAAAATTCAGAATTTTTTCACAAGATTTGGGCCTTGATGAAACCGTAGAACTTCACGAACAAACAGAATATGCGGGTTTAAAGTCGAAATATGAAGATTAAAGACGAAAATTTAAAATAAACTAGAAATGTTTTTATTAAATAAATTAAGAGTTATTTCCTAAATATTAGTTTTTATTCTGAAAATTCTTAATTTAAATCTGTACTTTAAAATGTTGACGTATAACTCAAAATGTAGGATGCTTTTCTAGAACTTTTGATTTAATTTTTCAAATTTTCGACCTCGATCCTAAAGATTCCACTTTTTCTTTCGAAATTTCAATTTTGAATTTGAAATCTTGAACTATTTTTTTAAATTTAGTTGTCTTATATTAATCTTGAGAATTATATATTTTTTTTCTAAAATAGTAACTTTACAATCGAAATTTAAATTGAATTGTCGAATTAACTTTTTTGTACGAAGTCCAGATTTTGAAATTACGTGGGAATTTTCAAAAATTGGCGATATTTTAAATAAATATCCGAATTCACAGAAAAAAAAACGAAATTTTGAAAAAAAGTCGAAATTTTCAATAAGTTCGATTTCTGAAAAAAATCAAAATTTTGATGATGAAGGCTTGAAATTTTGAGAAAAAGTAGAAATTCTGAAATAAGATCAAAAAATCAAAAAATTCGGAATGTTGAGAAAATATAATTTTCCAAAACGTCAAATAAAAAAAATGAGTGTTTCAACTAAAAGTCATAAAACTTGAAACTTCGAGGATTCGAAATTTTTGAAAAAAATTCGAAGTTATCAAATGAAGTCAAAACTTGGAGAACAGTTCAAAATTCAGAACAAAGACGAAATTATATCAATATAATCAATTTTATGGAAAAGTCGAAACATTCTGAATTCTGAAAAGTGTTCGAAATTTTATACCAAAATTGCAAAGTAAAACTCAAAAAGTGGAGTTTTTGTTTGTTTTGATTTGGTTTTTCGAACTTCTTGTTTATCGAAATTTCGATTTAAAATTCGAAATAGTGAGCTACTATTGGTTTCGTCTTAAAATTCAATTTTGGGATGTAACCAGAGCCGTAACGAGACAGTTGAAACCGCACGGGATTCAAAAAGAAATGGGGCCAAGAGATGGTAATGATGATTATTTTTTAGTGGTCAAAAATATTTTAAAAAATTTCAAAATTTTAAAATCTTAAAAATAGTCAAATTTTGAAAAAAGGAAAAATTTAAAAAAGTCGAAATTTAAAAGAAAATTCTAAATTATAAAAAGTGTTAAAATTTTAAATTTAACGCGAAATTTTAAAAAAATTAAAAATTTAAAAATCTTAAAAATATTCGGATTTTGAAAAAAGCAAACATTTGAAAAAGTGGAAATTAAAAAAAAATCGAAATTATGAAAAATGTTTAAACTTTAATTTTAATGCGACATTTTATACAAAGTTAAAATTTTCAAAAACATTTAAGAGAAAAAGTCGACACATTTTATTAAAAAAAATGTGGAAAAAAAATCGAATTTTTTGGGCCAAAATAGCTGAAAATTTGAAAATAAGGAATTTTGATAAATGTCCAGATTTGAAAAATGTCGAGATTTTAAAAATAATGTCAATTTCCAAAAAATTTCAAAATTTTTGGGATTTCAAAAAAAATAAATTGAATTATGGAAATTGCCGGAATTTGTAAAAAAAGTCGTCGAAATTTTGACAATGGGGAAATATTTTTAAAAAGATGTGGTCAAGATTTTAAAAGTCAATATTTTGGGAGAGTTTAAAATTTTTAAAAATAGGAAATTAAAAAAAAAATTCGATGTTTGAAAACACTCGAAATTTTCACAAAAAGATTAGAATTTTTGATGTTCTACTATTATTAGTTTTTTAAAAAAAATTTTGTGAGTCGATATTTTCAAAAGTTAAAATTTTAAAAAGACCTAAATTTTAAAAAGGGAAAAATCTTTGATTTTTGAAAAAATCGAAATTTTCAAAAAAAGTCGAAATTTTTGAAGCCGTCTTTATTTTCAAAAAAATATCATGTCGAAAATGTCAGTCGAAAGTTTGAAATAAAGTCAAAATTTGAATAAAAAGTCGAGATCCAAACAAAATGAAAAATTTAAATTAACAAGGTCAAAATTTTGAGAAGGTCTGGATTCTAAAAAGTCAAAATTTCGAGGAAAAAGATCGAAAAAAAGCGTAAAATCATTGGAGAAAATGAAAATTCTGAAATAACATTGAAAAATTGAAGTACAAATCTTGTTCCCAGTCCCCCTCCCAGAAAAAAATAAATAAAATTGAAAATTTCAAGGAATTTGGAATATTAAAAAAGTACTAGAGTACCCACTGCTGTAATACACAGTCATACTACAATTAAACCATTAAAATAATAATCATCATTAACGCATTTTGTTTACCGTTTTTAGATAGAGTTGACTGTTGACTGGCATTGGAGGTAACTTTAGTTTGGCTTAAAGTTTGCTTATAAGCTGCTTCAGTCATGCACGTTTCTTTTCTATATGCACAATTTTTCCAATTTTTATCATAACTTTATGATGTTTAATAGTTATTTATCTTTGGTGATATTAAATGTTCACAATTTACGCAAATGTCAGCAGTCAAGATTGTCAATTATTAATTAGTTGCAATGTTGCCATTGTTTTTTTTTCTGATTACAATATCTAATTCATTTAATGATTTTCTTAATAACAAATTATAGTACTGTGCTTTTTCTATTGTCTTTTAGTTGTTTATTTACTTCTGTATTATTTTTAAAATCGTAGATTGTTACAACTTTTTATAATTTTCTTAACTTACATTAGTAATTAAATAAAAGATATATGATTGTAATAATGATTTAGATTAGTATTTACAGCAATATTAATAATTCAATAAGTATCGCAAACAATGTTTAATTATCAATTACGAAATAATTTCCACTGAGAACATTATTTACGTTTTTCTAGAATTATCCTGCCCGCAAACTCTTTAAATCTAGTTCAAATAGAATTCAAATTCTTGCCATGAGTCACTATAGTTTAGTCGGTTAAGACGGCAAATTTTGCTTCATAAGTCTAATAGGTCGCAGGTTCAAACCCCGTTGTCGACTAGGCGTTTTTTTAATACTATTACACCTATTACTATTAACAACATAACACTGTTAACATTTAAGCATTTTGGTAACGCAATTTAGCGTGATGGTCTCGCGAAACCATAGTTTCTTCCCTATCTAAAATCACTCGACACTCTAAATAAGTTTTCATTTCAAAAATCCAACTTTTCAAAAAACTTTGAATGTTCGAAAAAATCGAATTTTTCAAATAAAAGTCGATATTATTTAAAAAAATTAAAACTTGAAGCATAATTAAAAATTTTGAAAAAAAGTCGAGATTAAAAAAATATATTTCAAAGTAACTGAATTTATAAAAATAAGACTTTCTTTAAGGAAGTCGGAATTATTATAAAATAGTTCAAAATTCTTTATCAAAATTTAAACCATAAAACCAATGGAGTTCTTTTCTGGAAATTTTGATTTGATGGTTTTTTAGATTGTTGACCTTAATTGCAAGGATTCCACTTTTTTTTGAATTTTAGAGTTTAAAATCGAAATATTAGGTTATATTTGGAAATTTCGTTTTAAAATTTAGTTTTCAAATCTAACATTAAATTTTTTAACTTGTTTTTAAGAATTCGGGGTTTAAATTGAAAACTCCAAAATTTTTAACTAATTTAAATTTGAAAATTATATTTGTCTAAATTATCAACTTGTAACAAGATGTGTTCATCATCTGTATGGAGCCACACTCCAGAAGTAAAACTTTTAGATCCTAAGGGATAGTCTGTCAATGGTTGCCAAATAAGAGAGTTTTTTTTTTAGTTTAATTTAATTTTAAGAACTTAAAGACTTCTTTCTTATTTAATGTTAGAAAATAAATGGTGATAATTTTCAAGACGTTTAAGTAACTAATTATCATTGACCCCAAAATTTCCAAAAGACAGTTAATAATATCAACATTAACCACCCCTTTTAAAAACTCTAACATCGAAACGGTCGAACTGGCTTTCAAATTTCCCTCAATATTTGAATGTTTTTTTGAATTCAAAGCCTGAAATTGAAATATAGTTTTTTCCTTGCCGGAACTGGCCGAAAGCGAAACGTAACTCTGTGTTTAAAAAAAATGGCACGAGTGGAATTCTTGTGCCCCAATATTACAGATAAAAAAGACATGCATGAAATAACATTTTTTGAAATATACCAACCTTCATAAATTTTAGTGTAATGTTTTCCAGAGGGACTCGAAGGCGCTTTGTGGTAGTCCACGCTGGGACTTTTAATTGTCGTCTTGTTGTCGTATTTGCAGCATAATTTGGCGTAACATCTTCTAACCCCCGACGCTAGCACACTTCCGAGGGCCGACAATAGTATCAGCATCAGGGGGACCCCGACTATTGCGTACACGATGGCGGCTATTTTGCCTAATGCCGTTTTAGGCGACAAACGACCGTATCCTAAAAAAAAGCAATTCGTCCAATGCTTAAAAAAACTCGCCCTAATAACACCAGCAGAATTCGAGCAAAGCAACTTGCGACCATTATATCTTTTTATATACCGAAAAATGTATCGGAAAACAATTTTAAAAGTTGAAGCCCTCGAGGAGCATTTTTTGCGATTTAGTTGCCATTTTCGATAACACCTATGAAAGTGCCCTTCGAGAAACTCCACCTTTCAATAAACATGGGCTTTAAGAGTAAATGGAGTATCAGGGCGAAAACTGCTGACATAATGCGATATAATTTCAGGCGGGGTCGCGAAAGGAAGTCGGGATTATCAGCCTACGCTTACCCACGGTGGTGAGCAGAGTCAATGAATATAGTAGGGCGCCGCCGAAGGTCCAATGGGGCGAAGGGGGGCTTAACGCTCCATCAGCTTTTCCGGATTCCACCACGGCTCTTTCGAATCTTTTCAGCTGTTCCGTCACTAACCTCGTCCAGTTTTTCTCGTATAACACGTTGAGTCGTTCTGAAACAAGAGTATTTGTTCTAGTTTTCAGCGTAAATATAGGATACGGGATACATGAGGTCAGTGGCGCGTTCTTCATGGAAGTTAAGAAAGTACAGCTTTCCCTTACAAAATAATACATGTTATTTTAAAACTTCCATCTTTTTCACACTTCAACTGCGGCCACTACTTATTGACATTTGACATTAGGAAGGTTTGTGATTGAAATTTAACAATTGTGTCTGCAAAATAACAAATTCTGCTTATTTTTGACATAATTGTTATTTTGCAGACACAATTGTCTGTAAAATAACAAACCCAACTTATTTTTCACATAACTAATCTAAACGTCTAAATTCTTGAGACGTGGAAGAGTATGAACATTTTGAATTTTATTGAAAATGTCCACTTTTTCTCAAAATTGTCGACTGCTTTTAAAATTTTAAATTTTTTTGTTAAAAAATTTGAATTCCTAAACTTCAATTTGTTATTGAAAATTTCGACTCTTTCGAAAATTTAGGCATTACAAAACTTTACCTTTTTCAAAACTTTTTTCAAGCCTTTTTTCTGGAAATTTTAACGTTTTTGGAAAATCTTGACCTTTTCAATATTTCTACTTTTAAAAAAATTGAAATACAAAAATTGTCCCCTGAAACCAAGAAAGATTAAAAAACACAACAAAGGTTGCTCTAACGCGCTTCGACAGCCAAGCTATCATCTTCAGAGAGATACTACTTTATCGATTTTTTTATTTGGTCCTTTTTTTAATTCGACCTTTAGTTAGAAGTGTAGCTGTGACTTTTGAAAATTAATCCATTTTTTCAAAATTTTTGACCTTTTCTCGAAATTCTAATTCCAAGTATTGAAAATTCCGATCTATTTTAAACCAAACTTTTTAAAAAGATGAAAAAAAAGTTATGCTTTCCAAATCTGTGATTTTATGAAAATTTTTCGCCTTTTTGTACAAAAATTTCGGCTTTCTCGAAATTTAATTAATTTAATTAAGTATTTCTTTTATGTCGAAATTTTAATTTTTTTTTATATTTCAACTTTTTTAAACAAATCGACGACTTCTACTGAAGATTTAAACTTTTTGTTATAAGTTCCAATTCTTTGAAAATGTTGGCTATTTCTTAAGGAGCCGCAAATACATTTTTTTGTAAATTTCTAATATTCTGAAAGTTTTGAATTTTTAATAAAATGTATCCTTTTTATGTAAACTTCGACTTTTTTGAAAAATTGGGCTTCTACTGAAAATTTGAACTTTTTTTTTGAAAAGTTTGATTTTACTTAAAATTCCGACTTTTTGGAAATTAAGACTAAAAAAATTGAAACTCTCCAAAATTTCGACATCTTTATAAATTTCTGACTCAACAGTTTTGCCAGCATTTTAATTATTTAAAAAAATCTTGACTCTTTCTTATAAAATTTAAACTTTGTTAGATTACTTATGCTGAAAAGTTCGATTCATTTCCAAAATTATTTTTAAAATCTAGTTTTTGTAAAATTTGACTTTTTCTGGAGTTTTGAATTATCTTTGAACATATTTATTTAAAAAATTTAAATGTTTGACTTTTTTTCAAAAATTAAACTTTTTGTCAATAATTTGACTTTTTCTCTGAATTCCCATTTGTTCTCCGAATTTCTTTTTTCTGAAAATTTCTATTTCTTTGTAATTCTTAACTTTCTAAAAAAAATCAATTTTTGTTAAAAATTTGAATTATTCAAAAAAAGTTGACCTTTTAATTTCAACTTCTTATTGAGAATTTCGACTTTTTTGATAATTTAAATCAGTAGTCAACCTTTTTTTGTTGAACGACCACCTTTGTAAAATGTTGGCAATTAAATGTTTGTATCACCCACCGGGTTTGTTGTTGTAAATACCATAGTAAATTTTTGACGACTAAAAAAGAGTTTTATATTCCAATTCAAAAAACTTAAAATTCAAAAAATTCAAACTTCGAAATTCGAAATTCAAAATTCGAAATTCGAAATTCGAAATTCGAAATTCGAAACTCGAAATTCGAAATTCACAATTCACAATTCACAATTCACAATTCACAATTCAAAATTCAAAATTCAAAATTCAAATTCCAAATTCCAAATTCCAAATTCGAAATTCGAAACTCGAAATTCGAAATTCACAATTCACAATTCACAATTCACAATTCAAAATTCAAAATTCAAAATTCAAAATTCAAAATTCAAAATTCCAAATTCCAAATTCCAAATTCAAAATTCAAAATTCAAAATTCAAAATTGAAAATTCAAAATTCAAAATTCAAATTCAAAATTCAAAATTCAAAATTCAAAATTCAAAATTCAAAATTCAAAATTCAAAATTCAAAATTCAAATTCAAAATTCAAAATTCAAAATTCAAAATTCAAAATTCAAATTCAAAATTCAAAATTCAAAATTCAAATTCAAAATTCAAATTCAAAATTCAAAATTCAAAATTCAAAATTCAAATTCAAAATTCAAAATTCAAAATTCAAAATTCAAAATTCAAAATTCAAAATTCAAATTCAAAATTCAAAATTCAAAATTCAAATTCAAATTCAAAATTCAAAATTCAAAATTCAAAATTCAAAATTCAAAATTCAAAATTCAAAATTCAAAATTCAAAATTCAAAATTCAAAATTCAAAATTCAAAATTCAAAATTCAAAATTCAAAATTCAAAATTCAAAATTCAAAATTCAAAATTCAAAATTCAAAATTCAAAATTCAAAATTGAATATTCAAATATCAAATTTCAATTTTCGAAATTCAAAACACAAAATTGAAACTTCGTTATTCAAAATTTTTACTTTTTCTCATAATGTGGACTTTTTGTTGAAAATTTTTACTTTATTAAAATTTAGAATGTTTTTTCGAAATTTGTGGTTAATTTGTGAACTGTCATGAGGTGACGTTTTCAATAAATTTAAATATCACGTAGTCGCATTTCAAAAACTGTTTAGAAAATTGTCAACAAACCATAAAAATTTAAATATTTCCAAACTGGGCCGAAGAAATGTTAAATAAATTGAAAAAAAAAAACATAATATTTCCGGTCAATAAGGGTCTACCATGAAGAATTTGTAGTTATGTTGAAAATTTCGATTTTCTTTTAAGTTTGATCTTTTCTACAATTTAGATCTTTCTCCCAACATTTTGACTACTTTTTAAAAAAAGTAAATTTTTTCCAGATTTCAACTTTTTGTGGAAATTTCGCTTTTTTGAAATATTAAACTAAAAATTAAAAATTGCGACGTAAATTTGGACATTTAAAAAAAGCGATCTTCAAGAAATTTCAATTTTATCTCAAAATTACAACTGTTAAATTTTTTTTTTTTGAAAATTTCGACTGTTTAAAAAATTGACACTTTTTTTTTAAAAACTTGGACTTTCCATAATTTTGACTTGAAAGTTTTGACGTGTTTTCAACTTTTTCTGGAAATGTTTAATTCGTTTGAAAAATTGGAATTTTTAAAAATTTGGACTTATTCTAAAATTTTGAATTTTTTGAAAATTTTGGCTTCTTTCGGAATTACAACTATTTTTAGAAATTCCGATTTTTTAATAATTAGGACTCTTTCCGGAACTTAATTTTGAAGATTTCGACTTTCTTGAAAAGTAAAATTTATATTAAAATTTAAACTTTTTTTAAATGTTGAAGTTTCAAAGAAAATGAAAAAAGTGTATTCTTGCTTATGTTCCATTTTGTGATTAAAATGTTTTTTGTAATAATAAAAACTTTGAGTTTTATTTTGAAGTTTTTGTTGTATTCATTTGGAATTTTAGTTTCAAATTTTCAGTAAAGATTCCCAATTATAAAAAGAAAATTTTAAAAATAAAATATCTGAAAACCAAACTAAACATTCAAGAAATAATATTCAAAGTTTAACTTGAAATTTGAAAACCTTGATTTCATTAAAATAAATGTTGTCAAACATCAGGATTTACACTTAAAATTTTTAATTTTTTTTCAACATCTTCTCGAAATTTAGATTTTGTTTTGAAATTCTAAATTTAAATCGATATATCGACTAAAATCAAAACACGATAAAAAGAAATATTACTTTTTGAATGCTATTGCATTCAAAATGTAATCACTTGAGGACGAGATGGTAATTAATCTATTAACAGAGTTTCCGTTCAGCTTCCCATTCATAAAAGTCACTACACGCCACTGCATGAGGTGCATGCCATGTTATCTTCTTTGAAATGCAGGAGCTATTTAAATGACTCATACAGAAAATTTGATTCTCATGAATGGATATTATTGTAACAAACTGTAGTTATAAAATTTGTATTAGTGATTGTTAGAGACCGGATTTTAGGTAAAATCCTATGATCCTATCTATTCACCTTTTTCAGCGTTTTTTGTATGTTATTGCCTAAATTTAAATTGCGTTTTTTTTTGCCTTTTTATACATGATTTGGACCTATTTTAAAAAGTTTACTGCCTATTTATCCTTTTCCATGGGTTTCCCCGAGTACATTTACACTTCTGAAGAATTAGGGCAAAAATATGTATCGTACGTAACAAACAAAAAATAAAGCAATAAAAGAGAAATTTAATCTGTCCTAATAACAAGAAACTTCCAGCATAAATTTCTAAGGAATGTAGATTAATAACAATTACTCTTTTGACCTACCCAGTGGCCTATAAGTTTTGCCTGCTATTGAGACCCAAACTACGTTACCTGTTTTGTAATAGTCTGGTATGTTAAACTATATCATGACAAACATTATTGAAAATGTCATATACCAAAATTTTGAACTTGAACTTGGATTTTTGAAATTTGGAATTTTAATTCGAAATATGCAGAAAAGTATACATTTAGAGTGGCCAAAGTCGTTTTAGAAGAAGTTTAGTGAGTTTAAACCTAAAAAAAAAGAAATTGCATTCATTAATAATCAATTCTAAAAATATTCACTCATTTACAAATTTGAACTTCCGAATAAAAAGCGGAATATGTTAATTCTTAACACAGTTCCCAATTTGAATCCGAAATTTTCAGTTTTTTATTTTCTTCTACAAAATTTTAAAAAAATTAGCAATTTCTTTGAACTTGTTTCGTTTTTTTTCAGTTCAAAATTTCGACATCCTCCTCAAGATGTTAAGAAATAAGAACTGAAATAATGCCTTCAACGCACTGTGAGTAAGATGCGGAAAAGGTTACCTAAGATCACTAAAACCCAAAAGCCAGACACTTCCAGACCACCAGGAAGACCCCCAAAGCGATGGTATGAGAGCAAGAATAACACACGGAAATACAGAAGCTACAAAAAGAGCAGGATATGCGTCCTAAGAAGAAGCAGGAGAAGAAGGAGAAGGAGAAGAAGGAGGAGAAGGAGAAGGAGAGGAAGGAGGAGAAGGAGAAGGAGAAGGAGAAGGAGAAGGAGAAGGAGAAGGAGAAGGAGAAGGAGAAGGAGAAGAAGAAGGAGAAGGAGAAGGAGAAGAAGAAGAAGGAGAAGGAGAAGGAGAAGGAGAAGGAGAAGGAGAAGGAGAAGGAGAAGGAGAAGGAGAAGGAGAAGGAGAAGGAGAAGGAGAAGGAGAAGGAGAAGGAGAAGGAGAAGGAGAAGGAGAAGGAGACGGAGAAGGAGAAGGAGAAGGAGAAGGAGAAGGAGAAGAAGAAAGAAAAGGAGAAGGAGAAGGAGAAGGAGAAGGAGAAGGAGAAGGAAAAGAAGAAAGAGAAGAAGAAGAAGGAGAAGGAGAAGAAGAAGGAGAAGAAGAAGAAGAAGAAGAAGAAGAAAAAGGGGAAGGGAAAAAGGAGAAGAAGAAAAAAAGAAGAAGGAGAAGAAGAAGAAGAAGAAGAAGAAGAAGAAGAAGAAGAAGAAGAAGAAGAAGAAGAAGAAGAAGAAGAAGTTTAATAGTTTCAAACACCATTGATTCACAGAACATTGTTTCACGGTTCAGGTTCTAGCGTTTCTGGGTTCTTCATTTTTTTTATTGCATCATTATTATTTACGTCAGATACATATATCTGTAGATAGGTATATCTATTAATCATACCAAATCACGATTTTCAGTGTCTCAACTAAGAAAAGAAATTATTCTTGAAAGGTGCAGATTGAATTTTTTCATTGACTTGAGTATTCGACCAGCATATGATCCTTTCTATTTAAATATGAATTTATTTTAATGTTTTTTCGGGTTCAAATTATGTATCGAATGTACAATAACATGTTTCTATAACTAATCTCAGTATGCATTTTTAATTGCATAATACATTGCTAGTTGCTATTAGAGCTAAAATGAGGAAATTGCGAGCTCTGTATTAAATTTATTATTGATGTACATACACATACATGTTTAATAACTCACCTGTGTTTTTGTAATAATACAAAATTAATGAAGCATCCGCGTAAACTAAATGTATAATATTTTAATGATACTACAGCCATTGTGTCCAACCGATAATTAGTACCATCTATTTCAATTCTATAATTAAATAGACGTTATCAAATTTCACGATTCAAGTATCACTGTTACAGCGTTGGATATGTATTTGGTAATCCTCATTTGTCTCCTCTTAAAATTGACAGAACCATTGTCTTTCGGAGTAGTAAGTCATTTTTGTATTTAATAAATCATTATCAAATTACTTACTATTTTTAAAAAAATCTCAGCAAAAATCCATCATAATTGATAAATTTTATGGTGTTTGCCCCGGCTCGAGGAATCTACCCATTCAGTATACAGAATTAAAACTGGGCAAAGGAAAGGATGGGGAAATATTCATGAATGCCACGATATTGGTGAAGGAAGAAATCAACAAACCTTTAACTGTAAGACTAATCATTTTAGACTAGATGGGGAACACTGTGGGAATTATTTATTCATACAATCTGTTTAATAATACTGGTCAATACTGATTTTGTCACACGAACTCTGGTAGGTAATTGTGTTTAGACTACCAAACCCCCATCATGAAACCGTACTTATTTTTTTTCCATAACCCCCAGTTTTCCTATGACAAGATAAATTTGATTTTTGAAAATGTAGTCTTCCCAAATACTGTTCGTTTTTATTAAGGTCCATACATTATTAACATCTTGAAAAATTTTATCAGAAATACAACATATCATGATCGTATTAATTCTTAATTTGAAGTCTTTTTTATCGTTAACATTTGGGTACTTTTTATGCGAATGGGAAACCAGGGATTGAAAAAATCATAATTTCAGTTTGTTCTACACATAGATCTTTAATTTGTAAATAGAAAACTGTAAAGCATTTACACTTGTAAAGTTATCTGCCATCACTTCATATCAAATTAAGCCTAACAAACATTTTCTAGAGAGGATGAGCCCCTATAAAAAAAAGATGGTGATTCATTTTTATAATTTTTCTGAAAATGTCCCTTTTATGGTTTTGATTTAATAACAATTTTGACTTTTGAAAAAAATTCAACTTGAAACACATCAGTTCGTTTTGAAAATTTGGACTGCATATTTCCAAATTTTTGCGTGCAATTTTTTTTGAATACTTTGACTTTTTTGAAATTATATTGATTATTTTTCCAAAAATTTTAATATTTTCATATTTTCAAAACCGTGACTTGTTTTGAACTGCGACTTGTTTTAAAAATTTCGATTCTTTCCTAAATCATTATCATTTCTTTGAGTTTTAATTTTTTTATTGAAAACATTGACTTTTTTCAATATTTTGTCTTCATTTGAACATTAGATTTTCATTTTCAAAAAATCAACTTTTTCCGAAAATTGTGCTTTTTTTTGTAATGTTCTGCTTTTTAAAAAAATCCTTTTTTTGAAAATGTTGACTTTCTGTAAATTTTGATTTTTCTGTAAATTGATTCTTGAAAACTTTTTGATGATTTTAACTTTTTTAAAAAGTAATACTTTCACTCTAGTCCATTTTTTTCTTAACATTTTAACTTAAATATTTGATTTTTATAAATTTATATTTTTTAAAATGTCTTTCTTTTAAAAATTATGACTTTTTTTCCTAATTTTGATTGTTTCGTAAATTTTTTTTAAAAAGAATTCTATTTTTTCTGACAATTTCGATTTAATTTTGAAGTTTTGAAAATTTCTACCTTTCTTGAAATATATCAATTTACACTTTTTTTTTTAATTTTGGCTTAAACATTATGAGTTTTGAAAAAATGTCTACTTTTTTGGACAAATCAAAATTTTGATCTTTTCTTAAAAATCTAATTTTTTTGTTAATTTTGATCCTTTCCCAATCTTTTGAGATTTTTGGTTAAATATATTTTGGAAACATTCCATTTTTTTTAAAATATCGACTTAGAGATTATGAGTTTTGAAAAAATTTCCACTTTTCTGGACACATCAATTCTTTTTGAAAGTTTAGACTCATCAGAACTGTAAATTTCTTGAAAAATTTGTAATTTTTGTTGAATCATTGGTGTATTTAGGGGGAGCAAGGCGGTTTTCTTCTTAGAAAGATCATTGCCCGTCCTAGAAAAATTGACATATACATTATTTATACTTGTAATGCATTACGTGCCCATTTTATAGAGCTTCTTGCACACCCAAGAAATATCATTGCTTCAGTTTGCCCCCTCCCCTGAAAAAAATCCTAGATTCTTCCAAGTCTTGAATGTTTCGATTTATTTGAAAATTGTGACTTTTCCCGAAATCCTTTGTTAATTTTTAATTTTTCAAAACTATGATTTGTTCTGAAAATCTAAATTCTTTTCAAAATTTCTATTTTTAGAAAATTTGTACCTTTTTCCAAATTTTTATTTTCTTTTGTAAATTCATTTTTATTCTTTTGAAAAATTTAAAATTTAAAAGTTTTGGTATTTTAGTACTTTTAACTGCTTGCAAATTTTGATCTGTTTGAAAAATTTTGAAAATTTGATCATTTTTTGAAAATTTTATCTCGAAAATTTCGATCCTTTTTCAAAATAACGCGTCTTCGAATTTTTCCTTTTTATTTGTTATTATAAAATGTTTTCAAATATTTCAACTTCTTTACTGAATTCGGAATCTTTTGAAATTTTCATTTTGAAAGTTTCAACTTTTAAACATTTTTACTTTTTCCAAATTTTTACCTTTCTCGTAAATTTTAACCCTTTTGAAAATTCTACTATTTTTTCCAAAATTGTGCCAATTTTTTCCAAAATAGTGCCAATTTTTTGGAAAATTTTGACTCAAACTTTCGTTCTAATATAATATTTGACTATTTTGTGAATTTCCATTTGCTTTAAAATTCTGCGTGAAAATTTCTTTAGGCGCGTTAAGCAATTTTTGATATGGAGCAATCATATGGTTTTGCGTCAACATCACGCTAATTGAAATACAAATCTTGGCCCCTGAAACCAAGATTAAAAAGCACAATAAAGATTGCTCTAACGCGTTTCGATAGCCAAGCTATCATTTCATACTCTCGCTGAAGATGGTAACTTGGCTATAAAAACGCGTTTGAGCAACGTTTTTTGTGTTTTTTAATCTTTCTTGGTTTCAGGGAACAAGATTTTTATTTTAATTTTTGAATATAATCAAGGACCAGTCCGTTTCCACAAAATCAAGCTAATGTCTCGTTAATGTTAACAATGTACAGGGTCCATCGTAGGGTACAACTGCCAGGAAAAGTTCTTGCCGAAAAAATGATGAAACACATCGAATTTGTTTGCAAGGGGAACAACTTTTGACGCAAAAATCATAGCCCAAATTTCATCCCATTATGGGGGGGTGTTATCCACCAAAATTTTTGAAACAGGAATGGGGGTTAAGTGGCATGTAATTGGAAAGAGTTTTTGATTTTCTATACTTAAAGCTTCGTTTTTAAAATTAGAACAATTTGTTTATAAATTAGGTTAAAACATTTTTATTATTACCAAGTTTCATTAATACTTAATCTCGAAAAATTTAAAAATGCCAATGTATAAAGAATCAAAAACCCATTCCAATAACTATTACCTATCACCATTTCCAGTTGAAAAATTTTGGGGTATGCCACCCCGCATAGGAAATCCAAATTTGGGCTCTGATTTGTGCGTCAAAAATTGTCCTCCTCGCAAACAAAATCGACGTGTTTCAGTATTTTTTCGACAAGCCTTTTTGCTATTGGTTATGTTTTGAGGTACGTTTTCGATGGGTCAGCCTGAACGTTGCTATGGGTTAAGACATGTAATAGAATTAGAAAGGCATGATCGGTGCTGGAGATCGAACTCTGGATCCAACTCACCCTAATATACAATATTTTACAAATTTAGCTTTTTTCCAAAATTTCGACTGTTTCTTGAAATTTTTTGATTTTGCTTTTTTTTGTAATTTCGACTTTCAAAATATCATTTTTTCCCAAAACTTTGAGTCGAAGTTTAATTTGTTTTTTAATTTTCGTTTTCATGGAAACTTTGACCTTTTTAATGTTCATTTCTACCGAAATTTCAACTTTTTTTATAAATTTGGAATACTTTAAAAATAATCCACCATTTTGCAAATTTTGATTTTTCCCCAAAATTTTGATCTATATTTTTAAAAATTTCGATTTTCAAAATTTCGACTCCTTTGAATTTTAGGCTTTTTCTCGATATTTAGTTTTTTTTTGTAAATTTCTACTCTTAGGAAAATTTCCACATTTTTGAAAATTTTGACTTTGAAAAGTGCGATTCTTGAAAATTTGGCTTTTAAAAATTTTGCAAAACTGCGACATATCCAATTTTTTTTTAATCTTGCCTTTTTATCGCCTTTTTTGAAAAAAATATACTCACTTTTGTTTAGAAAATTGTGACTATTTTTTCTAATTTGGCTTTTAAAATTTCGATTTTTTTGCAAAGTTTTGACTAAAAGTGTAATTTTTTTAATCCTCCTTTCCTATCAAAATTTTGACTTTTGCAAATCTAGCCTTTCTTGAAACATTTTACTTTTTTTTGATAAATTCGCCTTTTTCAAAAATAAAGATTTTTTTTTTAATTTTCTATTTTTCTATAGATCTTGATTTGTTTTATGAAAGTTGCGACATTTTTAAATTTCAATCTTTTTCAAAATATTCACATTAAAAATAAATCAAATTTTTTGCAATATTTTTATATATTGGCCTTATTTAAAATTTTGATTTTTTTCCAAATTATGAATTATTTTGAAAATTTCGACTTTTTAAATTTTGACATTTTCTAAAATTTCGACTGTTTCTCGAAATTTTGACGCTTTTTCAAAATTTCAACCTTTTTCAAAATATTCACCTTAAAAATTATTCAAATTTTTTGCAATATTTTTACTTTACCGAAATTTCGCCTTTTTTAATTTCGATTTTTAAAAAAAAAGATAAATATTTTAAAAAAGGCAAAATTTTGACTTCACTTAAAACTTTGATTTTTTTTCAAATTCTGAATTATTTAGAAAATATCGACTTTTTCCAAAATTTCGGCCGTTTCTCGAAATTTTAACTTTTTCTGTTAAGAGAGCTATTTTTAAATTTCAACTATTTTAATTCGATTTACTGAAAATGTTGCTTTTTTTTGTAAATTTCTACTTTTACAATGTTAATTTTTTGGACTTTTTTACAGATCGGAATTTTTTTTGGAAAATTAATACATATACATTGTAAAAATTTCAACATTTTTCAAAATATTCACATTAAAGAAAATCAAATTTTATGCAAGATTTTTACTATTTTCATCTTTTTTAGAATTAATCGTTTTTTCCAAAATTCTGAATTATTTAGAAAATTTTGACTTTCAAAATTTTAACTTTGTTCCAAAATTCTGAATTATTTTAAAAATTTAGATTTTTTCCAAAATTTCGGCTTTCTTGAAATTTTTTGATTTTGCTCTTTTTGTAATTTCGACTTTTAAAATATCATTTTTTCCCAACAGTTTGAGTAAAAGTTTAATTTGTTTTTTAATTTTCGTTTTCATGGAAATTTTGACCTTTCCAATGTTCATTTCTAAAGAAACTTTCAAATTTTTTTTGTAAATTTGAAATATTTTCAAAATAACCCACCATTTTGAAAATTATGATTTTTCTGCAAAATTTTGATTTGTTTTTAAAAGTTTTGTTTTTAAAAATTTTGATTTTCTAAATTTCGACTCCAAATTTTAGGCTTTTTCTCGAAATTTATTTTTTTTGTAAATATTTTTCTGGAAAATTTCAACATTTTTGATAATGTTGACTTTCTTTGAAAATTTTGATCCTTGAAAATTTGGCTTTAAAAAATTTGATTTTTTGCAAAATTGCGACATATTCAATTTTTTTTAATCTCGCCTTTTTTGAAAAAAAATACTCACTTTTGTTTAGAAAACTGCGACTTTTTTTATAATTTGGCTTTTAAAATGTCGATATTTTTTTTGCAAATTTTTGACTAATAGTTTAATTTTTTTAATCCCCTCTTCCTATCAAAATTTTGACTTTTGCAAATCTAGCCTTTCTTGAAAAATATAACTTTTTTTTAATAAATTCGCCTTTTTTAAAAATAGCTATTTTTTTATAAATCTAGATTTTTTTTATGAAATTTCGACATTTTCAAAACATTCACATTAAAAAAAATCAGATTTTTTGTAATATTTTTACTTTACCGAAATTTCGCTTTTTTAATTTCGAATTTTTTCAAAAAAAAGGTGAATATTTTAAAAAGGTATAAATGTTGACTTTTTACCAAATTCTGAATTATTTTGAAAATTTCGACTTTTAAAATTATGACATTTTTCAATTTTTCTCGGAATTTTGATTTTTTGTAGGAATTTTTTAAATTTAAACTTTTTTACTAAAAATGTTGCTTATTTTTGCAAATTTCGACTTTTATAATGTCATTCTTTTGGACTTTTCTATAGATCTTGCTTTCTTTGTGAACATTTCTATATTTTCAAAATTTTAACCTTTTTCAAAATATTCACCTTAAAAATAATTCAAGCTTTTTGCAATATTTTTACTTTCCAGAAATTTCGTCTTTTTTAATTTCGATTTTTTAAAAAAAAAATTTGAATATTTTTTAAAAAAGTCAAAATTTTAACTTTATTTGAAAATTTCACTTTATCCAAATTCTGAATTATTTTAAAAATTTCGAATTTTAAAATTTTGCCATTTTCAAAATTTCAGCTGTTTCTCAAAATTTTGCAAAAGAGCTTTTTTTTAAATTTCAACTTTTTTAATTCGATTTACTGAAAATGCTGCTTTTTTTGTAAATTTTGACTTTTAAAATGTCATTTTTTTGGACTTTTCTACAGATCTGAATTATTTTGTGAAAATTAGTGTATTGTTAAAATTTGAACATTTTTCAAAATATTCACATTAAAGAAAATCAAATTTTATGCAAGATTTTCACTTTAGCGAAATTTCACTTTATCTAATTTCCACTTTTTTCAAAATAAAGGTGAATATTTCAAAAAACTTCAAAATTTTGACTTTTTTCCAAATTCTGAATCATTTTAAAAATTTCGACTTTTAAAATTACATTTTCCAAAATTTCGACTGTTTCTCGAAATTTTGGGTTTTTTGTAGAGCTTTCTTTAACTTCAACTTTTTTAATTCGATTTACTGAAAAGTGTTGCCTTTTTTTTGTAAATTTTGACTTTTAAAATTTTAGTTTTTTATACATTTCTATATACCTTAATTTTTTTTTTTTGTAAAAATTTCTACATTTTTAAAATGTCAACCTTTTTCAAAATATTTACCTTAAAATTAATTCAAATTTTTTGCAATAATTTTACTTTACTTAAATTTCGCTTTTTTTAATTTCGATATTTTGCAAAAAAAGGTGAATATTTTAAAAAAAATCAAAATTTTGACTATTTAAAATTTTAACTTCTTTCCAATTGCGCTATACCGTCTGTTAACAAAATTTACTTTAGTAAATAGGTTTGAAGCGAATCAAAGTTTAAAGTCAATCGACAATATAGAGCAATTGGTTGTTAAAGCGGCGGTATCTCGCCTGATAGGCCTCGGGTTCAAACCCCGGTGCCAATGACGCATTTTGAATTCTATTACACATCTTACTCATAGCTACATGTACTGTTAAAATTGCGGTATGTTGGTATAATGCCGTGATGGTGACGTAAAATCATAACCTATGAAAAAAACTCAACGAGCATAAATAAAAAAAAAATTAGAACGGAGGAACTCGATCAGTGTCCTCGATAATGAAGCAAGCAATTAGTGTGTTAGGAATAACTCATTTATTTTGCTATTTAACATCCCAAGAAAAATTCACAGATTTCGCAATCCTTGCAACCAACGGAGACATTGGAAATGATAACACCAAATAGAAACATAATTAACACTTTATTTAACATACAGGGTATTTACAAATTTCAAAGACAACGTTGGCAGTTGATTCGGAATGATAAATAAATACGAATTACGAAAAAAAATTAATAACAAATGTTTACTTTTCGAATTGCAGACTTTCAAAGTTGTTATAAAAAATAATTTAATTAATCATTTCATAACCTCTTTACCGATCGTGTTAAAATATGAAACCTTTATTTATTTAGATTATTAAGGCTAGAATCTTAGTGACGAAGACCCTTGTTTTATCCGACATCCCTTGTAATTCACCACGACAATTATCTATGTATCTTCGAAGTAGTAAATAATAATAATTATATAAAATATGTATTGATTTACAACAATACGTATTACGTTAATTCTGTAATAAACCTTGTGTTATTTATTATTATTATTTTGTTGTTGCTTAATTCGTGAAGTTTAATATTGTATAATCTTAAGTATAGATTTTATCTCATCATTTTTATATGTAATTATTCAGATTACAAGATGCTCTTTTTCAAAAAGTTTCGGACTATAAGGGAGAAGTACTTTATAGTTCGCCAAAATTGATTTTCCGATAACACCTTCCAAACATTTTTAGACGGGTCTACTGCATTCCGAATATTGGGCTAGAAATCTGAACTGCCGATGCCGATCACTATTCGGCTATTTAAATTGATTGTTGTTAAATATTCGAAGGACCAGTACACTATGAGGCGCCGTTCACAACATAATTATTTTTCATGAATATTTAATAAATCAAACAATATATGTAAAATTTTAAATTATATATTGTTTCGTTCTTGAAATATACTTCATTTCTGTAAAAATGAATATTTATATTCTCCTGATAGAAATTTTACATAAATCTATTTAAATATTTTATATGAAAGTTTTATGTGGTTTTAAAAATATTTATATAAACTGTGAAACATGAAACGACCGTGAGAGGCGATAGTAGCCGCACGAATCGGGCATGGAGTATGGTATTATTTATATATCAATTTTATTTTTCGTTGTCGCCACCTGAATCTTGATTATATTTACATATTTATCAATAGCACTAAAATCTGACATAAAAAGTGACAGCATGCTGCTAATAATAATAATAATAATAATAACAAAATAATAATAAATAAATAAATAATAAAATAAAAAAAGTTTCAAACCTTAATTTAAGTCCCAGCGCTTCTAGCGCCCGCTACGGTGGTTTGATATATCACACTTTATATAAATATTTTTGAAATCACATAAAATCTTTATAAGAGATATTTAAGAATATTTATATAAAATTTTTAACAGAAGATTAAAATATCCATATTCATTGAAATTAAATATACTGCAAGAAAGAAATAATATATAATTTCAAATTTAATATAAATTGTTTGATTTATTAAATATTCATAAAAAATTATTATGTCCTGACCGGCACCTCATACTATACAGTGGTTAAAAAATATGTTTCCTGTTTATGGTCTATTGACTACTCTATATTGAAGTCAGTTAGCTACCGCTTACAAACAAGATATATGATCTACTTATCACAGGGCCAAGATTTAGAAGTAAGAGGTCGACAATCCCTTAGCAGGTAAAGAATTTATAAAGAAATCGGAACATTTCAGCCCCCTTGAAGTCTTGCAGCTTCAATAAAATCCTAATAATATGATAAATAGCAAACCAATTGCAAGAAATGATCAAAATTACAGATATAAAGCTTAAGAATAGACTTATAATTACGGGGATCTTACAATATTACTCAGTAGTACTGAAATTAGAATTGATCCAAACAAAATTTTAAATAATATACAGGCTCTTTTAGTTAACATTTCCACAGCCGATATCTCTGAAAATAAAAAGGACCTATATATTGTATTATAAGCCCACAAAAAAAAAAGTGGTGTGTGCTGGGTGTCGGACCCACATAGTCCGGCGTATTTTTTCCCGCTGAACACGAATCTGTAGTCTAAATTGGGGGTCAAACTGCTAAAAGTAGAGAAAAACCAAAAAAACCCATAAAAATCACGATCTCGTATTTTTTTCTGATTGATATTATCATTCTTATAATTTTCGTCTTTTCCTGACCCTTTTTTCTTCAAATGACCTGTGAAGTGGATTTCTGCTACGTTTTGTTCCTTTTTCTTGAGTTTCTCTGTGTAGCATCCAACAGTAATCTGCAAACATATTTATTCCCCACTGTCCCTGAAACCGCCGTTCAAACTCTTTGAGATCTTGGTGAAATCTTTCTCCTTGCTCTTCACTGAAGTCTCCGTTATTCTCCGGGAATTGGTCAAGATGCGAATCAAGGAA
Organism: Dastarcus helophoroides; assembly: GCA_028583605.1. Classification (NCBI taxonomy): domain Eukaryota; kingdom Metazoa; phylum Arthropoda; class Insecta; order Coleoptera; family Bothrideridae; genus Dastarcus; species Dastarcus helophoroides. The sequence goes on from CM053328.1 coordinate 8,586,270, forward strand.
GTGCATTTTCAAATTCATTAGGCAACCTGAATGCTGAAAATTTCTTATCATATTTGCCACAATGCTTTTGTAATCAGCATCCTTGGTATTGCCTAAAAATTTGGTACACACTTCCTTGAAACTTAACCACGATGCCTTTTCTTGGTCATCCATGACTGGAACAAACCCTTCATCTTTGAATAACTTTCGGATTTCCGGTCCATCGAAGATGCCTTCCCTTAGTTTAGCATCAGATTTTTTTTTAAACACAGTACGCAGGTACGTAAAATATTCACCATCTTTATCAAGAGCTTTGACATACTGTTTAATTAAGCCAAGTTTTATATGAAGAGGAGGAATGAGAATTTTGGCTGGATCAACAAGCGGTTTCTTTATTATATTATGTGATCCAACCTTAAATGAAGATCGTAAAGGCCATTCTTTTTTTACGTAGTGATTTTTTCGATCCCTACTGTCAAACATACACAAATAGCATGGATATTTTGTGAATCCAGATTGCTGTCCAAGGATCATGGACAAAATTTTTAAATCACCACATACTTGCCACTTATGTTCTTCGTACTTTATTTTCTTTAGGACAACTTCGAGGTTTGAATACTCTTCTTTAAGTACAGTGGAGTGGGCTAAAGGTAGAGGAGCGAATTTGTTGGTGTTGTGGAGAAGGACTGCCTTAAGACTCTGTTGAGACGAATCAATGAATAACCGCCAATTTTCTGGCTCATAGTGCAATAGAGTAAATCTTCATTTTTTTCAAAATATTTACGGAAGGCTTCTTCTCGATTCCGATAAAACGAAACTTTAGTACCTTTTGTCAATAGATTTCTCTTTTTCATATTCGAAGCCAATATTTCAGCCGCTTCTTTTGAGAGTTTAGCCTCTCTGAATAAATCATTCAGATGTTTTTGATCGTATTTTTCCGGCTTCCGATCTTCACCAATAGGTCTGTATTCTTCATTGCTCGAAAACTCTTCTTCCTCAGATTCGCTAGAAATGTTTTCACTACTAGTATCAAACTCTTTATCAATAAAAGCTGAATTTTCAGGATCGACGTCGACTTCCATTGTGTCTAATCCACTAGTCAGACTGTCTTGTGACGTGTCATCTTCTAAACCTTCTATGAAGTTTGCAACTGGTTGTTGAACACTTGACACAGAAGGATAAGAAATTTTATCCTTATGCATTCGGCCCACAGTGTTGACATTTGTTGTGCAAAAGTAACAATTACTTGCATCAAGTGGCTTTTTCCATATCGCTGGAGTTTTAAATTTAAGATTCGCCTTGACCTGGTGCTTTTCAAATCTATTGATCATATTATAACATGAGCCACAAACAAAATTGGGTATCCAATTTTTGAGATCGAGGGAAACTTTCATATTGAAGCACTTTTCATACAAAATCACGAAACGATCTGTTAGTTTCTTTGTATTTTTTATCCCTATGTACTTTGCACAAACGTAGCAAAAAGCATTGGGATTTCCAGTACATTTGTGATTGCCACGAGTACTAGAAGTTCCAGCAAAATTTTCAGTAGAAGAATCCATGAAAATAAATAAACCCCGCACGCTAGAATACCTAGGCCTAAGTATGAGGGCTTTCCGACTTTGACAAGGACAATGTCAACTCGTCGTCGGACACACTACGGCATCATTCTCATATTCTAGCGCTTCCCTGCAAAACAGCGCGCCTTCGCTGGCTTCGATACGCCGAAATGTTGACTAGCGAATCATTCTACACATCCCGATAAAGGGCAGTTGTCATCGTAGTCCAATCATTCCGGAGTAGCAAGTTTCTGCCGGTAAATGTACCGATTTAGTTAACCATTTCCTTATTTTTTGTCAAAAACAAAATATCATCTATGTGACACTTAAATAAGACACAATAAGTAGTGAATTAACGTATTTGCACATTACGGTTGGATATTACAGAGAGAAACAAGTAGAAACTGCAAGATGATAATATCATACAGAAAAAAATACGAGATCGTGATTTTTATCGGTTTTTTTGGTTTTTCTCCACTTTTAGCAGTTTGACCCCCAATTTAAACTACAGATTCGTGTTCAGCGGAAAAAAATACGCCGGACTATGTGGGTCCGACACCCAGCACACACCACTTTTTTTTTTTGTGGGCCTGTGTTATTTTGGTTGATCCCTCAAGGGTAATTTTGACGTCTTATTTATCCAGTGAGGTTAAAATTTTCTAATCTAAAGAAAATCCGTCAGAAATCTATTTTCTTTCACGTTTTTACGATGATTTGAATTACTAAGATACACAAATTTATAAAACAGACAGTATAGAGCAGTAACAATTTCCATTCTACATCCAAAAAATGAGAATTTTCCATCAGAAGGTTTGTTATGATAGCAATTTAAATGTATTAAAATCTTGCAGTTGTCAATCACTGATAATTTCTTTGGGATTTACGTTCCTAAAAAATTTTCATCGTCAACTTATTGACTTTTTCATTTGAACGAAACTCAAAATGTCGAAAACTTGTCAAAAATAGATTTGGAGTACTCTCTCCAAATTTTTACTCTTCTTTACAAAATTATGCGTTTATGCTTTCAAAATAATTATAAACACAAATTTTGGACTTTTCCGAAATTTAATAAATTTTTTCCACAATTTCGACTTTTTTAAATTTTTACATCAAACTTGCAATTTTTGTGTTTTTTCTTAAAACTTCGGATTTCAAACGAATTCAAAATTTGAACATCAGTCTTGCGAGTCTAACCCAAGTTGTTGCATTAAAAAAATAAATATAGCGTATTTTCTTGAAATTATGACTTTTTCACAAAATTCCTCAACCTTTCAAAATGTCATTTATTTTAATTGAACTGTCAATAAATATTTATGTTTTGTTTAAAATTTTTATGTTAAATAATAAATTCTAAATATTTCTAAAGATTTTGACTTATTTTCGAAATTTTGACCTCAGCCTAAAAAACTCTTTAAATTATAAATATATAAAATCGAAAACTCAGGATTTTTTATAGAAATTTTGAAACGTCAACTTTTTTTTCGAAATTTAAAACCCCCTTTTTTATTAAATCATGAGTGGTGGGTTTCCTCAAATTTTAAAATCCCAAAATTTAAACTTTACTTTCTACTCTTACAATAAAGGTTTCAACCAGTGTTAAAGCTTTAATTTTATATTTTTAAGGTTTTAAATTTAATCAAGACTCTTTTTTTTAAGAACACAAGTCATTTATTTAAAATCTTGACTTTGAATGAAATATTTTAATTTTTTTCAAATGATTTTGATTTAGTTGCAAAGTTTTATCTTTAACCTCAAAATGTTGACCTATGTTTTGAAATTTTAGAACATTATGAATTTTTTGAAATCCTGGAATATTTTCCTAAAATTGTCTATTTTTTTACTATTTTTCTCGCAACTTTTCTGAATTCAAAATTTTGGCCTTATTTAACTATTTTTTTTTATTTTCGACCTTAGTATTCGACCTGAGATTTCCAGTGAAAACTTGAATATTCAAATATTTTTCTTTCGACTCTTTTCTATTTTTAAGGTTATTTCTGCAATGTTTATCTTTTCTAAATTTACAGTTTCCATTAGCCAAGTTTCTTCTGAAAGATTATTTTTTAAATTGAAATATACTCGTATAACCAAATAGACTACGAAATAATTTAAATCAAAATAATATTAAGGCATCTATGCTCATGGCTCTTGAAAGAAATATTTTAATACAAAGCGAAAACAATGAAATATTAAAATATATTTAATCTACAAGCAAAAATTTGTCAACTTTATTGTAAAAGTAATTTACATTTATTTGAGCCCTAAAAATTATAAGTGCAGATATTTTACCACATTCGTTTACTGAGTACTTCAAGACAGTACGAGAATTGGATTTAGGGTAAGAGTTTACAGCATAATAATGGAATTATAACCCCTCACTAAAGGGCCTTTAAGTTTGCGCATCTTTACATGCTCACAATACCGCCTACAGTGTTCAGTTTTTGTTAGTGGTGTTTTCGTACTTAACTCACTAGATTCTCTATTTTCAATCTCTCGTAAACGTTTTTTACGCTCTCAATATGTCTTACACTTTTCGCTATTTTTCATATTCTTAATATCCATAGCTGATAGCCTTATCCAATGAAACGTCACTGGATTAAACGAATATGGTGCACTGCGGTGAACTGTAAACTTAACATTCTCTCATAGTTTTTATGCGCCTCTCGACGCCGAGAGCGCTCGACTGGCGATCCGAGTATGTCCGACCGACCGACACCTTGTTCTTCAAGCTTGAACGAAAACCCGAAACTTCACCCCATATCTCAACATAAACATTTCCAATGTTAAAAACTAACATCTACATTTTCAAGCTGGAGCTGAACATTTTAAGATGCGACAAGAAGGACAAATCTAAGTGCATGACGTACAGATCTGTGAAAAATCCTGACTATTGCGCCGTTTTAGAGGCAGATTCTCGCAGCCCCCTCCATTATTTCTACACTTCAGTCAAACCAACGTATAAATGCCCCATAAAAAAGGTATAACAGGTAACGGGAGTATCCAACGTAACTCATACTGCGTTTTTTAAGGGTACCTACAGGGCGCTGGATGCTTCCCTAGACATATCCTTGATGCTAATGATGAAAATCGAAGATCACATTTGGAAAATTAAAACCCAAGTGTTTGACAAAGCCACAAGTAAGGAAGTGCTTTGCATTTTGGTCGAAATTCACGTCGATGTTGAGGAAGATTTTAAATAAAACAATCGCGGAAAATAAAAGCATCTTAGCATTCTCACGTCTACTTTTTAAATTCCAACAAGCAGCCGTAGGGTATCGTTTAAAAATAATATTTTTCGAAATCTCCAATCGAAACATGTTAGTTAGCTTCGAGAACATTTAAAACAACAGTTTTTAATTGCTGTTTTAAAATATCGTTTCAGATTTTCTTAAATGCTTATCCGAGCGTTAAAAGCGAGCGAGGTTTCCGAGCGTCTGACCCTCGTCAAAGTTTTTGCATTTTTTCCCACGTAATATAATTAATCTTCCTCGGTACGCAAACAAATCTTACCGTGAATGGGATTTAACCAAAAGATGACGTCTGGACGGAGCTGCAATCCCGGCGATTCTTGAGCAGTTTTAGGGTCTATTAGGGGTTAACGCCAGTTTTGAATTGAATGTGGATGATAAACATCTGTAGGTAGCGAAAGGATGCGTCTTTTTTGAAACTAGTCGTTATCTTTTTGTGTGGAGTTTATCTTTTGAAATTGAAATATATTCACGTATTCGCTGAGATATCAATAGGAGCGAACGAAATTCAATCGAGAAAAAAACTTAATAACCAAACCGTAGAATGGCTACGAGGGTAAATCAAATATTAACCGGAATTTGTTTTTCAAAATTTATTTGTTGAAGATACATATATGAAAGTTATTAACTATTTCTCTGCATATTCTCCTGATTTTGTTATGCATTTTTTACAACGCATTAGGAGTTTTTTAATGCCATCATCATCAAAAGAAGGGAGGCGTGTTTGCAGTCAATTGCGCATAAATGTATTCAACAGCAGCATCATCATGGAAACAGTCACCTCCTAGAGCTTCTTCCAGTGGCCCAAACATATGATAATCGCATGGTGATAGGTCGGGACTCTAAGGAGAGTGCTCTAACGTTGCCCAATGCATTTGCCTCTAATTTTCGATGTGTTAGATTAGCTGAATGGGGGCGGGCATTGTCGTAAAGCAAAATCATATTTCGCGCCTCTTCCGCCGATATGCACATTTTGCTTCATCGAATAGCTGGCAGTAGTAGGCAGCATTAACCGAATGATGTTCATGCAGAAAATCGACGTGCACAACTCCTTTAAAATCCCAAAACACTGTCTCAATGACCTTTCCAGCTGAGAGGCGATATTTGCCTTGACGACTAGGTTGCTTGTTTAGATTCAGGGGTGTAATGGTGGACCCAAGTCTCATCACACGTAACGATATGTTGCAAAAAACCATCACCTTCATATTGAAAACGTCTAAGATTGCTTGACAAACCTCCGTTGTTGTTTTTGTTCTTCAGACAAAAGACGAGGCCTGGCAGAAATAATTCGAAACCCCAGCTCATCTGTAATGATGGATTAAGTATCCCTATCTGAGCTGCAATTTCACCAACAGTTAAACGGCGATCACCTTTCAAGGGCGTTGAATAGCGTTGATCTTGTCCGCGGTCACACTGGAGGACGGCGGGTATGGGGTTCATTTTCAACTTAAGTTCGTCCTTCCAAAATTTGTTTGTGCCATTCATATAATTGAGTTTTCTTCAAACAAGTATCTCCAAACTGTGCTTCTAGTCTACGAAGAATTTCGACGAGCTTTACACCTTTAAAGGCAAGAAATCTAATAAGAATGCGCTGCGCAACGTGCGGATGAACCTCCTGCTCACTTCATTTTATTTGCACCTGACGAACGGCCAGTTCGCTTGAGCGCAGGAAGTCACGTGATATCTCCACCTAATATATCTAAGAGAATGCGCATACTCCCGACGCCCTCATGGCGACATGATAGAGATTCCAGTTCATATTTGATTTACCCTCGTATGAAGGGATGAGGATACGGTCACGCAGACTCAACAGCAGCCCTTGTGTAAACTATAACGATCCATTTTTAGGTAAATTTATATCACATTTTTAAGTTGGGCAGAAAAATAGGATATAAAACAACCCAAATTTCTAGTTGCCATTTATTAAAAGGCTGCCACTCAAAGGAAAATGGTTAGAAAAAATTAAAAAAAAAGCAATTTTCTAATTTTCAGATCTTCAGCTCAACATTTTTTGGCTTCAGCAGACATTAGAAGAAAATTATTAACCAAACAGCTTTCGAAAATTTTGCCTTACCTTTAAAAAGTTCCATGTACCTATTTTTTTCCACTGATCTTACCGTATGGGAGCCTAATATGTATTCGGACATATTTTGACTCTTATTTTGAAAATTAAAAATTTTTTGAAGGGTCGAATTTTATTAAAATTTCGACCTTTTTTAAATTTTGATTTTTACATATATTTTTTTTAATTGTTACTCATTTCAAAATTTAGATTTATTTGAAATGTTGTCATAATAAAAAAATTTCTGCTTCTCTTCAAAACTTTGGCCTTTTTTTAAATAATTTTAAAAATTGTAACTTTTTACAAAAGTTCGGTTTTTCAAGCTTTTAATTTTTTTCTGGTTTTGAAAATGTCCAGTTTTTTGAAAGGTTGACAATTTGTCACGATTTTATTTCAGAATTAGGATACCTTAGAAAGTTTTAAAATTGTGGATTTTTTCTCAGAGCTTAAAATTTCGACTTTCATTTGAAAATTTTAAGTTTTTTTGAAAACTTTATACATTTTTGAAAATTTTGAGTTCAACATTATTTTCGAATATTACTTACAAGGAAAGGTCGCGAAGTGTCCGGCGCCGATTTTGCTAATTTTTGGATATGTTTTAGAGGACCGAAATCTAAGAGACACGTATTTTTTTTTTATCGGCTGATAAACGGTTGTAAGGGTAGTTTTACCCCCTCAAAGTTGGGGCAAAAAATGCAGATTTTGCTGTTTCTCACATGCCAAAAATGATATTCGAGTCGTTTCTTTTTCGAAAAGTTTTGTTTTGTCAAGAAATAAAAAAAAAAATTCAAAATTTTCTCACCCCCCCTCATGGGGGCAAACTACCCCATTTAGAAGTTTTTTAATCATAAAAATGGTTCTATAATGCACAGACCAATAGGTTTGAACATTTATTAGATTCGAAGTTTGGAAACCAAATACCGGTTTCGATCTTGTTAGATCTTGTCAGTTTGGTATATCCAACTCGAATGCTAATAAATGTTCCGACAAGTAAGTACTAAAACATTCACAGGCGTCAAGCGAGTGACTCTTTAGTACTACCACCTATTGGTCCATAGAGAAACTATGGCCATCACCAACTTCTTGCATAAAAATGGTAATTACGTCAGCAAAATTTTGAAAAAAATATATGTTAATTTATACACCAAAACTAATTTTACCTGTTCTTGGATTTTGTCGAAAAATATTTTTTTGGGGGGTAAACACCACTTACACGAATACGTATATGATAGGATGTATTTTTATGATTTTTGTTTTATTTTTTTTCTGAAGCGAATTATTTCGACGAGAAACTAATAAAATAATTTTTTAAGATTTTTTCGGTGACCCCTCATCCCCAGCCCTCCACCTATCCCTTATAGGAGGCTGAGCTGTATAATTCAACTTTTTTTTTTTAATGGATAAATTTCGAAAAAACAGCAAAATATTTAAGAGCCAGAACATTTTTATAAAATACAATTAGAAAAAGGGTACTAAAATTTGAAAAAAAAAATGTGGAGCTTTTAAAGTCAAAACTTCATAAAAATTTTAGATTTTCAAAGAGAATTTTTTCAAAAAAATGTCGAAATTTTAAAAATATTTTGAGCAAATATCCACAATTTAAAAAATCAAACTTTTAAAAAATGGTAAACATCTTAATGATTAATCAAAATTTTTGAAAGTGTCGAAATTTTGAAAAATAAGAGACTTTTGATTCGAAAATTTGAAGAATACAAGGCAAGATGTTCAAAAAATTCCAAATCTTTGGAACTTTTTAAGAGTCGAAATGTTCAAAAAAATCAACAATTTAATTTAAAAAAAAAGAGTTTCTAAAGTCTGTTTTCTTGGACATTTTAACTTTTTACAAAAGTTTCTTAAAAATCACTTCAAAAAATTTGACTCAAAATTTTGACATTTTTTCCAAATTTTCGCTTTTTTTCCAAAATTTTAACATATTTTTTTTTTAATTTTGGTTTTAAATTATGGACATTTTTTGAAAATTCATTTACTTTTGAAGTTATTTGAACATTTTTCTAAATTTTTCAAACTATTTTAAAATTTTGAGATTAGAAAAATTTTTAATATGTATGAAAATTGCATGTTTTAAAATATTTCTATTTTTGATAAAATTTTGCCTTCTTTCTCAAAGTATCAAATTTTAGTGAACATATTGTCTATTTTTTAATATACTTATGGACTTTCTTGAAAATTATATACTTTTTCCAAAATGTGAATTTTTTTGAAGATTCTGCTTGTCTTAATTTTGACTTATTATGAAAATAAATATCAACATTTTTCAAAATTTCGACTTTTTTCAAAATTTTCAAATTTCATTTAAAATGTTAATTTTTCTCAATACTGCGACTCTTAAAAAATTTCAAAAATTTCTTGAACCTTACCTTTTTAAGATTTTCGAATTAAAAGTGTCGGCTTTTTTTCAAAATTTCGAAATTTTTCAAAATTTCCATTAATTTTTAAGATGTTTACCATTTTTTAAAACTTTTATTTTTTTAAATTGTGGATTTTTTTCTCCAAACATTTTTAAAAACTTGACGTTTTTTTGAAAAATTTCTGTTTGAAAATATAATAATAAATAAATAATAAATTTTTATGAAATTTTGACTTTAACAGTTCGACATTTTTTTTAAACTGTAGTCCCTTTTTTCAAAATTGTATTTTTTTAAGTGTTTTGGTTCTTAAACATTTTGATCTTTTTTTTCGAAATGATGCATTTTTCAAAAAAACATTTAAAATATTTTTTTTAAATTTGAACTTTTTCTTTTAAAAAATTTATTGGTTTTTTTTTGAAACTGAGGACAATTTAACAAAAATTTCATCTTTTTTAAAATTTTTTGACAATTTTTTAACATTTTGATTTTGGTGGAACGGCCTGTCCTTGGTTATCTTTAAAACTTGAAATGCAGAACTTGTCCCCTGAAACCAAGAAAAATTAAAAAACACAACAAAGGTTGCTCTAACGCGTTTCGATAGCGAAGGTATCATCTTCAGAGAGATACTACCTGTATCTCTCTGAAGATGATGGCTTGGTTGTCGAAAGGCGTTAGAGCAACCTTTGTTGTGTTTTTTATCTTTCTTGATTTCAGTGAACAAGTTTTATATTTCAATTTTTGGAGACCAGTCCGTTCCACCAAAAAAAAAACGGGTGTAAAATTAACTGAAAATTTTAAAATTATTTCAGTAAATTTTATTTAATTCATTAATCCTACCTAATTAAACTCGTATATAAATTTCAAGTGACGCGGAGCAAGTTGTCTTTTTATTTATAAACATTTTGTTTCCAAACAAACCCAACGAAAATAAACAAGCCGTTGGCTTCTGCTCTTAAAGTGCACGGTGCCTTCAGCCCCAAAGATAACTGCAGCGAAATAAATTAGAGACCCGCATGCTATCAGGCACGAACAAGGAGATACGCTTATGAAATTATCTAAGGACGATGACATATTTTATCTACCTCTCGCTGGAGGTTCCACTAATGAAATTAGGAAGGGTTTTGTCAAAATTAAATTCATCCGAGATCATCCCGGCTAAATTAGACATAGTAAAAAGTTTAATAGTTTTTGAAATTGATATTAAGCGAGCCAAATCGACGTAAGTATATTAGGGAAGATGAAGCTAGCGAAATATAACTGAAAACTGAAAGCGCGTTCCTTTCAAGCGTAATATCTCGCAGATAAGCCGAAAGCTGTGTCCAAGCGTTAAGGTGCTTTATGAATTGTCTTGACCATTTAATTTAGTTAATATGGCTCTTGGTAATCGTAGCAAATTTTAAGTGAATTTATACAATAGTTGAAGTTGCCATTTGTTAAAAATGAAGCCGTCGAAGTCTAAAGGGGCCAACAATAATTTTTCCAAGTTTAACCGAAAATTTGGTTTTATTGTTACGATTGCAGATCTGACAGACTACATACAATTTGTGTTGCTTCAAAATTTCACAACAAATAGTTTTAAGAAAAAGTCGAAATTTTATAAGAATTTTCCCCATTTTGAAATAAGAGTTGATATACAGGATGGACCATAAGTAATGGTACACAGAGCAATGGTGGATTTTTCGAATAAAAATAATGTGATTTAGATACATTTACCTTATACCAAAAGTTGATATTAACGGAGATACAGGGTGCCAAAGTTGAAAAAAAAATTCGATTTTTTCCTATAATGATGGAATAAATTGTAATATAAGCACGAAATTTGGCACAAAGTTTCTTAAGTTGACAAACCCTAATTTGCTAACATATTAGCAATAGCTGATAGGGGGTGCTACCTGCCCTATCCTGCATAATTCTAAATCATCATAACTTTTTTATGCACCCATGTATATTAATTTTAAATGGGTTATTTTATTTTTACGTAAAAAAGGTGTACTTTCTGAAAGTTGATACGAGCAATCGTTTCCAAGATATTTGCCTTTAAAGCTTGACGTGCCTTGTTTTTAAATTACTAAGATATTAAATCTTCGAAGTAGGCTTGAAAAAAAAGTAATCATAAGACAGCTTTGAAACTAATTTATGTCAAATATTACTTTGCTGATAATATTATTACCTAAATTTTGAAAATTTTAATAAAGAAAATCCAAAAAATTAAGACGTAATTTATTTTCTAACATAGAGATTTGAGATATGAACTCTGAGTCCGCACAAGAAAATTTTAATAGTCTGGGTGGTCAAAGCAGATATTTGGAGATAAATTTCAATAAAAGACACCCAGATTTTTAGTTGTTTACAATCCCTTTACATGAAAAAGGTCATTTCCCACATATTTATTTTTGAAAATAAATTTTGTTTTGGTATTTTATTTAAATTTGCTGTGTAATATGTTTAATAATAATGTCAGTAGAGTAATATTTGATATAAACTATTTTGGAGTCAGTTTTATTACTTTTATTTTGAAATCCACTGCGAAAAATTCACATTTGCATAATTTAAAATAAACGTACGGCAAACTTTGAAGGCAAATATCTTGAAAACGGTTGCTTGTATCAACATTTAGAAAGTATACCTTTTTTAAGTAAAAAATGTAGGTTAACAAAAATATTCATTTAAAATAAGTGTACACAAAGGCACATAAAAGTTATGATGCTTTAAAATATTACAAGATGGCGCAAGTGGCGCCCCCTATGAGTTACTGACAATCTGTTAGCAAATTAGAATTTCTTGACCAAAGAAACCCCCCTATGCCAAATTTCTTGTCTATAGTGAAATGTGTTCACCAGTTATGCAAAAAAATCACAATTTTTTTTCAACTTTGACACCCTGTATCACTGTTAATATCAACTTTTGGTATAAGGTAAATTAAATGTGGCTAAATCACGTTATTTTTATACGAAAAATCTACTCTTGTTCTATGTACCATTACTTATGGTCCACCCTGTATAAAAGAGTAAACATTTTCAAAAAAATTGAAAAATTTCGTAAAACGCCCTAATTTTGAAAAAAATTAAAAATTTCTCAAAAGAACGGAAATTTTCAAATTAATCTGAAAATTAAAAAAATATTCAAATAATTTCAAATTTCCGAAAATCAAAATTTTCTAAAAAATAAATTTGGTAAAAAACCATAATTAAAAATTTGAATAAAAATTTGTAAAATTTGAAAAATAGTTAAATTTTGAAAAAATGTCAAAATATTTAAAAGCAGAAACTTTCAAAAAAAAAAGATAAAATTTTGGAAAAAGGTACTAAAACTGACAAAAAATTTAAAACTTAAGTCAAAATCTCATAAAAAATTAAAATTTTTGAAATTTTCTAAAACGTGAAGATTTAAAAAAATAGCAGACGCGGTATTTTAGGAAAAGATTCACAATTTAAAACTTAAAAAATAGTTGACATCTTAAAAAGTAGTTGACATTTTGAAAAGTGTCGAAATTTTAAAAAATATCTAAAACTTTATTTCGAAAATTTGAAAAATATAATGCGAGTTGTTTAAAAAATAAGATCGACGACATATTCAGAAAAAAGTAAAAAGTTTAAATAAATTCGGAAATTTTAAAAAAGTTTAAATATTCGAAAAATATCAAAATTTTCAAAAAAATTGGGATGTTGAAAAAATCATATAGTATATCTTACCTAATTTTTAAAAAAATTAGTATTGAAGAATAGCAAATATTTTTTAAAAAACCAAAGAAAAATTAGGTTTAATAAAAACAAATTTTTAAAAAATGCAAAAATTAAGAAAAACATTCAAATAATTTCAAATTTTGGAAAATCAAAATTTTAAAAAGTGTAGAATGATTTTCAAAAAATATTTATATTTCTAAGAAGCAAAATTTTCGAAAAATGTTACAATTTTTGGAAAAAGGCAGAAATTTGAAACAAAATTCGAAATTTTTAAGTCAAAATTTAAAAGAAAATTCAAAATGGAATAGTTTTCCAAAAATTCGAAATTTGTTAAAAGAACGAGTTTAAAAGTTTTAAAAAATAAGTCGAAAATTTTAGAATTAGTTTAAATTTTGGAAAATGTCGAAATTATTATAAAAAGTTAAAATATAAACAAAAATCAAAGTTTTTAAAAATAACTGAGATTTTCGAAAAAGATATTTATTTAATTTTTAAAGAGTCTACATTGGAAAAGTCAGAATTTTCAAAAACCTAATATTTTGAAAAATTTCAAAATTTTCATAAAAACAGTTGAATAATTTAAAAACAGGTGGTCATTTTCAAAAAAATTAAAACGTTTGGAAAAATTGTCAAATAATTTATAATTTTCAAAAATCAAAATATTGAAAAGTAGATACATTTCCAAAAAATATCCGAAGTTTTAAGAAGCGAAATTTTTTAAAAAATTGTTACGGGCTTATCGGTTCGAATTGATTACACGTGATGGATTATACCCACTTGGCTCACAAAACAATTGACAATTAACTCACTTATTATTGACTTCTACTAACTCACTAATTACACTGATTCTAACTGACTGACTTGAGGGAAAGCTGACCGCCTTTTATAGTTTTGGCCCTCGGCTTCTAGAACTTTTCGGCAGATAGGGCTTATCGTTCCCGAAATTTCTGGAACACTTATCTGCCATTTGTTTCTTTATCGCGGCCGCTTTCCCCTTATCAGATCCTTCTAGAAACTTTTTTTATTTACTAAATTATACAATTCTGTTCTAAATTCTATTCCATCTATTAACATTGCGTTACGAAAATGTTAAAATTTCGGAAAAAGGCAAAAATTAAAAAAAAGTTGAAATTTCCAAGTCAAAATGTTAACAATTGTCGAAATTTTCGTAAAATAATAAATAATAATAATAATAAATAATTTTTTTCAAAATTGAAAAATTCACAAAGTTGAAATTTTTGGAAAAATTCGTATAATTTTATAATCAGCCGTCCTCAATTATTTGTACTTCTCTTCAACCGGTAAAAATTTGAAAAATATGTTTTTTGAAATATCTTCAAATTTGTTATATCAGTTTTAAGTTTTCACTTCTGTCGGTAGTTCCCATAACTGCTCAATTTTTTTTTCACCGTTTTGACTATATAAAGTTATACGAATTTTTTCAACATTTCAAATTTGTGAAAATTCAAATTTTTGAATTAAAAATTCGACATCGTTTAAAAGACAAAGTTTTAAAGTTAAAAAAAAGAAATCGAAACTTTTGTTGAGAAATAAAAATCTACATTTTTAAACAATGCCAAAAAATTTAAATAACGATAATTTTAAAAAAAGATACAATTTTGGAAAAGGCGAAATTTGAATAAAACATCGAACTCTAATTTCAAAAATTTCAAAATTTTCAAAAAAGTGACGTTTTTTAAAAGAAAGTGGTAATTTTGAAAAAAAATTGTAAATTCTTTTTGATCTAAAAAAATCGAAACTTTAAAAAATAGTCAAATTTAGTCGAAATTTTGAAAAATATCCCAAACATTTAATTGGAAAATTTAAAAAATATAAGGCGAATTGTTAAAAAATTCTCAAAGATTTTGAAATTTTAAAGTCGAAATATTAAAAAAAAATAAAAATTTTAATAAACTCAAATTTTGAAAAAATTTCAAATTTTCGCAAAAGGTTAAAATTTAAACAAAATTCTAAATTTTCAAAAAAGTTGACATTTCGAAAAAAAACCTTATCAATTTTTGAAAAAATATTGGAAAATTTGCAAAACAAAACTTGATATTTCGCAAAAAAATTCAAAATTTTCTAAAAAATTCAAAGATTTTAAAAAGCGCCTTAAAGAAAAATTAAAATTAAAAAAAAAACAAAATATTTCAAATAAAACTTTGAAAAATGTCGACATTTTTATAAAAAGTTGAAATTTTTAAAAATAATCAGATTGAATTTTCATAGTCGAAATTTGGTCAAAGTTTGTATAATTTTAATATCAAAATGTTGAAGTACAGAACTTGTCCCCTGAAACCAAGAAAGATTAAAAAACACAACAAAGGTTGCTCTAACGTGTTTCGCAAGCCAAGCTATTTTTTTTTCGATTATAGGCCTTTTCCAAAATTTCAGATTTTTCAAAATCTCTATTTTCCTTTTTTTTGGAAACTGGTAAAACCTAAAAAATATGACTTTAAAAAACGAAGGTTTTTAAAAAGTCCGACATTTTCTTAAAATTTAAAATTTTCTTTGAATATTCTTTCTTTTTCAAATTGTTTTAAAAAGCTTGACTTTTTGTAAATTGCAAGTTTTCATAAATGTCTCGATATTTTTCAAAATTTCAACCTTTAAATTTACGACTTTGTTAAAAATTTTTTGCGGAATTTTAACTTTCTTTTAACCTTTCCAAATATTTTGGTAACATTGACTCTTTTTTATAAAAATTTTAAATGTACGATCTCAAAATTTCGGGATTCTTGGAAATCTCGACTTGTCATTTTTTTGAAAATTGATAAGACTTTAAGAATTATGACCTTTAAAATCTGGAGGTCTGACATTTTCTTAAAATTTAAAATTTCTTTTAAAAATTCTTTCGTTTTCAATTTTTTTTAAAAAACATGAATTTTTATAAATTGCAACTTTTTATAAATATTTCAATATCTTTTAAATTTCAACCTATAAATTCACGACTTTTTTGAAAATTTCGTTGAAATTTTTGACTTTTTTTTCAGAATTTTAAGTTTCTTTTAAACGTTTCTGAATATTTTGGTAGTCTAGACTTTTTTTTATTAAAGATTTGAAATGTACGACCTCAAAATTTCAGAGTTTTGGAAATATCGACTTTTCATTTTGTTGAAAACCGGTAAGACCTTAAGAATTGTGACCTTTAAAATCTGGAAGATTTTAAAAAGTCCGACATTTTCCCAAAAATTTAAAATTTCTTTCAAAAATTCTTACGTTTTCAATTTTTTTAAAAAGCTTGACTTTTTATAAATTGTAACTTTTCATAAATATTTCGATATTCTTCAGAATTTTAAGTTTCAAATTTAGGTTTATTAGATTTATTTAACATTTCTACGACCCAGTTTGGTAATATTTAAAGTTTTATTGTTTGTTTCAAATTTAGGTTTATTAGTTTTATTTCACATTTCTACGACCCAGTTTGGTAATATTTAAATTTTTATTGTTTGTTGACAATATTCTAAAACAGTTTTTGAAATATGACTTTGTGATATCTAAATATATTTAAAACGTCACCTCATGATAGTTGACAAAAAATAAGTTTATTTTACATATTTTAAATTTACATTTTTAAAAATTTTGTTGAAATTTTTGCCTTTTTGCAGCATTTTACCCTTCTGTTAAACCTCTCAAATTATTTTGATAATCTTGACCTTTTTTATTAAAAATTTGAAATGTACGACCTCAAAATTTCAGATTTTCCAAAAATCATCATTTTTTTGAAAACTGGTAAGACTTTAGGACCTTTAAAATCCGGAGATTTTTAAAAAGTCTGAAATTTTTTCAAAATCTAAATTTTTTCAAAATCTAAATTTTTTCAAAACCTAAATTTTTTTTTTAAATCCTTAACATTTTTAAATTCTTTTGAAAAGCTTGACTTTTTACAAATTGAAACTTTTCATAAATATTTGGATATTTTTCAAAATTTTGACCTCAAAATTTACGACTTTTTTAAACATTGTTTTGAAATTTTCAATTTTTTTTCAGGATTTTAATTTCCTATTAAACATTTAAAAATAGTTTGATAATCTTGACTTTTTTGTTGGAAATTTTTATAAATATATGAACACTTTTCACAATTTAAACTTTTAAATGCACGACTTTTTACAACATTGATTTGAAAATTTTGCTCTTTCCCAAAACTTTCACTCTTTTTTTATTATCGACGTGCGACTTAAAATTTTTTGACTTTTATGAACATTTCGATGTTTTTCGAAATCTAGAAATTTTTAAAAAGTTACTATTTCAATTTTCGGCTATTTTTCAAAATTTCGACTTTTCTAAAAATTTCGAGTATTTTTCAAAATTTCAATATTTATTTCAAAATAATTGACTTCTTTTTAAGTAACAAGATTTTTGATAACTGCGACTTTTAGAATTTCAACCATTTGAAAGTTTTGACATTTTTTAAATTTTTGAATTTATCATTTGAAAATTTTAATTTTTTAAAATATTGACTTATCAAAATTTCGTCTTGTTTTAGGATTTTTGATTGTTTAAAAATTTTGATTTTTCAAATACTATTTTTATAAATTTCGAGTGTTGTTGCATAATTTAAACTTTTTTCTGAATATTCCACAATTATACCATCAATGTTCAGTTTTTTTCCAAATTGTCTGTCTAAAAGTTTGACTTAATGTCAAAGTATTAAATCTGATGTTGAAATTTTTACTTTTTTTTTCAAAGATTTAATTGTATGTACCAAATTCAAATATTATCATTTTCAATTTTACGCGAAACCCAAAAATTTAATTTTTCTGAAACTCTATATATATTTCTCAAAATTTTGGTTAACTTGAAATTTTAGCTCAGGGATTTTTAATGGATTGAAAAATTT
Organism: Dastarcus helophoroides; assembly: GCA_028583605.1. Lineage (NCBI taxonomy): Eukaryota > Metazoa > Arthropoda > Insecta > Coleoptera > Bothrideridae > Dastarcus > Dastarcus helophoroides. The sequence goes on from CM053328.1 coordinate 8,604,007, forward strand.
CGGTCCTAATCCCGAAAATTTTACTTTTTTCAAAATTTTGAGTTTAAACTTAAAACTGCCATATATGTTTTTTCAAAACTTGGAATTTTTTTCTATATAATTAACACTTTCATTTTTATGCAAGAAGAACGCAACCTAGACTACAAATTCATGCAGTCCTCCAGGCGTGTATAGTGAATTATAGGTAGCTGAACTACCAACAGTTGAAACACTGCCACCTAGCGAAGCGGTTGCTCTCTAGGAGAGTTCCCAGAAGACAAGGATTCTATAATGCACAGACCAATAGGTTTGAACATTTATTAGATTCGAAGTTTGGAAACCGGTATTTGGTTTCCAAACTTCGAATCTAATAAATGTTCAAACCTATTGGTCTGTGCATTATAGAATCCTTGTCTTCTGGGAACTCTCCTAGAGAGCAACCGCTTCGCTAGGTGGCAGTGTTTCAACTGTTGGTAGTTCAGCTACCTATGATTCACTATACACGCCTGGAGGGCTGCATGAATTTGTAGTCTAGGTTGCATTCTTCTTGCATACGACATTGTTGGCGATGGCCATAGTTTCTCTATGGACCAATAGGTGGTAGTACTAAAGAGTAACTGGCTTGACGCCTGTGAATGTTTTAGTACTTACTTGTTGGAACATTTATTAGCATTCGAGTTGGATATACCAAACTGACGAGATCTAACAAGATCGAAACCGGTATTTGGTTTCCAAACTTCAAATCTAATAAATGTTCAAACCTATTGGTCTGTGCATTATAGGACTTTCATTTTTGTAACAAATTTCGACTATATATATAATCTTAAAAGTTGAGACAAACTGTTCTTTCAACATAAATTGGAATATTCGATTTTTCTTGACTAAATTTTAATCTCAGATTTTACTTTTTTCTGGTTGTTCTCTTATAAACTCAAAACTCTGATCTTTTGTGGAAATGTTCGCCTGATTTTCGAAATTTCGAAATTGTTCTTGCACTTTCGGTTATTTACAAACATCAACTTTTTTCTCATAATCGAAGTTTGCACTTTCGATTGTTATTTTTATCTGAAATTTTGATTGTAAAATGAAATTTTCTTGAACATATTTGTTTCGCTGAAAATTTTGACTTTTCAAAAATTCAAAATTTGGATATTTTTAAAGATTTTTTTCAAAATTTAGACCTATTTTTAAAATTTTGAAATTTCTAAAATTTCATATATTTTTTCTTTAAATTTTGATTGCCTTATAATTTACATATTTTTTAAATTTCATGTATCTTTCAAATTATTATTTAAGCATAAAAATTCCGATACTTTTCCCAAAATTTCAAATTTAATCTCATAAATGTCAAGTGTTGATTTTAAACAACTATAAAATTTTCCAACTTTCTGTACATTTTGATTTTTTCAAAAATTTACTACTTCTCAAAATTTCGAGTACTTTCTGTTATAAAATGTTTGAAAAATTTTTGGTTCGATCTTGCTTCCATATTTCATTAGAAAAAATAATTTAGGGGCAAAATTCTAATGGACATGCAGGCTGCTGAAAATTTAGGAATGCCCTTAGTCATATGGAAATATTTTTTTTGTGAAACACAATTTTGGAGACAAAAGTAGATTTTGTACGTTGCTTTTCTACGAAAGTGTAACTATAAACCATAAAACCGATTTCCATAGCAGTATGCGCTTTTGGTTTTACCACCGATTTTATTCTTCAAAACGCGTAAGACACCATTTTTCGCCCTCACACTTTAATTATGTTTTGGAAATTTTGAATACGGTTGAAATTTTATGGCCGAAGTCGTAATTTTAACAAAAAATCGAAATTTCAAGAAAAAAGGTTTTCTGAAAAAATGTCCAAATTTTGAGATGGCAATCTGCATTTCGAGATTAAAATTTAGCGAAAAAACTTGAAGGTTTGAGAAAAATTTAAAATCAAAAAGTATATTTTTTAGTCTTTTAACTTCGTGACGGACTATTCAAGTAAATAGCCTTTTAACTTAATTTATTTTCAGCGAAATAGCGTCAGCACTATTTGTGTTTAATGTAAAAGTATTTCCGCAATACGATACAAACTCGTTTCTATCTTTTCGCAAACATTTATCATCGCTGTCACCTTCTATTACATCGAAAACAAATTTACAGCGAAAAATAATATCAATAATACATGAATACCGTCTAAGCGTAATAAAAACAATTCAATTCAATGCGCTCCTTTTATTTCGCCGCCTCCGCCGTCACGTGCCGGGGATCGCGACGCCTAACATTATCTAAAGGCGTCGAAAGCTTCTCCCGAAGGCGCCGCATTAAGTCATTAAATAACGGAAACCAATTAGGGACCTCCTTGGTGTCACAGTACCTTGCTCTCTTGGGAAATCTTTCAGTAGTCCCGACGATATTCACAAAGTGAAATGACAGCTCTCCCTCCGCGCACTTTTCCCCAATTTCATATATTCAAACTTGGCGTGTTCTGGGACCAAGTTTCGACGTGCGTCGAAACGGAAAAGCCCCCGCGACTTAACGGAAGTTGTCACCGATATTGATAATAGTAATATTATATAAAAATTCCATGCAAACTGAAACTGCGAGTGTTTTTTACTTCTGTCTACGGAGACTTTTTTTCTATAGAACTTCCAAACTATGGAACTCGTTACCGAAAGGAACTTTCCCCAAAAATTACAACCTATTCTTGTTTAAGAAGGCAGTCCATCGTTGTATGTCGTTGTTTTCGCATCCTACTTGCAGTGTTTTGAAGGCATAAGTGGGGTTGCCCTTTGCGAGTGGATTAAACTTAAAAAATCCGCTTTTGGAACTACATACTATACTTCAGTAGCTTTAAAATATCTGTTTTATTGTTTCTTTTAGACATTTTGAGAATATTTTCATTGCTGGTTGAGTGTTTTATATTTATTCTCTACTCTGCAACTTTTTTCCTTCCTTCATGCAATAACGAACTGTGTAGTAATTAATTTGTAATTAACAGCGATAATCTGAGATAAGCTTCGTGAAGCCTATAAATAACGTAATTTTTTTTTCAATTTATTAGGGGAGACTCGCCTATGTAAATAAAATAACTCATACGTATGTATTAAGTCCAGTTTTCTCTAGAAGTTGAATAATTGGGAACGAGTAAACGAAATAAATAGATACGAACTGCCTCGAGATAGTTGAAATTCGATGTCAATTCTAAGGTTAAACTTTTCACTAATTTTTTAGGAGGTTATTAATTTACTGCATAAAAACTCTATATGCTCGTAGGTTTATTAATTTATAAAATATTTACACTTTTATTGCTTCTACTTTGGGATAACCCTTGCTTCAAGAATGATGCAAGAAACGTCCCTATCACCCTGTGTTATCTTACAATTTACCCTCCAGAACCATTTGTCCACGGGGAAAAGTAAGAAGGAACCGACGTCGAAGGTAGCGTTTGTGGCACGGTAAAGCCCCTAAAATTGGAAAAAAAAACTTCACATAAGATCTAGATCAGCAAATGATGCGGCCAACAACCTTTTTTATAGGACATTGCAATCTGGGCTTCAAGCTATTGAACCAGGGTGACCACACTCCAGTAGTACTGGATGCAAAAGTGCAGAAACTGGTTTTAAAAGAATGAAAATCTTCACACGTGTCCAAGTTCTCCTTTGACTTGCATCTCCTTATGCTGATAAAAAACTATATACATGCGGAAAAGACGCGTGTTTCATTACTATTTTTCGATTAATTAGAATAATAATAGTAAGAAGAGCAGTGTACCTACCCCTAATTTGTCCCCCAAGTCCTCCAAGACTGTGTATGTAGCATTGACAAAAAGTACCCCACCGACGTTTGTTATGTTGTACATGTCTAAAACCATCGCTGTATAATTGGTATTAGGACATTTGCCTTCCAATCTATCGAAAACAGCCTGTTTTTTCATCTGCGAAATTCGTTAGAATGTTACTCGGGCATTTACTATATTCTTTTGTTTTTTGTATGAAGGTTAAAGAGACATCAATTTAAGATACACTTTTTTTACATCGCAGATGATGCAGCACTTTCTTTTCGAGCTTAAATTAGAAATGTTGAGAAAAAAATAAAAAGGTCGGGATCTTGTAAGATATTAAAAAGAGAAATTTTGAGATTTTAGATTAAATGTTAAAAAAAACACTGGCCATTATGAATTGAAAGTTTTGAAAAAGAAAGTCAAAAAATCAACAAAAAAAATAACATTTATTAACAACAATATTTCTTAGAATCTTTACTCTCGAATCATCGACTTTTTTTTCGAAATAGGCGAGCCCAAAAGTCGAAATTTCCAGAAGAAGTTGAATATTCGAGTTAATGTTGCCATTTGGAGATTGAAGGCGAAATTTTGAGAACATCTACCAGGTCATTCAATAAGCCCGTACGATAAGTAAGAAAAAAACAAAATGTTGACAAAACTCGATTTAATTATTCAACATAGTTGCCTTCGAGGGCGATACAGCAAAGTATAGAGTTTTTCCAACTTTTCGATACCACTTTTATAGTACGATTTCTCTTTCTCGTCAAAATAGGCCTCAGTTTCAGCGATTACTTCATCATTGGACTTAAATTTCTTTTCAACAAGCATTCTCTTGAAAATCTGAAAACAGGAAAAAGTCGCTGCGGGCTAAATCTGGAGAATACGGTGGGTGGGTAAGCAATTCGAAGCCCAATTCATTCAATTTCGCCATCGTTTTCATCGATTTGTGGCACGGTGCATTGTCTTGGTGAAACAACACTTTTTTCTTTTGTAAATGTGACCGTTTCTTTGCGATTTCAACCTTCAATTGATCCAAAAGTGCACAATAATAGTCGCTGTTGATGACGGTTCCTTTTTGGAGATAGTCGATGAATATCATTCCGTTCGCATCCCAAAATACAAAAGTCATCACCTTACCGGCTGACTGTTGCGTCTTTGCTGGCTTTGGATTCGGTTCGTCGACTGCTGTCCACTCAGCTGATTGTCTTTTGGATTCTGGTGTGTAATAGTGAAGCCATGACTTATCCATTGTCATATATCGACGATAGAATTCCATTTTATTGCGGTTTAACAGTGCCAAAGACTCCTCTGAAGCATCGATTCGTTGTTTTTGGTCGACTGTGAGTTCACGCGGCACCCACTTTGCACAGAGCTTTCGCATACCCAAACGTTCGTGTAAAATGGTGAAAACACTACCATCTGATATCTTTACAATGTCAGCTAGCTTATGCACCTTCAATTTGCGATCGTTCATAACCAATTATTGAATTTTTTAAATGTTTTCTGCAATAACAGCCTCTTTTGGGCGTGCACTACGTAAACAAACACCTCCACAGAATGGGAATTATAAACGAGTTGCAGAGGGTGTTTAGAAGAAGATGAGAGTGTCGAGCACGTGATGTGTCACTGCCCGGCACTAGCATCAATCAGAGGATCCACGCTGAAGGACTTCTGGCCTAGTGTGGCCAGTTTGAGAGAGGCACATCCAAGGGACGTTATTCAGTTTCTCAACAAGGTTGGGTGGCTGAACGAATGACCAAGGACACCTCAATCACAGGGATAGCACAATGGGTTCGGAAAGGGTGGCCTAAGTGCTGGCCTAAACTTTAGGCAGCCCACAACGAATCCAGAATCCCAGAATGAATTTTTCAATAAAATATGTTAATTTGGAAATCCCTCAAATTTCGTCTTTTTATTATAAGAGAAATTTTCTCAAAGAATTAGAATTTGTATAAAAATTCAAACTTAAAATTTTGATACATTAACAAATTAACTGTGTGTTTAACTGTCGACATCACAGAATTAAGGTCGAATTAAAAAAGATAGCATTTAGAAAATATTTCGTATTTTTGAAAAGTTGAAATTTTTGAGAACTCTCGAAATGTCGAAATTTCGAAAAAAAAGCGAAAATTCGGAAGAAAGAAGCAATTTATGAAAGAAATGTTTTGAAATTTTATGATATGAGAAGTCAGAATTTTTAGGGTAAAAGTGGAAACTTCAAGTTTAACAGAAAATTTTAAGAAACAATAGAAAATTCAAATTGAAGTTTGAGACAAAAATCAAAATTTTAGATTTGCTTTTTTCATCATAAAATGAATTTTCATTAAAAATTGAAATGTACAAAAATTAAAACTTAAAAATGTCAAATAAAATGTCAACATTACAAGAAATTAAAAAAATACATTTATAATAAGTAAAAAGTAAAATATTTTAATAAAATAAATTTTAAGCTTAAAATCAACATTTCATAAAGAAAAATTAAAAATAAAAAGCTTAAACCTAAAATTTTCAGGAAAAAAACAAAATTTTGAGAATATTTCCCAAATTTTCAATAATAAGAAAATATATTTTGATTTTAAATTCGAGGAGTAAAGTCAAAATTCAAAATTTGTTGAAAATATCGAAATTATGAGATAACAAGTTAGAATTTTAGGGAAAAAAAGTGCAGATTTAAAATTGTTACTTCAACAATAAGACAAAATTGCTTAGGGTTCAATTCAATTATTAGTAATTGGGGGAAATTTTTAATTCAAAATATCGAACTAAAAAGTTCGAGTTTAATTTTGAAATTTTAACAAGATTTCAAATTTTGTTAAGTATTCAAATGTCAACTTAAAGCAAATAAGTGAATGTCGAAAGTTAAATGTGAAATTTTGAGAAAAAGTCGAAATTTGGTAATCAAATTTTGTAACAAAAATTTTGACCGTAAACCAAGGAAATTTTAAAAATTAGGTTTTTTTTATAAAAAATAAACTAAAGAATTATTAGTTTATAACAAAAAATTTAGAATTGAAAGAAATTGATCGTGTAAAACCAGAGTTTAATGAGAAAATTAATAACTTTCAAAAAATATCTAATTTCTGTCTAAAAAAATTGTTGAAATTTCGAGTTTAAAATAGATTTTTTTAAATTTGTTTACGGAAACTCTTTTTTCTATAGAACTTCCATGCTATGGAACTCGTTATCGAAAGAAATTTTCCCCAAAAATTACAACCTATTTTTATTTAAGAAGGCGGTTCATCGCCATTTATACTTGTTTCCGCATCCTACTCGCACTGCTTTGAAGGCATAATAGGGTTCCCCATTTAAGTTTAATCCACTCGCAAGAGTGGATTAAATAAAATAGAAAAGTGCAAATATGAAATTTCAAAAATGTTGAAATTTCCACAGAAAGGTTTATATCCTGATATTTCAATAGAAATTTTCCAAAAAAATTGCAATGCTTAAAAAAGTGAAGCCCATAGCTAAACTATTTACCCAAAGTCGGGACGGGTTGTTATATTTAAATTAATTTTCTTTTTAAATGAAAAGTTATATTTAAATAAATTTTCTTTTTAAATGAAAAGTTAAATTTTTAATTATTATTTCAAAAGTTAACTGGTTCACGAAATAAAAACCCCGTGTGCTCATAGATCTATTATAGAGAATTATTTTATTAATTTAGAAAATATTTACATTTCTATTTTTTCTACTTAGGGATAACTCTGGCTTCAAGAATGACGCAAGAAATGTCCCTATTAGCCTGCGTTGTCTTACAATTTACCCTCCAGAACCAGTTGTCCACGGGAAAAAGCAAAAAAGTAGCGACGTCGACGGTTGCGTTTGTAACGCGGTAAACTCCCTAAAATTGGAAAACAACTTCACATAAGCTTCATATCAGCTCGCCCAATCTTTACCTTTTTTATAGGGCACTGCATTCTGGGTTTCATGTTATTGAACCAGGCCGACCATATCCCAGTTGTGCTGGATATAAAAATGCAGAAATTGGTTTTAAAAGAATGAAAATCTTCGCACGTGTCTAGATTCTCCTTCGATTTGCATCTGCTTATGCTGATAGAAAACTACGTACGGAAAAACGGAAATGAGTTGGATATTTTTTTTTTGAAATTTTTGTTAATATTCTTCAGTGAAAGTGTTGGCAGATGTGAGAGGATCACCTACCCCTAATTTGTCTCCTAAGTCCTCGTAGACTGTGTATGTAGAGTTTACGACAAGTTTCGAACCGATCTTTGTCACGTTGTACATGTCCAACACCATCGGTGTGTAATTGGTATTAGGACATTTGCCTTCGAATCTGTCGAAAACAGCCTGTTTTTTCGTCTACAAAATTCGTTAGAATATTATCTATTTATCTGCTTACCTCCTCTTTTGCTTTCATTCTTTATTTTGTAACATAGATCATTGTCGGGAAATGGGGAAATATTTTAAGAAACAGGTCGCAGGTTGCTCTAGTGACCCTTACTGTAGTAGATTTAAAAATGTTTGACTGGGAGTCGAACCCAGGACCTTCACGTTATAAACAGCCTTCCTAACCACGGAGCCATCGCCACCACTACTTTCAACTCTACTCACTTACTTAACGTACCGGACTTTCGGCACCTTCTACATACAACTCGGTCATTTCTGAGAATACAGACGTTCTCGGCTCTCGGCCATAAACCGATACCTCGGTAAACATAATACATAAACATAAGTGTTTTTGTTGTCAATTGCTCCCCTGATCTAACTTTCGAAATTGCAGTAGAATTAAAAATGTGTGATCAACGACTAGGAGTCGAACCCAGGATCTTCACGTTACAGGCAGACTTCCTAACCACGGAGCCATCGCATTACTACTTTCAACTCTACTCACTTTCACTTTCAACATGCTGTACCTTGGTGAAAAATAGTCGCACAGAAAACTTAAAAAGAGAAAATTGTTGCTTCAAGTGTCTAGTTTCTGAATTTTGAAGTTTTTTAGTGGCAGCGGTTTTTAAGTAAATTTAAGAAAACCATTGGCAAAAAAAAATCAAAATTTTTTTGGATTTCTTTTTTTATCTACATACTTGTAAATTTATTTTTAACTTAATCATTAAATAAGTTAGATTAGATTAGATTATATATGGGTAGTTTAGTGTTTCTTTTCGTCCACCCCAATTTCGACCTAAGGAGAACTTTTGTGTATACCCTGATCTATGTAGTTCCCAGGTTCAAACCATTGTAGAAGTTTATTATGGATCTGGAATTGAGTTTTTCCACATCTGAGGGGTCTAAGGACGCCCATCCGAGTTGCCCGTGCCTTTTGCGTGCAGGCGCATCGCACTTGCATAACACATGTTCTGCAGTCTCCGCAGCTTCTGCGCAAAAGCGACATAGGTCTGTATCAGCTTGACCCATTTTTTTGAGGTGGTCCTTCATAGGGCAATGTCCTGGTAAGAGGCCGATTAGTATCCTCAATTCGGATCTGCTGAGTTCTAACTAGACCTTTGTCTTTTCAAGCGTTCCAGATGAGAATCTTTTTGTGCGTCCTAGTCCTGGATATGATCTCCAGTGTAAAATTCTTGACTTTGCTTCCCATTTTTTGTTGATTTGACTTTTAGAAAAACCAAAGCCGATGAAGGTCCAAGAAATGACGATGCAGATTCTTCTCTAGCGAGTTGGTTTGCAGCTTTATTCCTTTGTATTCCTTTTTGCCCTGGCATTCACTTAAGGTTGATCCTGTTGTCTTTAGCCAGTTGCTTTGGAGTTTGTTGACAATCCCAAACTAGTTTGGATTTGCCAATGCAGCTGCTGAAAGTCTTTGTTGCCGCTTCAGTGTTAATGTAGAATGTAGATTATGGTTTCTTTCAGGTTTCTTCGAAGACACTCGTAGGCACAGAGTTTTATTGCATGTATTTCAGTTCGAAAGACAGTTGGGTGTTTTCCTAAAGCTTTAGAGAACCTACAGTTAAGGCCATAAATTCCTACTCCAGTTTCATGTGATGTCTTTAATCCATCTGTGAACCAGATGGTTAATTTGTGTTTTTCTTCAGGTACTGATTGAGCGACAGTGTGGTTAATTAACTCCACTTTAAAGGAATGATCAAATTTGTACCTGGGTTGCATATAATCAACCGATCTTGCTAAAATCACAGTGCTACATTTCTAGAGGATTCCCATGTGACCGGCAAAGTCTTCTTCTTTGAATTGTTTTAATTGCAGTAATCTTAAGGCTCCTTTGATCGCCTTCCTCTTCACCAAATGGCAAAGGAGAGTTAGATCTAGCATTACCTCCATTGTTGTTGTTGGGCAGGTGTTCATTGTACCTGTTATGTCCAGATATGCGCTACCTTTGAACTATGTTTAGTGGGTTTTGTGCTGTCTTTTTTGTTATTTTTGGTCACCTTACTAAAGAAGCGTATTTAATCAGATGTGTAATTATCATCCTATATCACCAGCAGATCATTTTCGATTTCGGACCTTAGGTTTTGCTGAACAGTCTGCGGCACGTTCAGGAACGCTGTCGTGGCTCACTTGATTATTCGAGTCAAAGTGAAGATTTCCAAGTGAGCCTTTGGTTTAGAACTATTCCTAAATATTTAGTCTCACTTGAGAAATTAAGTTGAACTCCATTACTATGTGGAAGCTGTTAGATTTAGCCTTCTATCTCTTTAGGTCGTCGTCGATGGCATCTCATTCGAGACATTTGCGAATTAACGCAGGAAGTGCCTGAGGGGACTGTTCTGTCTCCTACTCTATTTCTGTTACACATAAACAATCTCTTAGCTTCAACTTCCAATCCTATATACAGCTTACGCAGATGATAGTAACCTTGTGTCATATTTTTTCTCCGACAAAGCATTATCTATCGCTGCTTCAGATCGACTAAAGAAAAAGCAGATACAGACGATTAATCGGAATCTCGAGATTATTCTGGAATGGGGTAAGTAGAATTTGGTCGACTTTAATGCTTCAAAAACTCAGGCCGCGGTTTTCTCCTAAGAAAACAGCAAGGGATAATGCAACAAACATACTAATGGACGGTAAAATCCTTCCGATGGGATCTCATCTGTCCATCTTAGGAATGAATGCGAGCACTAACTTGTCTTGGGACGATCATGTGCGCGCCATTGCCAAATCCGCCTCTCAGAAGCTAGGCTTTCTTTTTAGAGCTAAAAAGTACTTCACATCTCATCAGCTCTTAACACTATACAAAGCTAAAGTTAGGTTAACACTAGAATACTGTTCTCTTGTTTGGAGTTCAGCCCCAAAACACACTTTAGCTCTCTTGGATTCAATTCAAAGAAGAGCTATTCGCCTAATTGATGACGAGAGTCTGACCGATTCTCTCAAAACACTAGAGCACAAGACGTATGGTTGGTGACTTGTCTCTTTTCTACAAGTACTATCATGGAAAGATGCTCGCAGGAACTAATAGGATTGATCTCCCCAAGAGCAAGATTGTTTAAGAAGGCGGTTCATCGCTATCTATCCTTGTTTCCGTATACTACTCGGAGTGCTTTGAAAAGCATAATGGGGTTACCTTTTGCGAGTGGATTAAACTTTAAAAAAAAAGGAATTATTATTGTTTTATTTGAGTTTATACCTAACCTTTGTTTTAAACACCAGTTGTCGAGGTTGTTTAGGGCTTTTTGTATTAAATCCGACAAAATTTTATCGGTTTTGCCCCTGAGAATGATAGTTATATCATCTGCATAGCCTATTGCTTTAAAACACGAGTAATGCAGTATATTTAGGAGGCCGTCAACCACGAGGACCACAGCAGTGGAGATAAAACACCTTCTTGTAGACAATCCCTTGCTGCGCTCACTGTGACTGAATCACTGCCTAAGGTTGCTTTAACTCTTCTACCTTGTAACATGGAGACGATCCAGTCTATAGTAGGTTTTTCAAAATTTTTTGATAGCTACTGTCTTTATGGATTTATATGAGGTGTTACCAAAAGCATTCTCTATGTCTATAAATTCACAAAGAGAAATTATATGAGTTAAATAGTTTGTTTATGCAACTTCAATTTCTTATTTCAAAAAAGTTGAGTAGTTCTCGCCAAGATGTTCGGTCTTTTGATAGAAAATGATCATTTTTTCTTTCATTATCGATATCTCAGCAATCAGTAGTTGCCCAGAGAGTTAAAAGTAAATTTCAAAAACTTGAATAATTTCTCTACAAGAAGTAGCTCATGGTTTTTAACAATTTTTTTATATGAATTAGAACAAGCCACAAAAAAGTGCTGAACCGAACATATCGAGGAAACCACTGTTAGTAGTTCAGCTACCTATGATTCACTATAAACGCCTGGAGGGTTGCATAAATTTGCAGTCTAGGTTGTATTCGACATTATTGGCGATGGCCATAGTTTCTCTATGGACCAATAGACGGAGGTAGTTTGAGAGTCACACGCTTGACGTTCGTTGATTCTTTAGTACTTACTTGTCGGAACATTTGTCAGCATTCGAGTTGGATATACCAAACTGACGAGATCTAACAAGATCGAAACCGGTCTTTGGTTTCCAAACTTCGGATCTAATAAATGTTCAAACCTATTGGTCTGTGCATTAGAATCCTTGTCTTTTAGGAACTTTTTCCTAGAGAGCAACCGCTTCGCTAGGCGGCAGTGTTTCAACTGTTGATAGTTCAGCTACCTATGATTCATTATAAATGCCTGGAGGAGTGCACGAATTTGCAGTCTAGGTTGTATTCTACTTGAATTGAAATATACTAAAAAAATTAAAATACAAATCTTGTCTCCTGAAACCAAGAAAGATTAATAAACACAACAAATGTTGCTCTAAGGCGTTTCGATAGCAAATCTATCATCTTCAGAGAGAAAGTATATCTTTCTTGGTTTCAGGGGAAAAGATTTGTATTTCGATTTTTGAAGATAACCAAGGATCAGACCATTGCACCAAAATTGAAATATACTATTTACTAAATGTAGCTTTAGACCCAAACGAAACATTTTTATCAACATTTTCAACTAATAGAAACTTTAACTTTTTCTGCAAATGTTTAGCCTAAACACGAAATTAATGAATTTTTTTAATTTCCAGTGTTTCATAACATTTGCATATTTTTTCTACTTCCTAGTTTAAACTTGAATCATTTGCTCTTTGCCCGAAATTCCACACAGTTTTCCACAAAATTTCGACTCCAGGTAGGTACCTATAACTCAAAATTACGAAAAAAATTTCGAATTGTTAAACTACAATTTCGACTTCAATGCTATGTAATCTTGAAATTCCGACTTTAGTCGCAATATTTGATGTCTCTTTTGTCAGTTTATAAAGACCAATATGGTGAGAAAAAAAACAGGATGGATCAGGATTAATATTTCATTTTGCAAAAGTGTACACTTACCCCTATTTTTAAATCCAATTGAAGAGTAATATGGAAACCGACTAAGAATAAAATAAACGAAGACAATAACCATGGGTTCATGTTCTATTTTGTATTAATTGCGAGCTCTTCAGAGTAAATGTCCTCGCATAGTTTATTTCATTTCAATAAAACCATGTCATTATGTCTAAAACTAATAATTTATTATCCATTATATTTACTCCCTGTAAATGATATTTATTTAGGTAATTCGTATGGCATCGAAATTGTTATTAATCGCTTTTTAATCAAGCTTGGATAAATATGGAGCTTTTAATAAACAATCAGTTTATTTCTGTTTCAAACCAGAATACGGTATATTGTGTATAAATTTAAAATTTAAACGCATAATTAAGCCTAAAGTAATTTGAAAAACGTAAATGCCACTTTTTTCAATGAGACCTCTCATCAGAGAAATCAATTAAAATAATCATCTGATCTACAAAGTTCTCGAGAAAAAAAAATTAAGCAGTCTGAGAACTGCTGGCAGCAGTGAAAATTTAATAAGAGTGGTTTATATAATATTTAAATTATTTATAGACCCAAAAATTAAAATTAAATGATCTGTAAATAAAAATTATCATCTGTTGCACAAACTGCAACCGTGATTACTATAGTATTCACTGTTGTAATACACATGATTCTATAGTTAAAGAAAAAAACAATAATGTTATTAATGCACTTTGTTTACTTGCTTAAATCGAGGTTTATTGCCACAGGAGGAGTTAGTTACATGATTTATAAACTTTTCTTCTTCGTGCTACAATATTTGATTGTATTGAACTGGTGTTAACCCAACAGATATAGTTAGGTTACTTCCCTCAAAAAAAGACCGCTTCACACAAAAATTGGAATACAAATTTTGTCCCCTGAAACCAAAAAAGATTTAAAAACGCAAGAAAGGTTGCTCTAACGCGATATCTCTCTGGTGATGATAGCTTGGCCTTCGAAACGCGTTAGAGCAACCTTTGTTGTGTTTTTTAATCTTTCTTAGCTTCAAGGGACAACATTTGTATTTCAATTTTTGAAGATAACCAAGGACCAGTCCGTTCCACCAAAAAATAACACACAGAAATAATAATAAAGTGCTGTTGCAGTAAAAATATCATAGAAAATAAAAGTCGAATACTATTCTACAAAAAATTAATAAATCGTTATATTAAAATTATTCTTTATTCAAAACAATTAGGTTATGTTATTTTTTGTCCCTTAGCCTTTTATTTGTCTCCATTCCAATTTGATGGGATTAAATTCGCAAAGATAGGGAAGCAATTTCAAAACAGTAAAGTTGTATTCCTTTGCCATCTCATCAGTCACATCGCTGGGAATAATAATAGCCTGATATGTAGATGATATTTTTACTGTTTTTGACACAAAAAAATCAAAATTTAGATAATTTCATTGATGTTTTAAATTCACGTTTTCCAACAGTTAAATTCACCGTAGAATTAGAGAAAGAAGCCGCTTTACCATTTTTAGACACTTTAGTTATTAGGAATAAAAATAGATTAGAATTTGATGTATATAGGAAAGATTCCAGTACCTTCCGCTATATAACTTCCTATTCTAACCATTGCATACAACACAAAATGGCAAGCTTCAACTTCCTTGCCCATCGCCTTCTGAGTCTTCCTCTTAGTAGGGAAAGATTCAGAAAGGAGTTGAAGACAATTAAACATATAGCTGAAGTTAATGGATTCGATCCAAATATTATTTATAAAATTATTAATAAGAAAAAATTTAAATGTGAATTGGTGAATACTACAACTTTCCGAGCTGATGAAAACAAAAACTTTAAATTCGTCTCACTTCCATTTGAACCCTCGCTCACGCAAGGTTTGGGTGGAATTTTACGAAATCAGGGTTTTAGAGTTATTTATACTTCTAACGGAAAATTAAATTCGCTTTTGGGTAGTTTAAAAGATAAAGTAGAGCAAACAGATAAGTCTGGTATTTACCAAATTTCATGTAGGGATTGTCCTCAAAAGTATGTCGGACAAACTAGACGATCTCTTAAAATCCGACTGAAAGAACATTTGGCTCATTTGAGGTACGGAAGAACTGAGAAGTCAAGTGTGGCTCGACATGCTTTTGAATTAGATCATAGGATAGATAATAATATTAAATTGTTAAGAGTAGTTAATAAGAATTATATGTTAAATACATGTGAGAGCTTAGCCATCCATAAGGCTGGAAACAACCTTATGAATGGTTGCGCTGGACCTTTAGGCCATTCATCTCTGTTAAAAATAGTTAAGGTTGATAGATAAGAAATTGTGACATAACGACGTGTATGATTGGATGCGCATTCGGGTGCGGCCGATCACGCACGAAGTGAATATTCTTAGTATATAAGGGTTAATTTTAAGATTAGATGTTAGTTTCTCTATGAAGATGACAGCTTGGCTGTCGAAACGCGTTAGAGCAACCTTTGTTGTGTTTTTTAATTTTTCTTGGTTTCAGGGGACAAGTTCTAACCTAACCTAACCAAGGACCAGTCCGTTCCATCAAAAAAATTCCATCAAATAGCCTGATGAATAAAACCTAGGAGTTTAGACCTAACTATGTCTGCTTTGTAACGAATTTCTTCCTGATAATCTTCAGGTTTCTTTGAGATGACCTATTTCAACAAGGCTTAGCTCGGACCACAACCCAGTAATGAGGACCATCGGAGATGATCGTGGATCCAAGCCTCCAGAAACCTGCAAGAAAACAAACTGGACACAGTTCAGGGAGTATCTAGCAGCAAGCTTGGAAGAGCCTGGAGACATTAACACAAACGATGACATCAACGCAGCGGTGGAAAGACTGGAAATCACCATAATAGATTCAATTCTGGCAGTGACCAAAACTTTCCGGCGTATAGAAGGAGGGAAACCACTGCCAAATGATGAAAATGATTAGAAGGAAAAATTGTGCCAGGAAGAGAGCAAGACTGACCAATCTGGAATCAGATAATGGGGAAGTCAACAGGCTCATCCACGAGCTCAGGTATGAGCTTCGAGAGCACAAAATTCTTAAGTTTCATGAACACCTAAAAAGTTGCAACCTCGAAACTCCATCAAATCTCTGGCGCACAGCTAAAGCGCTAAGAGGAGATAGAAAACCAATCCCATCGATATACGGACCTAAAGGAATGGCTTACTCAGATCAGGATAAGGCCGCAGCTTTCGCTGAGACCTTTGAACCACACCGTCAGGCCGCACTTGAAGAAGTGGACTTGAACTTCGTAGAGGAGGTGTAAGAAGAGGTTCAAGTTCTTCAGGAGAAAGTGCCAGAAAAAGGCGACGTTATCCAACCGACTAACGAGAAGGAAATCCAAAGCTTTCAGCGCAAGCTAAACGTCAAAAAGTCTCCAGATCCAGACGGAAATCCAAATCAAGCTCTAAAGTCTCTTCCGGACCAAGCTGTCAAATGCTTTGCAGCAATAGTCAGTTCCATGTTTAAGTACCGGTATTTTCCCACAAGATGGAAGACTAAAAACGTTATTTTTATTCCTAAGCCAGCTAAGGATTGGAAATTTTCCCAAAATTACAGGCCAATTAGCCTCTTATCCATCTTGGGTAAGGTGGCGGAAAGGATTTTGAGAACGCGTCTGCAGAATATCATCAGCGATCGCGACATCATTTCTAAGGAAAAATTTGGATTCCAACCTATGCACTCTACCTTAGACCAGCTGCTGAGAGTGGTTGAAACAATCACTCAACGCATGAACTGGAAGCAGGTAGTTAAAGCTATTTTCTTCGATATTTCCAAGGCATTTGACACAGTTTCGCACCAAGGACTAGTTTTCAAGATGCACCAGTTTGGAATACCTCTAACAATGGTTCAAATGGTAAACTCGTTCCTGGACCAGCGCTCATTTAGAGCAAAGATGGGACAGGGATTATTAAACCAGTTTAGGCTACAGTATGGGGTGCCTCAAAGTTCTGCCTTGTCACCTCTTCTGTATTCTCTGTTCACAGCAGACATCCCGAGAACGAATCCAGTAATCGACCACACTTTATTGGCAACTTATGCAAACGACACAGCTTTGGTGGCGTACTCTTACAGTCCAGGTCACCGGGCGACTTCAGGAGGCAACAGACAGTCCCCTAGATTACTTCTGTCAATGGAGAATCCAAGTCAACGCAGACAAGACCCAAGCAGCCTTTTTCACCAAAAGAAGACTCCAACCATATGGACATGTAAATGTCTATGGGCAAAACGTCGACTGAAGACTTCAAGCGAAGTATCTAAATGTAATTCTTGATAAAAGACTTACATTCTAGGCAGACATCGATTCTGCAGTGTCCTAAGCCAAAATGCTGAAGGGACTGCTGCAAGCGATGATTGGTAGAAATAGTAGCCTGTCCATTGGACTTAAAGTGTTACTATACAATTCAATCATAAGACCAGCGATGATCTACGCATCTGTAGCTTGGTCACAGGCGACGGGTAATCAGATGAAGAAACTCCAGGTGTTCCAGAACGTCTTTCTAAGACAAGCCATGGACGCTCCACGGTTTGTGAAAAACAATCAACTCCATAGGCAAGCTGAACTACCTTTGGTAACAGATTTTCTTAGGAAAAATAATTCCAGGGCGATGGTGAGAGCGGAAACGCATCCCAACGAACTAGTTCGACAGGTAGTCGATTACGATCCAAACGTCCCAACCAGGATTAGGAGACCAAGGATGGTCTTCTAGACTACGACTTTTATTTCGGAAATTTTTGTTTTGTTTGTTTCTTACGTCTTAGACAAAACAGCTTACAATAGTGCTCCAGCACTATTGTACCTATTGTTCCGACGGAGGGATTGGGGCTCAAGGGCCCGGCCCGAAGAAGTTGGGGTTTTTATTCGGTACCCGTAGTTTGAGCGGAAGTCCGACACTATCTGGGTACCTTCCCAGATGTCCTTAACAGATTTTCCCCTACTTAAAAAAAATCTTCAACAAAACCATCCTCTTATTATTTTTTAAAAATGCTCCTTTGTAAACTGCTAGCATTAAATTCGTAGTTTAAAACGTCAGGTTTTTTAAACTTTTTAGCAAAAAGCAAATTTTTCAAAAATTCAAATTCATAAAAATTCCAAGATTTGAAAAACTGTATAGTTTTGGAAAAAAAGGCTAAATTTAAAAAAAAAATCGAAATTTTGAAAAAAATTTGGAATTCTTCGGAAATCAAATATTCGAGGAAAAGTCAAAATTTTAATGATAGATCGAAATTTTCAGAAAACGGTGAGATCCAAAAAAAATTAAGAAAAGTCGAAATTTTTGATAGAGTTTTTAAAAAGGGAGTCAAATTTATATAAAAGTCGAAACCTCTGAAATAAAGTAAAAATTGGATAGGTAGAACTTCGAGAAATAGACAGAATTTTAAACCAAGGTTGAAATTTTCAGAAAAAAGTGCAAATTTTGGAATAGGATGAAAGTTTAAAAATAAAACTTACAGTAATGGAATCACCAAAAGGAAAAAATAATTTTGAAAGAATCGAAATTTTGAGCAAAGTTTGAAATCTTGTGTCAAAATTTAGTATAAATTAACAAAGTATTTAAATGTCCAGGAAACGTTGAAGTTTTGGAAAAAGTAGACATTTTGGATAAAAGGCAAAATTGCGAAAGAGTTGAAATTTTCAAAATAAGTCAAATTTTGGAAAATGTGGACTTTTAAAAAAATGAAAAAGTTGGAATTCTAAATTTTCAAGATATGTCGAAAATTTTGATTAAAAATAAAATAAGATTTTTTAAAAAGGTCATTTTCAGAAAGGACATACCTTTTGAGAAAAACTCGAAATCCTTCAAAATATTCAAATTTTCAAAAATATGTAATTCTTTTAGAGAAGTCAAACTTGGGAACATTTTAAAAAAGCTATACATTTTCGACAAGTAGGAAAATTAAACGAAAGGTGAAATTTTATAAAATAAGTCAAACATTTTAAAGTCGAAATTTTTCACAAAATTCAAAGATTCAAGATAAAGTCAATTATATTCAAACATTTCTAAATTCTAAATTCTAAATTTTTTGTTGATGGGAATATCCACTGTTTTATATAATTGATATTTTAGCAAAAAATTCATTTTACCTCTGTTTTTGAACATCCCGTTTTTTTTTTTTATTTATGATCGATTGCAAATCCCAATTGTTTTCAAAATCATTTTACTTTTTTGAAAATTCTGACTAACTGAAAACCTCAATCTTTTTAAAAATTTTGAGTACAAAATTTTTTTGAAGAACTCCACTTTATATGAAAAATTCGGATTTCAAATTAAAGGACTTTTTAGAAAATTTTTAGGTGTTTGTAGTTTTTTTTTTTTTGTTGAAAATTTCAACCTCTCTGAAACTTCGATATTTAAAACTTTCCTTTTTTTTAATTTACACTTCCTATAAAAATATTCTTTTTTTTAAATATTGGCCTTTTCTCAAAATTTTGCTTATTTTGAAAATTTCTATACTTATTTCAAAATTTTCACTTTTTTGCATTTTTTAAAATTATTTTCAACTTTATCTCCAAAATTTATTATTTCTCCAAAAATTGGCTTTACTTTTTTAAAATGTGTCTTTTTTCCTTTCCATTTTTCTTAAAATTTGGCTCTGTCTGAAGATGTTGACTTTTATTTCAAAATTCTATTTCTCGAAATATTAATAGTTTCCGATTTTTTTATTACAAATTTAAATCCATATTTTATTAAAAGAGGTAAAAATTTGGGGACAAAGATTTTTTAGGAATTTAAACTACTTTCTTAAACTTCCCATAATATGTCAGAATTTAGATAACAAAGTAAATATTTATGTCTTTTTATCCATTTTTTCGCCAAAATTCATTTAGTTTCTAAAAAGTCAGTCAAAGTTTTAATAAATGCCGTAATAATTAAAAAAAAATATTATTTTGATAATTTCTGGAGAAGCAATATTATTTGGGAATTAAATCTTTTTGAAAATTTTGGATTTTCTTTAAAAATTTAATTTTACTTATTTTAAAAATGTAGAATCAAAGTTTTGACTTTTCCTAGAGGTTTTTACTTTATTTTTAAAAAATTAAATTTATTTTCTAAATTTCATAGTTTGACTCGAACTCTAAACTTTTTTTGTAGCTTGTGAAATTTCTTTAAATGAAAATTTCATCTTTTTACAAAAGATGTGCTTTTTTTGGAAATGGTGACTTTCTGACCTTATTTTCATTCTTTTCTGAAGAATTCGATTTTTATGCAAATTATGATTTTTCGAAATTTCGTCATTTGAAAATTTCCATTATATCTGTCTTTTGTAAAAATTTTTACTTTTCCTGGAGGTTTTACTTTATTTTTGAAAAATTATGTTTATTTTCTAAATTTCATAGTTTGACTCGAACTCCCGACTTTTTTTGTAGCTTTTGAAATTTTTTTAAATAAAAATTTCTTTTTTTTATTAAAAGATGTGCTTTTTTATGGAAATAGTGACTTTATGATCGTATTTTCATTCTTTTCTGAAGAATTCGGTTTTTATGCAAATTATGATTTTTTGAAATTTCGTCATTCGAAAATTTCCATTATATCTTCTTTTGTAAAAATTTTGATTCCATATTTTAGCATTTTTATCGAAATATTAACATTTTGTAAATTCTAAATATTGATTTATTAAAAAAATAACAAAAAAAGTGGAAAAGAAAAAAGGTCGAAATTTCCAAAATTAAATTAAAATTTTGAGAAGAAATCAAAATTTTGGCAGTGCAGGTTTACAAACATAAGTGAAAATTCCAAGAAAAGTCAAAATTACGATAAAAGTGGATGTCTTAAAATATCGAAAATTTCAAAAAAAAGGTCGAAATCTCAAAATAAGTTACTAAATTAAGTAAAGTGCAATAAAAATCGACTTCTCCAAAAACAGTAGTAATTTTTAAAAGCTCAATATTTTGAAATATAGGTCGAAATTTTAATAGAAGTCAGTATTTTCAAAAGAATATACATCTTCAAAGAAAGTTGAAATATTCAAAAGTGATCGCCACTTTAAAAAAAATTAGAGAAAAGACGAAATTTAAAAAAGAAGGATAAACCTGTTTAAAAATGTCGAAAATTTATACTCGGACTTTTCAAAAAAGTTGAAATTATAAAATGTAAATTTTGAAAAACGGGTCGAAATTTTTAAAAGAAAAATTTATATTTTGTATTTTTTTTTGTATTCGTCAAAACGAACTTTATGAATTCTTTTTTTTTTAGGCTATTATTTAATCTCTAATAATATATATATATATATAATAATAATATCTGTAATATAAATTATAACATTCATGGCGCTAAAGTTGACATTACATTGTGTATGTGTCCTTTAGTTGACAGTTTATTTTGTATTACTAAATAAACAAAATTCACAGATTTCGCAATCCTTGCAACCAACGGAGACATTGGAAATGACCAAATAGGAACATAATTAACACTTTATTTAACATACAAGGTTATACAGGGTATTTACAAATTTCAAAGACAACGCTTGGCAGTTGATTCGGAATGATAAATAAATACGAATTACGAAAAACAAATAATAAACAATGTTTACTTTTCGAATTGCAGACTTTCAAAGTTGTTATAAAAAATAATTTAATTTCTATTTCATAACCTCTTTACCGATCGTGTTGAAATATGAAACCTTTATTTATTTAGATTAAAGGCTAGAATCTTAGTGACGTCGACCCTTGTGTTACCCGACACCCCTTGAAATTCCCCACGACAATTATCTATGTATCTTCGAAGTAGTAAATAATAATAATTACATAAAATATGTATTGATTTACAACAATACGTATTACGTTTAGTTTTTATTTTTTTTATAGCTAATTAAAATGTCGTTAAGGCTGACTGTGTTGAAAGTGTTTGCAGATGTGTTTTACACCACATGAATTTTATGGCTCTTCACAGTTTGTTTGAACCCCCTGGTTGGATAAGTAGTACATTTCAGAAATTTGTCATTCCGACAAGTGGTTTTTAGATATTCTGTCATCCCTATTTTTTCCAAGTTTAAAAATCATTTTATTGATACTGAATGTGCCTTCTTTCCTTTTTGAAAGGCAACGTTACAAGGAATAGAACACAGGGTGCTCGTAAGTAGTAATTGTCTTGAAAGTGTTATTCGTGGCCTTTTCTTCTTGGGATAAAAGTATTTTGTTTTCAGTTTCCTCTTGATCCTAAAATTTATTGCCCCAGTCATGTAATTGTTCTTCCTGACAAGAATTTATGGTCTTTGAATTGCATGTCACACTTTTGTTTTTTTGAATGGACTTTTAAAGGACCAGCTGCATTCAACCCGATTTGATTTCATGAAAATAAAGTTAATGTTTTCTGATTTCAATTACTCCCAAAATGAACTTGTTTTAGTTAATAAATCTATTTAGATTATTTCGCATTGAAATCAGGATCATATAAAAAAACATTAGAGGGCAGTTGAATGGCAAATTTATCAATCTTAAAAATTGGGGTTCTGTGATTTTGTCTATCATATTCCAGATTACACGTGAATTCGTTTAGATGTGATTTGATTCATATGGTACATTAATTCAAACTCTTTTAAAGAAAATTACAATTTTTTAACTAATGCTGAAGTAATGATGTTCGCTTGACACTCTGGATTTAACAACGCTGGACATTGTTTAAAGTTACTGCACCTATTTCTAATTAAAACTAGAGCTGTACTGGTTGTACAGATTGCCATTTTCGCTTTGCATGATCGTTTAATTTTTCCGCTCTTATGGGAATAATAAATAAAAGTAATTCCCTTTTTTGCCGAAAGCTCTAAAACCTTTATTACAGTTAATTGGTTGTCTTGGACCGGGTTGTGTGGTTCTTGTAAATTAAAAAATGTTTAGGACGGTTGTGACCCGTTCTTTTATTTTAAAGCGGTCTTGCAGCAACTCTATTGCATAATTAATTAATAATAATAATTAGCTGATAATGACAATGATTCAATAACGTCACTTGAATCTCCTTCCACAGAATCGCAAAGATAATGAAATTTCCTAATATCAAAAATACGCTTGTTGTAATGAACTGACCACTTAAATGAATCTAAAAACAAAAATGGGAAGCGATGAGGGCTTTAAATTAGCAACAGATATGGTATTTAATTATCTCGAGCCGTTTAATAATGACAGAGTGAATCTGATTGAATTAGTAAATTTCAATTTATGTCAGTTAAAATTTTATCGGGTGTTTAAATGAAAAAGTCATCAAGTGTGCTCTAAGTTTTTTAGAAGAGAACGTAGCGAACCCGGCATTCGATTACTTATTCATTATTTTTTCCGTCAAGGGTCATTTTGACGTCCTATTTATCCAGAGAGGTTAAAATTTTCTAACCTAAAGAAAACAGTCTAGAAATCTATTTTACTCTTCTTTACAAAATTATGCGCTTATGCTTTCAAAATAATTATAAACACAAATTTTGGGCTTTTCCGAAATTTAATAATTTCTTCCACAATTTCCAATTTTTTAAATTTTTACATTAAACTTGCAATTCTGTGTTTTTTCTTAAAACTTCGGATTTCAAACGGATTCAAAATTTGAACATCAGTCTTGCGAGTTTAACGCCAGATATTGCATTAAAAAAATAAATATAGAGTATTTTCTTGAAACTATGACTTTTTCATAAAATTCCCCCACCTTTCAAAATGTCATTTATTTTTCTTAAACTGTCAATAAATATTTACGTTTTGTTTAAAATTTTCATGTTAAATAATAAATTCTAAATATTTCTAAAGATTTTGACTTATTTTCGAAATTATGTCTTTAGCCTAAAAAATTCTTAAAATTATAAATATATAAACTCGAAAACTCAAGATTTTTTATCGAAATTTTGTAATGTCAATTTTTTTTCGAAATTTAAAATCCCCTTTTTTATTAAATCATGAGTGGTGGGTTTCCTCAAATTTTAAAATCCCAAAATTCAAACTTTACTTTCTATTCCTACAATAAAGGTTTCAACCAGTGTTAAAGCTTTAATTTTTTATTTTTAAGGTTTTAAATTTAATCAAGACTCTTTTTTTAAGAACACAAGTCTTTTATTTAAAATCTTGACTTTAAATAAAATATTTTAATTTTTTTCAGTTGCAAAATTTTATCTTTAACCTAAAAATGTTGACATATGTTTTGAAATTTTAGAACATTATGAATTTTTTGAAATTCTGGAATATTTTCCTAAAATTGTCTATTTTTTTTTACTATTTTTCTCGCAACTTTTCTGAATTCAAAATTTTGGCCTTACTTAGCTATTTTTTTTTATTTTCGACCTTAATATCGAAGTATTCGACTTGAGATTTCCAGTGAAAACTTGAATATTCAAATATTTTTCTTTCGACTTTTTTCTATTTTTAAGGTTATTTCTGCAATGTTTATCTTTTCTAAATTTACAGTTTCCATTAGCCAAATTTCTTCTGAAAGATTATTTTTTAAATTGAAATATACTCGTATAACCAAATAGACTACAAAATAATTTAAATCAAAATAATATTAAGGCATCTATGCTCATGGCTCTTGAAAGAAATATTTTAGTAGAAAGCGAAAACAATGAAATATTAAAATATATTTAATCTACAAGCAAAAATTTGTCAACTTTATTGTAAAAGTAATTTACATTTATTTGAGCCCTAAAAATTATAAGTGCAGATATTTTACCACATTCGTTTACTGAGTCATTCAAGACAGTACGTGAATTGGATTTAGGGTAAGAGTTTACAGCATAATACTGGAATTATAACCCCTCACTTAAGGGTCGCTGACTTGGGTAGCCCGTGTAAACTTCAGAACCTTTTGCGCATCTTTACATGCTCACAATACCGCCTACTGTGTTCAGTTTTTGTTAGCGGTGTTTTCGTACTTAATTCACTAGATTCTCTATTTTCAATCTCTCGTAAACGTTTTTTACGCTCTCAATATGTCTTACACTTTTCGCTGTTTTTCATACTCTTAATATCCATAGCTCATAGCCTTATCCAATGAAACGTCACTGGATTAAACGAATATGGTGCTCTGCGGTGAACTGTAAACTTAACATTCTCCCATAGTTTCATGCTGGCCTCTCGACGCCGAGAGCGCTCGACTGGCGATTCGAGTATGTCCGACCGACCGACACCTTGTTCTCTCAAGCTTGAATGAAAACCCGAAACTTCACCCCATATCTCAACATAAACATTTCCAATGTTAAAATGAATTTTGTACATTATATGTTATCGTTTATATTGTAAAATTCAAAAGTAATTGAAAATGTAATTGCTTTGTAATTAATTCCTTTTTCTAAGTAATGGGTAACTGAATTACCTTTTAACCAATGGTAATGTAATTTGAAGTAATTACATTCCTTTTACAGAAAAAGTAATGGGTAATGTAATGATTCCTTTTTAAAAGTCATTTGCCCAGCTCTGTGTACAAACCAATTTATATTTTCACTTACATTTTTACCATCTCTTAATAAATTCAACTCCAAGTTGTAGCATTAGCTGAAAAGAAATCCTGTTGAAATTGACAAAAGTAGATACTTTCCAAATCGCGGGAGATGTATCATTATTATACGCCAGGAAATCAAGAAAAGTCACCAAAGGGAGGCAATTTAAAGTTAAAAATTACGTTCTGAAGTTTCTCACTTAAACGCAACTCGTACACGTGTAAATCTTCAACTCGGTGCTGTCAAAAGTAATAAAATATTTTATAAAGTCGAAAATATTAAAGTTTCGTTTCGGATTCTCTTCCGGATGTCGAGGATTCCGGATGAAAATATACAACGCAATTTTAAGAGCGACGTTTATTGTCTCACCTTGAATAAAAGGATGCTCGTTAAAAATTTTTAAAAAGGATTAATTAATTAGAATAGGACTTTCTTTCGATAATTGTGTTGTGGTGGAGCACTTCCTAAATACAAGGAAATTCTAACAAATCCACTATTTCTTTTATACATTTCAAATTTTTGCTTGAAGTTGCTACTTTAAGGCCGTTTTTAGAGTCACGCGGGTAGCACCCGTCACCCGCGCGCGTGTAGGCAGAATACATTTGTTTGCAGCAAGTTATTTAGAGTGGAACAGGTGACCGCGTGCGGGTGCGTCGCTGCAAACACATGTATCCTACCTACCCGCGCGCGGGTGACGGATGCCACCCGCGTGACTCTAAAAACGGCCTTAGTTTCAATTCCTCAGTGTGTATCTTTTTCTTAAGTTAGGACCACGATATAATATAAGACTGATAATGTAACCCGCTATATCTTACTGTTGCGATACGGAGACGATTAAAAAGAGAAGACGATATAAAGGATAAACAATAAAAGGCTGTCTTAAGTAGATTAAGCAATGCTTTCTTATGCAAATATTCATACTTAATGCAATTGTTTCGCAATTTTTCGGTTTTATATTTTTATTTTAATTATGTCTATTTGCAACAGTGGTTATAAAAGCTGTCATGAAAAAGTGTCGTTTTTTCGAGTGCTTAAGGACAAAGTTGATGTATGGAGGTGAACAATCTCCAAAATGACCGGCTGTTGTCAATTCGAGATTTTGTATGCGAAAAACATTTTAGTGCAGATTTTGTTTTAAGAGAAATAAACAATGAACTGGGGAGAGTACGTTTTTTCTAAAAAACTTAATCAGTTTCCATTAAATGAAAATCTTATGCCCAAAGTAATTTAAACATAAACTTGTTTTTGTATAAATATTTAATAAAGAAAAATGATATTAATAGACAGATGAGCCGTTGGTTTATCAGAGTTCGGTGTATGTATAGAACATTAGCTATTACTTTTTTTAAAATGTTTATAAAAATAATGTGTCAGATAAACTTTTTTGGTTAACTGAATTTCACTTTCCAGTGACTTTGATTTTATTTTCCTAGCTTTTATTTTGTTGCTTTGGTAACTAATTTTTGAGTTTTTAAATGACACCTGAATTTTTATTTGCTCCTTTGAAAAAAATCCTAACTTTCTGCATTCGGTAACATCAAATTTATAGGGGTTAGATTCAAAGAATTTCGAGAAATCATAATTTTACTAATTTTTATCATTTATTGTTTAATATTATATTTAAAGAACTCCAAGTACTAAAATGAAATCGTTACCAAAAACGAACATAGATATACTGGCAAACATTTCATTTTAATTACAATCGGTAAAATTATGAAATTCTTATATTTTCTCGAACTTTTTTACCTCTAAACCAGTGGCGGCTGGTGACTTTTTGACAGGGGGTGCGCAGATGCAAAAAATATTAATAGTTAAACTTTAGGTGACTTCAATGCCGCAGCAAGGTATTAAATTTAGGAGAAACAAACGCTTTTTGTAGGGCGTGGTATTTAATAGTATTTTATTTATTTATTTGTCACATTTTTATTCCAATTTTAACACTGCCTACCTAGTTCTCTTATTTTCACTTTCTCTTCTAGTGAAAGTATACCAAAATCATTTTTTAATATAAAAATGCTGTTCATTTTAAAAACACAATTAAATCTTCTAAAACCTGAAGCAGAATACTGACACTGACAAACATACACTTCAAATTTTCACGCATACTGACAATGTCATAATTAGTGGTGGATGTTTATTCAACGAATTATTTTTTCTATAATTTAGAACCAAATACCAAATCAATAAATTAATTATTAGGCCCTAGAATGGGCGCTGCTATTTTTTTCTGAATCGC
Source organism: Dastarcus helophoroides (assembly GCA_028583605.1). NCBI lineage: Eukaryota > Metazoa > Arthropoda > Insecta > Coleoptera > Bothrideridae > Dastarcus > Dastarcus helophoroides. The sequence goes on from CM053328.1 coordinate 8,631,722, forward strand.
GGAACTATTGGCAGTTAGGCCTGTAAGAGGCACAATTAGCAAATGCAATCGATCAGCCGACACGTACGCATTTAGCATTTATCATTTCACAGTTAAGTACTTGTTTTTAGAGATGCAACATCGTTCAAAAAAGCATCGATGTTTGAACATCGATATTTTTTTCAATGAAACATCGATGTCTTAAACATCGGTATTCGGTTTCGATACATCGATGTTTTTCTGATGTTTTTTAAATATTTAATTGCAAGTTTAACAAGTCAAAAGTCGGAAAGTGTAGAAAAGGACACCAATTTAAAAAGATTTTTCTTTAATTCCGAGTTTAATTGGAATTTCCACTTTTTTCTAGAAATTTCGTCAAAATTTTGACTCTAATGTCGAAATTTTGACTTTTTTCTCGAAATTTCGCCTTCAATTTCGAAATTTCAATTGTTTTCTAGAAATTCTAAGGTTAAAGTCAAAATTTCGACTATAATCTCGAACATTCGACCATTATAATGAAAATTAGGTTAGGCATACAATATTGACAGATGACGGTAGGATGTGTTCAGTTACTTCAATTTTTAATAACCAAAATTTCGACTTTTTTCTCGAAATTTTCAGTTTAAAGTCGAAACTTGAGATTAAAGTCGAAATTTGGACTTTACTCCTGGAATTTCGAGAAAAAAGTTGATATTTCGAGATTGGAGTCGAAATTTCGAGGAAAACTCGACAATTCGCCTTTAAACTCGAAGTTTCTATTACTGTTTATTGGTTGATGGTCCTTCCTCGCCTAATTTCTTTGATTATTTTTTATGAAATGTCAAAAAAACTCAAATTTCGGGTAAAAACTAAAATTGATAAAAATAAAATCTGGTTTATTACAAATTTTGGAATTTTGAAAAATAAACGAATTTTAAAAATGTCAAAATTATTAAAATAATTTTGAAAAAGAACTAAAACTTTGAGAAACTTCGGAAATTTAAAAGAAAACGCTAAATTTTGAAACGTTAAAATTTTCATAAAAAATTTAGGTTTATCAAAAAAAAGTCTAAATTTCGATAAAACTTTTTTTTAAAACGTCAGGCAAAATTTTGTAAAAATGCCAAACTTTATAAAAGTCGAAATTTAAAAAAAGCAAAGTTTTGAGAAAATATCAAATTTTGAAAATTTTTGAATCGCACTAATTAAAAAAAAGAATTCGAAAATTTTTAAAAAACGAAATATTTGAAAACATTTCGAGAAAGTCGGAATTTTAACAGACGAATTTTGAATCGAAATTTCAAGTTAAAATTTAGAAAAATATTGACAGTTTTATAAAAGTCAAAATTTTCAAAAATGTGGAAATTCTGAAAGAAAGAGTAAAGAAATTTAAGACATTTTAAAAAAAAATTTGAAAATATTGGATTTTCAAAAAAAAGCGAAATTTTATTTTTACTAATTTCATTTGAAGATAAATTGTAATTTTGACCAAAGTAAAGATTTTCAAAAAAGGTCGAAGTTTTGTAAAATAGTCAAAATTTCAAAGAGGACAAATTTTTTAAATACCGTTGAAAATTGAAAAATATCGAAATGTTTAAAAAGAAAGTCGAAGTTCTGAAGACAACTGGAAAATTTCAAAAGATGCCTTTCAAGAAATATTCAATTTTTTTATGAAAAAATGAAATTTTCAAAAATTCCAAACTTTTTTAAAAGTGGTTCAAATTTAACTTAAAAAAATGTAATTTTGGAAGAGTAAAGATTTAACGAAAAATTCGAAATTTTGAGAAATAATCAAACATTTTAAAAATAGATGAAACTTTGAAAAAATGTGACTTGGAAAAATCTGAATTTTTCAAAATAGTTGAAATTTTAAAATAACGTCAGAATTAAAAAAAATAATCGACAATTTAAAAACATTGAAATTTTAAAAAAATCGAAAGTTTTTGATAAAAAGTGAAATGTTTAGAAAAATCCAAGGAATTTTAAAAAATAAAAATATTTGAAAAATGTCGAAATTTTTTAAAAAGCCACAATTTTGAAAAATAAATTAACATTTTGAAGAAATTAAAAGTTGAAATTTTGAAAAATGTTGAATTTTCATAAAAAATTAAAATTTTCAGAAAAAATTCCAGATTTTCGAAAACAATTCGAAATTTTTATATAAACTCAAACTTTTTATAAAAGTCAAAGCAGTTTGGAAAAAGCCAAACTTTTAAAAAAGCCAAGCTTTGAGTCTTAGTAATTTTCAAAAGGAGTCAAAAATTAAAATATTCAAAATTTTCGGAAGAATCCGAAATTTCCAAATTTTCGAAAAACTAGACATTTTAAAAAACGGAAAAAAATACGAAAATTTTTAATTAGCTGAAATTTTGTAAAATGAAGACATTTTCATAAAAAGTTAAAATGTTCAATAAAAAGGCAAGATTTCCAAAAAACTGGATATAATGAAAAAATCGAATTTTGTAAAAAAAATTTTGGGCCGAAGATTACATTTGAAGTTTAAATTTTTCGAACAAAGCAGACATTTCGAAATTATAGACCTACATGAGAAGAAACTTTAACATTTAAAAGCTAAACTGAAAGTTCTAAAATTTTCCACTTAAATCTTAAATATTAAAAAAAAATGTTCAAAATTTCGATAAAACTTTTAGATTAAAGTCCGGATTTGGGGAGAACAATTCGGAAAAAAATCAAAATTTATAGAAATAAAAATTTGATGCACAATTTCAGGAAAGGTTCGAGATTTTTAAGAAAATTTGGAATTAAAAAGTATGCCATTTTCGAATTTAAACAAGGAATTTTGGTAAAAATTTATAATTCCTTGTATTAAGTATGAAGATTTATTTATTCAAAAATTGATAACTTTTCAAATATTCCAAATTTGGAAATTAGGTCCGAAATTTTGAGAATTCCGTTTAGGTTTTAATTTGGACAAAATTGGTCTATTTCTAGAAATGTTTATCTTTTTTATGAAAATTTCGATTTTTCTTCTAGAGGTTTTCAATTAAAATACGAAATTAACAAAATTAAAATTAAAAAAAAAGGAAATTTATGTAAAGTAAGTTGTCTTAAAGGAACTGAATATTTGAAGTTCAAACTAGAAATCTTGATAGGTAAGATTTTTTTTTAAATATTAAATAAATAGTAAATAATTGTGAAAATTCTGTTTATAGTTTCGAGTTTTCAAATTAATACTTTTCTAAAAATTCTCGTTTTCTTTCAAAATTTGTGTTTTTTTATAGGTGGCCAAATAAAAATATCTAAACTATGAATTGTCAGATAATTGTACTGTTTGATGCCTGCCGCTAAGCTTCAGTATCAATTTGTTAAATATACACTGCTGCCATCAAGCGACTAGTTACAAAATTGTGTGGTCATTTGTACCATCAATATTAATTCTATGCAACAGATGGCGTTAATTCCATTGCGATACGATACATCGATTTTTCAAACATCGTTTGTAAATTCAACGATGTATCGATATTTTTTATGTTTTAGAATCGATGTTGAAATATTGATGTTTACAAACGATATATCGATGTTTTGAAAACATTAAACTATCGCTTGCATCCCTACTTGTTTTTCCTCGTTAAGTAGTAATGAATAATAATAATAATAATACACAAAACATTCCCGTAACTTTCATTATAATTTAAATGATTGAACATTTATAGTTTTAAACCTTCAAAGTGTTCAGTCTGTGTCACTCATTTTAAAATTTGTTTAAATATTTAAATCATACAAATCAGCCAATCACAACAATAACAGACAACGCAGACAGATGTAACAAGCTATGCTACTGCCAGATTGATTGCAGATGTATTACACGTAAGAAAATTTGTAACTCGTATGACTTCTTTTTATGTTAATAATTAGATAATCGAAATATAATTGATTGACGATATGAAAATCTATCCTTCATTTCGAAACAAAATTAAGACACAAAACTTGTAACAGAAATCTTATCACATGAACCATAAATATTTAACTTGAAACTCTTTCTTGTACTCATCATCCGACAACATCCCGTGGGGGAGCGGCGTACTGCGCTAACTTTAATCCGCGCTCCGCAGTTTATTGTTTCTCGTAACGCGTGGATGCCGTTGACAGGAATCGTACAACAGCCACGCTAAGTGCTTAGTTTTGAGCGCACCACTTATTTAAATTTCCTCATAATCGAATAAAACATATGTGCACTTTATTCCAAGTAATGCACAAGTACTAGTTAATCAAGAGATCAGTATTTAGTACTTAAAAATGTGATAAATCCTTGTCTTTTACATTAAACAGAAAAAAATTAATCACTCATTTACGAGGTGCGCGCGCTCTTGCGCTCTATAGGACCAGCCGCCACTGCTCTAAACCCTGTAAGATTTGAGGTCACCAAATGCAGAAATATATGCAAATTCTAAAAAAGCAAACAACGGATGTCATTTGAAATTTCAAAGTTCGTTACCGTAGCAATGAAACAAAAGCAGGGAAAAAGAAATTAAGGTCACCAAAATGTGGCAAATAATTACCCAAAAAAAGTTTATTTGAAATATTTTGTTCTAAAATTATTTTAAAAAAAGTTACAGCCAATATTCCAGACATACGTCGAATGGTGCCGTATACTTTGCATAGAGTTATGCCAGTTCTTAAACATCTTATTGTCGATCTCTCTCTAAGCCACCAGTCTCCTGATTACGTGCCACATTTCGCCTCGCGTCGGATTACCTGTTCTTTTTGTAGCTTCTGTTATTGCGTCTGTTATTCTTGTTGCTGTGATGTGGACATTCAGCTCCCATACCATCGCTTTGGGGGTCTTCCTGGTGGTCTGGAAGTGTTTGGTTTTTGGGTTTTAGCGATCTTAGGTAATCTGTCGTATGTCATTCTATCGACGTGGTTCCTCTACTTTCTTCTTCTTTTTGTATCCATTTTACCATATCCTGTATTTTACATGCCTGTCTTATTTCATCGCTAGGTTTCCTATCTTGTGTGTATGAACCGTAATCGCTCGAACAGTTCTCATTTCGGTTATTCTTAGAAGGCATTTAGCAGAGGTCGATTCCCCTATAGTCTCGACTGTATGTCATTACTGGTCTTACGCATGTTTTACAAGTTTTAATTTTAACTTTAATGGAGATGTATTTGTTCTTTTAAACAATATCTCCTAGGAATCCTGATATTAAGGTTGCTTTGGTCAGTTGATCTTTCACTTCCTCTTTTATATTTCGGTTGCTGGTAATGTTTACCCCCAAGTATTTAAATTTCATTACTTGTTCTTGGTATTCTTGGTGTTACTTGTTGATAGCAAATTCGCAGCGTCTAGGTTCCTCAGAGATAGTTAAAGCTTCGGTCTTAGGCACGGATATGATCATGTTATATTTCTTTCATTTTTTTCTCATAAGGCTGGAGGTAACCCTATGAATGGTTGCGCTGGGCCTTTAGGGCATTCCTCTCTGTTAAAAATAGTTTAGATTGATAGATAAGGAATTATGACACTACGACATGTATGATTAGATGCACATGCGCGTTCGGTTGCCGTCGATCATGCACGAAGTGAATATTCTTAGTATATAAGTGTAAATTTTAAGATTAAGTGTTAGTATCTCTCTGAATATGACAAGTTGGCTGTCGAAACGCGTTAGAGCAACTTTTGTTGTGTTTTTTAATCATTCTTGGTTTCAGGGGACAAGTTCTGTATTTCAATTTTTGAAGATTACCAAGGACCAGTCCGCTCCACCAAAAATATTTCTTTGTATTTTGTACTTTGTTTTCTAATCTTCATATGGGGTCAGGAATATTTTCCTTTTACCCCTCCGTCGCGCTGTTCTGTTTAAGAACTTTTGCACCTCACTTCTTTATTATTGCTCTTTTTCCTCTTTAGAGAATAAGACCTTCCATGTCTGTCTATCTTGCATTGCAGCTTTTACCTATCTGCTTGTACCAGCAGTTGCTCTTTAGCCTCTCTTGAGATTTAGACCTTCCAAGTTTGCCTCTAATGTGCTGCAGATTTTGCATATCCGACTTTTTTTCTCATTCTAAAAACATCCTCCTAATGCGCGTGTGGAGCGACTTGTTTTTCTTTCGCCTATTAGCCATTTGACCATGCTCTTGTGGAAACTACACTAAAACCCGAGTTTAGTAGACTACTTGATCTTTTCAAAACGTCCCAGGTCTTTTGAATCTTGGGTAATCTTGCAGCTCATAATCCACTACTTCCCTGAGGAGTCGATTTGAATGTATTTCAGCTCTACCGAACTTTCTTCTTGCGGCTTTCCTTACCGCTTCTTCCATCGTTTTAATTTTTAGATCTTCGTGAATTCTTCTGTTGGTTACAAACCAGGGAGCGTTGGCTATCATCCTTAGTGTTGGGTTCTGTAATGTTTGTAGTATATTTATGTTAGATTTTGCTGTACATCCCCAGCACGCTGCACCATAAATCATTATAGAATGTACAGATGCTTTGGAAATTAGTGGTTTCTTTCAAAGACTGAGACGGCTTTTTCTGCACAGAAGAGAACAAATTCATGTCCTTGCCTTCATTGCTTACCTCTTAGCGTGTTTCTTATATTTACTTTACGTTAATTTTTTATCCAAGATTATTCCTAGATATTTTGCCTCTTCTGTCCACGGAAGGTATTCATTGAAAATATTTAAATTTTCCTCTGGCTGTGCCCTTTTTCTTTTTATATATGTGGCTGTCCTTTTGTATCCGTTGACTTTGGTATGTCATTTTTTAAACCATTCCTCCATTTGGTGAAGTGCTTCTTGCAATCTTTTAACTATTATTTCTTGTCTTCTGTGCTTTGCTAGAATCGCTGTATCATCCGCATGCAGCGCTATCTTTATTCCGTTTGGCTTGGGAATGTCGTGCATATATATGTTAACCCTACAGTGCGCAATATTTTAAAATGTGTTAAACTTTTTCTGATTTATTAAAATTATTGATAGAAATACGGAAAAAATAATAAAAAAAATCAAAATGTTATATTTTTTTTATTATTAATAACAATAATATATGAGTCATATTTGCATCACTGCACAATTATACAAACAAATTTACTTTTAATGGAAAAATTTAAAACAATTTTTATCTTTGTTAAAACACAAGGCTGTGTTACATTTTTCACACAGTACATATGTTTAGGCGTTACAGGTAGGATTTTTTCATCTTAACCTAGTAGCATTACATATTGGGAAGTTATTCTGATTATTCAACCGTACATTTTTGGGGGTAGTGATGCAACATTTGGCCTCTTTCTTTTAATTTTGATTATGTTTTTCAATTCGGACGGCCTTCCACATTTGGTCGTTTTTGGCATCCCTGTTGTACACAGTGTATGAGCTAAATCGATTCGAAAATCAACAAGTTTCATTAAAATAATACTGCCCACATTGCACCTGCGATAAAGTAACCAGGAATTTATTATTGTTATGTCCAGAAGGTGGTAAAATATCTTCATGTATCATTTTCGTGACCTCATTTTGATCTTATACCTTCCAATGATGCTGTCCAGTAAATCAAGCCCTCCCATATGACGGTTGTACTGTTTTACTACTGCAGGACAGGGAATCTGAATATTTTCTTTGTTTTTACGATCATATCTTGTAACCGTTTCTCGGGGATCTATTCCTACAAACGAGGAGAGAAGACTGACCAACTTATTGTCTTTCCAATAAACATTGGTTATTTCTATTCCTTCAAAATTTCTAACAAATTCATTAAACGTCCCTCGTTTCAATTTTTTACATTCAGATTCTGTGGGAACTTTGCATGATGGAATTCTATTTCGTTTTACAGTTCCAAGGGAATGAATTCCTTCATTTTCCAAGTAACTTATAAGTGGCACAGTGGTATAATAGTTATCAAAATATAGCTTGTAATAACAATTTCTTAGTATCTCTCTAGCCAAATGTACGACTACATTACAACTTGCTACCAGATCGGGTTCACCTGGTAATCGTTTAGCTACATCATTTTCGGTTTCACTGTAGATCTCAAACTTGTAACAAAACCCCGATACACCAGACAAAATAAATAGCTTATATCCCCTTTTATGCGGCTTTAAGTGGCAAATATTGCTTCATGTGATGACGAGCTTTTGTGGCGCATATTTACTCATCAATGAACAGCATTTCTTTCATTGGAACTGATAGAAATTTTGAGGAAAGTAAATCTATAATAGGCCTTAGTTTGTGCAGTTTTTCTTCTTTTCCGTCTTTGGTATTATCATTAAAATGAAGATTGGATCTAATTTGTTCAAACTTCTTTTGACTAATAGTACTTTTTACAAGTTCTAGTCCAACTGTTTCTTTCCAATACATCCTTATATTACTTATTGATGCTACTGATGACATTATACATATCCCCAAATATTTACATGCATCTGATTTTGAAAATTCGAATGGTTTGGCTACATTTTTTGTTAGACTATATCTTATACTTTCTTTAACGATCTTGTCCAACTAGTATGTCATCAAAAAAATATCGAAAATATTGATAAGGTGTTTGTAAAGTAAAAAATTTACCTGGTAATCTAGAATCACCAATAAATGTCGAAGGTATATTACCTATTTTTTTCTTTTTCAATCGCAATTCCTTTATATTTTTTAGTTGAGCAATTAGAAGAGTACTCGCTTTTGTAGAAGCCTCAATATTTGGTTTAGCGGTTGTCGGTACTTCTGAGTTTTTAGCAGCAGTTACTAGAAGTGTAAAGTCGTCAATAGTATTTCTTTTGAAATAATCTTCAAACATTTCCTCAGTAACTGGAATCGGTTCTTCTTCATTATCGCTGAAGTCTAATTCATCCTCACTTGTTGCAGGTATATTTTCTATTATATCGAATAGAGTGTCGGGATCTAATTTTTCCAAATCAAGTTCTACTTGTCCATTTTTGTAAATTAGCGGCATCTAAAAAGTTATTGTGCAAAAATGTATAAAAATTCGATAAATATATATTATAAATACGGCATTGAACAGTAGGAATATAAATTAGTCCCTAAATGAGCAGCGATTCAAATATGAATCATGAATATTTTCGCTTATAACGTAAATAATATGAAATATTATTTTACTCTTCTCACGAAAATTAATAATTTTTTATTAAAACAATAAGAAAATAATAATATATACGTACCTTGATAATTATAACTACCGCGGACTACATCAAAATGTACCGCAAAATCACAGGTGATGAGGTGCCAATTAAAGATGGATAAGGAACAGGTACGGAGTAAGGAAGGAAGTTTATATCTGTTTATATGTGCACACAAATGATTCATATATAAATCGCCAAGCAATCGCAACCATATTCGCTTTTATATGTAATGTAATAGGAGAAACATAAAGTGATTCAAATTTGAATCAGTGCGCACTGTAGGGATTAAAAATAGTGGGGCCAAGAACCGGGTCTTGTGGAACCCCAGCTCTTATTCTTCTTTCTTCTGTTGCTATTCCATCCAGTTTAACTCCAAATTTCCAATTCTCCAAATAGGATTGTATTATTCTTGATAATTTGGAATTAATATTCGCTCTATTCATTTTATATAATAGTTCTTTGTGCCAAACTTTGTCAAAAGCCTTGGCAATGTCTAAACAGACCAACCTCGTGGACTGTTTATTGTTAAATCCTTGCGCAACTTCTTCGACCAACCTCAACGCCTGTTGCGTGGTGCTGTGTTCCGGCTTAAATCCAAATTGTTCTTCCAGTATTACCTCTAATTTTTCCAATTCTTTTTGCAATCTTAAGCAGATTATATTTTCTGCCACTTCACCTATGGCTGGGAGAAGACTTAACGGATTTTGAGCATATGTGGGGTCTTTTCCCAGCTTTGGAATCATCACTACCTGTGCAAATTTCCATATGTTGGGAAAATGTTCCATTTTTATTATTATTATCGAGTTGATAATTTTCTTCATATTTACTTATATCCACTTTCGGGAGACTTTTCATGGCCAGATTTGAGATCTGATCTCCTACTGGTGCTTTTCTCTTCGCATATTCTTGATTATCGTCCTAATTTCTTCCACATTTGTTTCCCTTATTGGTTCTCCATCCTCATCTGCTTTTTGTTTCAAAAGCCTGTTCACCTATGCTATTTGTTCATCTTTGTAATTTCTGTAGCTAGGCTCCTCCAAGTGGTCAGCCAGAACTTTCCGCTTTTTCTTCCGGAGTATACACAGTTTCCCTTGGAGTGTGCATACAAGTAGTTTGAGTTCTTTTCCTTTTTAGGATTTTATGTAATTGCCAGAGGAAATTATCTTGCACTTATACTTCGTCTTTTTAGTTTTCTGTCCCATTATGCATTTCTCCTACTACTCTAAGGTCTGCCTCAATGCAGTCTGTGCTCTGTTCATATTTCTTTTAGCCTGAGAATCAAGTGTCCTGTGATATTTCTTCTTTAGCTTATATTTCTTACCTGATAATTCTTTTATATAGCGATTATTTCTTCTATAATCTCGTTTTACCTCATACGTCGCCGAGTTGTCAGCATTTAGAATATTTTCTTCTATCTTTTTGACGCTTCTTTCCAATTCAGTTTTTGTTTGATGTCTTCTCCATTATTGTCGGATTTTCGTTCAGATACCTTTCGTATTTTAGCCAATTGGTTTTTTTGACTAACTGTTGTTCTTCCAATAAACCTTCTCCTCCTACTTGTATGAATATGGGATTATCATCTGAGCTTAATTCAGATTTTGTATATGTTTCCATATTCCTGGTTATGTTCTTAAATACAGTAAGACCCCGCTTAACGCTGCTCCGTTTAGTACTGTTTCACTTTAAAGCTCTAAGCCCAATGGCTTCCCCTAAATTCAAAGTACATGCAACATACATATTATTTATTTTTTTGAATGAACGAAAAAATGTTTGAAAGAAGTGTCGAAAAAACATTTGTCCATATCTAAACAAGAATGATGACACTAAGAAAATGTGTCGTTGATACAAACAAAATAGTCGAATTAGCGAAACAATCAGGTTTAGAAATGTGGAAAATTTCAAAGAAATTTTAATGATGAGCTCAAGGAACTGGTGGATCAAGAAGAACACAAAAATATTGAAAATAGTGGTTCTGAAGAAGAGCAAAGAAAGACTTTCAAAGGCATTTCTAAAAACCAATTTAGTCACTATAACGAAAATCATGAACCTAATTTATTGAAAATGAGGTAGTTTTTGATAGGAGTCTAAAAGCAAGAGGGGTGCCATGGGTGCATTGTCCACATATTAAAGACTTCTTATAGGGCGCAAAAAAATACAAACGACATTAGGCACCTTCTTAATAAAAAAGCGGAAAATTAAAAATGCAGAAGAATCTAAATGATATAAACAGGAATGGTGATTTATCTACTTTTTACACTCGTTTTCCCCTAACTCCATTATTTACATGAAGAGATGATCTCGTTTAACGCTGTTTCGTATTACGCTCCACTTGCTTGGAACGTAACCCCTGCATTAAGCAGGGTTTTACTGTATTCCTATATCCAGTATGTCAGGTCGTCCTATATGGCCATAATGTGTTGGTTCCCTGGAAGTCAAAAGACCTATGTCATTTAAGTGACATATTTTTCCAGCGCTGTGCCTTTGGTACTCCTTGTTCTGCAATTCCATTGCGGATGTTTTGCATTAACAGCTCCTGCAATTAGTGTTTCTTCGCTTGCAATGAATATTTTTTCAAAATCTTCTTAAAGAACTTCCTTATTCGATGGGATGTATCCTGATGCTAATCTAATTTCTTTGTTATCTTCCATTCTAAATGTCTTAATGTTTCCGGCTGCTCTGGAGTGGAATGATCTAGGTTTCTTTTAACTAGTATTGCTGTTCCTTCTCGTCTTCTATTTCTGTCTGCTCTGTAGATTGCATAATTTGGTATTTCCATTTTGTCGCTTCCATTCAGTTTGGTTGCACTTAGAAGAAACACGTCCACAGTGTTAGAAACTGCTTTAATTCTAATGTTTTATTAGTAATCCCACCACTGTTTCAGGCTACCACTTTTAGGCAGCTGGGTTCTCTTTTCCGTTGAGTGATAGCCATTCAGCCCGACTAAATTTAACAGTTGTTGCACTTTCTTCATAAAGTTTCTTACTTCATTTGGTGTCGCTTCTGCACTGTTGAATTGCATTATCATTTCGCATAAGATAATGCTCATTTCGGTTTTTTCCCAGTGCCTTTTTCCGCTCTTTCGGTTTTCATTGCCTTCGTCTTCTTTTGGTTCTTCTTTCTTGACCTCTTTCGGCGATTTTAGAGGTTCTAAAAGAAGTAAGTTACGTCAGCAAGCTAAAAGCTTGCTGACGTAACTTACTTCTTTCATGACCTGATATTTGAGAGGTTCATTTGTCACGCTTGCGTAGCTTGTTTTCTTGTTTGTCTTCTTTTAAAGAGTAATTCTACTGTTCGTGATCTTTGGTGCTGACAACCACGATAGCTCGCTGGGTTGGCTCCATCGCAGTTGGCGCATTTTGCCGGCTGTGACTTGGGTTGATCACAGCTGCGTGAATCATATTTCTGTCCGCAGATGACTCAGAGCGGATCCGCATGACAGTTTCTCTGACTGTGCCCAAATTGCTGACAGTTGTAGCACTATTTCTTAAGGCTTCAACTGTGATTTTCAAGCCACAGCAATTTTTCAAGTCAAAAATCCTTTTTTTTTTACTGCTACGAAGACAAGAGGCATGATTGTTTGTTTATTGTCCCTTTTGTGCCTTCTCGACACTTTCAGGGGGTTAAATCCTTGTTTCAGTAAGTCCTTGTTGATTTGCTCTTTCTTTATCACTTGTTTCATTTTATATAGCATTCTTCTTCCTCTGAGATCAGGACCACGTCGTCGGCATAGTAAACTACCTTAATAGCTTCCTTACCTACTCGGCATCCTTTACCGATTGTTTATATCTCACTGATTATCTCGTCCCTAATTTAACTAAAAAGAAGTGGGCTAAGGCTGTCTCCTTGTCTTGTTCCATCTGCGACTGGTATTTTCTACGTCATTTCATAAAGCCTCCCTTTATTGTCGTTATGTCCTTCGTGCTCAGCTCTTTGATGTCTATTTCTCTTTTTTTTTAGTAGCGCGAGGATATCTTTAAGTTTTACTCTATCAAACGCTTGTGTAAGATCCACAAAGCACATAAGAGCTGGTTTGTTGTGTTCAAGACTTTTCTCGGCTCTTTGCCGCAGTATGAAGTCAATTGTGGATATATTTTGTCTGACTCCTTGCTGTTCTTCACGAATTCCTGTTTTTGTTATTTTCGTTGCCCAGATTTTGGTCAACAGTTCTAAAACGCCGCTTAAGAGAGTAATGCTACGGTAGTTTCTTGGGTCGGCTTTCTCTCCTTGTTCGAAAACAGGTATTATCAGTGGATACCGAAATTTAATCCTACGTTTTTACATTTTTTGACGTTTTTCATGTGTTTTTGCCTACATTTCAATTTCTTTGGATTCTTTGTCTTTTTATACATATTTTGCACCTATTTTTAAATATTTTTGTGCCTATTTATCCTTTTCGATGGGTTATCCAAGTAAAGGACATACCAATATCCTCTCTGAAGATGATATCTTGGCTGTCGAATCTTTGTTGTGTTTTTTAATCTTTCTTGGTTTCAGGGGAAAAGATTTGTATTTCAATTTTTGAAGATAACCAAGGATTAGTCCGTTCCACCAAAATTTTGACTTTCACAATTTCGAGTTTTTTAAGAATTGAAATACAAATCTTGTTCCCTGAAACCAAGATGTATCTCTCTGGAAGTGATAGCTTGGCTATCGAAACGTGTTAGAGCAATGGTTTTTTAATTTTTCTTGGCTTCAGGGGACAAGATTTGTATTTCAATTTTTGAAAATTACCAAGGACCAGTTCGTTCCACAAAAAAAAGTTACATCCGTATCAATACAGAGACACTTTTAATTTGGGGAAGTGCACTCTGCAACCATTTAAATCTAAAATACAAAAAAAGGCGAATAAAAGCAGCGAAAATTTAATGAGATTAGTCAAGTTGGCAAACTTTTTGTTTGTCAATTTTCCGCGACTACACTTTTAAATTTGCTTCGTTAGGTTGGTATCATTTCATAATTACAAACAAAACTGTTCTTAAACGATGTAATGAATACGCGGTTTGCTGAAGTTGCGAAGTTTTGATTAGCTCTCTGAAGCTTGTTAACGAAACTCGAACGTGCCCACACAGAGAAAGCAAGAAGGCGCAAATATGCCAATGAAATGTGAATTTATTCAGGAGGTAATTCCAATTAATTTTAGTTTAGAAAAAGTTTACTTATTAATCTGAAATTTATATTACATTCCATGCATCAAGTGATGGAAAATGTTATCAACATCGAGATGCTCAAATATCTGGAGGAGAATAAAATCATCTCGGACAGGCAATGGGGTTTTAGACAACAACGCTCCACTGACGATCTATTGGCATATGTTACTCATATGTGTAACTCAGCTATGGAAAAGCATGGTAAGGCTAGGATTGTGGACATTGGATATCTCAAAGGCCTTTCGACAGAATCTGGCACTGATCTCTTCTCGCCAAATCAACATCTTATGGTCTTCCTCCTGAACTCTGTCATTCGATATCCAGTTTTCTGCGCTGACAGGTCGTCGTTCGATGGCATCTCATCCGAGACATTTGCTGATTAATGTAGGGGATGCTTCAGGGGTTTGTCCTGTCTTCTACTCTGTTTCTGTTAGATCTGTTACATCTGTTACATGTGTAACAGAAATAGAGTAGGAGACAGGGCAAACCACATGAAGCAACCCTGCATTAATCGTAAATGTCTCGGATGAGATGCCATCGACGACGACTTGTCAGCGAGAAAACTAGATATCAAATGACACTGATGACAACAACTTCCAATCCTATATACAGCTATGCAGATGATAGTAGCCTTTTGTCATCTTTTTTCTCCGACAAACCATTATCCGTCGCTGCTTCAGATCGATTAAGAAAACAGCAGATACAGATGATTAATCGGGATCTCCAAATCTTCTGGAATGGGATAAGAAATATTTGGTCGACTTCAACGCTTCAAAAACTGAGGCTACGGTTTTCTCTAAGAAAACTTCAAGGAATAATGCAACTAACATACTAATGGACGGTAAAATCCTCCCGATGGGATCTAATCTACTTATCCTAGGAGTGAATGCAAGCACTAACTTCTCTTAGAACCATCATGTGCACACCATTGCCAAATACGCCTCTCGGAACCTGAGCTTTCTTTTTAGAGCAAAAAAGTACGTCACATCTCATCAGATACATACACTATACAAAGCTCAAATAAGGACCCATACTAGAATACTGTTCTCATGTTTGGATTTCAGCCCCAAAACACACCATAGCTCTTTTTGATTCAATTCAAAGAAAAACGATTCGCCTAATTGATAAAGAAAGTTTGACTGATTCTTTCGAGACACTAGAGCACAGGAGGACGGTTGGTGACTTGTCTCTTTTCTACAAATATTGTCATGGAAGATGCTCGCAGGAACTAATAAGATTGATCCCCCAAGGGCACGATTCTTGAGGCATACAAGACAGTCGAAGACATCAAATTCCTGTGCGGTTCAGCTTGACACAGTGGGGACTTCTGTTTACGGAGACTTTTTTTTCTATAGAATTTCCAAATGCTATGGAACTCGTTACCGAAGGGAAATTTTCCCCAAAAATTACAACCTATCCTTGTTTAAGAAAGCGCTTCATCGCCATCTATCCTTGTTTCCGCATCTTACTCATAGTGCTTTGAAGGCAAAATGGGGTTACCCTTTGCGAGTCGATTAAACTTAAAAAAAATCAACTTTAAGTTAAATTCAAAAAAAAATTATGAGTTGTAAAATAGGTCTACTTCTAATTTGTGCAAATTTGCTAAAGTTTTAACAAATTGGTTTCCAAATTTGACAAACTTAGTATGCGCCTACCCAAATTTAAAACATATATTCTCGAAATTTGGTTCTTTCTCTCAAAATATAGTGCTTGCAAATTTACTATTAAAACTTGTATTTTATTTTGAAGTTTTGCTTTTTTGGTTTTTTTTATCAAAATCTAGTGTATAAATTTCAGAATATCCTGTTGAAATTTGTATTTCAGTTTGTTGTGCTTTTCACGAAAGTTGAAATTATTTTTCAAAATTTTGGGTTTCCTATTAGAGTAAAATTTTTTAACTCAAATACTCTAGAATACTCTATAAATAGAATGGAGACTTAAGTCAAAACTATGGGTAAAATAAAAGAGAAATTTCTAGTAAATAATAAACACTTTAAAAAACCCAATTTTTTTCCAAAAAACTCTCAATAATCGGTAAAAATCGGTTGAATGTGCATTTGCATATGCAAACAGGCAAATGCATAAAATTCGGTCTCTACTCATAACCGCCTAAGAATTTTCTGACGACCAAAAAATAACAGTTACAAATTTGATAATTAAACTATATTAAATGCAACTTTTTGACTTTTTATTACTAAGCATTAATGATTTAAAATTTTGTATTTTGGCGATACACCTGAGAACTTCGGCACCACACCGGTTGGAAAACACTGTACTGGCAGCAAAATAAGAGGTAACTTTTAGATTAAGCTCACGTTTTTAATTTAATAATAAAGTTAAAGCTGCGGGTTGGTTTGAAACAGATATTAATAACTGATTTGAATTCATAACGGATTTGTTATCCGGTTCGTTCAGTCTCGGTATTGTAATATATTCTCAATTCCCTTATTTTGAATGTTTATACAGTCATCTCGTTACTATATGTATATTGTTATACAGTTTTGAGACAATGGAAAGAAACTAACTTAAATTTTGTTAAGTCTGCAGCTGTATTATAAAATAGTTACCGCTTTTCTGCACTTTACACAAGGAAAAGTTAGAGTAAAACAGGAAGGAACACTAATATCACTAAAAGCCTATGAATTAGAAATTATCTGAAAAGTTCAGGAAGTAGTAATTCTTCCACTGTAAATAATCTATCGATGTCTGCTCTTCCCCAGATATACGGAACCAATTTTATATTTATTTACGCACCTAAATTAGAAACGAATAAAATATTTTTAAATTCAATTTCGATTGCTAATATATTGGCAATAATTATCGCAGTTTGTTATTATTGCACACTAAGTCCTAGAGTACAAATGGGCCACCTTGTTGTTGTTGTCAAAGAACTGACATTTCCAACCCTTTCCTCGCGGAATTCTCTAATATTCATAACTATTGAACTTTACTAACAAATAAAAAGCAACAGATATTAAAAATTCCACAAAGTTTTGATAAGTATTTGCTTACACCGGACCAGGTTTCACATTACTGCACCATAGGCGGTCATACCAGCAATTTGTTTAGCCGTTATGCTAACAAGCTCTATGGATCGTAGACTCCTACGAATATTCCGTCTTAATAACTTTCGCCTTTTTACCCGAAATTTCGGTCTTTTTCTTCAAATTTTGAATTTTTATTTCAAATTAGTTTGTTTTCAAAATTCCGAGAAAAAATCGAAATAAAAACGAATTTTAAAAATCGGAATTTTTAATATTTTTCTCAAAATCAAAAATTCAAAAAATTTTTTTGAAAATTAAAAATTTATCTTAAAATGCAATTCTGTATGTTCCTGGAAATCCAAATATTTCCCTCGAAATTCGCCTTTTTTTTTAATTCTGATTTTTTGTTCAAGTTTCGTTTTTTTCATAAACGACTATTCTCAAAATTGTTTCTTTCTCCAAATTTGACTTTCTTAGAAAAAATTCGATCTTTTTTTTTTGTTTGGTAGTCAACATTTCGACTCTTTTCCCAAGATATGGTTTTTTTCGAAATTTCTTTTCTTTATTAACATCGAATTTTTCTAAAGCTTTTGATTCTTTTCTAAATTTGACTTTTTAGAAATATCGACTGGTTTCTTAAAGTTTGCCTTTTTCTCAATGTTTTTATTTTTATTTCAAAGTTCGGTACTTAACTTTTTTGGAAATTTCGACTTTTTCACTTAAAATTAGTTTTTTCGAAATTTCGATTTATTCTCGAAATTCATTTTTTATCGAAACTTTGAATTTTTTATAGAAAGGTCGACTTTGTTTAAAGCTCAGTCTTTTTTGAAAATACACCTATACCCCGATTTACACGGTAGATACGTTCCTGAGAAAAACGTGTAAATCGAAAATTAAAAATTTTCAAGTCAAAACCGTGTAAATCGAAAAGCTTGCAGAAAATGCATAATTTTGCTATTTAATAGTCGTGATTTTTTTCAATATTTTTAGCTGTACACAGAAATAAAAATAAAATTCATTGACAGGTTAATATATGTAATATATTACGAAAACACTGTTTTTTTATTTAATTACAATACATTAAACAGAAGAAAAAAAAATAAAACCAAAGGTGTTTTATTATCCTTCATCACTGTCAGAAATTACTATCATTCTTTTTTTCAGAATCGAAGGTTCGAATTCACTTTCATCACTCGAAGTTATTTGTGCCGATTCGATGTTTGAAGCAGAAATATTTACATTATGAGAGATGGTAATAAAATCGGTTATTAACAATTGCTTCGAATTTTTTGTAATATCTTTGTAAACTTCTTCATATTGAGCCAAGTAGCGATTTATGTCCCATTGGAATCGTTCAACGTTTGTGTCATTTTGTATAAAATGATTACCTAGCTTTCTTCCCAATGCGAGTCCTTCGCAGATGACTTTAGCAGTGAATGTTACTGGTACTAATTCCTCTTCATTAGATTTGTCAGACTCACTTTCGCAAACTAAGTTAACTAAATCATCCTCACTTAGTTCTTTATTAGCCATTAACTCTGCGATATCATCATCAGTAAAATCATCAAAACCTTCTCCGCCCAATGAATGCGCCATCTGTACTATCTGCGAATATTCATCATTTAACGTTGAAATGGAATGTTCATTTTTGACTACATTTGGCCACAATTTTTTCCAACAGCTATTGAGCGTTGTTTGCTTAATCGCAGTGTATGATAAGGCGATATGCTTCACACAGTCTAATATTGTAAAATTTTTTCAAGCACTAATAACTGTTAAAGATTCATTGTTCTCCATTTGTTCCAAAATATATGTAAAGGCTCGTTTTGTGTACAAAGCTTTAAAAGTAGAAATTATGCCTTGGTCCAATAGTTGTAATAATGAAGTTGTATTTATTTTACTTCAACGTTCTCATATTCTAGATCTTGTGGGTGACCTGGCGCATTGTCAATTAACAAAAGCACTTTAAAAGGCAATCCCTTTGAACTTAAATATTTTTTGGCATCTGGGATAAAACATTCATGAAACCATTTAGTAAACATTGCAGCAGTAACCCAAGCTTTTTTATTAGCCCTCCAATAAACGGGAAGATTATTGATGTTTACTCCTTTAAAGGCACGGGACATTTTTGATTTGTTAGTCACTAATGGTTTCATAATATAATCTCCTGAAGCATTGCTACAGAAAAGAATTGTTATGCGATCTTTTGCTGCTTTATGACCACTAGCCGATTTATAAAATTTTGAAACATAAGTCCTTTCAGGCATTTTTTTCCAGAATAACCCTGACTCATCAGCATTGAAAATCTGATCAGGGGTGTATGAATTCTCGTTAATAATTTCTGCAAAATTTGCTGGATATTCTTGGGCTGCATCTACGTCGCCAGAAGCCAGTTCACCTTTTAATTTTAAGCTGTGTAAAGAATGTCTTATTTTAAATCTTTCAAACCAGCCATGACTTGCCAAAAAATTTGGCTTCTTTTCAGTTGAAGAAGAAGATGGTAATTGCTCTACAATTTTTTCGTAAATTCGTAATGCTTTATTTGTTATTGCGCTTGCATCAATGGGTACTCTTTTTTGTGTTTGATCTTCTATCCAAAGCATTAACGCTTTCTCCATTTTTTCCATTGCGATATTTCTGGTGTATGATGTTGTGCCCATACTCGTGGTATTGCCAGCTGCAACACTCTTTCTAATTGTGTTTTCATTTGTTCTAATAGTTCTTATTGTAGCTTCGTTCATGCTATATGATTTTGCAACATCTACTACTCTATCTCCCTTTCGTAAGCGATCCAAAATTTCGATTTTAGTTTCTAAAGAAATAACTTTTCTTTTAACTTCTTTCTTCATTATAAGCCTATAATTATTTTTAATTTATGTTAATTTTGCTGTGATTAAAGTAAAATTGAGAGGAAAAAAATGCGGGAAATTTTGGAGGGAAAATTAAAAACTTTTATTTTTTATTAAATATTTATTTCTTTATTATATTTTGAATAAAACTTTATCAAAGGGTAAGAGAATTCTACCTAATGTTTATTGGTTAACTAAAGAAAATCAACAAATTATATATTATAATAATTGTTTTTTTCATTAATTTACAAGTACTAAGCGCCAAATAAGAACAAAATTATACCTTTAATAAAAGAACCAGTTGTTTTAATTCACCATAACTAGACTGTCTAACAAAAGTTTAATAATTAATTTTTATTTAAATTAAAATGTTTTGATTTTTTTATTTTAATTAAACCTATTTGGTAAATTGCCATCATTTCCCTCCAAAATTTTCAGCAATCTTTCTGAAACTGTGAAACTTTCACTCAAATACAATTTTCCGTAGATAAAACTTTAATTTTATGCGAAGAAATACAGACACAGTGTGCGTGTGCAACAAGTCAGCACATAAGCTCGGGATTCCCCGTGAGATGTGTACACAGCGCATGTGTTCAATCACAGTAGCATTTAGTAGAGTGCGACAAAAACAAAAAAAAAACTTATTTGGAAAACCGTGTAAAAGCGAAAACGTGTAAAACAAGTACCGTTTAAATCGGGGGATAGGTGTACAAAGATTTTTTTAAAATTTAGTCATCTTTAAATTGATTTCTTTCTCGAGTTCTCGAAACTTCAATTTATTATGGTTTTTTCTGGAATTTTCATGGTAAAATTCATCACTTTAACCTTCACCAAATTTCGATTTTTATTTTTAAAATTTACCTTTTGCCTGAGGTTTTAGTATTTTTCTTCTTAAAATTAGGTCAATAGTTTATAAAGTAGGAAAAAATTTAATCTGGATTGTTTTTTCAAAATTTAACTTCGCAGATTTTAACACATTTCCACCATTTCCTATTCGTCCTTTTTAAAGTTCGTTTTTTTTTGAAAATAGAATTATTTTCTTCCGAATTTCATCTTTTTTCTTTAAGTTAAACTTTCTACGAAATTTAAATTAATTTTCAAAATTCATCTCATTTTAACTCAATCCCCAAATTTCGATTTTTTTCCAAAAACTGACTTTAATTTTCTAAAGTTTATCCTTTCATCCTTACATTTTTCGTCAAGCTTTTCTTTATTTAGAAATGTTGACTTTTATATTAAACTTTAATTTCTTAACATTTTGATGGATTCCATTTTTTTTTTCGGAATTAAACCAACATTTTATTGAAAAACGTAAAATTTTATGGGGGAAGATGCTCAAGAAATATCACTTATTTTCTTAAACTGCCAAGAATATTTTAGAATTCAAATAAAAAAGTGAAAATTAATAATTTTTGATCTCATTTTTTCTCAAAATTCGTTTATTTTCTAGAAAGTGGGACAAAATTTTAATACCTTAACGAAATAAACAAAGAAATTTATTTTGGAAATTTCAGGAAAAGTAATATTTCTTGGCAGGTTTCATTTTTTTAATATTTTGGTGAATTTGAATAAAATATTGGAAAAAAAACGAATTTTTCAGAAACTCAAAATTTTTTTTAAATAAAATTTTTACCATAAATTTAAAGTAAAAATGTGTTCTATTGATTTCAATTAGAAACTTTGAAAAATTAAAATAGATTAAAGTCCAAACTTTGGAATCAATGTCAAATTATATTTGAGAAAAAATCCTATTTCCGCTAGAATATTGTCATTTTATGGAAAAATCTACATCAAATTTTTGCGATGAACCTCAACATTTTAAAGAGAACAAATATTAGAGCTTACAAATCAGATCAGAATAACAAAGTGAAAACTTTCAAAGGTTTGGGTAACTACAAAAAAAAAAAGACGACATTTAAATTTTCAGAAAAGATGAAATTTCACAAAAATCTATATTATTACACATTTATGCCTTGGATTGTTTCGTGGACTCTCTTGCCCATCTCTGTTTACGGGTTTATCGGTTCGAATTGATTACACTTATCGAATAAGACCCACTTTATTACTAAATTAACTCGGCACACTTCAACTGAACAGTAACTCACTACTTATTTACTAATTGCTAACCCACTAATTACACTGATTCTAACTGACTGAGTCGAGGGAAAGCTGACCGCCTTTTTATAGTTTTGGCCCCCGGCTTCCTAGAATTTTCGGCAGATAAGGCTTATCGAATGCCGAAATTTCTGGAACGCTTATCTGCCGTTTGTTTCGTTATCGCGGCCGCTTTCCCTCTTATCAGAACCTTCTAGAAACTTTTTTTATTTACTAAATTCTACAATTCTATTCTAAATCCTATTTCATCTATTTACATTGCGTTACAATATTAAAGTTTTCTTTTAAATTTGGCAGTTATTATTTTTTTCTTTTTCTTCAAAATCATTTTAAGACTCAAACTTTTTAAATTTGCAAATATGAGGTTTTTTTTAAGCAATTAGAATCGATTCACGATTTGCTTCAAATTCCTAGAATTTTTTCCAAAATTTTTGATTTTAGGTCGAATAACAGACTTTGTGCAAAAAATGTTGTTCCTTTGTCAAAATATATGTAGACCCATACTTAGATTGGTAAAGCCATGGATTAAAAAAATTGTTATTTACAAATTTCCACTTTTTTTTAAAATTGCACTTTTAACATTTTAAGATATTGCATTCATTAACGTGAATAAACCGATTATTATCGGTTATTGAAGTGTACACCATTCAGTACCCACTCTACAATGTATAAGAAATCGTGTCTGAGTGTATCATGTTAAAACTAAAATTATTTGTGGATGGCATTTAGATGATTTCAACTCACTTTAATCAAATTTGCGCCAAACAAGCGCTTAAATTGTGTTAAGAGAGCTTGATGTTAACAGAATTCCATTTAGATTTGTAGACAAGATAAATATTTGGGGCGCACTACAACTTCCCCTGTAAACTCGAGCCGGAAATATTATTAAACGAATCGACTCTTTCTCTTAATATCTGATGAAAGAAGTCGCGTTTTAGGTTTTAGGGGGTAATTAAAACGAATTAACTCGATCGAAATCCTACAAATCCCATTAATTCGATGAATAATTCTGTCTAAAAAGCACTCTAACCATTCTTGAGTCGTAAACTATTTCAACTATCGACCCTTCGTACATACTAAGCGAAAATTCCTTCGACTTTCGTTCACTGCAATTGGTTTAATTTGGTAAATTGTTGAACGTTCGATAAGTTTTAAATGTTAAATTTGGCGTTCTTAGATTTGCATCTGTTTCTATGTTAGTTATGCCCATTTATACCCCTTTGGCTAGTGGAAGCTTGAAGTTGCACAAGCTGATTTAAACTTAGGTTTTTTAGCTGGTTGTTATCTTTTATCTAGTAATGCAGATAATTGCCATTATTTTAATGTCATTCAACGTAATTTTTGGGAAAATATATCACATATAAATAACAGTAATTACTAGAGACCGGATGACATGCATTTGCACATTTGCATATGCAAATACATAACTCATTTTTACCAACTATTGCTTATTTCGCCTAAAATCTAATGATTAGGGGTCCGGATTTTAAGTAGAATCCTGTGATCCTACCTTTTCACCTTTTTTTTGTCGTTTTTTATGATTTATTGGCTAAATTTCAATTTTGATTGTTTTTTGCCTTTTTAAGCATGATTTATTATTTTGAAAAAAATTTGTGCCTATTTATCCTTTTTATGGATACATAAAAAGGATAATTGGGAACATTTAGACTTTTTAAGAATTGAAGCAAAAATATGTACCGAATAAGCGCTTTTTGACAGTCCTAGTAAAAATAAGAAGCTTCAAGCTGCAAGCTTTTCAAGAAATATAATGCAAAAACAATTACTTTTATAACCCACCCAGTCCCTTTTAAATTTTTCCTACTATTATGATGCAGGATTGCTTATATTTATCCTAATTTTTAAGTAAACACAGAAGTTTGAGTAAAATGTTAAAAAATCACGAAGGATATTTCTTTTTTATCTTTAAACTGTCTTGTGCAAAGTGCACTTGTGTGAAAAATGCAGCAATGCTAGCAAGACAAACTGCTCTGATTAACCATATAGTTTAAAATCAACTGCAAAAAATTATTTAATTGTAGATGTGGCAAAACTTTACTGTAATAAGTTAAATTATAAATTATATCATAGCAGATATTTTTTCAGAAAAAAACATTGTGTTCATTTTAATTACATGCAAAAAATCTGATGTTATGCAACATCACATTCGCCGTTAATGAAAAAAATAAAAATAAATCAAAGAAGCTTTTTTAAAAAAGTGTAAACATTTTTATTAAAACTCTAGATTAATTAGGTAGTCCAATTCTCGTAATTCTTTTATTGCAAAAATGCTTATAGGAGAAAATTCCTCCTGAAGGGAGGAAAAAGTACGTTGTCTATGCTTTGTATCGTAAAAATTGCATTATTTTTCTCTAAAATGGCTAATATTTAAAAAAAATATAGTATTTTTTCAAAATATTCATCTTTTGGAGACACTAAAAACTTTGACTAGATTCACGCTAATACTGGTGACAGTAATAGCTCGTTATCGAGCAAGAATGATGTAAATTGGACACTATTTGTCCATGTAAAGAGAAACTTTTTAAATCATGTGGATATATTGCCGTGAAGACCCACAAATTTGACAAGGAAAAATATTGAGAGACATTTGATTTGAAGTTGGGGAAAAGCAATATTCAAAAGGGGCCAATAATTTTTTCTTGTTAATTGTGGTTTTGACTTTTTAATGCCCCTTTTAGAAAACTTTGCTCTTTTAGTGCCTTTTCTAATTGTTGGTTCTTCCCTAATTTCACATTTTTCTCACCGTTTTACCTTATTTTATTGTATGCAAATAGAATACAATCCTAGACTGCAAATTCATGCAGCCCTCTAGGCGTGTATAGTAAATCATAGATAGCTGAACTACCAACAGTTTAAACACTGCCACCTAGCGAAGCGGTTGCTCTTTAGGAAAGTTCCCAGAAGACAAGGATTCTAATGCACGAACCAATAAGTTTGAACATTTATTATATTCGAAGTTTGGAAACCAAAGACCGGTTTCAATCTTGTTAGATCTCGTCAGTTTGGTATATCCAACTCGAATGCTAACAAATGTTCCGACAAGTAAGTACTAAAGAATCAACGAACGTCATTGTGCCTAAATTCAGGTCTCTACCAATGATTATGCACATATTTCGCTATAATTAAAATATTTTTTGATGGGCACTTAATAATTAAAGTCTTACTAGGCTATGGCAGTTTGTTAGTGCGGGAAAGCATTTAACAATCCTTTTTTTCTGAAAATCCCAATTTGTTTCTTAAAATGTTGACATTTATCTCAATACTGGACATTTTCTGACGTCATAATGGGGCGGTTATTTCCCCGTGTCTTAAGTATTCAAAAAAGAAAATATTTAAACGAAGGATTGCAACTTTGTTTTTAAATTTGTCCATTAATTTTACAAATTTAACAAAATCGAAGTATCTGAGATATTTTCAATTTCTGCTAAATTTCGAGTTTTTCCTTAAAATTTCGACCATATTCTCGTAATTTTCATTCTTTTATCGACTCTTTTTATAGTTCATATTTGTTTAGGTAAATGTTAATTTTATTTCTCCGAAATTCATTCATGTTTTTAACATTGGGGTTTTTTCAAAATTCTTTTTTTTTTCATAAACGCCTATTCTCAAAATGTGTTCATACTTTTCTTCAAATTTTAATATTTTTTCTTTCAAAATTCGCCTTTTTTTTTAATTTCTCTTTTATTCACAAAATATGACTTTCCTTCAACATGATTTTAATTTTCAAGATTTTTCTCAAAATTTCAATGTTCTAAGCATAGAAAATATCCTGTGTTCAGATGAATCAACGTTTATGTTAAATGGTAAGCTAAATCGTCAAAATTGTCGTTATTGGGCAGACAACAATCCACACTGGATGAGGGAAGGCAACACTCAACCTCCAGAGAAAGTCAATGTTTGGGCATTCATTGTTGGTGATCGAGTTATAGGACAAATTTTCTTCCAAGGAAATCTCAATGGGGCAGGATATTTAGAATTCTTGAAGGAATAACTAATCCCTGATTTAGCTATTTTGTTTCCTGATCCGGTCTCGAATAGAAAGATCTGGTTTCAACAAGACGGTGCCCCTCCTCATTTTGCAAGATCTGTCCGTGAATATCTGGATGATGCATTTTCAGAATTGGTAGAAGAGGACCTTTTAAATGGCCATCTAGGTCTCCGAACTTAACACCTATGGACTATTTCTTAAGAGGGTATTTGAAGAGCAAAGTTTTTAAGACCAAACCTTCAAATATTGAGGAGTTGAAGGGACGAATAAGATAGGAGTGTAGACTAATTTTCCCCGAAGCAACTAGAAATGTTTAAAACGAGTTTCAGTTCCGTTTATGATATTGTCAGTTAATAAATGGACAAAATTTTGAACATTTATTGAAGAAAGGTTATTGAGTTGAATCAGATTCCGTTAATTTCTCAAATTGGTTAATTTTTGTTAAATATCTTTTAAATGACAAAAAATAAAAAATTGAAATTTAGCACGCATATGTGACTTGATATATCCTTTGGGAATAGTCAAGAAAAAAATAGGGTTGGCATTTAAAAAAAATTTCGATGACATTATACCTTAAATTTGGGACATTCTGTATGAAATTTTTCTATATTAAAAAAAAAGCAAATTAAAATATTAATTAACGTGTCCGAGCATATTTCCGAAAAAAAAACTGTCTTCGATTACTAAATTTATTCCAAGTTGCAGACTAGCACTGTATTTCAAACAAAATCTTACCTTTTTTCAAGTTCGTCTTTTTCTCAAAATATAAATTTTTTTGTTCAAAATTCGGCTTTTTCGTAGACAATTATTCTCAAAATTTAAATATTTTTTTTCAAAATGTGGCAAAATTTCATTGTTTTCTCGAAATTTGGTCTTTTTGCTCGAAATACGTCTTTTTTAGGATTATTCAATTTGTTTTTTCCTTCTCAAATTTCCATTTTACTTCCAACTTCGACTTTTTCCTTGAAATGACTTTTTTGGAAAATTTCGATGGTCCATTGTTAAACTTTTGACCGTTTCTCTCGAAAAGTCCCTCTTTTTCGAAATTACGTTATTTAAGTTTTTTCTAGAAATTTCAATCGTTAAGAGTCTGAATGTCTGGAAGATTTGACTGAGTTCCTAAAGTTTCTGGAAATTTAGAATTTCTCCTCGAAATTAATTCTTTCTTCAAAATTTATCTTTTCCTCGAAATTTTGATCCTTTTCCTAAAATCCGGCCTTATTTTTAAATTTCTACTTTATGAGATTTTCATTCAAAAATCTTCTTTGTTCATACCTTTTTTCTTTTTTAAAATACCATTTTAAAGAAAAAAACTTAAAATTTTAAGAAAATCTCCTAGGTATTAAATTTCAAATGAAACACCAATTTTAATAGAAAAAACACAATATTTTGAGAGAAAAAACCAAATTTTGAGAATATCCTTTAAATTTGGATAGACACATAGGTACTAGAGGTTTGTCAAAATTGCAAATAAATTTGTTTAAACTCTCAGCAAATTTGTACAAATTAGAAGCAAACCTATTTAAATTAGAAATGGATTTGTTCACACTAGAAACAAACCTATTTAAATTAATAACTATTAAAATTACAATCAAACCTATCCAAATGAGAAGCAAATTTGTTTAAAGAAAAGAACAGTTATTTCAAGCAGAAGCAAGTGTGTTCAAAGCAACAGAATTTTAAACATTTTGCTTGTATATGTGCACGCATATTTTAAGCTTTCTATGTTGCATATAATCCGGTCTCTAGCAGAGCGGGGCTAATTACTGTTAAAAAGGAATCATTACATTACCCATTACTTTTTCAGAAAAAGGAATGAAATTATTTCGAATTACATTACCATTGGTTAAAAAGTAAGTCAATTACCCATTGTTTAGAAAAAGGAATTAATCATAAAACAATTACATTTTCAATTACTTTGAAATTTTACAAAATAAACGCTAACATACAATATGCAAAATTTAATTTTTATTTAGTTATACAAAATAAACTATCAACTGAAGGACACATACACAATATAATGTCAACTTTAGTGCCATAAATGTTATGATTTATATTACAGGAAAGAGCATAAAGTACAGCCCCGAAAAAAAATTCATAAAGTTCGCTTTAACGAATACAAAAAAATTAAAAAAATCAATTTTTTTTTGAAAATTTCAACTTGATTTTAAAAATTTAGATTTTGTAATCTCGACATTTTTAAAAAGTCTGAGTTCAAAATTTCGACATTTTTTAAACATTTTTACCTTTTTTTAAATTTCGTCTTTTCTTTAATTTTTCTCAAAATGTCGATCACTTTTAAATATTTCGACTTTCTTTGAAAATGTATACTGTTTTGAAAATACTGACTCCTATTAAAAATTCCGACATATATTTCAAAATATTGATCTTTTGAAAACTCCTACCGTTTTTGGAGAAGTCGATTTTTATTACAGAATTGCACTTTTTTTAGTTTATGAACTTATTTTGAAGATTTCGACTTTTTTTTCGAAATTTTATATATTTTAAAATAGCCACTTTTATCGTTATTCGACTTTTCTCGAAATATTCACCTATGATTGAAAGCTACCGCTGCCAAAATTTTGAATTTTTCTCGTAATTTTAACTTAATTTTGAAAATTTCGACTCTTTCAACTTTGTTAAAAACTTGACTTCTTGTCAAAATTTAGATTAATTTTTGAATATACTGACTTTATTTTGAAGATTTAAATTTTGAGAAAAATTTTGACTTTTTAAAATTTATGACCTATTTTATAAAATTACATCTTTTGTTTAATTTCCCTTCTTATCGAAAATTTATACATTTTTTAAAATTTCATCAAGTTTGACTTTTTTAAAAGAATTACATATTTTTGAAAATTTGAAAATTTTGAAGAATTTCGAGTTGTTCTTAAGATTTATGTACTTTCCGAAAATGACATATTAGAAAAATCTTACTTTGATTTATATTCAAAATTTTTGACTTCTTGAGAATTTCGAATTTCAAATGTTCCATTTTTTTAAAGTCCACATTTTCTCCAAAATTTGACTTATTTTCAAAATTTCGCAATTTCGCCTTTTTTTCCAAAATGTCTACTTTTTCCAAAACTTCAACTTTTTTTGGAAATCTAAACTTTTGTTAATTTATAGTAAATTTTGACACAAGATTTCAAACTTCATATCCCAAAATGACATTTATTTAACAGTCTCGATGAATCATGTCATTAGAGACAAATGTAAAACAAAGGAAAAAGGGTGAAACAAAGAATTTTATTTCAGACTTTAGAGTGAAATAAAATTTCATTATAACACTCAATTAAATATTGAATTAGTTTCTATGGAAAAATTAATACAATTTTGTCAACCAATTTTGTCAATTTTGTTGAATTTTTGCAATATTATATTGTTTTTTAAGTATCAATGACGTTACAAAAAATATTGCATATAACACGTGACTAAAATAGGTTTTTCTTTAGTCGCCTTCGGCTCGTGCCATAAACGCCACACTCGTAAAGAAAAACACCATTTTAGCAGCTTGTTAAATAAAATACTATTAAAATTTCGAAAAATGATTATTTTACAAGTCCAGAGTTATCGAAACTTCACATTTCTTACTAAACATTTCGACCTTCAAATATTAAACTTTTTTTTTACAGTGAAAACCTGAATTAGTTATTATAAATTAATCAGCTAATACAGGGATAAGCAACCTTTATTTACAGTGGGCCAGTTACAAGGCTAAATATTTTCTGCGACTGCATGTGAGAAAAATATGAACTATAGGGCACTTGCACCCTCTGGTTTATGCGACAAATTAAAAATTCATATGTATTGTAACGCAATATAAATAGATGAAATAGGATTTAGAATAGAATTGTAGAATTTAGTAAATAAAAAAAGTTTCTAGAAGGTTCTAATAAGATGAAAGCGGCCGCGATAACGAAACAAACGGCAGATAAGCGTTCCAGAAAATTCGGCATTCGATAAGTCTTATCTGCCGAAAATTCTGGAAGCCGCGGGCCGAAACTATAAAAAGGCGGTCAGTTTTCCCTCGAGTCTGTCAGTTAGAAGCAAGTGCAATAAGTTGGTTAGCAATTAGTAAATAATTAGTGAGCTACTGTTCAGTTGAAGTGTGCCGAGTTAATTCAGTAATAAAGTGGGTATAATCTATCACGTGTATCAATTCGAACCGATAACGCACGTAACATTTGGTGTCAGAAGTGGGATTATCGTGGATTGTGCTTTATTACTCGAAAAAAATTCGTGCCAGGTGCCGTAGTTGACTTTATCTCGGACGTTTTAAACTGTTAAATAGTTATACGAGGCGCGTCAAATAAATTCGTGAACATTCAAATACGCTTTATGGATACGAGATTAAAATCGGCCAAAATGGAACAACAATTACAAGCGTTATTAGCAATGTTTAAAGACAAAGAGGAAAAAGGAAAACAAAAGGAGGAACAAAGAAGACAAGAAAAAGAACAGGAGGAAGAACCAAGACGACAGGAAAAAGAACAGGAGGAAGAACGAAGACGACAAGAAAAAGAACAGGAGGAAAAACGAAGACGACAAGAAAAAGAACAGGAGGAAGAACGAGGACGACAAGAGAAACAAGAAGAAGATCAGAAAAGGAATGCAGAAAATCAAGAATAGCATAGTCTACTAGCAAATATAACTGAAAAAATGGGAGTAGATGCTGAAAAAATGAAAGAAGAAGTGAAAGAACAAATTACCGGAATGAGAGAAGAAATGAAAGAAGAAGTAAAAGAACATATTACAGGAATGCGAGAAGAAATGCAGAAAGAGATTGGCGAAGTCAAAGAAGAAATTGAAGAAGTAAAAGAAAAATTCAACAGCAAGCTTCTTGATTTGAAAAATACAACACAGAAAAAGTTCAGCAACATCGAAAAAAAACATGAAGAAGTTGCTAAGTGGACAAGTCACACAACACGAATCCGAAAGTGTACCTGCTAGTTCTTCCCAAAAGGTAAAACCTCCGACCTATGACGGACAAACATCCTTCCAGGCCTACAGAATTCAGTTCGAAGCTGCTGCTAGAGCCAATCGATGGACCCAAGACGAAAAGGCAACCTCATTGGTTCCTTACGCGGAGAAGCTCTGGAACTACTCCGAGCTCTATCTGACCACGAACTAGCTAACTATGAAGATTTGGTTAGGGCTTTAGAGCTGAGATTTGGAGACCATCATTTGCCACAAGTGGCCCAATCACAACTACTAGTAAGGAAGCAGAAAAGTGATGGAACGCTGCAAGAATTCGAGGCCGACGTAAAAAGACTGGCTCATGCCGCTTATCCAACAACACCAACTGAATTTTTGGAACTTTACACAGCTAGAATTTTCATAGAAGGACTACGAGACTCAGAAGTCCAGGGAGTGATGCGCTTGTTAAACTTCCGAACATCAAGGGAGGCACTAATTAGAGCTTTGGAGGTAGAAGCTGCTTACAAGGTTTCGAAGCCAGGGGCGTCACGGGTAATAAGGAAGGCCAACATCAAGGAGGTTGCGAATAACCCTGATTTTGCGAATATGAGCGCTAACGTAAAGGAGGCGAACGCGGATATAGGTGCTAACATGGAGAAAATAAAGGCGAACATGAACGCTAGCATGAAGAATGTGAACGCGAGCATCAAAGAACTGCTGGGAGCTCTTAAAGGTCGATCCAGCAAAAGCATAACTTGTTACAGCTGTGGCAAACCGGGGCACTTCAAGAAAGATTGTAGGTCAACCCCCAAGAAGTCGACAAGCATCACAGTAAGAAAACAACACGTCAAGAAGAGGAACTCACTAGCTAATGTCAAGGAACCAATCGTCAAAACTCTTTCAATCAAACAGAGAAAAAGGACCAAGGAGAGTTTGATGGTGGAAGCCAGCGTGGATGGAAGAAATGTACAGGCAACAGTGGACCCAAGAGTCAAGGTTACTGTGGCACACGATACTCAAGCAATCTGTGACTGGCCAAAACCCAAAGATAAACATGAACTAAGGAAGTTTCTTGGGTTATGCACCTATTACAGGAGATTTGTGAAAGGCTTCGCCATCATCGCTGCGCCGTTACACCGACTAACTAAAGGAAGAATGCCTTATGTCTGGACTCCCGATTGTGATACCGCTTTTCGAAAACTGAAGTCCGCCTTGTGTACAAGCCCTATCTTGGCGTATCCTCAGCAGAATGGGAAGTTCGTGTTGGACACTGATGCCAGCAACGGCGGCATTGTAGCTGTGCTGTCCCAAGTTCAAGGCGGAGAAGAAAGAGTAATCGAGTATTACAGCAAGGTCCTGACGAAGCCGGAGAGGAACTATTGCACCACCAGGAAGGAACTACTTGCGATAGTGAAGGCCGTGGAACACTTTCACAAGTATTTGTACGGGCAAGGATTCCTCATCAGAACAGACCATTCGGCACTTTCTTGGTTACTCCGAATGAAGAACGCGGAGGGACAGACGGCTAGATGGTTAGAAAGGCTTCAGCAGTATCACTTTAAGGTGCATCATCGACCGGGACGACAGCATAACAACGCTGACGCTTTGTCTAGAAGACCTTGTGGGGATTGCAAACACTGCAGACGAGTTGAGGACCATGAGGACATGGTGGATATAAGGGTCACTTCTGTCCAGCCAGAAGACGAATGGACTGTTGAAGGTCTTCGGAAGCTACAGAGGAGCGACGCTGATATCGGACCCATATTGGAATGGAAAGAAGCTGGAAACAGACCGGAATGGCAACAGGTTTCCGACAGAAATCCAGCTCTTAAGAATTTGTGGGCTCAATGGAAATCCCTCCAGGTCGAGGACGGGGTACTGAAGAGAGCATGGGAAAGCGCGGATGGAAAGCGTGTCAACTTGCAGTTGGTGGTGCCTCAGGAGAAGATTCCACAGGTCTTGTGGAAGGTGCACCATAGGACCTCTGGTAGACACCTAGGCATGAACAAGACTCTTGAGAAGGTTCGAAAACGGTTCTATTGGGTTAACTGCAGGGAGGACGTCGAGCGGTGGTGTCGGAAATGTGTCACTTGTGCTGCATCCAAGGGTCCCCGTACGAGAACCAAAGGGGCCCTGAAGCAATATAATGTGGGAGCTCCATTTGAAAGAATTGCAATCGATTTGGCAGGACCATTCCCAGTTTCAGACGATGGAAACAAGTACATCCTGGTAGCCATGGATTATTTCAGTAAATGGCCTGAAGCCTATGCCATCCCGAACCAGGAAGCCACCACAGTCGCAAGGGTTCTTGTGGACAACTTCATCTGTCGATTTGGTGTTCCCTTTGAACTACACTCGGACCAGGGAAGGAACTTTGAATCGGGGGTTTTCCAAGAGGTGTGTCGTCTTCTTGGAATAAGGAAAACTCGAACAACACCCCTTCATCCACAGTCTGACGGAATGGTGGAGAGATTTAACAGGACCTTAGAGGAACATCTTTCGAAGGTCGTTTCCAAACATCAGACCGACTGGGACCGACATCTACCACTGTTTCTGATGGCCTATCGCGCGGAAACTCATGAAACTACAAGTCAGACTCCGGCAAAAGTGATCTTCGGGAGGAAACTGCGGCTTCCGTGTGACTTGGTGTTTGGATCACCAAGGGAGGTCCCCAGGGAAACGATGGGTTTCGTAGATGACTTGAGGGAAGCGATACTGGAGACGCATGTTCTGGTGCGGACGAAGATCAACTTGGCGACGGACCGGATGAAGGCCAGGTATGACGTGAATGCCAATCATGGTGGTTTCAGTGAGGGCGAGTTGGTATGGCTATACAACCCTCAGCGAAAGAAAGGAGTTTCGCCAAAGTTTACGCCATCTTGGGAAGGGCCGTACAAAGTGCTGAAGAGGATCAACGACGAGGTATACAGGATCCAGCGTAGCTCCAGGAGTAAAATGAAAATGGTACACCTGAACAGACTATGCAAATATAGTGGCGAAGTCACTGATTGGAACTGATCGGGACGATCAAGGAGGAGGCAGTGTAACGCAATGTAAATAGATGAAATAGAATTTAGAATAGAATTGTAGAATTTAGGAAATAAAAGAAAGTTTCTAGAAGAATCTGATAAGGAGAAAGCGGCCGCGATAACGAAACAAACGGCAGATAAGCGTTCCAGAAGTTTCGGCATTCGATAAGCCTTATCTGCCGAAAATTCTGGAAGCCGCGGGCCGAAACTATAAAAAGGCGGTCAGTTTTCCCTCGAGTCAGTCAGTTAGAAGCAAGTGCAATAAGTTGGTTAGCAATTAGTAAATAATTAGTGAGTTACTGTTCAGTTGAAGTGTGCCGAGTTAATTCAGTAATAAAGTGGGTATAATCTATCACGTGTATCAATTCGAACCGATAACGCTCGTAACAGTATTTAATTGGGGAACTTTCCAATTCTTCGGAAATCATCCTTCTTTGTAACATTTTTTCGAAATTTATACCTTTTTCTGAATTTTCCTGTATTTTTTTTTACAATATTTCCCCTTTTCTTTTAAAACTTCGCATTTATTCATAAAATTATTAAACATGACTCAAAATTTTGAATTTAATATTTTGTCTTTTTTTAGAATTTCGCCATATCTCGAAATTCGACTTCTGAAAATTTCGACTTTTTTGATTCTGAAAATTTCAGCTTGTTTATTAAAATCTGCCTTTTCCTCAAAATTTGGTCAATCTTCTGACAAAAAGGTATACTTGTTGGAAATTTAAAATTTTTGTGGAAGGACAAAAATGTTAGTTCTTTTTTAATCCAAATTTCTGAGAGTTTGTCCAAATTTCGATGTGTTATCACAATATTTGTCATTTCCTGACGCCCGTTGGGGCAAGGTAGGGCGCATATCTTCCTCTGAATCTGGGAATCCACAAAAGATAAATATTCGATATTTTTTCTTAAATTTGCTCTTTTTCTAAATTTCGATAAAACCTGTTCTTTCTGAGAGATTTCGGGAGATAAAACGCTTTTTCTCAAAATTAAGATCTTTTTTACAAAAGTTCTATCACAATATCGTCTTTTTCTCAGGGTTTTGACTATTTTTTTTTATTTCGAGTTTTTTTTTAAATTTGACTTTCTTTGGACAACTTTTTTTCTATTTCAAAGTTTTCTCGAAATTTTTCTTTTTTTAAATTCCGATATTTTTCTGAACATTTAGCTAAAAATTTCGATCTTTTAGATTTTGATTTTTTTAGAAATTTTGACTGGTTTCCTAAAGTTTACCTTTTTCAGGAAATCTAGATTTTTATCTCAATATCCGATATTTAATATTTCTATAAATTTCCCTTTTTCCTGCTAAACTCGCCTTTTTTTCGAAATGTAAATTTTTCTAAAATAGTCTTTTACCTAAACTTGGCCTGTTCCTAAAAATTTGTCTTTTTCGAAATTTCGATTTTATTTCCAAAATCCTACTTTTTGGACTTTTTTAAAAATGGTTTATTTATTACAAAATGTTATGATTTTCTCGAATATTTGTCCTTTTTAATAAATTACGACTTTTAGATCAAATGGTTTTATGGTTCTGAGAATAAATTAGATCGAAATGTTAATAAGAATATTGCGAAAACATTTTTTTGGGGATTTCGAGAAAGATATTTCTTGTAAATTCAACATCTTCACTGAATTTTAAATTCTGAAAGCAATGTTCTTGAAAACTGCCAGTTTTCTTTCTTAAAATTAGACTTAATTGCGTCTTTTCACAAAATTAGACTTTTGAAAATTTTGACTATTTTGAATTTGGAATATTTCTCGACTTTTTGAGAAAGGTTAGGTTTTTATTTTCAATATGGTTTATTGAAAATTTTAACTTTTCCAATTTACCTCTTAAAAATGGACCTGTTTTATGGAAATTTGGAATATTTTCTAGAAAGTTCAATATTTTTCTGAAAATTGCAACGTTATTTTCAAAAATTTTAAATTTTTTTCGAAGCCATTGTTTTCTTTGATTGTTCTTTTTAATTTGATTACCGATAATTTTAACTTGCCAGAAATTAATCTTATTCTCCAAATTTTGATTTTTATCGAATTTCTTTCTGGAGATTTCCGTTTAAAATTGAATTTTTTCTGAAGATTTAGACATTTTCACAAAATGCGTTTATTAATTTTAAATTCGATCGAAATTTTAATAGAAATTTTAACAATCTTTTTAGAAAATTTTGAGAAAAAGATTTCTTGCAAAATTTCAAAATTATGACAAAATTGAAATGAAATAAAAGAGAATTATTTTTAAAAGATGCATTTTTTTACCCGAATTCTACTTGTTTTGGACATTACAACTTTTTCACAAAAAATTACCTTTTCAAATTTCGTCTTTTTTACATTTCCATTTTATCAAAATTTTGACATTTCTTTAAGTTCTCCGAAAGATGTTTCTTTGAGATTGGGCTTTTTTTTTAAATTTTGACATTAATCTGAAAATGCGATATCCCCAGTTCTGGAGTTTTTAAGTAAAAATATATATTACTAAGTCAGAAGATGTTTTTTAACCTTGAGTTTTTCAAAATGATTGTTGTTCGTTTCTCTTAAAATTAATTATCTTTTTTTTTGGTGATTCCATTACTGTAAAGTTTTATTTTTAAACTTTGATTCTATTCCAAGATTTGCACTTTCTTTCTGTAAGTTTCTACCTTCGATCAATTTCTCAAAGTTCTACTTATCCAATTTTTATTTTATCTCAAAATTTTGAACTTTTATGTAAATTTGATTCTTCTTTCAAAACTCTATCAACAATTTCAACCTTTTCCCTAATATTTTTTACAAGTTTACGACCGTTTTATAAAAATTTCGACCTTTTATCATTCAAAATTTCTAATTTCTCTTGAAGATTTGATTTCCGAAGAATTCAAAAATATTTTCAAAATCTCAACTTTTCTTTGAAAAATTAGACTTTTTTTCCAAAACTTTAAATTTTGTTCGAATATTGGAATTGTTATAAATTTGAATTTTTAAAAAATTTGCCTTTCGCTAAAAAGTTTGAAGAACCTGAACATTTTAAACTGCCAGTTTAAAGCTGGCATTTTAAAATGGAAGCATTTTTTCAGTTTAAGATGAGAAGTTTCAAAAAAAGTCGGAATTTAGAAGAATTTTCGAGTTTAAAATTGAAACATGAAATTTGAAGAAAATAAAAACGCCAAAAAGCCTGATTTTTAACATTAAATTCCAAGAAAAGAAAAGTTTCAACACTTTTGGAATTCACAAATTGACAGCAATTTTGTAGTACTACGTACACTGGGCCCTCATGAAGGCGCGGGCCCCTGGCATTTGCCTCTTTTGCCTTTCTCTCTCTCGGAGGGACTGATATTGGTAGAAGAATTATTGTTGCTCTCATACTTTACCATTTACTATTACGTGATTTTCGACACCATATCTATTAACTAAAAATAAAATAGTAGTCCCTAAAAAATTCTAAAAAATAAACACAGAGCTGATAAAAATTCAATGTGTTAATGTTTTCTTTTACTAGACGTCTTCAAACTTCATTAATTGGAAACTGGAAGATCTTCATGATAATTAAGTTCATGTAGACAGCTCAACAGAATTTATTGGAACATTAAGCTTTTGTTTATTAGTTTTGATCCTGTCAAGGTATTTTCGTAGGCCCTATTGAATTTAGCGCTGTAATTTCTGGACGTTACCGACGTAGTGAAGTGCCTGTTACTAGACTTCGATTAGCGCAAAATCATGGCTATTCTTGTATCATGATGCAAAATGGTATAGCTGGGTATAGTATAGCTGATTCCTACAAATGTATTTCCTGTTTAGGGTGTCCAAAGCAAGAATGGCCGGAATGACATTCGATCATTGTAATGAAATTACTAAAACGTATTGAATTATTATTG
The DNA here is from genome assembly GCA_028583605.1 of Dastarcus helophoroides. NCBI lineage: Eukaryota > Metazoa > Arthropoda > Insecta > Coleoptera > Bothrideridae > Dastarcus > Dastarcus helophoroides. The sequence goes on from CM053328.1 coordinate 8,669,661, forward strand.
GAATTTCAATTACTCTTAGGAATCTAATTTCTCCACTAAAACGTAATTTAAAAAAATTAATGGGTACCTGTAACTAATTCCTTTAAATGAGGAACGTTCCATTACTTTTCAACAAATGACAGAAATTACACATTACATTTTTTTTATCAAAGTGAAACAATTACAATTCCTTTTTTGAAAAATGTAATTAAATTTGTAATGCAGTACATTTTGTAAGGATTACTGCCCAGCTCTTGTCTCTAGTAATTACCTTAGAATGAAAAATATTTCTTATCATCGTCATTTCTTAAGAATCCTTTGGGGCGCCATTAGATCTTCAAACAACGAACCTGAACGCTGCAACGTCTAATTTTACCTAATATTTCATTGACAAGCCATAAATTATGCATGCCATTTTTAAAATAATTATTGTTAAGAGAAAGTTCAAAGATTTACCAAAATCGGTATGTATGAAATGGTGGAGGCGCCGGAAGTTTACAATGAAAATTTAGGGTTAAAGTTTTTTTATACGAAAGCTGTAAAGTCTTGAAGCAAAGCAGCTGCAACATTGGTTAACATAAAATAGATACTGTAAAAAAACATAGATTAAACAATTTCGCATACTTATTCGATTATAAAAATGTATTTTAAAATTGTTTGTAACGGATTTTAACGGATTTTTTGAATGGTCGAATTTTTTATTAATTTTTGCGAAAGCCATCGCCGTTAAATACTAAGATATCTCACTAGCAAAAAAGAGTTACTGAAGGGCGTATACATATAGTGTTTAATAACTTTATAATTCGTAAAATAAAAATAAATACCCATTAGTTCTCTTCAAAATTTGCTGGTTTTTGAAATGTAGTAGAATTAAAAAATGTCGATCTGTGCTACCGGTGATCGAACCCATAACTTTGTATGTGGTGGGCAAACTCTGTCACTACTGAGCTATCGCTTGTCACCGTTGCTCTTTTGTGTCCTAATTATAAAAGCTAGATTCGTTTTTGGCCAATTTTTTACAATAAGTACATCTATGCAATTAATAAAGTTTCCATAAAAAACATTTAACTTTTTCAAATTCTAATATAGAAACAAAGACGTGTTTTATTCGCTATAGGAGTGTAGTGTGTGCCAAATGGTAAAACTTTTAAGAACACGTTAAACAGAAAGTCTGATAGCATCTTGGAGCAAAAACTCCATCTACTCATCTCACCAGTCTTCTTATTGAATTCGACGAAAGTAGATCTTTGCTAACTGATAGGAAAAGCATCAAAGTTCCAGCTAAATAGCTTCGCTTACTCGAAAGTTATTGCTGATACTTGGTACGTTTACACAGAGCGAAGCTTTCAAATAATTGTATCGATGCATTAATTTGCAACAATCAGTTTCCTGCTTTCACTAATTAAGTTAAAAATACTTTATTACATCGTCCTCATTTTTAAGGTTTTATAAGAAGTATTTTTCAACATTCTAGCTTACAAGGCAGATATGAAATAAAACTTAAAGCAAATTTCCTCCCACGCATAACATGTTCCACACAAAACCGAATAAAAGTGGAATTTTATATCTCCTGAATATATATTTGATTTGAAACGAATGCCCTGAAAATTCGCACACCGCTATTTTATCGATTCGAAACTTTTCAATTTAATTTGGAACTTTCTTCATCCAAAATGGATTTGTTATAGAAAATCTTGATGCTGAATCAAGTATTCATCAAAGTAGTTGTCAAACGTCTATCTATTCGTAACCTAACTAACGCCAGCGAATATCCACTGCAACTTTTGACACATTAAGCCACATAAAATTATTCGCTTCTTTCACACGCCATTCCGGCAAAAGATTTTCCCTAGTTCTGCGCTCTCACTATTTATGTTATTCTTTGGGAATTTATTGTCCTTACAGATCCTTGCAGATCCTTACTTTTTCATTAATATAGTAAAAAATTGAAATAAAAATCTTGTCCCCTGAAACCAAGAAATATTAAAAACACAACAAACGTTGCTCTAACGCGTTTTAGATAGCCAAGCTATCATCTTCAGAGATATCTTTCCTTGTTTCAGGGGACCGGATTTGTATTTTAATTTTAAAGATAACCAAGTTCCAATAGAGACCGGATTTTAGGTAAAATCCTGTGATCCTACCTTTGAACCTTTTTTGAAGTTTTTCATGTGTTTTTGCCTAACTTTCAATTTCGCTTATTTATCTGCCTTTTTATATAAAATCTGCACCTATTTTTAAACATTTTCGTGCCTATTTATCCTTCTCTATGGGGTTTCCAAGTAAATTTATAATACATTTCTTAGGAATTTAAGCAGAATTATGTACTTGAAAAAATAAAGCAACAACATTCATCAAAATAACAAGAAGAAGCTTAATGTATAAATTTCCAAGAAATGTCATTTCATAACAATTACTCTTATGACCCATCCAGTCCTTTTAAAATTTTATTTCCTATTGAGGCGCAGGTCAAGTGAACTATACCAGCGTTTTCTAAACAGTCGGTCGCGACTAGACAATGGGCCACAAAAGTGCCGGGTCACAGAATCCTCCTCCTTCTGTTAAATTATATTTATAAAATTTATAAGCATACAAGAAAACATTTGCAGTGACTTTTATTACCTTTATTACCAAAAGCGAGACTATTTTTACAAAATAATATCAATTTTATTTAATTTTTGTTAATAAATTTGGATTTTTTCGTATTTTTTCTTAGAAAATGTTTATACTTCTAAAAATTATGGTCTTTTCTTCTCGAAATTAACACTTTGATGACGTGCTGCACCCTTTTACGCCTTGGTTTAACAAGCAGCATTTTCGGAATGTAAATATTTCAACGTTTTTTTGTCGATATTTTTTAAAATCTTAGCTATGTTTAAAAAATTGATTTCCGAAATGATTTTTTTCCTCATTTAGAGATTTTTTCGTTGGGAATATCCCATTTTTTACATAACTGACATTTTGACAAAAATTTCATTTTTCCTTTGTTTTTGAACATTCTGTTTTTTCTTTAATTTAAGATCGATTGCAAATCCCAACCTTTTTCAAAATCATTTAACTTTTTTCAAAATTTTGACTGACTGAAAGCCCCAATCTTTTTAAAAATTTTGACTATAAATTTTTTGGTAAAAAATTCCACTTTTTATGAAAAATTCAGATTTGAAATAACTCAACTTTTTGTAAAATTTTGACGTGTTTGAAGTTTTATTTTTGTTTAAAATTCCAACCTGTCTGATATTTCGACATTTAAAACTTTTCTCTTTTTTACATTTACAATTCCTTTCAGGATCTCTATTTTTTTTCAAAATGTTGGCCTTTTCTCAAAATTTTGCCTTTTTTCAGAATTTCTACATTTATTTCCAAAATTTCACTATTTTGCAATTTTCTAGGTATTTTAAAAATTTTAAACTTTTTTAAAATTTTCGATTTCCTTTATAAATTTCATTTTACTTGTTTTAAAAATTTTGACCCAAAATTTTGACTTTTCCTAAAGGTTTTCACTTTATTATTGAAAAATGATAGTTGTTTTCTAAATTTCATAGTTTACCTAGAAATGTCGACTTTTTTTATAAATTTTGATAATTTTTATAATTCTTTTAAATGAAAATTTTGTCTTTTTTCAAAAAGTGTGCTTTTTTAGATTTTAGAGATGATGGCTTTCTGGCCTTATTTTCAATCCTTTATGAGGAATTCGATTTATATGCAAATTATGTTTTTTAGAAATTTGGTCATTGGAAAATTTTCATTATATCTATTTGTTGTAAAAATTTTTATTTCAGATTTTCGCCTTTTTATGGAAATTTTAACATTTTCATAAATATTGATTTATTAAACAAATCCACTTTCAAAAATTTCCATTTTTTCCAAGTTTCCACTTTTATCAACATTCCAATTTTTCCTTAAAACTTTGACGCCACATTTTCTGATGTTTCTGAAAATTTTGACTTTTATTGTTAATTTTATAACATTGACATTTCTATGTTGAACGTTTCATTTTATTTTCAGGTTTCAATTTTCATCAAAATTTGACTCAGAGGAATTCGACTTTTTTTTGGTAGATTTTGGGTGTCTCAAAATGTACCTTTTGCAATTCTTGACTTCAAAAATTCAATTTTATTTTTATTTTTCCTTTTTGTACATTATTAGCTTTGTTTTGAAAATTACGGCTTTTTTCTGAAAAGTCCAACCCTTTCACAATTCCAACGTTTTCTAAATTTTCAACTTTTTTTTCACAATTTTAACTTTTTGACATTTTTGGCACCTTAAAATATCTATTTTTGTTTCTAAAATTTTCACTTCTATCAAAATTTCTACTCTTTATCAAAATTTTGACTAATTTAAAAATCTCGATTTTATTTATCAAAATTGTGACTTCTTCAAAAGTATAATTGATATTCGGGACTTTCGCTTTAAAAGCTATTAATTTTTAAAAAATTTCAAATGATATTTTGCTTAAAATTGCTGGCTTAAACTCACAGAGATTAAAAAATAAATATTTAAAATTAGAGTGGTAATATCGATATTTTTTACAAAATTTATTTTGACTTTTTTAAAAGTATGATGTATATTTAGAAATTTCACTTTAAATAGTATTAGTTTTTTTAAAATTTTTAATGATATTTTGCTTAAAATTGCTGGCTTAAACTCACAGAAATTAAATATTTAAATTTAGAAAGTTTATATGTATTTAAATATTGGACCCAAAATAAAAATGGTAAAATCTCACCTCTTAAGCTTTTGCATTAAAAATGAAAATTTTAAGACTCAGTTTGGAAATATTTAATTTTTTAGGTCGCAGAAAAGTTAAATAAAATAAATAATGTTAATGTTGTTTACTCATAAGAGTCTACTATGACGAATAAATTATGAAAAGATATAGAAAAAAATCCAATTTTAACTTCCAATTTATAAATTTCAAAAAAAAGTCCCAATTTCTATTTTAAAGTATCAGGGTCCTGCAACAGTGCGTCGGGCATCTATAGGTCCTATAATAAAGAAGTTAGAAATTTCGTTCACATGCAGACCTTAACTCTGTACAAGAATGTATTTCAGGAAAATATAGTCACATGTATAGGGTATCTCCAAAAAGTGTGAGCCGCTGAGGGTAAATTTTTTTAAATAGAACCCCCTGTATTTTTTTACATTTTTGGGTTCCCTTCTGACAACTTTACATAAAAAAAATATTTTGCAAAATTTTCTTTAAAAATTCATTAAAAATTCAAAAACGCCCCAAAATTAAAACTACGCTAGGTGTTTACTGTAGTGGGTCTGCAGTTACTTTGCTATGAGTATTATAAGCCTAACTTGTACAGGGTGTTCAAAATTCAATGCCAAATTGGCTAAAATATAAAGCAATTTTTCTTCGTTTTTTCAAATAGAACACCCTGGAAATTTTTTTTATGAGATACAAAATTAAAAAATGAACATTTTTTGTTCCTACAAATATTTTAAAATTTTTAACGGTTAAGCAGATATTCGTCGGATTATTACATATGGCTCTTTGGACACTAAGATACAAGACAAAAATCATAGATGGCTTTGATAAAAATTAGTTACCTTATAATTATTTTTTAATTAATTTTCCTCGTTAATAACAGGCTTTGTTCGTTCTTTCTTTGTGTACATCACATTTGCCGTATCGATAAACCGTTCAAGCAGTTTTCTAAAAGTAATTTCTTCGGGATGCCTTCTTTCAGGATACTGACTAGCATAAAGCTTACTTGTTAATATGCAATTCTTTTCACTTTCACCTAACACAAAAATCATATCTACAAGCTTATCTTTACTAAAATTCATTTGAAGACCTATGAAATCAACCAAATTCTTTTCAGAGAATATTAAATCTCTCATTTAATTTTATGACAAGAACTTTTTTCAACTTTTTTTAACGCACTCTACGTTTTATTTTTACTTAGAGTCTAAGGCATTTGAACATTTATTAAGGTAGTCTTTAGTGGTTTGAATTGGTCGGATGTTTTGTTATTTAGTTAATTATTTGTAGTCCTAAGAGATTTTGGCAGTTAACTTAGAAAATAATATAAGCTAATTAGGGTCCAAAGAGCCACATGCAATAATCCGACGAATATCTGCTTAACCGTTAAAAATTTTGAAATATTTGTGGGTACAAAAAATGTTCACTTTTTAATTTTGTATCTTATAGAAAAAAACATACAGGGTGTTCTATTTGAAAAAACGAAGAAAAATTGCTTTATATTTTAGCCAATTCGGCATTGAATTTTGGACACCCTGTACAAGTTAGGCTTAGGATATTTATAGCAAAGTAACTAGAGATCCACTACAGTAAACATCTAGCGTAGTTTTGATTTTGGAGCGTTTTTGTATTTTAAATGAATTTTTAAAGAAAATGTTGCAAAATACTTTTTTTCTCTTTATTTATTTATTACTCTGGAACTATCTAACCAAATTTAACAATATTTAAGAAATATGTAACGTTGTTAGAAAGAAACCCAAAAATGTAAAAAAATACAGGAAGTTCTATTTAAAAAAAATCACCCTCAGCGGTTTACACTTTTTGAAGATACCCTATACATGTGACTATATTTTCCTGAAATACATTCTTGTACAGAGTTAAGGTCTGCATGTTAAGGGAACTTTTAACTTCATTATTATAGGACCTATAGATGCCCGACGCACTGTTGCAGGACCCTGTATACCTTAGGTTTAAACATTTTTCAATATTAACCAAAATTTTGTAGACAATCAATGTCAATTTCAATGTTGAGAAAAATTCTAGCTAAAATTGTCTTTAGGAAAAAGACCCCAGTTGGAAAAAAATTAAAATTCTGTGTTGAAGAAGCATAATAAGAAAATATTTTTACATTAATTAACGAAAAAATCTAAAAAAATACCTTACGATTTTTAAAGTCGAAATCTTTCAAAAAAAATTTGGTTAAGCATTAAAAATTGAAAGGTTAAATTGGGAATTATTTGAAAAGCTTTACCATTTCATGTTTTTGAGCTATAGTAGAACATTCTACATTTTTTATTGAAATATTGACTTTAAGATTTAAAAAGCAATATTTTAACCAACATTTTGAAAAAAAGTATCTATTTTAACATTGACTCTTTAGAAAAAATATAACAAATTGGATGCACTCGTAACAGTTTTAGAATTGCCAAAATTGTAAGAAAAACTCAGCCTGGAGAAAAAAAGTCCAGTTTTAAGATTGATCAAACTGGAGATTTCAAGGCAAAATTTTGGGATTAAAATCGAAAATTTGGGAAATTAAAAAATCTTACAAAGAAAAAGCGAAATTTTGACTTCCAACCTAAAAATGTGGTCGAAATTTTCAAATGAAAAACGAAGTTTCAAGATAGTTAAAAAATATTTTAGTGGGTCACAAGGAAGAAGCATAAAAATTACCGGAAAATGACAAAAGAGTTTGGAAAATGCCGATATAGAAAAAACTTTTTAAATTACGAGTATTTATTACTGTAAAGAAGCACTAATTTTACAACGGAAAATACTGCGAGATATTTAATTTGTAATTGGGAAAAAGTAATATTCAAAATCGTCAATAAATATTTTTCTCTCAAACTCTAATTTTGACCTATTAATTCCTTTTTTTAGAGTAATTTTCCTTCTTAATGCCTCTTTTAGCTGTTCAATTTTGCGTAATTGAACATTTTGCTGACCTTTTTATCTTATTTGATTGTGCCTAAAATCCGGCCTCTAGTGATGAAAAATTTGTTAGTCTAACGCTGGCCGCACACATACTGAATTTAGTTCAGGTTTCCTAGTTATAAATTCAGATTCAGAATTCAGTCGCTGGTCGCATAACCTACAGACATTTCACAGAAATGCGTTCATTTCAGTGCTCGAATTGTATTCCTGATTCGAACTAAGATTTCGTACGTATTGGCCCAAACTAATAAGTCTTGATCTTTAAGTAACATTCCCAGGTAAAATTCATCGATTTTGTTTTTAAGTATCTCAAAGAGATGGCCTAAGGGAGCTGTGGTGTTTGTAAATATCAATTTTAAAACGGATTTTAATTTTGAATCGTCGAAAGAAAAATATCCCTCTCAGCGAGTCGGTGCAAACATCGTAAAGCGGAATAAAGTCGTCGACTAACCGCGAATTTTCCGCGGGCGGAAACTCTTTTTAACTTTTAGTTGAATGCCTCCACACATTTTTATTCGGCGTAATGAAAACTAATAACGTCGTTAGTTTTGCTTTCCCTCGGCGTTACAATTACAGGAGCTTCCATCTTGTTTCGCTTTTTATCCAACATGAGATATCCTTCTAAATGGTAGAATTTCCTCTTGTGTGATACCAGCTTGGGTAAGACCGCGAAAAAACAAAGTTATGTCGGTTTTTTATAACTAGGTCATCTTAAATAAATTTTTTTAAATAATCTACGTTTAGAGTATCGTTAGAATCAATATTTTTAAATTTTGACTTAAACTTTAAACCTGAAATTTTTATTTTTATTTCCAAGTCGACTGCAAATACAGTTCTTTTGATATCTTTTTCAAAATTTTGACTTGCATTTAACTAGTTCGATGTTTTTTTTACTTAGAAGAAACTTTTAATTTCGATTTAAAACAAGGATATGAAGAAGGAAACCAAAAGGCCTAAATAGAATTTTGAAATAATTTTAACATTTTTAAATAAACAAGTGACATGAAAAAATTCGAACATTTTCGCTTTCGGCTTTCATCCCAAAATTGCGATATAAAAGTGTTAACGAAAAAAAAACGAGCAGCTTGATCTTCTGAACACACCTCTAATTGAAGGTTTGGACGAAAATTAGGATTAGACGAAATATTCGTAGGAGTCTGTGATTCATGGAGCTTGTTAGCATAACAGCGGCTAAACTTATTGCTGGTATAACCAAAGAGTTTTTATAACTAGAGACGATACCCAGGCTATTTTCTATAGTCCATGTTGTCGGCAACACATCGTGCGGGTACGCTCTCTCAATCAAAACATTGTACAGTACCTTACTGGCCCAATAGGATAGCCTATTTAAATCAATCAGAACTTTGTTAATAGTCCTAACTCTATTTAATTTTTTTTTGCATAAACTCATCTGCCTAACATTATGAAATATTCTTAAAATAAAACATTTTTCCAAAACTAATTTTGATAAATTGAATCCATAGAGTAAATATAAACTAGAGACAACAATAAACAAACTTTTGTGTCATTGATATTGGAGTGAGAGGGAAGATGTTATCAACATGAATTTTGACAGAAGTTTTTGACAAACAAATAAAGTTTATTTGCAATTTTGTCGTTAATTGCAGTTTTGATGAATTCAAATCTAGTGTATATTATGCAGCATAGTGATTAGAAGTACCTAGTTCATAGCGTTAGTTGTAAGTAAAAAGACTTATTTTTATCATAATTCGTTTACTTCAAAGAGAAGCGTCTTCAAGATGGTTTTTTGGTTAGGATACTGGGTCGTATTCATATCGAATGCTTTCTAAAATTATCTATTTTAATTACCCTACTATGAAAATGCTACATCCAACGAAAAGAAGGGCCATATTAGTCAGTAACAGTTTTTTGTTTATACAATGAGGTCCAAACGTAACACATAATTTCATTATTTACGTAATTTAAATTTATGAGCAGGTCCATTTTGCATTCCAAAATGGAACTTTTTAAGCATAATTTTATCCTTTTCTCTTCAACCTCCTTGAAGTGACCAAAGAGTTTTTATAACTAGAGACGACACGCAGGCTATTTTCTATACTCGATGTTGTAGGCAACATATCGTGCGGGTACTTTCTCTCTCTCTCAACCAGAGCTCTCTCAATCAGAGTTATAGGCTATCAAAGTTGTCAAGGAAAACAAATAATTTTATTAATATCTCCATAACGGCTTTACCGACCGTGTCAAAAGTTGAAGCATTTATTTAGACAGCTGTGGGTTAATATATGATCACTAACCCTGTTCATATTAGTAAAATAAAAAGACAATACAATATTAATAAACTTTATTGATTTTTAAAAATTATTGTTTTTGTTAACAGAGATCTAATTCTACTTACATCTTTTTTTGCATTAATCTGCTTTACATCGTGAAATATTCTTAAATTAAAATATTTTTCTAAAATTAATTTGCTAAATTGAACGCAGGTTATAAATCTGTAAAAGTGGTTTTTTATAAACCGCTTCCTAAACCGAAGCAGAACTTTTGCAAAGATACCTACGTCATGATTTTATTTCGACAATGCTATCAAATTGACAGCTTTCTATTTCTATTTAAAAAAATAATCCTACCAAGTTCCCTCAAACTTCACTAAAGCGTTAGATGGCCTCAGATTAAGCCCCGATTTCGGTAAAAGCGGGTCATTAGACAAAGAACGCGTTCAGACCACTTCAAAAAAGTTCGCCAAGTCGATTTCTGGAACACATAATCATAAGATTTTAAATTAACTGGCGTAATTTTTCTGTCGAACCTCCAAACTTTAATTATATTAGAACAAAAGGGGGCTATGCAGGCCGTTACTCCTTTTTTTAACGCTCGAGAATAATGCCGAAAGTTTAAACGAAGTCCCCGAAACGGGGAAATTGAATTCTATCAAATAAGTTGTAAAAACAATGAATGGGGGTTATTGGTGATTGCGAGAGAAGGCGATGGACCGGAGGGTGTTTTGTACAAACTCACCTTTGTAATTGTAACAATGAGCCAAGTTTCAACAGCTGATAATTCCTATCTCATGGAATTGGGGCCCACTATTTCATTAGTGAGTTAAGACGTTATTGTTCCAGGAATTTAAGCAGGATTTACATTGAGACGTATATCTGGGACGAATCATTTGTTGTCATACATGATTGTCCTATTAGTTTAGATTAAGATCAAATTCCACCACATTGTTAAATGAGCTTTCGCTTAACAATTTACGTATCTATTCTTACGTTGAAATACAAGTCTTGCCTTGCAGCTTGGCTATCGAAACACTTTAGAGCAGCCTTTGTTGTATTTTTTAATCTTTCTTGGTTTCAGGGGAGAAGATTTGTATTTTAATTTTGGAAGATAACCAAGGACCAGTCCATTGCACCAAAAAAGTATTCTTACGTTATTTACAAAATACTTACTTTGGTTAAGTGTAGAAAGTCATCTGGTTGACAAGCGTTTTATAATCCGCAGCCTATTTATAACTTTGGCCCAATCCTGTTTTATTTGGCGTATATAGAGGGGGCCGGGTGCCCACCCCAGAATTATCTGGTGCCCACCCTTGAATATTAGATTACCAACGCAAAAATAATGTCCATATATTTTATATCATAATACAAAACTTATTTTAAATTTCCCAATTCTAGGGATAAAAACGTGTGCTTTGTGATAAAATGACTCTTCACAATATCGTAAAATAGTATCATAAAGTACCCCTCCGACCATAAATAGTGCCAAAATGTACCCACTATCTTTGATAAGACCACTGGCGCGCGTGCTTTTGTAAAACAAAATATTTTTGTGTAAAGGTTCTAAGACAATTGGTTTTTATTCTTCTGAGAAGTAAATCTCATTGTGTGAATTGTGTGCGAATTTTCATTTTGGACTCTTCGATCCAGTAGTTTAGTAAAGATAATTTCAATCCTTTAAAATTAGGGTAATTGTTTTAAATAAATTTTAAAAATGAATTAATATAATTCAGCTTCACCGGCATCCACTTTAGTTGATAGTGATTTTTGGAATTTCATACATATTGTGTATTTGACATTTCCAAAAAAAAACAAAAAAAAATTCCGGTATTTTCACGCTGAGCTCGAAAATATTGAGATTTCAGATTAAACGTCGAAAAGTGACGATCAAAGGCGAAAATTTAAGAATAAAAATGAAATTAGGAGATTTCAGTTGAAATTTCAGTTTCAAGTTTTTAATTTCGAATTTTTTATCAAAATTTCGACTAAACTTCGATATTTCTAGTTTCAATTTTAAATTTTTGAAAAAAAAAAATAAAAATTTTTTACTAGATTTACATTATAGAGAGAGAAAGAAAAAATTTTAGGGGAAAAAATGAAAACTTTGTGTTAGACCAAAATTTTGAAGAGAAAAGTCAAATTTTCAAGAATATCAAAATTGGCAAAAGAAAAAATACTGATAAAAATGTCGAATGTCAAACTTCGAACTTAAAAAAAGTCTAGAAAATACCAACATTTATACAAAAAGAATGTGTTGGTAAAAATTTATAGGATAAACTTGAAATATTTAAAAAATCCAAATTTTGTTTTAAGATTATAAGATGTAAGTTTGCTTTACCGGAATTAGTTACATAATACGGTTACTAGTATTCTCGGAAACTGAAGCTGATATTTCGTTCCCATGTGATTAAATAAACCATCGGTCAAGTTACCCTTTTGCTAGGATTTCGAAAATATTCAGAATAATATAACAGCCATAAACATTTGGCTCTCCTTCCCTATTTTGTTTAAATATTAAGAGATGTTTAGATTAAGAATAATATACAGTGAATCCTGTAAATACCGGCCATCAAAAAGATGTAAATTATTGGACGTTATAGAAAGGTGGCTGATATGACAACACAAAAGATGTGGGATTTACTTCAAATTTAAGTAACTGTTTGTACACGTCTAATTTACTGTCAGTAGGCTTCATAATTAAATTGTACTCAAGTTTCGTTCAAATTAAACTTTAACCTTAAAAATATCTGTTCATTGGTGTGTCTCTTTGAGTTCTCGTATAATAATTCGATAACTTAACACCGTCTATTCGCACATAGACGGTGTGAAACTGCTAATTTAGACTAGCGAGTTTTTCTCGAAATTTATGCCTTTTTTAAAAATTAAGTCATTAAATTTTGTTATGGAAATTTTGAGTTTTCTGTCATTTGTGTTTTTTAAGTTTAATCCACTCGCAAAGGGTAACTCCATTATGCTTTCAAAGCACTGCGAGTAGGATGCGGAAACAAGGATAGATGGCGATGAACCGCCTTCTCAAACATGGATAGGTTGATTTTTGGGAAAAATTCTTTTCGGTAACAAGTTCCATAACTTGGAAGTTCCATAGAATAAAGATTCTCCGTAGACACAAGTCCTTACTGTGTCAAGCTGGACCGCACAGGAATTTGCTGTCTCCAACTGTCTAGTATGCCTCAAGAATCTTGTTCTTAGGAGGACCAAACCTATTAGTTCCTGTAAGCATCTTCCATGATAGTACTTGTAGAAAAGAGACAAGTCACCAACCATACTCCTGTGCTCTAGTGTTTTGAGAGAATCGGTCAGACTCTCGTCATCAACTAGGCGAATCGCCCTTCTTTGAATTGAATCCAAAAGAGCTAAAGTGTGTTTTGAGGCTAAACTCCAAACATGAGAACAGTATTTTAGTGTTAGCCTAACTTGAGCTTTGTATAGTGTTAATAGCTGATGAGATGTGAATTACTTTTCAGCTCTCAAAAGAAAGCCTAGCTTCTGAGAGGCGGATTTGTCAATGGCGCGCATATGATCGTCCCAAGAAAAGTTAGTGCTCGCGTTCACTCCTAGGATAGATAGATTAGATCTTATCGAAAGGATTTTACCGTCCATTAGTATGTTTTTTGCATTATCCCTTGATGTTTTCGTAGAGAAAACCGCGGCCTGAGTTTTTGAAGCGTTGAAGTAGACCAAATTGTTCTTACCCCATTCCAGAATAATCTCGAGATCCCGATCAATCATCTGCATCTGCTGTTCCCTTAGTTGATCTAAAGCAGCGATAAATAAGGATTTGTCGGAAAAAAAAAGATGACACAAGGTTACTATCATCTGTGTAGCTGTATGTAGGATTGGAAGTTGAAGCTAAGAGATCGTTTATGTGCAACAGAAATAGAGAAGGAGACAAAACGGACCCCTGAGGTACCCCTGCGTTAATCTCAAATGTCTCGGATGAGATGCCATCGACGACGACCTGAAGCGATCTGTCAGCGAGAAAATTGGTTATCAAATGACAGAGCCTAGGAGGAAGACCATAAGGTGTTAATTTGGCGAGAAGAGATCAGTGCCAGACTCTGTTGAAAGCCTTTAAGCTATGCAATGCCACAATTCTAGCCTCACCATGTTTTTCCATAGCTGAGATACACATATGAATAACATATGCCAGTAGATCGCCAGTGAGACGTTGTTGTCTAAAACCGTATTGCCTGTCAAGAAGGTTTTATTTTTTTTAGATATTTGAGAATCTCGATGTTGATAATCTTTTCCATCACTTTAGATATAACGGGTAACGGGTAACAAACATATAGGGCGATAGTTGTTAGCCAGATTTGTTTTTCCCTTTTTAGGGACTCTAGCAGATTTCCAGATGTTAGGGAATACACCTTTGTTGTAAGAGTGTGTAAACAATTTGCTTAGGACAGGAGTCAACTCTGAGGTGCACTTCTTAAGAACAATAGCGGGAATACCATCAAGGCCAGAAGCTTTCGAGGTGTCGAGCTCAAGGAGATTATTTCTGATTGTGCGTTGTCTGAAAACAACTTCAGGCATCGAAGTGCCAACCTTAGGGAGAATAGGAGGTTCTGCGTTTTGAGAATTAAGATTGGAATTTTCAGCAAACATTAAGGCTAATATGTCAGCCTTTTCCTTGGAGGTAGTAGAAATATTGCTATTTTCATCGAGTAAAGGTGGAAAATTTGAAGGTGTAAAATTCTTTCCAATCGACTTTGCAAATCCCCAAAAGGACCTGGAACCGTTCGGACAGTTGATAAGCCTCTCGTGCATTTTACGATCGAAATCACCTTTTGCCCCGTCAATAACCTGTTTACTCAAGTTTTGTTCCAATCACACTCTAACCTTCAAAAAATATGTTCATTGGTGTGTCTTTTTGATTTCCAGTATAACATTAACACTGACTGTTCGCACATAGACACTGTGAAACTGCCAATTTGGAGTTTTGAGTTTTTTCTCGAAATGTATGCCTTTTTTGAAAATTTAGTCCCTAAAATTTTGTTATAGAAATTTTAAGTTTTCTGTCATTTGTGTTCAAGAAATTCCAAGTTTTTTTACGAAGTTACATCTTTAAATTTTGTTTTATTTTTAATTTTGATGAAAAACTAAAAATTATAAAAAACCAGTTTTTGTGGAAATTTTGAAGAATCAAAATTTTGGAAAGGAGTTTGTAATTTAAAAAAAAAACTGAAATTTCTATCCAAGTTTTAAAAACTACTATACAGGGTGTTACAAAAGTCCGGGCCGCTACTTCAGGAGGATATTCTACACATTAAAATATGAAAAATGTTGAAATACATTTTTTTCTTTAAATTGCCTCCTAACGGAAATATGACCATTTAAAGATGGCGCCCCTAAAGTGGTTTTTTTACTACAAAAAGTTAACGGTTGGTAGCAAAGTCATGAAATTGAGCAAGCAGTTAAAGAATTGGATTAGGCATATTCTCATGTAACATATTTTTTAAATAAGCAGTAGCGTGGTGTGTAGGGGGTTGCCCGCGATTATTTTTTGCCGTAACTTTTTTGTATTGCAATATTTCGACACAAAAGTGCCATAATCGTAAAAAGCAACCTTTTTTGTACAAAAAAGGTACTCTTTCTCAAAGTCGCTAAAAGTAACGGTTTCCGAGAAAAAGGCGTTTAAATAATCCTATCCCGTCTTCGAAATTCTAACTAATTTGTATAAGAAAAAATAAGTTGGTCATGCAAACTGATCGTAAAGAAAACAATTGTACTTGACAATATCTGCCAGAGATTGACGTTGTGTCACTGATAAAATTTGGTCGTAAGCTGTAAACTTTAGCAGTTTTTGTTGTCAATAGTAAGTGTAGTAGTTTTTTAACTTTTCATTATTTTGATAAAATGGACTATTCAAATCAAGAAATGGCCGATATGCATTTAATGTACGGGCTTGCAAATTGTAATCGTGCTGAAGCAAGACGGCTTTATGCTGAACGTTTTCCTAATAGACACCTACCAGGAGAAAAATTGTTCCAGAAAATTCATGCTCGTTTATGTGAAACAGGAAATTTTGTTTTCAAAGGCGAACGTGTTGGAAGGCCAAACGCAGAAGTTGCTAATTTAGAGGAGCGTGTGCTTCAGCGAGTTGAAGAAGATCCATGTGTCAGCACTAGACAACTTGCTTTAGCCGAAGGAGTAAATCACGTAACTATCTGGCGAATTTTGAAATTTTACCAATTTTACCCCTATCATTTTCAAAGAGTGCAAGGGTTACTTGCTGCTGATTATCCTCCAAGAATAGAATTTTGCAACTGGCTATTGCATAAGATCGCTGAAGATGAGAACTTTCCATCGCTCATATTATTTACGGACGAAGCGGGTTTTACCAGAAACGGGATACTTAACTTTCACAACATGCATCAGTGGCAAGTTGAAAATCCCAATGCAGTTATTCAGTCGAGACATCAGCAACATTTTTCACTTAACATTTGGGGAGGAATAATAGGGGACTCTATAATTGGACCGTTTTTTTTACCTCATAGGTTAACAGGAGCATCATATAGACATTTTTTGCAAACAGAGTTACCCGTGTTACTTGAAAATGTTCCACTCATAACAAGACAGCGAATGTGGATAATGCACGATGGGGCACCTGCCCATTTTAGTGCAGTTGCTAGGGAATTTTTGAATAACAACTATCCTCAACGATGGATAGGTCGAGGAGGTCCGATACCATGGCCAGCTAGGTCTCCTGACCTCAACCCACTCGATTTCTACTTATGGGGACATCTAAAGCAGATCGTCTACTCCACACCAGTTGACAATATCAATGATCTTCGTGAACAAATTGAAAATGGGTTCAACCAGATTCACAATACACCAGGCATTTGCGAAAGAGTAAGGAGTTCCCTTAGAAGACAAGCCGAGCAATGTATTGCTGAGGGGGCAGTAATTTCGAACACTTGCTTTGATTTTTTTTTCTTAATTTTGTACTATTTTTATATCAATGCAGTTAGTAGTGGATAAATTAGAAATTTGCAAAACGAATTCTAATAAATGCAACAATTTTGTTTAAACGCTTTTTTCTCGGAAACGGTTACTTTTAGCGACTTTGAGAAAGAGTACCTTTTTTGTATAAAAAATGTTGCTTTTTACGATTATGTCACTTTTGTGTCGAAATATTGCCATACAAAAAAGTTACGGCAAAAAATAATCGCGGGCAACCCCCTACACACCACGCTACTGCTTATTTAAAAAATATGTTACATGAGAATATGCCTAATCCAATTCTTTAACTGCTTGCCCAATTTCATGACTTTGCTACTAACCGTTAACTTTTTGTAGTAAAAAAACCACTTTAGGGGCGCCATCTTTAAATGGTCATATCTCCGTTAGGAGGCAATTTAAAGAAAAAAATGTATTTCAACATTTTTCATATTTTAATGTGTAGAATATGCTCCTGAAGTAGCGGCCCGGACTTTTGTAACACCCTGTATATTTCTAAAAAAAATCTAAATTCAACTTTTTTCACAGTTTGATATTTCTCCAATAAAAATCGAGCTTTAAGTTTTTACTTGAAGGCTCAATTTTTATTTTTTTTACAGGAATTTCATTTTTTTTAGAAAATTTCAATTATTTCTAAGAAATTTTTATTTTTTTGTACGAAATTTGTATTTAGTGGAAAAAAATTATTTTTTCTAAGCATTTTATGTAAAGAAAGTTTGTCGCAACTTTGACTTTTTCTGGAAATTTGATCATGAATAGTTTTTCGAAAACTTTAAATTTACCGGATATATTTGCAGAAATTTTATTTTTACCTACTTTGTTTTAGAAATGTCAAGTTTTTTCACGATGTTTGAATATTTGTAATTTTGATAAAAAATAAAAATTATTATACACAAATTTTGTAGACTTCGAGAAAAAATCGAAATTTCGAGAAAAAACCCGAAATTCTGTAAAAATATCAAAATTTTGAGCAAAATGTAGCAATATCAAGAAAAACCTTAAATTTCAATTATTTTCGCATTTTAATATTTCTCTAAAAAAAACCGGGTCTTCGATTTTTTCTTCAATTTTCAAGTTAGACTTTTTTACACTGAAAACTTAAATTTTTAGGAAATTTCAAATTTTTTTTGTGAATTTTCTATTGTAAAAATTTTAAACAAATAAATTAATAGTTTATTTTAAATGTATAAAATATATATTAATTACAAATGGTTCATAAAAGAATGGTAACAATATTAATAAAAATAAAAGAAATACATATTATGACAAAATGACAATAAATTAATCTAACATTTTAAAAAAATACATATACAGGGTGGACCATAACTAATGGTACAGAGCAAGAGTAGATTTTCCTATGAAAATAACGTGATTTAGCTACATTTACCTTGTACCAAAAGTTGATATTAACAGAGATACAGGGTGTCAAATTGTGATTTTTTCGGATAACTCATGAGTACATTTTACCACAGACAAAAAATTTGGCATAGAAGGGTTCTTTGGTCAAGAAATTCTAATTTGCTAACAGATTGCCAGTGACTCATAGGGGGCGTCACCTGCGCTACCTTGTATTATCCTAAAGCATCATAACTTTTTTGTGCCTTTACGTACATTTATTTTAAATAGATATTTTCATTTACCTATATTTTTTAGGTAAAAAAGGTATATCTTCTAAATGTTGATACAAGCAACCGTTTCCAAGGTATTTGCCTTGAAAGTTTGCAGTACGTTTATTTTGAGTTATGTAAATGTGAAATTTTCGCAGTAGGTTTCAAAATAAAAGTAATTTAATTTATATCAAATAATACTCTACTGACATTATTATTAGACATATTTTTTTAAATTTCTAAAGAAAATTTAAATAAAATACTAAAACAAAATTTATTTTCAAAAATAAGTATGTGGGAAATTACTCTTTTCATCTTAAGGGATTGTAAACAATTAAAAATCTGGCTGTCTTTTATTAAAATTCATTTTCAAATATCTGCTTTGACCACCCAGACTATTAAAATTTTCTTGATGGGACTCAGAGATCATATCTTACATCTCTATGTTAAAAAATAAATTACTTCTTAATATTTTGGATTTTCTTTATTGAGATTTTCAAAATTTAGGCAATAGTATTATTAGCAAAGTAATATTTGACATAAATTAGTTTTAAACCTGTCTTATGATTAGTTTTTTTTGAAATTTAATATCTTAGTAATTTAAAACCAAGGCACGTCAAGCTTTAAAGGCAAATATCTTGGAAACGGTTGCTCGTATCAACTTTCAGAAAGTACACCTTTTTTACGTAAAAGATATGGGGAAATAAAATAACCCATTTAAAATTCATATACGTGGGTGCGCAAAAAAGTTATGATGATTTAGAATTACGCAGGATAGCGCAGGTAGCGCCCTCTATCAGCTATTGGTAATATGTTAGCAAATTAGAGTGTGTCGACTTAAGAAACCCCCTTGTGTTAAATTTCGTGCCTATATTTCAATTCATTCCATAATTATACGAAAAAATCGAAATTTATTTTTCAACTTTCACACCCTGTATCTCTGTTAATATCAACTTTTGGTATAAGGGGTAAATGTAGCTAAATCACATTATTTTTATTCGAAAAATCTACTACTGCTCTGTGTACCATTACTTATGGTCCATCCTATATATAAAATTCCGAAGCTATTTTCTAGGGATAATTTTTCGTAAGCGACTCTTAAATTGATAGAGGGAATTAGAATGTTTTATTGCAACAGGTAAGTTGTTGAATTCACATAAACCATCAAAAAATAGTGATCTTTTGGTACTTTGCTTTTTAACTGTGTTAATATAAAAATTTGTTGTGTTGCGGGTATTATAGTTGTGAATATCTCTAACATTGATTAACCAAATTTTTAAATAATTTGGCAAAAGGTTTTTAGTTATTTTAAAAATAAAGCACATGTTAAGATAGAACAGATATTGTTTCACGGACAAGAACGAGAGACATTCAAGCATGAAGTCAACACTAACATGATTATTGCATTGCAAAATGATTCTTAATGCTCTATTTTGTAATAGTTGTAGTTTATTTAAGAGTTCTTGAGTAAAATAATACGTAATTGTTGGGCAATAGATGAATAAAGGCCCAATTCATGACTTATAGAGGTCAATCCTAGCAGGAAGATTTAAAGATTGACAAATACGCCAAAAATATTTAACTCTAGATGAAATTTTATCAATAGTAGTCTTAGCATGATTTTTAAAGTTCAGGGATGAATCTATAATAATACCCAAATATTTGATCTCATTGACATATTCTAAATTTGTGTGGTTTAATATTATTAGTCGTATATTAGATGTATCATAGTTTCCCGTTATCATTACTTTGGATTTGTTTGTGTTAATTAGCAATTAATTTGTTTGTAACCAGTGACTCTTTGAATCTAGCACTAACAATAAGTTCATTTTATCAAGGGCACTGTCAATGTTATCATCAAGCACAGTAACAAGGGTATCATTTGCAAAAAGGATTAGGAATGTATTTGAATCACTAATAACATTATTCATGTCATTGATATACAATAAAAATAATATTGGCCCCAGAATCGTCCATAAATGTTGTTGACAGGATTAGAGGAAAATCCATCGATCGTTGTTCTTTGATTTCTACCAAATAGATATGAACATTGTACTGTAGAATCATGAAAGCCCATATTTTCCGGTTTTACTAGCAGAATCGATCTATCAATAGTTTCGAAAGCACGTTTTAAGTCGAGGAATGTCGCAATGGCTACACAATTATTATTGTCTAACCATTTTTTCCACTTTGATCCTACTAATTGCAGAGAAGATTCACAGGAGGATTTGCCACGAAAACCCGATTGCTGTTCAATTAAAATATTGTTGGAGTTTATGTAATTAATGAGTGAGTATATATTAATGATTCAAAAACTGTTTCGAGGTATGGCATAGAACTAATAGGTCTGTAATCACTGTAATTGAATTCGGTACTTTTTGTTTAGGGAAAATTAATGATGTTTTTCAACGTGTTGGGAAAGTGGTAGTAGAAATTGATTTATTGTATATATCGGTCAATTTGGTTGCAATGAACTCTTCGCCGGCTTCTATGACAGATTTGGTGACTAAATCAGTCGATGAATTTTTTGTGTTCCTAATGGCCTTTGATTCTTCTTCGTACGTAAATGATTTAAGGATAAACGTACTCTCAATAGGTTTATTTCAAATAGTTGTTCTTGTTGATGGGTTTGATTGTACTAATAATTCAATGCTATTTACAATAAATTTGTTATAATTTTCACCAATGTCTTGGAGGTTAGTTAAATTAACATTATCAAATTCCATTTTTGCGGGAGAAGTTTTTTGAGCACCGTCCATAATTTCTCTAAGTACTTTTCACATCTTTTTGCTATCTATTTTATTTTGATTAATTAAATTTGTCGAGTAATTTTTATTTTTCTTCCTTATAAGCTTGGTCACATTATTTCTTAATCTTCTGTATTATTTCCAAATTTAGGTGGAATTAATCAAAATTGCTCTCTGGTAATATAGATCTCAATGTTTAGCTAATTCTTTTATTTCTCTTATTAAAAGCCACCCTTATTAGCGGGTAAGTTAAGACGGGAACAACGGAGTTGGTTTAGTCGTAGAAATTGTAAACAACCCAACCTTTATTGGCAGGTAAGTTTAAGTATGATTAAGCTACAAAAATTCCAAATCTTGTGGCCGTGGTCGCTATATAAAGGTGGACGCTATTGCAAGGTTCATATCTCAGGTGGCCGATATTAAAAGGTGGCCGGTAACACAAATTTTACTGTACATAGTTTCAGCTACACAACTTGTAACATCTATGTTAAATATGGCAATAGATTGTTTAAAATTTTTTTAATAATTCAAGATGATCCAAGACAACCCGTAAACTTAAATTGCTAGTTTAATTGTACGTCGTCCATTCACGCATTACTCGTCGGTTGTACTTAACAAATTTGGCGTTTATAAAGTCAAAACAAAAAAAAAACGTAATTTCAATTTAAGGTAAAAAATTACCATAAATAAAAGCTGAAACTGTAAAAAATTCAAAATTTAAAAAATCCAATGAAAAATATTTCGAACTAAATCCTTAAAATATCGAGAATCAGTTGAAATTTTGATGTTAAATTCAAAATATTTGGAAGAAAATAAATTGATAAATTTTTAGTGAAGTCTTTCTTTAAAGAAAAACATGGAATTTATTAAATAATTTTCTCGAGATTTGGATTCCAAAGTGGAAATGGTACAGAAAAATATCCTTTGCAGAAAAATTTGATGTTATAGAAAATATTTAAATAATTAAATTTGAAATTAAAATTGATGATGAAGAGGAAATCTAAATTTTGCGTTTGAATTAAAAATTTAGTTTTATATAAAACTGTAAACTGGAAATATTATTTAAAAAAAGTGAAATTAAATTTAAAGTCAATATTTAGAGAATAAAATGAAAATCGTTCTGAAATGACGAGATTTTGTCAAAATTTTGGAGGAAAAGGCCAAAACTTTATTTGAAATAGCAATTTAAAAAAAGTCCAAAGAAGGTTTCACCCCTTTACCACATCGGCAATTAAATAAATAATTACGCCAGCAGAAATGGCATTTTCAAGCGCACTAATCTAAAAAGATTAGCAAAAGATGCATCGACGTCATCTGCATTGAGATTCAAATCGATACTGGCGGTCTTTTGCTTTCTTTCCTATTTCTAATTGTTCAACACATCTGGTGCATGCAATTTTCACCTGCCACAAATAGCCTTCAATAAACATGAGGCCGCCAATGGTCCTTTATCTCCGTTAAGGGTAACTGGCCTCTGATTGATATAAATTGTTTCGTATGCATCAAGTTCTCTGCTATTTGTGACCGATCTTAACAATTTTAAATTTTCAATGTTAATTTTGTGTCCTGTATTTGTCATATGTAGGGTGACACTTGATTTTTCTTCTCTATTCTATCTAAAATGAGCGATATGTTCTTTAAATCTGGTTTTAATGGATCTCTTGGTCTGTCCAACATATGATAAATTACAATTGTTACAGCTTATTTCGTAAATTCCGGAATTCTCAAGCTTGTCCAATTTATCTTTAGCATAACAGTCAATAACAGTCTCCGCAATAATTTGGGTGCTTTAGTGAATTTAAAAAAAATCAAAATTTTGATTAAAAAATAGGATTTTTACAAATTTTCAGGTTAAAAATTGAAACTTTGGGAAAAAACTAGGGGCGTCGAAAAAAATCAAGATCAAAAGAAATTGAAAGTGTAACATTTAAGAACTTTAAGAAGGAAATCAAGATTTCGAAATTAAAGTTCACATTTTAAAAAAAAATGGACATAGAAGAAAATTTTCAATTTACAAATAATTTTCTAATTGAAATAATTTAAATTCAATTTTGAGGAGAAAATCAAAACACGTCAAAGGAAGCGTTACGCCCAAAAGTGTTAAACGTTTTTGTAGAGAAAAATCGAAAATTAAAGTTCTTAAAGGATGTAGCAATCAAAATAAACACTTCTCATTGAAAATTTTTTGTTTCATTTTATTTAAAGCAACGTTTCACAAATGGATTATCGAAATTGACACTTCAAGTTTAAATTACTTTCATTTTGTATATTGGACTTCGGCTTTATCAGTCGTCGTTTTTCAGGAGCCAGCCCCCCCTAGAAAAAAATCATAAATACGCTAATGCCTGTTTGGCACAATATTTTCTTAGATGACACTAACATTCTTTACTTATTGTTAGTTATCGGGTTCAGAAAAGACGCGACAGGGATATTTAATCTTGACCGTGCGTGTTACGATATTTCATGTCAATAATCCAAAAGCTGCGTAAACACTCGTGCAGGTGAACCATCAGGTTTACCGTAGTTTTTCCCTTAAAATATGCATGTGCAGTTGTTCTGCTGCGGTCAGCGATTTATTCAATTGCGAGAGAGCTTTTTGTGCGGAATCATAAATCACAGGTGTCTCGGCAAGATATATAAGCTCCAAATACACCGTTTGTTTAGGTGTACACCTAGTCTTTTGTTGTCATAATGGCAGATAACTTTCCAATTTAAGAGAGAAGTTTGTCCTGAAACGCCTGCTACGGCCGTCAGACGGTTAACACTATAATTTTTCTCACCAATTCGAGCCATATTTTAGCGCACGAAACGCTTGTTATCGTATATTTTAGATAAACTACGCAAAAAAATTACGAGACTTGTACGGGTTTGGGCAGTGGTGTATAATGCCTTTAACAAATGCGAAAGCCGGTCGGGAGAAAAGCAGCAAATAGTGTTTTTTTTTCAAATTTAATCACCTTAAATGCTTAAGGCAACTGAAATTCTGCTCACGTTTGTGATACATTGAAACACAAAATTATTGACGCTAACAAACGAAAAGATTCCTACAATTACATAAAGTAAAATCCCGTTGGTTCGACCTCGGATGGTCCGACTCTTCAGGTAAGTCGATCTTCACCTTGGTACTACATAAAATATTAATTTTGAATCTGTAGCTTCTGGACTTTGTTCTGTTTAAACTTTATCAACAAAAGATGCTTTTAAAATGTCTGAAACACACTAAATAGGTTTTTGCGCTTCTAATCACATCATATTTTTAAATGTATCAAGACAAGAGGATTAGAAATGTCGCTCAATATGCTTTAGATACTTCAAAAGCATATTTTGCTTGCAGTGCTTACATAGGACAAAATCCATAAGCTACAGATTCAAAAATTTATTCTATGCAGTACTAAGATAAAGGTCCACTTATTCGAAGCGTCGGATCATGCAAAATCGAAGCAGAGGGGTAATGCTATCGTTTTGTCACCCGTGAATGGCCCTGAAAACTCAGAATTTTAATGGACGGTGCTCCGGCATCAAAATGGGGCCGCACACCACCAAAAATACAAGCACGTGATTATCTTACATTCATCCGTAGGCTTACGGTCGTATTCGTTATTTTCAGAGGTTTCTAGTGCATTGCAAGGTTCTCTGCTGATAGTTCTTTTGAACGCTTTGTTTTGGTGTATTTTGTCGTCTTTTTATGAGGTGGATTTCAATCCGCGAGAGGGTATGCCAAGCGGACTAGCGTTTTCAATATTTTCTTTTAAATAATTTAAGTTTTATTATTTATGGCAACTAGTTTAGTTTATAATGCAGTGTTTTTCAACAGGGATTTTCTTGGAAATTTACTTAAGTGTGGACATTTTTTTTATAACACTAGCCTGATCATGGGGTCTCACAGACTCCTATATTTGAGAGAAAATTTTGACTGCGAGTACTAGTAAAATTGACAAACTGGGACTGGGAAAAGTTAAATAGTTCTTAAATAAGAGGATTTGCAGTATAAAAACTCAACTTTTATAGTGGGGAATAGAGACCTGCACCGAGTAAGTAAAAATGTACTCGGATTTTAATTACCGAATATTTTTCCGAAATATGTAATCGTGGAATTGGCATCGTTGGCATCCGTGGCATCGTACCGAATATACTCATTTGTAATCGAAAGTTTATATTATCGGTTTCAAATTACATTTTACAAGTTGACACTTGTCCAAAATTTATACTTTCTATACTTTATATTTTAGATACGTGTTTTGAAAAATTTTATGTGTTTATTATTAGGTATTTGTATAATTTACTACATAAAAGTCGAAACTACGCAAAATAATCGAAATTTTGGAAAAAAGTCGAATCAGAAAAACATAAAACTTCGGGAAATAGTCAAATGTTTGAACTACTCCTTAAAAAGTTCGATATTTAGCTAAGGAAAAGACATATGAATATGCTCTAAGTACACGTTAAATTTAAAAAAATAGACACTATTTTCGAAAAAATATCAGATCGAAAATTTGAAAACCAAGTTTCAAAAAAGCGGGAATCTAAAAAAGGCAAATTTAAAAAAGGTCTAAATTTTAAAGACATAAAATGTTTTAAAAATAAGTTTATATTTTAAAAAATGTCAAAATTTAGAACGAATAAAATTTTTAATAAAATTGAATATTTGAAAGTAAGACAAATTTTTCAAAAATTTTCAAATTTATAACAGAAGTCTAAATTTTAGAATTGATATTTCCAATAAAAGTTAACATTTTGAAAAAAATTGGGAAGCTTAAAAAAATGTTGCAGTTTTTAAAAAGGTTAAAATTTTAAAAAAGTCAAAATTTTTGAAACAAAATCTTTTAAAACTATCGAAATTTTGAAAAATGTTAAGAAATTTGAAATTTCCAAAAAAAACTTGAGATTTTTCTAAAAAGTTAAAAAATATCAAAATTTTAACATTCTTCACAAAGTTCGAGTACTTTACAAAATGAAGAAATTTTTAACAAAATTGTAAATTTTTTAAAAAGTTAATATGTTGAGAAATAATCTAAAATTTCAGAAAGAGTCAAAATTTTAATAAAGTGTCGAGATTTACAAAATTTAAGAATTTTTAATCAGCTTTTCAAAAACCTAAGCTTTCAAAAGGTTTACTTAAGAAAAGTCAAAATTATCAGGAAAGTCAAAGTATTTTTAAAATCGCAATCTGAAAAAAATTAACAAAATTTAAAAAGCAGTCGAAATTCGAAAAAAATGTTAGTTTCCATTAAATCGAATTTCAAATGAAGTCTAAATTGTCAAAGTCTGAATATTAAAGAAAAGCCAAAATTATTGAAAAAGACGAAATTTTCAAAAAAAGACTAAATTTTGAGAAATTAATGCTTGAAAAAAGCGAAGGTTTGAATAGTTAAAATTTTGAAATAACGCTCAAACATTTTTTAAAATACTCAAAATTTCCAAAAAATTAAAATTTGGAAAAATGATAGAAATTATTTAAAAAGTCAAAACTTTCAAAAAAGTTACAATTTAAAAAAAATGACATCCTGAAAACAAATGGCAAAATTCAAAATTTTGCAAAATAATTGTAAATTTCAAGAAAATTTGACACTAAAAAAATGTGACTTGGAAAGAAGCACAATTAAAAAAATCGAAAGTTGGCAAAAAGTCGAAATTTAAAAAAAAATTCAAATTTAAAAAATAGTCGATATTTTTAAGAACCAGAATGTTGAAAAAGTAACCATTTTTAAAAAATTTACAATTATGGAAAAACTCAAAAAAAAAATGACACTTTGAGAACAGTTTAGCTTTCAAAAATTTTAAACATTTTAAAAAAATTAGGAATTTTGAAGAACGAGTGGACGTCACGCGTGTGACTTCTCAGTACTACCGCTACCTTATTGGTCCATAGAGAAACTATGGACATCGCCAACAATGTCGTATGCAAGTAAAATGCAACCTAGACTACAAATTCATGCAGCCCTACCTGGCGTGCATTAGAATCCTTGTCTTCTGGGAACTTTTTCCTAGAGAGCCACCGCTTCGCCAGGTTGCAGTGTTTCAACTGTTGGTTCAGTTACCTATAATTCCACTATACACACCTGGAGGGCTGCATGAATTGTTTCACAATTTTGACTATTGTTTTCAAATTTTCGCACTTATTTACCGAAATTTTAAATTTTATTTTAAATTCACCTTTTGAAAATTTCGACCCGTTTTTTAAAATTTACCCATTTTTCCAAAATTTGACTTCTTCGAAAATTTGAAACTTTTTTCAAAATATGTTTTAAAACATTTTTTTATTTTGAGTATTTTTGAAAATTCCTTGATTTATTCAGTTTTTCATTTTTTTGAAAATTTTGACCTATTTCGAAAAGCGCTTACCTTAAATTTTTTGACCAGTTTCAATATTTTGATTTTTTAAATTTATACGAATTTTCTTCATAATTTCGACTGATTTTTTTTTTGAAAGTTTCAACTTTTCATAAATATTTCCACATTTTTCAAAAACTTTTTTTAAGTTCCTTTTTTTAAAATTTTAACCTATTTGGAAAATTTGACTTTCTTAAATATTGTGACCTTTTCTAGAAAATCATCTATTTTTGAAAATGCTGAACATTTTTCCGACATTTTGTTTTTTAAAAATTTGGATTTTTTTAAATTGCGTGGATTTTTGTAAAAGAAAGTGGAAATTCTTCCACAGTCAAAATTTTCAAAAAGGTCAAAATTTTGAAAAATGTTGGGAGCTTTCATGGAAAGTTAAAAGTTCCAAAAAAAGTTGATGATGACAAAAAAAAACCAATATTTAAAAATGGCCAAATTTTCAAAAAAAGTTCATATTTAAAAAATAGTCTGAAGTTTAAAAAATATTCGAATTTATGTATAAATGTCGAGATTAAAAATTAAGAAAATTTTCAGTAAAACCTTCCAAACTTCCAAATTTTCGGAAACCCTAAATTATCAAAAATTTTGAAATTTTTGTTAGTTAAAACTTTGAGAGAAAAGTTAAAAAGTCACAAGTCTTGAAAAGAAAATCAGTTTAAAAAAACTGTCCAGGTTTTCAAAAAGAGGTATGATTTTCAAAAAGGCCAAAATGTTGAAAAAGATCGACATTTTTTTGAAGAGAGTTCAAGTTTTGGATATGAATCAAAAACTTTAAGATGCAACGAAAAGTGTGCAAAAAAATCCAGTATTTCAATAAGAGTCGATAAAAAAAATCGTTATTTTCAGATAAAGGTGAAATTTTAAAGAAAGTGGAAATTTTTAAAAATCAAAAATTTGAAAAATAATTTAAATAAAAAAAATTTAAATAAATCAAACCTTTGAAGAATCGTGTTAACATTTTGAAAAGATACTGTTAAAAGTCGACCTTTTCTAAAAATTTAAGAATTTTGATTAGATGAAGAAATTAAAATAAAACTATTAAGACGTCAAAAAGTCAATGTTTTCAAAAGGGGTCAATATTTTTTAAATTAATATCTATATTTTTAAAGGCCAAAATGAAAAAAAACATCATTTTTAAAAGAGAAATATTGACAAAAATTCGAAATTTAGAAAATTGAAAGTCTTGAAACCTTAAGTTTTGATAAGAAGTCAAAATTTTGAAAAAGTATAATTTTCTTCGCTGTCAAGCTTTACAAAAAATCTAGAATTTTGAAAAGGGAAAAAACAAATTTTTAAAAAAGTAACATTTTAAAAATAGTTGTTATTTTGAATAGTTAAACATTGTTTTAAAAAAAACATTTTAAGTGAAAATTTTGAAAAAGTCGAAATTTTGATAAAAAAATTCAAAATAAGCAAATAAAATCCGAATTATAGAAAAATGCATTAAAAAACTCGACATTTTGATTTTTCCAGAGAAACAGAAATTTCAGAAATTTTAAATTAAAAAAATTGAAATGTTTAAGGAGACAAATTTTTCAAAAAGGTGAACGTTGAATATGAGTAAAAAAAATCGAAATTTTCAGTAAAGTGAAGTGGACAAAGCTTTGAAAAAAGCTGAAATTTTCGAAAAAGTCGAAAGTTTAAAGAGGCGAAATTTTAAAATTAGAAATTTTAAACATCGAATCTTTGAAAAATAATAAATTTAAAAAGGAAGACATTTCTAAAAAAGCGATATTTAAAAAATCGATTTATTTAAACAAATTAAATAAAGTAATGGCTGTGAAATACTGAATGAGATCGGGTGACATATCAACTAGTCACTAATAAACTATATAAGACATACGTTAAAAACTTAAGAAATGTTTACAACCAACTTTACTACATCTTCATTAGAGTACCTCAGGAATGAATATCGATGCTTATAGTGCTAGAGGTCGGTAAATATACCTGTAAGCTGACGGAAAATATTTTGAATTATCAATTCCTGTTAATTAATAATTTGATATATACAAGCCCAAATTCAAGTGCATACTCGCTAGCTCTATAAAACTCGGTTCTAGTTATACGAAACCTTATCATCCATTAATTAATCGAGCTCCTTTATTAATAACAACCTGCAGGCATTCCCCGATATTCTGAGATTTCAATGCCGAAAGATCATAATTGCGCCATATTGTATGTAATCTACCGCAGCGGTTTAAATATAATCAGCGCTTTCGAGCAAAGTCTGCTGTTTGTGATCCAATATGCGGTGGTCCGCTAACCAAAGTCATGTGGTCGTGAATTCCATATGCGCCAATTCATCTTCCATTACACATAACAGATTACTCGGCCCCTAGTGGCGTGCCTTGTCTATTCCTAATACTAATGATTGTTCGGATTAATTGAAAAACGGTCCTCGCACTGATTGCTAGACCCGGAATCCGGATGATTCGATTCGACTTCATCGATCGATTTTGTCGGCCTTCGACAGAATATAATTATCTCAGCACTACGAAAAAATCTCTATGGACGACTTAATTGAAAATTGCTTGAAAAGATCTGTTTTCATTAATTTTTTAATTGCCCTCGTTTAAGCCGATTCAGCGGCCCTTATTATAACATTCATTAACTCGACAATTCAACGGAAAAACCGGAAATGCGAGTTACCTGTTACGATAATTATAGCCCCTCGTGTCCCTTTGTTTTTAAGATTGAAATAAAAGAAGTTAACGGACAAAATGCTTAAAAATGAGTTGTAATTAGTTGTATTATCCTAGGTTATTCAAAAGATGATGAATTTTATTTGGGCATCAAATAGAAAATGGCGGATGCGCCGGACTTAAAAATGAACGTCCGTTCTTTTTGTTGTTGCTACAGCCAAACCTTTCTGAATATCAAAATTATTGACAGGCACAGTTTACTAGGAAAACTAATCAACTATATTAAATTTTACACTAAGCATGAGCGCAGATATAGGGTGGCGAGGGGAGCCCCTCCAAAGGTTGAATTAGCGTTCGTGCTTTTCATCAACATCAATTTTATTTTCAAAATATCGTTTCTTTGTACATCCAACTATTATTTATTTATTTTTTCCTTAAATTTTCTTAAACGACTTTTTTTTCTTCTTCTATTTCCGAAATTCAGACTTAATAGTCCACTTTTTCCTATGTCGACTTTTTTTAATTTCAAAAATTTTTCGATTTTGCATTACCAATTTCCATTTTATATAAATTTTGAATTATTTAAAAAAAAATCGCGAATTTAAATTTGAAATTGTCTGTAAACAGTTATGGATTTTTTCCAAATGAAAATTTAATATTTGCACTTGTCATTTTATTTAATTTTAAGTTCAAATTTTTAAGAAGGGTTATATAAAAAGTTCTGAATTAATAAAAAAACCTAAAAATTTTAGCGGGTGCCGCACTCATCTCAACGAAGAGCAGTATGGCGCGCTTAGAGCCGCATTTACCCACCCCCGACATATGTAGATCGATGTAGAAAAACGATGCGTAAAGATTTTTAATTATTTTAACACTCAAATTGAATTTTGATTTAGCTGCTTATGACGCCTCTTTAGGGTGCCGCTTGATGCGCTTGCATCTTTTGCATCATAACACGACACTGTCTAGATCAAAGCTAAAAAAAATTAGAGGTAATATATTTTTCAAAATTTTGTACAAAATCACTTCCATTTCAAAATTTAGAGTTTTTTTAAATTTACTTACTTTCATTTGAAAATTTGGATTCTTTGTTTTTTATTTGCATCTTTTTCTAAAAATCGAAATTCGAATCGATATTGGTTATTTTTTTGGTGGAACGGCATGGTTTTGGTTATTTTCAAATATTCAAACACAAATCTTGTCTCCTGAAACCAAGAAAGATTAAAAAACATAACAGAGGTTACTCTAACGCGTTTCCATAGCCAAGCTATCATCTTCAAAGAGATACTAACACCTAATCCTAAAATTAACCCTTACATACTAAGAATATTCACTTCGTGCATGATCGACCGCATCCGAACGCGCATGGGCATCTAAACATACACGTCGTAGTGTCACAATTCCTTATCTATCAACCTTAACATTTTTTAACAGAGATGAGTGGCCCTAAAGGCCCAGCGCAACCATTTATAAGGTTATCTTCAGCCTTATGGATGGCTAAACTTTCGCAAGCATTTAACATTGAATTCTTATTTACGACTCTTAACAGTTTAATATTATTATCTATCCTCTTGACTTCTTAGTTCTTCCGTACCTCAGATAAGTCAAAAGCTTCTTCAGTCGGATTTTAAGAGATTGTCTAGTTTGCCCGACGTACTTTTGAAGACAATCTTTACTTTAGAAATACAAATCTAGTTCCCTGAAACCAAGAGAAATTAAAAACACAATAAAGGTTACTCTAACGCGTTTCGATAGCCAAGCTATCATCTTCTGTTTCAAGAGAGAGAGAGAGAGGAGAGAGAGAGAGAGAGAGAGAGAGAGAAAAGTGTAAATTTTCAAATAAAAGTAAATTTACAGAAAAATTTGGAAAATAAATTTTGAAATTTCTGAAAAAGAGTCTAAAGTTCAGAAAAACTGGAGATTTCCAATTGTGGAAATTATTAAAAGTCAGAGTTTTCAAAAAAAATTTAATTGTTTAAAAAAGTCGAGAACAATTTGGAAAAGCTTAAAATTTTAATAAAAAATCAAATTAAAAAAAATTAATTCTTCATAAGAAATCGAGTTTTTAAAAATTTTGCATATCAAATTTCCAGAAAAACGTGCAATTTTGAGAAAACTCGAATCTTTCAAAAAAAATGAAGGAACATCGAGATATATTAAAAGAGTTTTAGTTTAAAGTTTCAAAATTAATTAGCTAAGAAATTTTACAAATAAAGTCGACATTTCGAAAAAATATCGAAGAAAAAAGTACTTAGAAATCTTCAAAATAATTCAAAATTTGGGAAAAATGACGAAATTTTAAGAAAATAGTACATATTCTGAGAATTATAAGTAAAGAATAAATATAATTTTAAAATGTTTTAAATAAACGTCGCAATTTTTAAAATGACATATTTGGAAACTTTCAAAATACACAAGTTTAAAAGAAAATAAATAAAAAATTGAATTATTAAAAAAAAAAACCTTCATAGTTTTTACTAGAAATCAAAAGAAAAAGGTTAAGACTTTCAATCAGTCCGAAATCTTCGAAAATATTATCTAAATATTCAAAAAATGTTCGAGAAAGATCAAAATTTAAAAACAAAGTTAAAAGTATTCAGAAAAACTGTAAATTACGTGAAAAAATGCGAAACTAAAAAATAAATATAAATTTGAAAACCCTCAAAGAAATAAATCAATTTTTTAGAAAAGTCAAAACACTCAAGTCAAAATGTTCACAAAAAATCAAAATTTTAGAAAAAATGTATATTTTTAAATGCCAACTTTTTTAACAGTAGTTGAAATTTTCAAACAAATAAAAATTTTTAAAAAAGTCGAAAATTGTAATAAAAGTTCCAATTTTTTAGAATTTTGATAATTTTCAGGAAGTCACCATTTCGAGAAAAAATTGGGAACTTTGAAAATCTAATTTAAAAAAAATAGAAATTCTTATAATGAAGTGAATTTTTCAAAAATTACAAATAAATTAAAATTTTGAGAAAAAGTCGTGATTTACAAAAAAATTTAATTTTTCAAAGTTCGGGAAAAATTGGAAATTTTAAAAATTGTAGCAGGGACTGAGAGCACGCTACGAGAAGAGAATGAGTAGGGTTGAAAGTAGTTGCGGCGATGGCTTTGTAGTTAGGAAGTCTGCCTGTAACGTGAAGGTACTGTGTCCGACTGCCAATCGTTGATCACACATTTTTAACTCTACTACAGAATCAAAATTTAAAAAAAATAAAGAAAATGCCGAAATACTAAAAAAAAAGATAATATTCAAAATAGGTCAAAATTTTGAAAAACGGCAAAAGTTTCTAAAAAGCCCTTATAATTTTTCAAATTTGTAAAGTTTGTAGAAAATCGAAATTTGTAAAAAAAAATTTAAAAAAAATTCAAAATAAATCGACATTTACAAGAAGAAGTTAAAGGATAAGAAGGCGAGGAAGAAGAAGAGGGGGAGGAGAAGGGAGAGAAGAAGAAGAAAAAGAGGAAGAGAAAAAGAAGGCTGAAAAAAGTGGGAATTTTGACAAGGAATCGAAATTTTTAAAATAAGTTGGGGAGAAGTCAAATTTTTGAAAATATTTAAATTAAAAAAACTCTTTGGTCTATAAAAAAAGTAAAAAGTTAAAAATGACGCAACTGTCAAGCAAATGAGATTTTTAAAATAAGTCAAAATTTTGGGAAACAGTGAACATTTCTAAAAAATATTTAGTCAAAATTTTTAGAATACGAAGAAAATTTGAATAATGCAGGCGGACCTAAATTTAAATTTTCAAACACGTCGACATGTTCAAAAATTTTAAGAAGCTTCAAAATTTGAAAAAGTCGTTTTTCAAAAAAAATTCAAAGTTTGTAGAAAAACAAAATTTTGTAAAAACAAATTAGAAAAATTTTTTTTTTAAATAAATCGACATTTACAAGAAGAAGAAAAAGACGAGGAAGGAGGAGAGGAGGAGAGAAGGAGAAGGAGAAGAAGGAGAAGAAGAAGGAGGAGAAGAAGAAGAAAAAGAGAAATAAGGAGACGAGGAAGGAGGAGGGGAGGAAAAGAAGAAGAAAAAGAAGAAGACGAACAAGAAGAAAAAGAAGAAGATGAAGAAGACGAATAAGGAGAAAAAGACGAAAAAGAAGAAGTTGAATAGAAAAAAAAGAAGAGACAGAAGGAGAAGGAAAGAGAAGAAGAAATAGAAGAGAAAAAGGATGATTGAAAAAATAGGCCTTTTGACAAAGAATCAAAACTGTTAAAAGAAGTTAGAAGGAAGTCAAAATTTTGAGAACATTTAAATTAAAAAAAACTGTATATTATTTAAAAAAGGTAAGTATTTCAAAATAATCCAACTGTTAAACAGATAAGATTTTTAAAATAAGTTAAAATTTTGAGTCAAAATTACAAACATGATGATAATTTTAAAAAATTAGAAATCTAAATTATCAAAGTTTTCAGAAAATCTTTTTTTTTAAGTTTAATCCGCAAAGGGTAACCTCATTATGCTTTCAAAGCACTGCGAGTAGGATGCGGAAACAAGGATAGATGGCGATGAACCGCCTTCTTCAACAAGGATAGGTTGTAATTTTTGGGAAAATCTAAATTTAGGAAAAACAATTTTCTAAAAATAAAACGATCTTCACGAGAAGAAAAAGAAGTCGAAGAAAAAAAGGAAATGAGCTAGGAACAGGAAAAAATAGAAGAAGAAAAAGAAAAAGAAGAAGAAGAAGAAAAAATAAGTCTAAATAAATTAGGCACTTTCATACAGAATCGAAACTTTTTGCATAAATTAGGAAGAAGTCAAAATGTTAAAAAAGTTTAAAATTAAATTAAAATAAAAATTAAATTAAAATTAAATAAACCAATTTAATTTTTTAAAAGGTAAAAAATTCAAAACGTCGAAATTGTCAAAAAGATGAAATTTTTAAAAATTCAAAATATTCAAGAAATCAAAATTTTAAAAAGGCAGCATTTTAAAAACGTTCAAAATGTTCCAAAAACTTGGAAATTTTCAAAAAGTCATATTGTTCAAAAAAGTCTTTTCGAAAATATAAAAAAAGTTGAAAAAGTCAAACAAAGCCAAAATTTGGAAGTCAATTTTTTTAAAAAGTCCAAAATGTTCCAAAATGTTGGAAATTTTGAAAAAGTCGTAATGTTCAAAAAAATCCTTTTTGGAAATATAGAAAAAGTAAACATTTTCAAGAAGGTTCGATATTTTCAAAAAAACTGAAGTCAAACAAACTTGCAAGTCATTTTTTTAAAAGAGTTTAATTTGTAAAGAGTCAAAATTTGAAATGTCGAATTTTTTAAAAAGTTCGAAAAATAAATAAATGAACATTTTTGAAAAATCGACATTTTGTTGAAGAATTAAATTTTTTAAAGTAGGTCAAAATACTGAAAAAATGGCAACATTTAAAAAATTTATAAAACTGACAAATTCAAAAATTCTAAACTTTCTAAAAAGAAGTCGAAATAATTTTTAGAAAAAGTCCTCATTTTGAAAAGAAGTAAATTTTTATGTAAAACAATTGTACTTTTTATTATCTGTAGAAAAATTATGAATTGCTCTTTCTCTTGCTTGCTTCAAAAAAGTTGAATTCTTTAGGAGAAATTCGAAATAATTCTTAGAAAAGCCAACATTTCGAGAAAATTGAAACATTTAAAAAAGTCCAAATTATATCGAAATTATAAAAAAAAAATGATTTCTAACATTGAAATAAACTTACTACTTGGAGAAATAGTCGAAGTCTTTAAAAAAGACCAACTTAAAAAAAAACAATTGTAACAATTATTTTTAATAATCAAAACATTAAAGTCAAAATTCTCAAAGAAAATCAAATTTCAGGAAAAATGCGTGTTTTTAAATGTCAAAATTTTTAAAAGAGATGGAGAATAAAAAAAATAGAAATTTTCGAAGCTTTTAAAAAAGTCCAAATTTAAAGAAAAATCAATTTTCTTTAAAAGTCAAAATATTAAATTCAAAATTTGCACAAAAATCAAATTTTAGAAAAAATGCGTATTCTGCAAATGTCAAAATTTTTAAAAGAAATGGAGACTTAAAAAATAGAAAATTTCGCAAATAAAAGTCGAAGATTTTAAAACAAAGTTTAATTCTTACAGAAAAAGTATAAATCAATTTCAGGAAGTCAACATTTCGAGTAAAAATCGATAACTTTGAAAACCTAATTTAGAAAAAAATCGAAATTTTTATAATAAGGTGAATATATCCAAGTTACAAATAAATTAACATTTTAAGAAAAGACGTATTTGGAAAAAAAACTTGAATTTTTTAAAGTTCGGGAAAAAATCGAAATATTAATAATGGAAATTAAAAAAAAATTGAGAAAAACCGAAATATAAAAAAAAACGATAGTATTTAAAATAGGTCAACATTTTCAGAAACATTAAATTTCTAAAAAACGCCTTAAAATTTTCAAAAAATATTAGTCGACATTTTTGGAAACGAAGAAAATTTGAAAAACAGCAGATAGACCAAAATTAAAAAAAGCTTTAAGTCCCAAACATGTCAGAATGTTCAAAAATTTAAAAATCTTTTAATAAAAAAGTCATATTTGTTTACACAAAGATGTTGTGGGAAAAGCGAAATTTTAAGTGTCGGGATTTTTAGATGGAATTAAAAAAAATTGTATCAAATTATTTCAATTAAAGTAAAGCTGTTTAAAAAAAGGAAATTTTCAATATATCGAAATATTTAAAATATACGAAATTTTCAGAAAAATTACAAATTATGTAAAAAAGTTGAAATTTATGAAAAAATCAAGGTTTTGAAAAAGGTCAATATTTTTAAATTGAAATTATAAAAATTTTAGACAAAATTTTAAAGAGTGACTAGATTTGCATACACCAATTTCGACTTTCTAAGGTAAAAGTAAAAATATTGAAGATTCATAATAATAATGAGTCATAGACTTCTATGTTAAAAAATTCAATGGGATCAAAAAACTTTTCAATCCTTCTAAAATCACTTATTTCATATTGTATTCAGAAAGTTGGGCAGCTTCCAAAAATGTAATAATATACAGGGTATTCTATTTAAAAATCAAAAGTTGGTATCAGTTTTAGTTAGTGACAGCAGTGGGAATGTCATTTTTATGTTAAAATTTGATCTTTCGTAAGTACATCAAGAGTAGTAAATTTGAAAATTTTATCTTCTTAAGCAAATAAAAAATAGTTACACTCGATATAAAGTAAAGACAACTAAATTTTTTGTAAGAAAAAAGAGATTTTGAGACGAGTCGACATTTAAAGGAAACATTTTTTGCATTTTCAGGTTCAAATTCAAAATGTTCAAAAGTATTAAAAAATAATTGCGAAATTGGTGGCTGAACAAAAACAAATCGTAATTTAATTTTAAAAGATTAACATTTTTAGGAGTCAAAACTTCGAAAAACAAAATTGAAAATTTACAGTAAATTTTGATGTTGGGATGTTGAAAAACAGCACTTTAAAAATTGCTGTTTAACGAAATTTCTGGAAATTTTAAGTTATCTTTTAAAATTTCGGCGCTGTTCATAGCGAAATTTTGAGATAAGCCCAAGTATTCAACACTTCTCGAAATGTTAACTTTTGAACGTAAAATAGTTGAAATTGTGTAAAAGCGCTAGGCAAAATGGCAAACATTGACTTGACATCTATTAGTCCAAGCTGCTAGATCTATCACATGACATTTAATTTAATATAATGACATGACAAAATTAATTACATACTTTTTTGACTACGTCCTCTTCATATAGAAAGTCAAAGCATATTTAACGAATTTCTCATTCGAACACTTAAAACATAGACGCTACATATTTTTAAAATTCCATAAACTTGTTCAAAATTCACTTATTTTCTTTCATAAAAAATGTCTGAAAGATGTGGATATAATTTTAATCCCAGACCAAAGTTCCTCTTAGAATTAATCTATTTCGTTTCGAAAGTTGTCTCGAAAGGTTTTACCATAGACTGAAACCCATTATTAATTCTTAATAAGATTATTGTGCCTTAAATTATTTTAACGCAAACTGCGACGTGTGTATTATGTAAATTACATTTCTGCGTTGAAAATTATACAGCAAGTAGTCCATGCATATCAAACTTCAAATGCATGAATCGTTAATAAGAGAGGTATTTGGGGAGCTTGCACGGTTATACACCCATGCATATGAATTCTGCCAAATTTCTAATTACACTCCACCCACGCACGGTGAATAAGCACAACATGTTTTGACATCACCTGCGCATTCACCACTTTATATGTGCTTTCGAGAAATAAGTAGCATTATTTAAATATCATATGCATGTATTGTTAGATGTTACCAATTCGATTAAAAGAATATGATGCGAATTGAAACTTTGTTTTAGACAAGGAAACAGAACGTAATATATCTAAGAACATAAAGCAATTACAGAATGAGTCACTTTAGGGGAGCGCGTAGATTTATATCCCACATCTCCTCGAAAAGTTTTTATCTCGGGATACATCTAGTCAATTCTAGTTAGAGACGGGGCTGGACACCTAACCTGCACATGAGTTACTCCACGATAATAACCGTTTAGCACATTCCACTAAAGGGGTTCATATACTTCGCGATTACTAACACATCAGTTAATCACAGTATTATTATAACGCAAAATTTGTACTTTTTAAAATGTTCAGTTTTTCTCCATGTTTGAAATTTTTCTCAAAATTTTGAATTAGAGCATGATATTTTTATTCTTTTTTTCCCTAAATTTGAAGAAACTTATGTTGTATATATTGTTGTATAAGGAATATTTCTTGCAAAACTTTGGGTGTTACTTTGTTTCTATCATTATCATCTCAAAAATTAAATTCGTCTTCGCTTTTCAAATTTTCAGTTTTTTCTAAATTTCCATCGAGACGTTCAGGGTTATTATAGATTATTTCAGAAGAATGACATTTTTTCGGATAAATGATTTTATTTTGTTCCAATTTTTAAGACAAAAATTTTATGGGTCTGTGATTAAATTCAGAATTTTAAGTTTTGAGTCAAAATTTGTAATTCAAAGTCAAAATTTCAAGAAAAATCTCAAAATTATTAGAAAAATCGAAAATTTCTCATACAGGATCAAAATTTTGCGATGAAAGGTGAAGTTTCAAGAAAAAAGTCTAAACGAATTAAAGATCAATATGGTCAATATTTTGCCACAATGTCTCGTTTCCAAAAGATAACATGGTTGCTCATTTTGAGGTAAATATGTTTAATGTGCTTCCCAATGCCCATGATTAATATGCCTCCTATGATAAATTGCTCGTTAACCCACTAAGTTATATTGAAACAAAAGATAAAACAAGAAACAAAACTTTACCACTTAGACCGTACAATAATAATTTGCTAAAGTTTGCCTCGAGTTATAAAGTTATATTTAAATTCCGTCGCCGCGGAAAGATTAATGTACTCTCTAACAAAGTTATCTTGATATCTTTGCAGGTGTCATAGCGTCAGCGTCAAAGGCAAATGAAAACATCGAAATAGTTTGATGTGGTAGCGAAATGCCTAATTGGCAGGTTAGTTAGCGTTAATGCTCCGGTAAATTTCAGGCGCTTCCGTTTTAAACCGAAACCACACATAATGAACAGCTCTCAGAATGTTAAATCAATTCGATATTCATGTCAATATTTAAAGGCAATCGATACCACTTGAAAGTTTGGAGTACAAATAATTAGCGTGTTTTCGATATGATAACATACGTAAAGCAACATTAAAATGTTTTAAAAGAAATCGACATATTCAAGAATGAGAAGAAAAAGACGAATAAGGAGAAGAAGAGAAGAAGGAAAAGGAGAGGGAGAAGGAAAAGGAGGGGGAGAAGAAGCAAAGGAAGAAGAAGAAGAAGAAGAAGAAGAAGAAGAAGAAAAAGAAAAAGAAGAAGGAGAAGGAGAAGGAGGAGAAGGAGAAGGAGAAGGAGAAGGAGAAGGAGAAGGAGAAGGAGAAGGAGAAGGAGAAGGAGAAGGAGAAGGAGAAGGAGAAGGAGAAGGAGAAGGAGAAGGAGAAGGAGAAGGAGAGGAGAAGGAGAAGGAGAAGGAGAAGGAGAAGAAGAAGGAAAGAAGAAGGAGAAGGAGAAGGAGAAGGAGAAGGAGAAGGAGAAGGAGAAGGAGAAGGAGAAGGAGAAGGAGGAGGAGAAGGAGAAGGATAAGAAGAAGGAGAAGGAGAAGGAGAAGGAGAAGGAGAAGGAGAAGGAGAAGGAAGAAGGAGAAGGAGAAGGAGAAGAGAGAGAGGAGAAGGAGAAGGAGAAGGAGGAAAAGGAGAAGGAAGAGGAGAAGGAGAAAAAAAAGGGAAAAGGCAAAGGAAAAGAAAAAGGAAAAGGAAAAAAAGGAAAGGAAAAGGAAAAGGAGAAGGAAAAGGAAAAGAAAAAGAAGAAGAAGATGTAGAAGGATAAGGAAAAGGACAAGGAGAATAAGAAAGGAAAAAGAAGAGGGAGAAGAAGAAGAAGAAGGAGGAAAAGAAGAAAGAAAAGAAAAATGAGAAGGATAAGGTAGAGGAGGGAGAGGAAAAAAACAGGAGGAGAAGACTAAGGAGAAGGGGAAGAAGAAGAAGTAGAAAAATTAGAAAGAGAAAGAGAAGAAGAGAAAATAACAGAAGGAGAAGAGAAGAAGGGAAAGAGGAAGAAGAAAAAAAAGTCGATTAAAAAGAAAAAGAGGAGACAAAAGAAAGAGAAGACAAAAAGAAAATTGTTGGCATTTTGAAAAAAAATTGAATTTTTATAAATAAATTAGGCAGACATCAAAATTTTGAAAAAATTTAAGATCAAAAAAACTTTTTGGCATTAAAAAGTAAATAAAAATTTGAAAATGTCGAAATTGTCAAATAGATGAAATGTTTAAAAAAGTTAAGATCGAAATTACGAAAATGAGTGATAATTTTGAAAAAATTAGGAATTTTAAAACATAAAGTTTTTCAGAAAATCAAAATTTTGGGAAAATAAATTTTTCAAAAGAAATAGATATTTACAAGAAGAGAAAGAAGTGAAAAAGGAAGAAAAAGAAGAAAAATAAAAAAAAAGATACAAAAAAGAAAAAGACAAAATAGAAGAAGAGAAAAAAAGAAGTAAAGGAAGAGAAAAAAAAAGAAAGAGGAGGAAAAGTGAAAAAATAGGGAAAATAAATTAAAAAAAGTAGGCATTTTGACACGAAATAGAAACTTTTAAAATAAATTATGTAGAAGTCAATATTTGGAAAAAATTTGAAATAAAAAAAATAACTAATGTTGGTATTTGAAAAAATAGAAATTTCAAAATATCGAAATTGTCAAAAATTTAAAATATCCAAGAAGAAGAAGTTTTGAAAACCCATAATTTTGAAAGGGTCGAAAGTTCCAAAAACTTGTAATTTTTGAAAAAGTCGAAATGTATTTTTTGAAAATACGAAAAGTCAAAATTTTTAAAAAAGTCGATATTTAAAAAAGTTGAAATCAAAAAAAGTCAAAATGGTGAATTTATTTCCAAGAGATTAATTTGGGGAATCAAAATTTAAAAAAGTCGAAATCATGAAAGTTGACATTTAGAAAAAGTAAACCTTTTTCAATGTCAACATTTTTCAAATGTTCGAATTACGAATAAATCAAAATTTTGAAAAATCGATATATTTTAATATAATCTTTTTTGAAATTTTTGACCATTCTTCAGTTTCCATTTTATTGAAAACTTTTTATTAAAATTTAGAGTTTTTATTGAAGTTTCGATTTCGCCAAAATAGATTTTTTTCATATGGTAATTTTCATCTTTTCTCAAAATTTTTACTTTTCCCAAAAAAAGTTTACCTTAAACATTGGCTTCTGTTTACAAATTTTGTTCCATTTTCAAAATTTTTTTCACAAATTTTTGGTTTTTATGTTTTTTTAAATTTCGACTGTTTTAAAAGTTTCATCTTTTTTCAGAATTTTCTTTTTTTTATTGCTGACTTTTTATTAATAAAATTTTGATTTTTCCCTAATGCAGGTCAATATATTAAAAAAAATCAAAAAATAAAAAAAAATTAAATTAATTTC
Source organism: Dastarcus helophoroides (assembly GCA_028583605.1). Taxonomy (NCBI): domain Eukaryota; kingdom Metazoa; phylum Arthropoda; class Insecta; order Coleoptera; family Bothrideridae; genus Dastarcus; species Dastarcus helophoroides. Next base: position 8,711,832 of record CM053328.1, read on the forward strand.
AAAAAATCAAAAATTAAACAAAGGGCGCAGTTTTTACAAAATTTCGATATTTTTTAAAATCGGAATTTTCAAAATTGTTCCAAAATTTTGAATAATACATAAATTTGGATAAAATATCAACATTATAAAAGCTGAAACTTTCAAAAAAAGATAACTTTTTGAAAAGGGGACTCAAATGTAAAATAAATCAAACTTTTCAAGTAAAAATTTTGAAAACTGTCAAAAATTTCACAAAAATTGAAGTTTCATCTTTTTTCAGAATTTTATTTTTTTTTATTGTCGACTTTTTATTAACAAAATTTTGATCTTTTATCAAAATCTCGATTTTCCTGAAAATATCTTTTTTTTTTTCAAAATTTTGATTTTGTTTTAACATTTTTTCTTTAATTTTTGGATTTTTGAATTTTTTTTCAATATTTTACTTTTTTTGAAATTTTCGGTCTTTTCTAGTATTTTTACTTTTTTTAAATTCCCGACATTTTATTATCAAAATTTCGATTTTCTTTTAATGTTTCGACTTTTTCCAAAATTAGGACCTTTTGAATATTTTGAGTTTTTTTTAAATTTTAACTATTTTTGAAAATTTTGATCCTTTTTTTTCAAGTCTTTACTTGCTTTGGATTTTTTTTCATAATTTGTTTGGGGAACTTTGAGTTTCTGAATTTATTTTTAAATTGTAACTTTTTTGAAATTTTTGGCCAGTTTTCAGAATCTCATTTTTTTAAAAACTTTTTATTAAAATTTCGACTTTTTTGATGTTTCGTATTTTCCCCAAATTTGGACTTTTTACAAAATTTTTTCTTTCAAAATTTTAACGTTTTTTTCAAAATTCGATTATTGTTTGTTTTCCCAAAAAATTTAACTCTATTTCATAATTTTTGGTTTTTAAATTGTTTTAAAAATTCGACTTTTTTGAAATTTTAGCTTTTTCTAAAATCTCCACTTTTCTTTTAATTGTCGACCTTTTAACAACAAAATTTTGACTTTTCCTAATGCTTCTACTTTCTTTAAGATTTGGACTTTTTGAAAAGTTTGATATTTTATCAAAATTTCAATTTTCCTGAAAATTTTTTGCTTTTTTCAACACTTTGAATTTTATTTGTTGTGTTTTCAAACAATTTAACTCTTTTTTCGAAAAGTGACAAATATTTTAAATAGTATACGTGAATTTTAAAAATATCAATTTTTTTGAAATTTTTAAACTTCTTCCAGAATTTCTAGTTTTTCTTGAATGTCAAGTTTTATTATAAAAATTTTGACTCTTTTTTAATGTTTTGACTTTTTTCGAAATTTGGAATTTTGTCAAAATTTTAACCTTTTTTCAAAACTTCTATTTTCCTTGAAAATGTACACCGTTTTTTCAAAGCTTTGGCTTTTGTTTGAAAACTTTGATGTTTTTTTCGGATTTTTTTCTGAAAATTTTGAGCTTTGCATTTTTAAAAAAATTATACTGTTTTGAAATATTTGGCTTATTTTCACCCTTTTTACTCTTTTTTTCGAAAATGTCGACCTTTTATTAACAACATTTTGATTTTTTCCTTTGACTTTTTCCAAAATTTGGACATTTTGCAACATTTTAAACTCAAAAGTTCCACTTTTTAAAATAGTATTGACCCTCTTATTTTAAACTTTGAACCCTTCAATCTCTTTTTCAAATTTTTTCTAGAAATTTTAGGTTTTTTAAAAATTTGGACCGTTCTGAACTTTTCGACCTTTTCTCAGAATTTCAACTTATTTTTGAAAATGTCTACATTTTATGATCAAATCTTTGACTTTTTTTAATGTTCAGATTTGCTTTTTTCCAAAATTTGTAGACCTTTCTTGAAAATGTCGGACTTTTTTTTCAAAATTTCGACTTTTCTTTGAAAAATCAATTTATCGAAAATTTCAAAAGAAAGTAGAAGTTTTCAAAAAGAAACCTGGTTATTTAAAAAGGTTGAAATTTTGAAAAAAAGTTAAAATTTCCAAACAAAAATCTGAATTTTTGTACTCTAATCTTTTTTTTTTCACGGGATTAAATAAATATTAATGATTTGCATACAAATTATTTCCAATTAATTAAGTGAAAAATAAATTAAATTTTGTAATTTTAGAAACACAAATCGTTCAATTTTCATCTAAAGTCAGTACCAAATAGTTTTAATTGTTTTACAAAGTAAACTGACCACCAACAATTTCGAACTATCTCTAGAATTATAACAAATAATAATCAGAGGCACCTGGACTAATTATGTTTTGCCAATTTATTACCATTTCTCAAGGAAAACAGAAGATAGGGGTTCGTGGAATCTCCCAATATCAATAGATAATAATCAGCGCTGACAAAAGAAAATAAAATCTACTTCAAAGGGTCGCATAAATGGTGTTCGGCTTCCCGAATATGGAGCCGCGGTAATACCCCGGCAAAAGCGAAAAAATACAAATTACTCTGGACGTTTTCTTTTGTCAAACGCTCCTTTGAAATCCATTTTCTCGGATAAAAACCTTGACGGATTCCGTCTTTTCTCAGTGAACGAACGCATGCTCACCTTAAAAATATTACGCGATTTCGCGGCATGTACAAAATTGTCTTCTTTGTTTTTGTCTCGTTTATTTATTTCTTGTGCAACTGTCGGGAAATGGTTCGGGAAAATTCAACTCGAGACAGATTTGCATTCGCTTGCAGCTACGTATTCGGGGTTTTGACTGGTTGAAGGTAATATTGAATGGCTTTGAAGTAGCGGAAATTTGTCGATTATATGAATATTGTTGGGAAAGCTTTCTACGCTCTTGTGTCTGTTAGCAAGACATTTTATTATAGTTTGTATGCCTTCCATAATAAAAATAAAAGTGCAGCGTGTTAGAAACTAAGCTTACTTAGAAACTAAGTGAAACGTGGTGGATGCGCCAAGTTTGCAAATGTCTTCATTTACTTAATAAAACAATTTCGTCAAATAAGTAATTTAAAAGCCTTTTTACGTAGATTTCCTTATGAGAAGAACTACTTATTATTTTTTATAACTACAAATCTCTAGATATTTTAGCTTTAGATTGTGATTCGTCTGAACTATCGAAATCTTTAAAAGTGGTAAAAAGGTACCTATCAAAATTTTGAAAAATTTATAAATTTAGAAAATTTCAAATTATTCAAAATTTAAAAAAAACTGAACTTTTAAGAGTCAAAATATTCAGAAAAAGGTAAAATTTTGAATAAGTTTGAAAATTGAAAAAAATAAAGCTTAATAGTTATGAATATTGAATAATTCTGCAAAGTATGGGTTAGAAATATCAATTTTTAAAAAAAAATCAAAGTTTTCAATATTGTCAAAAATTTCATAAAAACGTAAAATTTAAAGAAAAATCCAAAGGTTTCTAGAAATTTGGATTTTGAACATGAGAAAATGTTTTTAAAAAAACCTCAACATTTTCAGGAAAAGTCGAAATTTTGAAATAAATTAAATTTAGATAATATTTCAAATCTTGAAAATAGTTCAAACATCAATAAAAAGTTTAAATTATAATAATAAAAGGTCAACTATTTTTAATAATCCATTGAAATTCTGAAAAAAAAGTGGAAATATTCAAAAAAGTCTAAAATTTATAAAAAAAGTTAAAAACAAAAAATTTCCAGAAAAAAATGAAAAAATAGGCGTTTAAACAAGAGTCGAAGTTTAAAAAGAAAATATCAATATTTTTTAAAAAGTCGAAATTTTGTAAAAAGTTTGCAAAATGTCCAGGTTTTGGAAAAAGTCAAAACGTCAAAGAAAAAATTCGAAATTTTGCTAATAAAAGGTCGACATTTAAAAAAAAGTTTAATAAAAAGCCAAAAATTTCAAAGTCAAAATTTTGAAAAAAACTAGAAAACTAGAAAATTTCAGGAGAAATTTTGAAAAAGGATCAAAATTTGGAAAAAGTTTTAATTTTGTAAAAAGTGATAACACTAGGAGAAATTCGAAATTTTGTTAACGAAAAATCGACAATTTCAAAAAAAAAGTAGAAAATCTGAAGAGCCCAAAATTTCAAAAAAGCGGAAAAAAATTAAATCAAGTATAATGTTTAGTAAACCTTTTACAAAAGATCAAAATTTTTAAACAAAAAGCCATATTTAAAACATAAACTTTCAAGGAAAATAAAAATTTTCAAGGAAACTCGAAATTTTGAAAAAAGATCAACATTTTAAAAAAGTCAAAATTTTCGAAGAAACTCGAAATTTTGAAAAAAGATCAAAATTTTAAAAAAGACAAAATTTTGGAGAAGTCGAAATATCATGAATTTTGAGATTATCGATTATCGAGATTTTGAAAAAAAATTGTATCCAATGGTTTAGAAGGCTATATTAAAAAATATTCCAAATTTTAAAAAAAAAGTCGAAATTATGAAAAAAATCCAAAATATTCTAAAAAATTCAAGTTATAAAAAGTCGCAATTTACAATAAAGCTGAAAAAATTGTATGAAACAAAATTTGTTTTAAACAAAATTTTCAAAATAATTTTAAAATTTCGAAAATTTTTCAAATACATAGTAAGTTTTTTCAATTTTTTGGAAATAAAAAAGGTAAAAAATAGATGAATTTTCAAAGAAACCTAACAATTTAAAAAAAAATCAAAATATTCAAAAAGTTAAAAATTTTGGTAAAACCGAAAATTAAAAAAAATGTGGAAATTTTTATGTTGAAATTTTAAAAAATTTAAAACCTAAAGAAAATGAAAATAAAAAAAAATATCATTTTCAAAAAGTCGAAATTTCGAATAAAATTCGTGTAATTCAAGTTAATTTATTTCTTTCTTTAATAAATTAACTTGAATTACACGAATTTTATAATAAAAAAGAAAATTTTAAAATCAATTTCAAAAAATCTAAACATTTAACAAAGGAATCAGTTTTTATAAAATTTCTATATTTTTTAATCAAAGTTTTCAAAATTTTGAAAAATAGACGAATTGATAAAAATCAACATTTCAAAAGCGGAAATTTTCAAAAAAAGGTAAACTTTTGGAAAAGGGGACTTAAATGTAAAAAAAAGTCCAACTTTAAGAATCAAAATTTTGAAAAATCAAAACTTTTATAAATATTTAAAATTTTCCAAAAAGTAAATTTTTTTTTTGAAAGCTTCAAAATTTTTAAGAAAGGTAAATTTTTGGAAAAAACGAAAATTTGAAAAAAGTCGAAATTTTTGTTAAAATTTTAAAAGGTGTAAACTCCTCTAAGAAAGTAAAAATTAAACAAAAATTATCTTTTTGAAAAAGGCCAAATTTAGAATACAATTCGTGTAATTCGAATCAATATAATAAAAAAAAAATCAAAAATAAAAAAAAATTAAAATTAATTTCAAAAAATCAAAAATTAAACAAAGGGCACAAAATTTTAATTCAATTCACAAAATTTCGATTTTTTTTAAAATCAGAATTTTCAAAATTGTTTCAAAATTTTGAATAATATATAAATTTGGATAAAAATATCAACTGAAACAAGCTGAAACCTTCAAAAAAAATATAACTTTTTGAAAAGGAGACTCAAATGTAAAATAAGTCAAACTTTTTAAGTTAAAATTTTGAAAACTGTCAAAAGTTTCACAAAAATTGAAAATGTTTCAAATAACACAGATTGTTTTTAAAGTTCAAAATTTAAAAAAAAAGAAATTTTCAAAAAAGTTAAAATTTTGGAAAAAAACGAAAATTTTAAAAAAGTTTAAATTTTAATGTTCAAATTTGAAAAAAATTTCAAATTTTCAAAAAAAGTGAAAATTAATAAAAAAGAGTCAAAGAGTCGAAATTTTGAATACAATCCGTGTAATTCAGGTAAATATATTAAAAAAAGATAAGAAAAAATAATGAAGAAAATTTTGAAATCAATTTCAAAAAATCCAAAATTTTAAGAAATGGAGTAGTTTTCACAAAATTTCGATTTTTTTAATCAAAGTTTTCAAAATTGTTCGCAAATTTTATAGGATAGATAAATTTGAGAAAAATATCAACATTTCAAAAGTCGCGAAACTTTCAAAAAACGGTTAACTTTTGGAAAAGGGACTCAAATTAAAAAAAAAATCGAACTTTTAGTATCAAACTTTTGAAACATATCGAAACCTTCCTAAATATTTAAAATTTTACAAAATGAAAAAAAAAATTTTAAATTTAAAATTCTGAAAAAATTAGAATATTCAAAAAAGGTTAAGTTGTGGAAAAAAGCAAAAATTTGGAAAAATTAAAATTTTTATGCTAAAATTTAAAAACAAGTCATATTTTCAAAAAAGGTTTAAATTAAAAAAAGTATCATTTTTAAAAAGACGAAATTTTGAATACAATTGGTGTAATTCAGGTCAATATATTAAAAAAGATTAAAAAGGTAAAAAAAAAATTTAAAATCAATTTCAAAAAATCTAATAATTTCACAAAAAAAGCAGTTTTCACAAAATTTCAATTTTCTTTTTAAACAAACTTTTAAAAATGGTTCGAAAATTTTGAAAAATAAATAAATTTGGGAAAAATATCAATATTTTAAAAAGCGAAAAAAAAGGTAAACTTTTGGAAAAGGGGACTAAAATGTAAAAAAAATCAAAATTTTAAAAAATTTGAAACTTTCATAAAACTACAAGTTTTCCAAAAAGCAAAAGTTTTCTTTTAAAACTTAAACATTTTAAAAAAATCAAAACTTTCAAAAAAAGTAAAAATTTTGAAGTCAAAATTTTTACGTTAAAATTTAAAAAAAATGTCAAATTTTCAAAGAAAGTAAAAATTAAAAAAAAAAATATCATTTTCAAAAAGTCGAAATATCGAATTAAATTCGTGTAATTCAAGTCAATTTATTAAAAAAAGATCAAAAAATAATAAAAAAGACAATTTTGAAATTAATTCAAAAAAATCTAAAGATTTACCAAAGGCAGAAGGAAGTTTTCACAATATTTCGATTTTTTTTAGATCAGAGTTTACAAAATTGTTCCAAAATTTTGAAAAATAGATAAATTTGGGAAAAATATGAACATTTCAAACGCCGGCACTTTCAAAAAGAGCAAACCTTTGGAAAAGGGGACTCAAATGTAAAAAAAAGTCGAACTGTTAGAATCAAAATTTTGAAAAATATCGAAACTTTCATAAAAATTTAAAATTCTCCAAAAACAAAAGGTTTTTTTAAACTTCAAAATTTTTAAATTTTCAAAAAAAGTAAAAATTTAGGGAAAAAGCAATAATTTCAAGAAAGGTGAATCTTTTATGCTAAAAAAGAATGTCAAATTTTCAAAGAAAGTGACAATTAAAAAAAAAGTATCATTTTCAAAAAGTCTAAATTTTCAATAAAATTGGTGTAATTTAAGTCAGTATATATATATATATATATATATATATATATATTTATTAAAAAAGATCAAAAAAATATTAAAAAAGAAAATTTTTAAATCAATTTCAAAAAATTTAATAATATAACAAAGGGAGCAGTTTTCACACAATTTCGATTTTTAATAATAATGGTGTAATAAATAATAATAATATATATAATAAGTAATAAAATTGGTGTAATTTAAGTCAGTATATATATTAAAAAAGATCAAAAAATATTAAAAAAGAAAATTTTTAAATCAATTTCAAAAAATTTAATAATTTAACAAAGGGAGCAGTTTTCACACAATTTCAATTTTTTTTTTCATCAAAGTTTTCAAAATTGTTCTAAAATTTAGAAAAATTGATAAATTCGGGAACAATATCAACATTTCAAAAGCTGAAACTTCCAAAAAAGGATAAACTTTTGGAAAAGGGGACTAAAATGTAAAAAAAGTCAAACTTTTAGAATCAAAATTTTGAAAAATTTCGAGAAATTTAAAATTTTTCAAAAAAACAAAGATTTTTTTTAAAAACTTCAAATCTTTAAAAAGTCGAAATTTTCAAAAAAGTAAAAAATTTGGAGAATAACGAAAATTTGAACAAGGTTGAAATTTTCATACTAATATTTTAAAAAATGTCAAAACAGAATGTTTAAAAAAGTAAAAATTTAGGGAAAAAGCAATAATTTGAAAAAAGTTGAATCTTTTATGCTAAAAAAGAACAAAGAATGTCAAATTTTCAAAGAAAGTGACAATTAAAAAAAAGTATCATTTTTAAATAGTCGAAAATTTGAATACAATTCATGTAATTTAAGTTAATATATTAAAAAAAGATCAAAAAAAAAATAATAAAAAATAAAATCAATTCCAAAAAATCTAAAGATTTAACAAAAGGAGCAGTTTTCACAAAATTTCGTTTTTTTTTAAGTTAGAGTTTTTAAAATTTTCTAACAATTTTGAAAACTGATTTAAAAACAAATCGAAATTTTGTTGAAACTGCTCTCTTGGATAAATTTGGGAAAAATATCATCATTTCAAAAGCTGAAACTTGTAAAAAAGTATAAACTTTTGGAAAAGAGCACCAAAATGTAAAAAAAATTGAACTTTTAGAGTCAAAATTTTGAAAAATACCGAAACATTCATAAAGATTTAAAATTTTTCAAGATGCAAAGTTTTTTTTTAAAGTTCGAAATTGTAAAAAATTTCCCTATTTTAAACAGGTGGAAATTTTCAAAGTGGTTGAACATTTCAAAAAGGTCATATTGTGAAATAATATCTAGCTTTGAAAAAAATAAAATTGGTAAAAAAAGTCGAATTTGCAAAGTCGAAATTGGATAAAAGTTAAAATTAACAGTGCACAAAAAGTTTGAATTTGAAAAAAACGAAAATTTAAAAACATATTTGAAATTTTGTAAAGATCTGAATTTCTGAAATTTCGAAATTTCAAAAAATTTCCACAAAAATTAAAAAAATGGAAAAATCAATTTTAAGTTAAAAATGTTGAAGGACATAGTCATTGTGAGAAAATATCCTGAAAAAAGTTGCAAATTAAAAAAAAATCTAATTCTGAAATAAAATGATTAAAAAATGTCAATCTTAAAAAAAGTTGATAACTTGGCGTTAAGATATCCAATATATTACTTAATATTTTTTGTGGCAAAAAGTCGAGTTTTTGGCATTTGTTAATAATGGAGACTAAACCGATGTCGACGGCTTAGTGTGCAATGAATAAATTATAATGCGATATAAAATAAAATTAAAATAAAAATTAGCGAATAAAGTGGAGATTTTAATTTTAAACTCTTAATTTGAGGAAAAAAATAAATTAATTTCAAGTATAAATTAGAAATTTTTAGAAGGTAATAATAAGTTCGTGACCATTTGACCAGATAGAATCTATAATAAAAATACACATGAAACAAACTACTAGTTTATTAAAAAAATTAGGCAGTCATGTGGATAGAAGTGATGTCATGCCGACAGAAGTGAAAACTTAAAAATAGGAAATAACAGTGATACTATTTTTCCTGATGTTATTGAATATGAAGTAATTTAATTGTCTTAAAACTAACCTAAAATGTTTATGTATTTTGATATATGCGGGGTACAAACATACAATTTTATATTACTTAACATTAATTTCAGGTGACAGGCGACTAACAATAGCTAACCTCGATCCTGATCTTATACGAATCTTTCCATTTACCTATCGTGATATTATCCAATGTATTCATCACAATTATTCCGTAGTTAAATCTCGCATTTTATAATAGCAAACATATAATCTGATGTTTTATATTTTACAAAAAAAAAATTGGGTCACAAAAGGGCATAAGTAAAATCATTTAATTGTCAGTGTTATAATATCAGTGAAATGAAAATATTTAATAAAGATTTAAGAAATGTCATTTAAAAATATAACAGCGTCGCCACACGCTCGCTTAAATGTTACTAGTTCTGGTTGTTTGACGTCCGCAATACGTCGATTGGAAAGAATTTTACACCTTCAAATTTTCGACCTTTAATCAATAAAAATAGCAATATTGCTACTACTTCCAAGGAAAACGCTAACATGTTAGCCTTAATGTTTGCTGAAAATTCCAATCTTGATTCTCGAAACGTAGAACCTCCTTTTCTTTCTAAGATTGGCACTTCGATGTCTAAAGTTGTTTTCAGACAACGCACAATCAGGAAGATTTTCCTTGAGCTGGCGACACCTCGAAAGCTTCTGGCCTTGATGGTATTTCCGCTATTGTTCTTAAGAAGTGCGCCCCAGAGTTGACTGCTATCCTAAGCAAATTGTTCACACTCTCTTACAACAAAGGTGTATTCCCTTACATCTGGAAATCTGCTAGAGTGCAGCCTATCCCTAAAATGGGAAAAAGGAATCTGGCTAACAACTATCGCCCTATATCTTTGTTACTCGTTATATCTAAAGTGATGGAAAAGGTTATCAACATCGAGATTCTCAAATAACTGAAGCAAAATAGAATCATCTCCGACTGGCAATAGAGTTTTAGACAACAACGTTCCACTGGCGATCTACTGGCATATGTTACTCATATCTGTAACTCAGCTATGGAAAAACATGGTGAGGCTAGAATTGTGGCATTGAATATCTCAAAGGCTTTCGACAGAGTTTGACTCCGATCTCTTCTCGCCAAATTAACATCTTATGGTCTTCCTCCTGGACTTTGTCATTTGATATTCAATTTTCTCGCTGACAGATCTCTTCAGGTCGTCGTCGATGGCATCTCATCCGAGACATTTGCGATTAACGTAGGGGTGCTTCAGGGATCTGTTCTGTCTCCTACTCTATTTCTGTTACACATAAACAAACCCTTAGCTTTAACTTGCAATCCTTTATACAGCTACGCCGATGATAGTAACCATGTGTCATTTTTTTTTCCGACAAACCATTATCTCTTGCTGCTTCAGATCGACTAAGGAAACAGCAGATACAGATAATTAATCGGGATCTCGAGATTATTCTGGAATGGGGTAAGAACAATTTGGTTGACTTCAACTCTTCAAAAACTCAGGCCGCGGTTTTCTTTAAGAAAACATCAAGGGATAATGCAACAAACATACTAATGGACGGTAAAATCCTTCCGATGGGATCTAATCTATCTATCCAGGGGTCAATGCGAACACAAACTTTTCTTGGGACGATTATGTGCGCGCCATTGCCAAATCCGCCTCTCAGAAGCTAGGCTTCCTTTTTAAAGCTAAAAAGTACTTCAGATCTCATCAGCTATTAACACTATACAAAGCCCAAGTTAGGCCAACACTATAATACTGTTCTCATGTTTGAAGTTCTGCCCCAAAACACACTTTAGCTTTCTTGGATTCAATTCAAAGGAGAGCGATTCGCCTAATTGATGACGAAAGTCTAACCGATTCTTTCGAAACTCTGGAGCACAGGCGTATGGTTGGTGACTTGTCTCTTTTCTACAAGTACTTTCAGATGCTCGCAGGAACTAAAAGGATTAAACCCCTCAAGGACAAGATTCTTGAGGCGTACCAGACATTCGGAGACAGCAAATTGCTGTGCGGTCCAGCTTGACACAGTGAGGACTTCTGTCTGCGGATATTCTTTTTTCTATAGAACTTCCAAGTTTTAGAACTTGTTACCGAAAGAAATATTTTCCAAAAATTACAACCTATTCTTGTTTAAGAAGGCGGTTCATCGCCATCTATCCTTGTTTCCGCATCTTACTCGCAGTTCTTTGTAGGCATATTGGGGTTACCCTTTGCGAGTGAATTAAACTTAAAAAAAAAAAACGCGGGCAAAATTGTGCATACGTGTAAAGCGTTTCTCTTGATTACTATTTTAATATTGCACGCCGCATACCGTCATCCGAATTGACACCTGACTGTAATTTTCCAGCGTTTTTTTCTCTTCTGATATGGTTAGTTTTGTTTATGGAGAGAATAAGTATAAAAATAATTAAATTAAAATACAATTTACGCAGGTTATAGCATACACATTTAGGCCTATTTAATTTAGCTTTGAGGTAGGGTTAGATTGTCAGGCCAGTTTAGCTTTCAATAATGCAAGCTGCAGTAGTCAGGTGGTCAAGAATATACGCTCCGTTTTCATGCGTGGCGGGGGTCCGAGTTCGAACCTCGCTGCCGATCTCGCGTATTAATAATCCTATTGCGGGTTATATTTATAGGTACATAATGCTTTTAACATTAGAGCATGTTGCGAATGAGAATTACCGTGATTGTTGCGCGAAACCATTATTTTTTCCCCTATCTTTAGTCGCCCAACGCGTCTAAAGAAGTTTTGACTTAAAAAAAAACAGACATTATTAAATGCGTTAAAAAATACAGAGCTTCATTATCAGAAGGGTGTCAAGGTACTGAATTCTCACGTACAATAATTTTTTAGACGCATATACTTGGGTGTGCTTGACACTTCTATAAAATAGAAATTCTCGGTGACATTCCACGTGGTACAATTAATCATAAGTTGCATTTGTACAATTCAAAGTTGGCGGCATTCTGGGGCATTATAAATGTATGCCTGGAACGTCGCCTGCATCCCTAATTATTTTATCCATCATTCAAAAGGAAGCAACGTAATTAAGGTACTTAAGGATGACATTTTCAGCCTAATTACCGATATTAAACTGAAAACCGGGCGGCCTCCAAACAAAATCACTCTTATGCCGTTAATTATTTTACCCCCTCTTGTAATAAACTCTCGTCGAGATGGTAATTTGATTTTAGCTGCTAATGAGATTGATTAGGTGCAGAGTTTTAAATCTTTTCCTACAAGGAAGGACAACAATGTCCAACTTTTTTTACATTTTAATAGGTCAAATAATAAAAAAATAGATAGTCTAGGAGACTGCCGACAGAGGTGAAAACTTAAAATCGATTGATCAAAAAAATGTAAAAAAGATGCAATTATTTTCATATTAATTTCAAATGTATAGCAATACATGTGCGGCGAAATACCTTTTTTATTAGTGAGCGATGTTTCGCTATAACTAGTCACCTTTAATTGCACCTGCTAATTAGGTAATAACACTAATAACGCTAATAACGTAAAAAGCTGCTGTTGACCTATAAAGTCGTAAACAATTTGGTGAGATCAAATCATTCAGGCTTGTGTGATTAAATTTCTAATTTAAGAGTTTCAACTTTGACATAAGGTTTTGTTCCCTTAAATAATTTGTTCCCTGAAATATTCATTTCCTGAAATATGCAAATTTTTCAAATACCAGTGCCTTTTGTTCCAAACTTAGTTAATTTTATTTAATTTATCGGTTTTCACTTTGGCAACTCGTCAATTTGCAATGTCTTTAAAATATAACCGAATATTTTCTACAGCGACATTTCAACCGATTTATAACTTGTCAACAAAGGCGGACGTTAACAAAGCGAATGTATTTTCCTGGTTTTGGTAGACAGCGAATTTTTCGCAATAAATCATTTGCAGTTATCACAGAAACTTTACAAATTCGTTTCGGGCGTTCAACAAGTGATTGTAACTAGACATCCATCTTAATAACAAGATTTTTCATTTTTCTTAAAGTATAACTAAAGCGAAGTCACGGTGGTTTTCCAATCACGCGTTTTATGGAAGTGAATTTTTTAACGTTTTGTTCCTGAGGTTAAATGTCTTAAAAGATTAAGCTGACGTCTACGTTACAATTCAATAAAAAAACATCGTCTTTTTTTTTCAATACACTTAATTGATTCCCTGAATTCAATTCCACGCTTTCTGTAGTTGTCTTTTACGAATTATTTATCCTGCGAATACGACTTTCAAAAATCGTTCTTATCCTCAACGAGCAGTTATAATTATCATTTTTTTAAATTCTAACCAAGCACCCTTAAGAGCATGTTGAATATTTTAAAATAACGCACCTTTGAAAGAATTATCTTATGAACCCTTATGATGTTTGGTGCAGCCATGGTTCTTACCTGGAACAAAAAAAATTCTTAGTAAATCACATTCTAAACCTTACCTACTTCATGCAAATTGCTGCTTTTAAATATATTTTTCTCCTTGGGGTAGTTCGCCAGTTGGAGACGTCGCTGTTGAGTGGAAAAAAATTTCACAATTTGAACAAATTTGAATGAACAACTTTTAAAATGCATTGTTCAAGAAAATGCAGTATTTAAAATTAAGGAAAATGGAATATTTTAAATAAAGAAAAACTGTAAGCTACAGTTATTTATTTTACGGAACATATTATTTTTAATTTGACCAAAAGTTATAAATAAATATTTTTGGAAACCTTAATGCAGAATTCTTAGTCTTTTTGTAGCCACGGACCTTTTTCAAAATTTCAGAAACACCACGGACGCTTTTCCGTGGGATTTAGCTCAGAAGAAAACAACTGTCACTTTTAAAAATCAATAGGTTCGAAAAGCAAAGCGGATGAGTGGAGACCGGATTATATGCATTTGTATATTCTCATTTGAAAATCCATATTTAACCCATTTTTGCCAGTTACTACATATTTCACCAAACATTTAATGATGATGCATATTTTCGCTATATTTACAATATTTTTCGATGAGTATTTAATTATTGAAGTTTTACTAAACATTGGGTAGTACGTTTACCCTCCTTGGTTAATGCAGTTAACCAGAAATTTATATTCAACCAGATGGGTACCATTTTTTTCCAAAATTCTGCTTTTTTGCAAAATTTGTCTTTCTTTTTAAAATTTGACTTCTTTTTTACCAAAATTTGATCTCTTTATTATTTTATAATTTTTTCTCAAAAGTTGTCGTTTTTTTATCAAAATTTCCTTTTTTTTAAATTCGACCTTTTCCAAAAATTTCTGTCTTTTTAAAATTTCAATTTCTGCAGATTTTAACTTGTTTATCAAAATTTGAATGTTCCTCAAAATCTGGTAGATCTTTCGATAAAAATGGTAAAAATTGTAAAAAAAAATTTTGAAAGCCTAGCAAATTTTCTTTGAAACTTTAAGGTTTTCGAGATCCTTTTAAATCCAATGTTATGAAAATTCCAACTTTTTTCTCAAAATATTAAGATTAATCTCAGTACTGGAGCTTTTCTGGCGCATGATGGGGCTTTTGTCTCAGTCAGGAGAGAAATAAATATTCAACGGGAAAATTTAAAGATTTTTCTCAAAGTTTGCCCATTTCTTTTCTTAAATTTAAGTCTGACATATTTTGAATTTCTACCAGATTTCGTCTTTTTCCTTGCAATTTTTTTCTTAAAATATTGTTACGGGCTTTATCGGTTCGAATAGATTACCACGTGTGAATTACACCACTTTATTACCAAATTAACTCGACACACTTCAACTGAACAGTAACTCACTCATTATTTACTTATTGCTAAACCACTAACTACACTGACTTCTAACTGACTCGAGGGAAAGCTGACCGCCTTATATAGTTTTGGCCCCCGCCTTCTAGAACTTTTCGGCAGATAAGGCTTATCGTTTGCGGAAATTTCTGGAAGGCTTATCTGCCATTTGTTTCGTTATCGCGGCCGCTTTGCCCTTATCAGATCTTTCTAGAAACTTTTTTTATTTACTAAATTCTACAATTCTATTCTAAATCCTATTTCATCTATTTACATTACGTTGCAATATGAATTTCTCTTAAAATTTCGTTTCTCAATTTCAAGATTTTTCTCGAAATATCGTCTTTTTCAAAATATTATTTTCTTGGATTTTTTTTTAATTTTGTTCCTTACAGAATCAGAGCTTTCAGACATTTTTACTATTTGCTTAAAATTTGACTTTATTTCCTCTCGAAATTTTCATGTTTATCTCAAAATCCAGTATTTAATATGTCTGGGAAAAAAGACTTTTTCTTTAAAATTTGTCTCTTTTTTCGAAGTTACGATCTTGTTTTCAAAATTTCAATTTTCATTTTAAAATTTGTTTTTAAAAATTTAAATTTTTCCTTTTTTGGTCCCAGAAATATCAACTTTTTCTTCGAAATTATTCTTTTTTTTTTTAAATTTCGATTTTTTTTTTGTATTTATCATTTTCTTAGATAGCAACTCTCAAATTTCAATATTTTATCAAAATTTGACTTTCTGCGGGAAATTTCTAATTGTTTTCTGGAAGTTTCGCCTTTTTGCTTGAAAGACGTCTTTTTCGGGATTTTTAATTATCCTTTCAAAATTCTTTTTTTTTTCTCCTCAAATTTGCAATTTATTATAAGATTTGGTTTCTTTTCAGAATTGACTTTGAAAAATTTTAAACTTTTTTTTAGTATTTGACCGTTGAAATTTCGTTGTTTTGGTTTTTTTTAATATAGATCTTTTAGAATCTCAATTTCCAGAAATTTCATTTTTTCCACAAAATTTATCTTTTTCTCGAAATTTTCTTAAAAATAAGTGTTTTTCCTAAGGTTCGGCTTTATTCTAAAAATTGTGCCTTTTGGCCTTATCATTTAAATATTATTTATTTTTAAAATCCCGTTATTTTTTTTAAATAATAATTTTAAAGAAAAAACTCGAAATTTAAAAAATGTAACAATTTAGAAAGATTATGAATGCTATATTTTATTTTAAATTAAAATAACGAAAATATCTGAAATTTAAAAATAATTATTATTAAACAATCAAATTCCTATTCACAATAAGATGGAAAAGTTTATAAAAGATCTAAATTTTCAAATAAAGATAGAAATTTAAAAAAAATTAATGTTTCAAAATGTGGCATTTTGAAAGTCGCAATTTGGAAAGTCAGTTGTAAAAAAGTCGACATTTTGAAGTCTCTATTTAAAAAAAAAACGTTTAAAAAAAAAACTCTAAAATATTCAAAAAATGTCGAAATCGAAAATGTCAAAGTTGACATTTTAAAAAAAGAAATCAAAATTATGAAAAAAGGTCAAAATTTAAAAAAATGTAAGTTTATCCTGAGTCAAAAACCTTTCGTTTTAAAATAATTAGAAAAATGACGAAATTTCAAGATCAACAAATTCAGAACAAAACAGAATTCAGAATTTATTAGAACTCAAGTTGGAAAGCCGTAATTTTAAAAAGTCGCTATTTCGAAAGTGGCCATTTTGAAAAAGTACTATGTTTAAGAAGAGATCGAGAGAGAAATCGAGATTCTAACAAAAAAATCTAAATATAAAAATAAGTAGAAATTTTGAACTTTCTCTTTTGAAAAAAAGGAGAGAATGAAAAAAAAGTTCCAAGTATTTAAAAATGAAGAATGAAAGAACACAATTTTTATAGTCGAAATTTTGATAGTCAAAAGTTTCGAAAAAGATCGAAATTTTTATGAATCAAAAATTTGAAAACCTGGAATTTGTGAAAAAATCTTATGATCTGAATTTTTTAAAATGTGTCGTTTCAAGATTAAAATTATGGGAACCTCAGAAATTTAAAAAAAAAATTGGAAGGCTGAAATGTTGATAGTGTCGAAATTCTGAAAAGTTTCAGTTTAAAAAAATTCGAAAGGACCAAAAGTTGAAAAATTGGAAACCTTCGAATTTGAACTTGAATTTTCGGAAAGTAATTTTTAAAATTTAGGATTACGAATATAACAAAAATCTTAGAATTTATAAAAACCAAAATTGGATAAAGATGAAATATCGAGAATAAAGTTAAAATCTCTAAAAAAAATACAAACTCTTGTAATTAAAAGGTAAATTTCGAAAAATCTTTGAGATCAAGCTTGGAACAAAATTCATAAATTACGTGAATTTTAAGTAAAATATTTAAAATTTTACGGGTACAGTTGCAACACAGAGATAAGTGTTTTTTTTTTAAATAAATTAAGCTTGTTTTAAAGCATTCACTTTTTTACTCGAAATTTCTAATTTATTTTACTCAGAATTTCGTCTTTAATATCCATTTTCTTCTAGAAAAATTCTAGAATATTTGAGATTAAAAATTTTATTATGACACCCAAAATTTTAAGAAAAAAATTCAAATTTTGAGCAAAGCACAAATACAAATTTTAAAATTTATATAGTAGATTAAAAAAAACAAACTAGGAGAAAAACTTTTAAAGTTGAGTAGGCACATACTATAAATTTGTCCAAATTGAAAGCAAATTTGTTCAAACTGACAGCAAATTTGTTCAAACTGACACCAAATTTGTACAAATTAAAAGCAAATCTTTTTAAATTAGAAACAAATTTGTTGACTTAAAAAATAAACTTATTTAAATTAATATAAAATTTGTTTAAATCAAAATCAAAGCTATATAAATTAGAAGCAAATTTATTAAAATTAAAAGCAAATTTGTTTAAACTGGAAGCAATTAAAAGCAAATTGGTTTAAAAGAAACGGAACATTTTTTAAAAAAGAAGCAAATTTGTTAAAATTAATATCATCATTATTTAAAGTTGCATATTTTGACACTTATAATGCATGTTTGAAGCATTTTGCTTGCATGTTTGCATGCATATTTTAAGCTTTTTATTTTCAGAAAACAGTACATTTTTTTGAAAAAAACCTAGATTTTCAAAAACATAAAGGATCATATGTTGAAATACGTTGAAATACATAAATTAAAATTTTGAAAAAATAAAGGGGTTTTTAAGAAAACTTGAAAATTTCTAGAAAAAGACGATTTTTGAGGTAAACATCTAGAGCTTCAAAACAAAACGAATCCTAAAAAACAAAATGTAAATTCTCAGAAAAGATTGACAATTTGAAAGAAGATCGAGCTTTCGAAAAAAAGCTTAATTTAGAAAAAATTCGAAACCCAGACGATGTCCACCTTGCAGAAAAAATCAGCAACAATGTTGAAACTTCTGACTTGAATATTTATTTTTGATGACTGTCTGAGTGAAGAACAGGCTCATTGTGAAGGTCAGAAAATGTCCAATATTAAGATAAACGTCGGTGGACATTTTGAGAAATGATTTGGAAATTGAATTTTGTCTAATTTTTGTTATTTTATAAAAATTCAAAGGTTCCAAATAGTATTTTTTTAAATCCTTAGGTGAAAATCATTACTGTATTATGCGACCAAACTTCTAGGAAAAGAAAAATTTTGACAAACAAGTGAAAATATGCAAAAGGTCGTATTATAAAAAAAAAGTAGAAATTTTCAAAAAAAGTCGAATTCTGAGAAATGACGAAACGTTGAAAAAAACCTACGAATTTTGAGATAAGGATTCGAAATTTTGAGAGAGTCAGATTTTAATAAACGAAATCGAATTTAAGAAATAAATTCGACATTTTAAATGTAAAAAAAAATTGTGGAAAAAGTTAAATTTTCAGAAAATGTCGAGATTTCGAGAACATGTTGGTAGTTTAAGGCAAGCAGGCATTTTCAAGAAAGAATGAAACATTTATGGAAAATTTAAGGACGGTACGATAGTGAGACTTAAATTTCGTTTTACATTTTAAAATACGAAATTAGTCTGCACATTTTCAATTTTCTCATAAATAAAAATCTGTCATACAACGATCGATAATGTCTTCCAGGTCTTAATATTACCAATATTGCTTGCTTCTGATTTTCGTTCTTCGATTATCGTTCCATTATAATACACGATGAAACTGATATTAACATCCACTTTATCAGCTTCATAAAGGCTTCCCGTATACACGAAACATTTGTAATTTGAACTAAGAACATCCTCTCATAACATACTTTCGATCCAATACTGGCGCGCATAACGAGAGCCCGACTTTATTAAATTTAAATGTGAATGCACGACAAATTGGCCCGCCTCTGGAAATTCGGCCACCCTCCCGTCAACTTCGTTTTGCATTCAGGCGATGATTCGAAATCCATTTATTCGGAGATGAGCATCTTCTAATTCGATTTTTTTATGCCGAGATTCCGATTTCTTACGGATCAGGGAGCGAGAGTCACCCGAAGGTAATATGATTGAATTGATTCCGAGATTCGCGGGAGGTCTTTATGCCATTGAGCAAACGATTACGGCCTTCCTGTGTACGAGCCGGGTTAATAGAAAGAATGACAATGTCACGTAAGACGGCCATGCTGAAAATCGCTCGGAGATCTTCGGATAAGTCATAATTTGCTGCTTTCAGCGGAGATCTGCAATAATGGACATAACGATTGAATTTTTTGCTGACATATTTAAAGTCCAAAAGACCACATATAAAATTTCAAATCTATAAAGCTAAAATTGTGAAAAAAAAACTATGAAGCTGGAATTTTCAAATTAAAGTTGACATTCTAAGAACAAACCATTCAAAACTGAACTCGAAGTTTCTTCCCAAAATTTTATATTATAAAAAACTAGAAAGTTCGCGTTTGAGTTGAGATTTGGAGACTTTAGTCGAAACTTTGAAATTCATAACTATTAAACTTTATCATTGATAAACACGCAACAGAAATTAAAAATTCCACAATGTTTCCATAAATATTTGCTAACACCGAACCAGGTTTCGCATTACTGCATCATCGGCGGTCATCCAATTAAAGAATTCCACGAAGTAAGGGTTGGAAATGTCAATTATTTGAGGAAACTTTGAAAGGTTGGGTTGCATTTTGAGATACGAAGCTCTAAATATCTAAAGAAAACTGGTTTTGAATTTAAATTTAAACTTTCTATTTGTTTTCCAAAATTCGAAATTTAAAAAATTCTATAAAAAAGGACGGCCTGAAACATTGGGCTACCCCGGATGAAATATCTTTTAACGCCCACTTTTTCTTATAAATAACTAGTATTTAGAAAATTTTTATATGTATAATTGCTTTTTTTTTAATTGTAACTATTTTCTCAAAACTCAGAATTGAAACTTGCCTTTTTATTTTAAGTTTTAATTCGATAGAAAATCTTTTACAAAAAGTCTAAATTTCGTGCCGCAGTGACAACTTTGAGAGAGAATTTATATTTATTGAAAAAATAACCAAATCTCAAAATTTTGACATCTAACGTTTATTGTAAAAAGCAAATAATCGACTTTCGTGCGCGAAACTTGAAAATTTTAGAAATTTCCAATTATTTTGGAAATATTAAAACTCAAATTTCTCTTTTTATAACTTCGGAATTTTTCACGAAATTTAAGTTGTTACTGTAGACTAGGAATTAAACCTTCAAATTTTTTAATTCAAAAATTCTATAACTCATTAATAGATACCGGATTCTAGGCAAAATCAAATAATTATAGTGGAACGGACTCTTATCTTCAAAAATTAAAATACAAATATTGTCCCTTGCAGTATTTTTTTGAAGATGATAGCTTTGCTACCGAAACGCGGTAGGGCAACCTTTTTTGTGTTTTTTAATCTTTCTTGGTTTTAGGGGACAAAATTTTTATTTCAACAATCAGATAAGGTAAAAAATTGAGCAAAATGTCAAATTAGGCAAAACCGAATAATTAAAAGAGGCACTAAAAAGGTAAAACACCCTAAAAAAATTACCAGGGTAAAATGCACAATTACCAAAAAAAACCTTTATTGAATATATAGACTTTTTCAAATTTTCGATTTTTCAAAATTTCAAATTTTTTCGAAATATTGTCCTTTAAATTTTTAATTTTTGGTAACCTTGACTTTTGTAAAATTTTAATCTATTTCAACGACATTAATTTTATTAACTGCAATTTTTTTGAAAATTACCTTTGAACGCCCCTTTTTTCTTATAAATAACTAGTATTTAGAATATTTCTATATGTATACTTGTTTTTTTTTAATTGTAACTATTTTCTCAAAATTCCGAATTAGCACTTAACTCTATTTTGAGTTTTAATTCGATAGAAAATCTTTCACAAAAAGTCCAAATTTCATGCCACAGTGACAACTTTGAGAGAGACTTTACATTTATTGAAAACATTTTAACTCAAATCTTAAAATTTTTACATCTAACTTTCATTGTAAAAAACAAATAATCGACTTTCGTGCACGACACTTGAAAATTTTGGAAATTTCCAATTATTTTGGAAATATTAAAACTCAAATTTCTCTATCTATAACTTCGGAATTTTTCACAAAATTTAAATTGTAACTGTAGACTAGGAATAAGAACTACAATTTTTTCAATTCGAAAATTCGATAACTCATAAATAGAGACCTGATTTTAGGCACAGTCATATAATTATGGTGGAACGGACTGGTGCTTGGTTATCTTCAAAAATTGAAATACAAATCTTGTCCCTTGCAGTATTTCTCTGAAGATGATAGCTTTGCTACCGAAACGCGGTAGGGCAACCTTTTTTGTGTTTTTTAATCTTTCTTGGTTCCAGGGGACAAGATTTGTATTTTAACAATCAGATAATGTAAAAAGTTGAGCAAAATGTCAAATTAGGCAAAACCAAATAGCTAAAAGAGGCCCTAAAAACGTAAAATACCCTAGAAAAATTAATAGGATAAAATGCACAATTACCAAAAAAAACCTTTATTGAATGTATAAACTTTTTCACATTTTCGAGTTTTCAATATTTCAAATCTTTTTCGAAATATTGTCCCTTAAAATTTTAATTTTTGTTAACCTTGAGTTTTGTAAAATTTTAATCTATTTCAACGACATTAATTTTATTAACTGCAATTTTTTTGAAAATTACCTTTGAACGCCCCTTTTTTCTTATAAATAACTAGTATTTAGGATATTTTTATGTGCATACCTGCTTTTTTTTAAATTGTAACTATTTTCTCAAAATTCCGAATTGAAACTTGACTTTATTTTGAGTTTTAATTCGATAGAAAAGCTTTCACAAAAAGTTCAAATTTCATACCAGTGACAACTTTGAGAGAGACTTTACATTTATTGAAAAAATTTCACCTCAAATCTTAAAATTTTTACACTAACGTTCATTGTAAAAAACAAATAATCGACTTCCGTGCACGACACTTGAAAATTTTGGAAATTTCCAATTATTTTGGAAATATTAAAACTCAAATTTCTCTTTCTATAACTTCGGAATTTTTCACAAAATTGAAATTGTAACTGTAGACTAGGAATTAGAACTTCAATTTTTTAAATTCGAAAATTCGATAACTCATAAATAGAGACCGGATTTTAGGCACAGTCATAAAATTATGGTGGAACGGACTGGTGCTTGGTTATTTTCAAAAATTGAAATACAAATCTTGTTTCTTGCAGTATTTCTCTGAAGATGATAGCTTTGCTACCGAAGCGCGGTAGGGCAACCTTTTTTGTGTTTTTTAATCTTTCTTGATTCCAGGGGTCAATATTTTGTATTTTAACAATCAGATAATGTAAAAAGTTGAGCAAAGTGTCAAATCAGGCAAAACCAAATAGCTAAAAGAGGCACTAAAAAGGTAAAATACCGTAAAAAAATTAATATGATAAAATGCACAATTACCAAAAAAACCTTTATTGAATGTATAGACTTTTTCACATTTTCGAGTTTTCAAAATTTCAAATCTTTTTCCAAATATTGTCCCTTAAAATTTTAATTTTTGTTAACCTCGACTTTTGTAAAACTTTAATCTATTTCAAAGACATTAATTTTTACCTGCATTTTTTTTTAAATTCCGAGGTTTTTAAAAACCCTCAGAGGTAATTGGAAGTCAAGAAAATATTTTTTACTCTAGAGAAAAACTAAAAATTCCATAAATTTATGTTAAGAAGAAACTGTTCTAAAAACATCTATAAAATATAAAATGAAATTTTTAATGAAAACAAACTTTGGAGAAAAAATCCAAATTTTAAAAAATAATATTTCAGCAAAGGCGAAAAGAATCAGATTACGACAAAAAAATTGAAATTTTTACTACGAAAATATTAGCGAATGTCAATTCTTTTAGAAATAAGTAAACTTTTTAGGAAAATTACTGACATTTCCATGATTATTTTAAAGAAAAGTCCATTTGGAAAAAGATTCAACTTTTTATTAAATTGAATTGTTAGTACAAAAAAAATCTAAATTAAAAGCAAATTATGTTTGCAGTTAAAAAAATCTAACAAAAAAATGAAATTGCAAAAAATCGACATAAAAATTTTTTATAGTCAGGAATGGATATTTTGAGAAATTAATTGCAATGTCCCAATTAAAATCGAAATTTGCACCATCTTTAGAAATAAGTAGATAATGTTTTCAAGAAAAAAGTGAAAACTTGGGGAAAACCAAGAAATTTCTATTAAAAATTTTGACTTTCTTTAAAAATTACGACTTTTTAAATATTTCGACTTCCACACTTTTTTAAACCAATTGTGAAAAAATGTTAACATTTAAGAATAACTCTTAGTAAAAAACAAGATTTACATTTAGAAAAGGTCACAGGTTCAAAAACAAAATGGAATTTTGTTAAAAAACCCAAACTTTCAAAATATTTAAAATTTTCGTAATACTCAAAATTTTGCTTAATAGATATTTTTTGATAAATGTTAGTAGTGTAACGAACTGTAGTTGTAAAAATTGTATTGGTAATTGTGTAGTGTGTGTCTTCAACTTGTCTACCATTTTTTAAGGTTGAGCCCTTCATTTTAGAAAATTTTGACTTTAATTATATACTTTTCAAATTTTTTTGTATTTAAAAGTTTTAATTTTTCAAAAATTTTAATTTTTTGTAGTTTTAGGCGTTTTTAAAGGCTTTTTTTCTGGTAATTAAAATTTTCTTCAATATTTACTCTTTTTAAAAATTTCGGCTTTTTTGTAAATTTGATTATTTCAAATTTACAATTTTTTTTAATTCAGTTTTTCTTTCAAAATTAAAAATTGGAAAAAAGTTTTACCTCGAAAAAAAATATCTGACATTAATTTTTGCACTATTTTATAAAGTTAGATTTTATTCAAAATCCAGGAATAAGAAAATTTCGAGTTTTTATTTTAGAGATTTTATGTTTCTCTATATTTTGATTTTTTGATTGAAAAGCCAATTTTTTTTATTTGTAACCTTCAATATCGAAATAATCCGGGATCCCAGAATTGACTAAATATAATCTCAAAATCCCGTTATTGAAAATAAGGACCGAGAACGAATTTCTAATCGGGTTTCAAATATTTAAATTTTAACCACCGTAAATTACACAGGCCCACAAAAAAAAAAAGTGGTGTGTGCTGGGTGTCGGACCCACATAGTCCGGCGTATTTTTTCCCGCTGAACACGAATCTGTGGTCTAAATTGGGGGTCAAACTGCTAAAAGTAGAGAAAAACCAAAAAAACCGATAAAAATCACGATCTCGTATTTTTTTCTGTATGATATTATCATCTTGCAGTTTCTACTTGTTTCTCTCTGTAATATCCAACCGTAATGTGCAAATACGTTAATTCACTACTTATTGTGTCTTATTTAAGTGTCACATAGATGATATTTTGTTTTTGACAAAAAATAAGGAAATGGTTAACTAAATCGGTACATTTACCGGCAGAAACCTGCTACTCCGGAATGATTGGACTACGATGACAACTGCCCTTTATCGGGATGTGTAGAATGATTCGCTAGTCAACATTTCGGCGTATCGAAGCCAGCGAAGGCGCGCTGTTTTGCAGGGAAGCGCTAGAATATGAGAATGATGCCGTAGTGTGTCCGACGACGAGTTGACATTGTCCTTGTCAAAGTCGGAAAGCCCTCATACTTAGGCCTAGGTATTCTAGCGTGCGGGGTTTATTTATTTCCATGGATTCTTCTACTGAAAATTTTGCTGGAACTTCTAGTACTCGTGGCAATCACAAATGTACTGGAAATCCCAATGCTTTTTGCTACGTTTGTGCAAAGTACATAGGGATAAAAAATACAAAGAAACTAACAGATCGTTTCGTGACTTTGTATGAAAAGTGCTTCAATATGAAAGTTTCCCTCGATCTCAAAAATTGGATACCCAATTTTGTTTGTGGCTCATGTTATAATATGATCAATAGATTTGAAAAGCACCAGGTCAAGGCGAATCTTAAATTTAAAACTCCAGCGATATGGAAAAAGCCACTTGATGCAAGTAATTGTTACTTTTGCACAACAAATGTCAACACTGTGGGCCGAATGCATAAGGATAAAATTTCTTATCCTTCTGTGTCAAGTGTTCAACAACCAGTTGCAAACTTCATAGAAGGTTTAGAAGATGACACGTCACAAGACAGTCTGACTAGTGGATTAGACACAATGGAAGTCGACGTCGATCCTGAAAATTCAGCTTTTATTGATAAAGAGTTTGATACTAGTAGTGAAAACATTTCTAGCGAATCTGAGGAAGAAGAGTTTTCGAGCAATGAAGAATACAGACCTATTGGTGAAGATCGGAAGCCGGAAAAATACGATCAAAAACATCTGAATGATTTATTCAGAGAGGCTAAACTCTCAAAAGAAGCGGCTGAAATATTGGCTTCGAATATGAAAAAGAGAAATCTATTGACAAAAGGTACTAAAGTTTCGTTTTATCGGAATCGAGAAGAAGCCTTCCGTAAATATTTTGAAAAAAATGAAGATTTACTTTATTGCACTGATGTAAAAGGACTTATCGATGAATTTAAGCCAAATTTATATGAGCCAGAAAATTGGCGGTTATTCATTGATTCGTCTCAACAGAGTCTTAAGGCAGTCCTTCTCCACAACACCAACAAATTCGCTCCTCTACCTTTAGCCCACTCCACTGTACTTAAAGAAGAGTATTCAAACCTCGAAGTTGTCCTAAAGAAAATAAAGTACGAAGAACATAAGTGGCAAGTATGTGGTGATTTAAAAATTTTGTCCATGATCCTTGGACAGCAATCTGGATTCACCAAATATCCATGCTATTTGTGTATGTTTGACAGTAGGGATCGAAAAAATCACTACGTAAAAAAAGAATGGCCTTTACGATCTTCATTTAAGGTTGGATCACATAATATAATAAAGAAACCGCTTGTTGATCCAGCCAAAATTCTCATTCCTCCTCTTCATATAAAACTTGGCTTAATTAAACAGTATGTCAAAGCTCTTGATAAAGATGGTGAATGTTTTACGTACCTGCGTACTGTGTTTAAAAAAAAATCTGATGCTAAACTAAGGGAAGGCATCTTCGATGGACCGGAAATCCGAAAGTTATTCAAAGATGAAGGGTTTGTTGCAGTCATGGATGACCAAGAAAAGGCATCGTGGTTAAGTTTCAAGGAAGTGTGTACCAAATTTTTAGGCAATACCAAGGATGCTGATTACAAAAGCATTGTGGCAAATATGATAAGAAATTTTCAGCATTCACGTTACCTAATGAATTTGAAAATGCACTTCCTTGATTCGCATCTTGACCAATTCCCGGAGAATAACGGAGACTTCAGTGAAGAGCAAGGAGAAAGATTTCACCAAGATCTCAAAGAGTTTGAACGGCGGTTTCAGGGACAGTGGGGAATAAATATGTTTGCAGATTACTGTTGGATGCTACACAGAGAAACTCAAGAAAAAGGAACAAAACGTAGCAGAAATCCACTTCACAAGTCATTTGAAGAAAAAAGGGTCAGGAAAAGACGAAAATTATAAGAATGATAATATCAAACAGAAAAAAATACGAGATCGTGATTTTTATCGGTTTTTTTTGGTTTTTCTCTACTTTTAGCAGTTTGACCCCCAATTTAGACCACAGATTCGTGTTCAGCGGGAAAAAATACGCCGGACTATGTGGGTCCGACACCCAGCACACACCACTTTTTTTTTTCTGGGCCTGTGTTATTGATGAGACGTCTATAAATTCAAATATTTTTAAACTGGGCCGAAGAAATGTTAAATAAAATTAATAAACACGTCTATACATGTTAAATTTTTTATTTTTAAGTACTTCTTCCTTACTATTGTAAGTACTTCTTTCTTATTATTCCTTGTTGGGTTTTACCCAAGGTTTAGGTATACATGACCACCACGACGGTGGTTTTCATCCTCTCTGTAAGCATCAAAGTAGATTTAAGGTTTAGTTTGTCGTTTAGATAAGTACTTGTAACTTTCAGTTAAGAGAGTAAACTTCTATATCAAAAAAGGGCGTTTCTCTTCCTTTTCGTGGGTTCAAGTCACTCTCCGTAAAGTCGTACTTTACATTCCCTTTCCATGTTATGCACTGCTGACGAGCTCAAATGAGAGCGAAAGATCGATGTCCAGTGCTACAACTCTTTTTTTACATTTTTTTATAAATTCTTTTTTTGACTGAGCAACTAGAAGAAATAAAATAATGTTTAATAAAACCCCTGTTATAGAGTTTATATCTAAAACATAACAAATCGATTTCTTAATTTAACAACCCTTGAAATTGCATAACTCTTTGTAACCTTGGATAGTTGAATACATAGATTTTTTTAACGGTACTTTAGACCGATTTGTTTTATTGCCTTTGTATATGTAATACTTAGCTAATTATTGATGGATCAATGCATAACCTAAATTCCCCGGATATAGAAATCTAAGCTTACATGGTAAATTTGATTAATAAATGCACCGGTAAATGGGCACGGTCTAAGGTGGAAAGTGTTTTTTTTTTTTAGAACATCATCCCTTGAGGAAGTAAAATAGTATAACATTTTCTAAAAAAAGAGTTACCTAATTTCACGCAGACGAAGTCGCTGGTAATAGATAGTTTATTAATAAAAATTTAAATATTTCCAAAGTGGGTCGCAGAAATGTTAGATAAAATTAATAAACATAATGTTTTCGACCACCATGAAAAACTAAACGAGTAATATAAAAACATTGGAACTTTAAAAAATTAGCCAAAATTTCCAGAAAAAAATACAATTATGATCTTGTAATTAAATATTTTTTCCAAAAAATACCATAATTTATGTTCCTGAATTTTCGGCTTCATAAATAGAAAAAGTGAAAGTTTAATCAATAGATCGGTAATTTATGTAAGAATCTCAAATTTAAACTCTAAATTCGGAGAGAAAAATATAAAATTTTGAGAAGAAATTTCAGATTAAAATTAAAATCCGTAAATGGTAAATTTCTAATTTAATTGAAGACAGAATTCATTAAAAAACGTTAAAGTTGGACATGAATTTTGACATAAAAAAAAACTTTGGAAAACTATTGTTATAATTTCTTTCTGAAATCGTTCGATGTCTCTTCCACAAATTCTACTTCAAATTTGGATTTTTTTAGAAGTCTCAACTTTTCTTCGACACAATTTTCTTCGATTTTTTTAAACTTCAACTATTTCCTATTTAATTAAAAGATTGCTGTTCAATTTTTACTTTTACTTAAAAATTTAAACAGCAAGCTAAGAAATTCGAGAATTTCATGTTATAAAAGTTCATTTTTTTTAAATTCGGCCACAAATTTCAATTTTTTTCGGTAACAAACTCTTTCAACCGAATTCGGAATTTGAAATCTAAACTTGATTTTTTTTAATTCAGAGGTTCCAAGTTAGGTCTAGAAAGCACTTTACACGATAGCTAGGCCACTGTTGAAAAAAACCCTACGATTTATAAATAATCTTAAAGATAGTCCAACCGTTAGATGTAGTTTCAAAATATTTAAGTAGGACATAAAATATACATTGAAAAAAGTCAATGTAGCAAACACATGTTACAAGAAAAAAGCACGCCATTAGGCGTAACGTTCCAAATTTTATTATTATGCGCACACGCGTCTTTGTTTCCGAAAGGATACCTCTAACCAACATCAAAGACAATGCTCAAAAGGGAAACACATTCGGCTCGAGAGCCTCCGAAAGGGCCGTTAAAACGTTGCCATTTTCGTCGCGCATTATGCAGCTGAAATCCAGAAATTTACGAGAGGAAAGGTCTCAATAAGAATCGCCTCGCAAAAAGTTATGACGCTGAAAGGTAACAGCCCAGGTGGTAATTTCAATTAAAGTGCTTGTCGGCGAGTTGAGGTTTCGAGGTAATAAATGGTAAATGTAAGAGTAATATCCTCTCAGTCGCCAGGTCGACACCTGAGAGTGTGCCATTTATCAGCCCCAATAACCCCACAGCGTACTATTTCACCCTTGAAAAGCTTTTCCTTGCTTGTGCTTTGGTTTTCATCACACTGAAATGTTTACCATACGCTGAAGTCTATCGTTTGCTTCTCAAGACTTAATTTTTTCTGAGTTGTGAGAACTTGTAAGATTAAGATCGATATTATTATAAGACTTGGGGGTTGCCCACGCCTTCGCGTACACAGACATTAAATGTTAAAATTTGTTTAACAACAATAATTGATAAAATAAAATAAATAGCACAAATATATCAACTATGTATTGATGAGAATTGATAGTATCTTTTAAGACTAACATTTTTTTTTATAGAATATTAATTTTAGTATCAAAATTTTGAGACTTACGTGACAATTAAGATTTTTTTTTTGGTGGAACGGACTGGTCCTTGGTTATCTTTAAAAAGTGAAATACAAATCTTGTCCCCTATTTCAGTTCTCAGCAGCTCATTTGGGGTATGGAATAATTGAGAAGTTAAGTGTGGCTCGACTTGTTTTGGAATTAGATCATAGGATAGATAATAATATTAAACAACCTTTGTTGTGTTTTTTAATCTTTCTTGGTTTCGGTGGACAAGATTTGTATTTCAGTTTGGAATATAAAATAAACTTTTCAAGATAGCTTTGGAATAAAAAACCTTTTTCAGCATCACACATTTCAAATAAAAAAATTATTTGGACCATACGTAATGGAGTCCTTCGGCGATAGAAACCCATTACGCACCTGTAAAGGCGTGAATAGCCTTCGGGCCACAGTCAACTTTGTCCCGCTCCCTTGTAGGATCCTGCCCTGAGCCATCCAATATGTTTCGATCAATTTAACATTCCAAAGCTCAAAACATCCCTTGTTGACTTTGTCCGCCCAAGGGCGCCAATAAATTATGTGACGCCTTGATAAATCGTCCAGAATAACTTTGCACCAAATCTGAGGCGTTTGATTTATTATGACACAAGGAGGTTATAACTGCACACTCATTAGAAGATGAATTTAATTTCAGTTCGCAGGCTGAAGCTTAGAGAATTTTGTCTTGAATCGTTGCTTGCTTCAGCCACGAGGAAAATTAAATATTTGTAGCATTATTAGTATATTTGCTTGAAATAATTATTGAAATAAACAGTATTACGTTTGAAATAGTGACGGCTGGCGTATAGGCACTATGGAACTGCAGCACTCCCAATTTCGCTTACGAATTTTTTTTTCAAAATTTTATTAACACTTTTCCTTACACAATTTTTTGTAGAAATTTTAAGTTTTTTCTGATTTCTTTTTATAGAAATTTTAAGTTTCTTTCACGAAGTTACGACATTTAAAAACCTATTTTATTTTTAATTTTGATCAAAACCACATTTTCAAAAACTAATTTTTGTAGAAGTTTTGAGAAAGAAATCAATATGTCGAGCAGGAATTAAAATGTTAAGAACTCAAATTTCTTTGAAAACATCAACATTTTGAAAAAATAATTACAATTTCAAGAAAAAATCTAAATCCAACTCTGCTCGTATTTTACTATTTCTATAAAAAATAAATTAATACGATATTTTTAAATTTTCACCTCAAATTTCAATTTTTTAAGGAAATTTTGATTTTTTTCTACAGACTCCATTTTTCTAAATATTTTAGAAAAAGAAATTTTTTCGAAATTTTGACTAAAGCACTGAACTGACAGTTTGACAATTTAAAGTTCATTTAACTTTGTAGTTTTGACAAAAAATGTTTGGAAAAAACCCTAAAAGCTCTACTAAAAATTTCAACATTTTGCGAAAAACATAAAATGTCTACTTTTTTGTAAAGATATTTCAAATTTTTTTCAAATTTCAATTTTTTCTTTAAGAAATTTTGATTTTTTTTTATGCAATTTGTGTT
Source organism: Dastarcus helophoroides (assembly GCA_028583605.1). NCBI lineage: Eukaryota > Metazoa > Arthropoda > Insecta > Coleoptera > Bothrideridae > Dastarcus > Dastarcus helophoroides. The sequence goes on from CM053328.1 coordinate 8,743,236, forward strand.
TTTCTCTTAACATTTTGTACAAAGAATTATTTTTATTTTGACTTTCCTGGAGATTTTGTCTCTAAAATATTTTTTATTAGAAATTTTGATTTCCCGCTAATTTGTTTTGGAAATTTAAGTTTTTTAACGAAACTTTAATATTTTAAAGTTCATTTTATTTTGTAATTTTGGTAGGAAAACTAACAATTTTTAAGTATAAGAATTTTTTTTATGTCGGATTTTCCTGGAGATTTTGTCTTTAAACTATTTTTTCTTAGAAATTTTGATTTCTCGCTAATTTGCTTTGGAAATTTAAACGTTTTTTAACGAAACTTTAATATTTTAAAGTTCATTTTATTTTGTAATTTTGATAAGAAACTGAAAATTATTAAGTATAAGTTTAGGGAAAATAAACTTCAAATCTGGCATAAAAATGAAAAAACTTTTGGAAAAATATTGAAACTTCAAGAAAAAGTGAACCTTGAAAATTTAAACCTTTTCTACAATTTAATATTTCTCTCAAAAGTTACTACTACTGTAGGACCAAGGAAAATTCTGAATCGGAATTTCCAATTTTTCTGGAAATGTTAAATTTATTCTTGATATTCTCAAGTTCGAATTTAATATTTAAATTTCGATAAAAAAAAGATCATAATTTAAAGATTAAACTCAGAATATCAAGAGTAAGCAAATCATATTTCTTGAAAAAGTTGTGATTTCTTATTAGTAAACAACATTTTTCAAAAAAATAACATTTTCTGAATTAAATAAAAAAAATTCAAATAAATTATTTGTCAAAAATATTCTTATAATTTTAACTTTTAAAGTGGGAGTTATTAAAATTTTTGGGAAAAAAAGTCAACATTTCTAGAAGAGTCCCAAAATTTCGAAATTAAAATTAATCAAAATGTTGAAAAAAATTCATTAACAATTTACTGTAGTAATTTAATTTTTTTCTAATAATTGTAAAGTTCCAGAGAAATTTCAAAAATGAAATATCCAGCTTGAAGCCAATTGTTTCTGATTGATTAAAATTTAAATGTTGGCAATTTATTTGTACATAAAATGTTAGCTTTTGTGGAAATTTATTTCAAAACTTTGCACAATTTTAAAAATAAAAATTTTGGGTATTAATTTTGTTAAATTGGAGTGTTGTTTCGAAAATTGTTGTCAAAGAATGTAAATTTAAAAAGAAAAACATTACCACTTTTAAAAAATAAAGCTAAAGTTATCAGAAAAGTCAAACTTTTAAAGAAAAGTCAAATTTTGAAAATTTTTGAAATTTTCATGGAAAGTCAAATTTTCAGACGAAAATAAGGATTTCCAAAAAAAATTTTAATTTTTAAAATGATCGACATTTACAATAATTTTTGGAATGTGAATAAAAGACGAAATTTTGGAAAAATATCGACATTTAAACTAAATTGTTTTTAATTAAATTTTCAAAGAGGGTGAATTTTTTGAATATTGGAGAAAACATAAAATTATCGAAGAGTTCAAAATTATTAAAAAAGTTGAAATTTTGAAAAAGTAAAATTTTGAAAAAAGTCGTAAATTTTCAATAGTTCAAGTTTAAAAAGAATATTTTCTTTTAATTCGAAGATTTAATCGGAAATGTTTAAAAAATGTATAAATAAAATTTTACAAAAGGTTTTAACTTTTTAAAAAAAGTCAAGTATTCAAAAACAGTCGAAATTTTGAAAAAAGTAAAAATTTTCAATGGTTCAAGTTTAAAAAGAATCTTTTCTTTTAATTCAAAGATTTAATTGAAAATGTTTAAAAAATGTTCAAATAAAATTTTAAAAAAAGTTAGAACTTTTCAAAAAGAAGTCAAGTATTCAAAACGAGTCGAAATTTTTAAAAAAATGTCGAAGTTTTGAAATAAAGTCGAAATTTTATGAAATATTAGTCGAAAGTTTTAATAAAAGGTTTTAAGGAATGTCTGACTCAAAAAAATCACAGTTTTTAAATGAAGGATCAATAGTTTGCAAAAAATGTCAAAATTTTGAAAATAGTTGAGATTAAAATAATAGTCAAACTTTTTAAATTTTTCAAAAATTTTAAATTTCGGAAAATGACTAAAATTTTGAAAAATTTGAACATTTGAAAAAGGCCGGAATTTTCAACACAGTGGGAATTAAAATAAGAAGTCAAAAATGTGCAGATTCACGAAAAGGTTAAAATTTTCAATAAAGAAAGTCGAAAGTTGTTGACAAGGCAAAAAATTTCAAAAGTCAAAAATTTACAAAAAAGAATTTTTCAAAAAGAAAAGATCAAAATTTATAGCAAAAATTAAAAAAATATCAAATTTTGCGAAAAATTTGGGAGTTTTTATCGAATTTACGAAATAATTCGAAATCTTAAAAAAGTTTAAATTTTGAATAGTTGTGAAATTTGCACTCGACTTTTCAGTAAAATTCAAAATTTTCGAAACTGGAATATTGAAAACAGGTGAATTATCGATAGATCCAAGTTTTCAAAATTTGAAATATTGAGAAGTTAAAATTTTGGAAAAAGTTTAAATGTCTGGTAGTTAAAATTTTGAATCAAAGTAAAACATTTTTTTAAAAAGTTGAAAGTTTAGGTCAAAAAATTTAAAATTTTTAAAAAATGTCAAACGTTTCATAAAATTTCTAAAATTTCAAAAAAATCGAAATTTTGAAAGAATTTTTAAAATTAAGGAGTAGCGGAATTCTCAACAAATAAAAACCAAAAAGTCATCTAAACTTTGCAAAAAAATTTGAAATTTTGAAAAATAGTTGACATTTAAATAAAAATCAGTCGAAATTACTAAGAATCGAAATGTTCAGTGAAAAAATTATCATTTTCCAAAAAAAAAATTATAAACCACAATGAAATTTAGAAAAAAGTCAAAAGGTCAAAAGTCCAGTTTTAAAAAAATTTACATTTTCGGAAATAGTAAGAATTTTCAAATAACAAAAATTAAAAAAAAATGTAATAATTAATTTTCAAATAAAATTACAAAAAAACAGAACACCGAAAAGTCTAAATATTTACGAAAATATAGAAATTTTTCAGAATATTTACAGTTTTTCAGAAAAATCAATACTTAAAAATAAAATAAGGTCGAGATTACAAGAAAAAAATCTAAATTTTGCACTACAGTCGAAATTTGGAAAAAAAACCAACTTTTCAAAAAACGCGACATTATCAACAAGTTTTTATTGTCAAATTTTCAAAGAAATTCAAAATTTTCGAAAAGTAACGTTTTGAAAATGTTGAAATTTTCAGTCGAATTCTTAAAAATTTTAAAGTGTTTAACATTGTCGCAGCACCCCCATTAGCTTTGGCTACGAGCCGCCACTGGTTTGGAATAACGCAAATTGTTAACTATGTGACTCTTTTGTTGTTAAGGATATATTAGACAAAGTAACATGAATTCAGGACGGCAAAATATACCGAGGATCTCTTTCAGGATAAGCATCTCTTACAACTTCCTCAAATAACAGGATTTCCCCCCAAGTGAATATGATTTTCCATTCTCAAGACCCAAATATCTGATATGTTTTAATTTATTACTCGTTCAGACATTTGTACCTTAAATAAACAATAAGATATTAAGACATAATCATAATCAATTTTTGAGGTCGCTATCGACATTTGTTGTTATGGGCTGAGGAAAGCGTTTTACTGCTGCTAACGTCTTTTCTTCAGAAGGTTGTACCATTTCGTTCTTTATTATAAATCCTAAGAAGTTTACCCTTTTCTTTAAGAACTGACACTTACCTATTTTGATCTTTAATCCGTAATCTTTTGTAACTTCCAAGACCATCTTTAATCACTGGATTCCTTCTTCAGTACCACTAGAAATTATTATGTCATCCATGCAAGGTATAGCTATCTGTTTCACTGAAAGTTTTCCAAAAATAAGACATATAATTTTCTAAAAAACCGCTAGGCTGTTACAAAGATCTAAAGGACATTTTAAAAATTCATATTGCGCATTGGGTGTAACCCAACTGTATCTTCCATTTTCTTCTTCAACAGAGGCATCCAGAAATCCGTTTCTTAAGGCTATTGTAGTAAAATTTTTTCCATTCTGTAGCTTGTTAGTACATCCTCGATTAGGGATAGAGGAAATCTATCTTTGTTAATATTTTTGTTCAAACTTCTAAAATCACAGCAACTCCTGGTGCGATCATCTTTCTTTTGGTCTTACTATCCTTTCTTCTAACCATTCTCCTATTTGTTTTTCAACCTATTCCATTTCCGGAGCTGAAAATCTTCTGGGTCTGTGGTATATGGGTTCTTCATTTTTTATTTAAACATCTGTCGGTTTTGTCTTCTCTGGTTTGTACCTTTCAATGACTTCTTTTAATTGAATACGATTTTCTTTAATGTAGAATAAATGAATGATGTCTTATTCCCATTAATTTTAATTTTCATTAAAAAGTTTATTTTTTTTTTTGAAAATTTTTACTTTTATTTCACTTAAATAAATATCGACTTGAAAAAGTATGTCAATGCCGATTATGCTTTTTTTAAAATTAGAAGCACCAACCGACAATACATGAATTTTTAAGGTTACATCTTCTTCACTAATAATAATGGTTTTCTAGAAAGACCTCAAGGTCAACCCTTTATTTGCTCCAATGTCTTTCAAAGAAATACGCGTCTTGTCAAGTGGAATATCTCCAAAATATGTATCATAAATGTCGCTTTCCATAGCACTAATGTCAGTTCCAGTTTCAAAAAGTGCTAACAATTGTATTCCATTAATTAGTTTTTCCTCCGTTTGTTTTTTTTTTAAGTTTATTCCACTCGCAAAGGGTAACCCCATTATGGCTTCAAAGCACTGCGAGTAGGATGCGGATATCAATTTTGGCTTTATTCGCAAATTTTGACATTGTTTCTTGACACTCTTGGAAGGACTTCGCTCATTTGAAATTTCAAGCCGATTTCTCAAAATTTTGCCTATTTCTCCAAATTTTTATATTTTTCGTAGCCTGAAATTTTCAATCTTATAGAATCAATCTTTCCAAAAATTTTGACTGGTTTTTTAAAGTTGGTTTTTCTCTCGAAATCTGTATTTTTATCTTAAAATTCGATATTTAATATTTCTGGGAGTTTTTTTTTTTAAGTTTAATCCATTCGCAAAGGGTAACCCCATTATGCTCTCAAAGTACTGCGAGTAGGATGCTAAAACAAGAATAGATGGCGATGAACCGCCTTCTTAAACAAGGATGGGTTGTAATTTTTGGAAAAAATTCCTTTTGGTAACGAGTTCCATAGCTAGGAAGTTCTATATAAAAAAGATTCTCCGCAGACAATTTTGGTATTGCTTCAATGGTTATCAGTGTTAATGAAGTATTTCGATCTTAGCCTTTAGACAAATTCTTGGGACAATTTTTTGCCATATGACCAAATTTTTGGCTGGTAAAACACTTTGTACATTTTTCTTTTTTCGGATAGTTGGTAGATTTATGACTTGTCGCTCTGCAATTAAAACAAAATAAATTCTAATAACTCTTGAGCTTTTCTTTTTCGTTGACTGCTCATTTGACCTCGACCATTCTTTTTCAAATTCGTGTTATGTCTTCTTTCACGATTATATGTGTCTTTATTTGATCGTACAATTTAAGTTTTACCTTAAAATTGGCAACATTTCTAGCTCCAGGTAGGATAATTTTATCTAACGTTTCATCGTATATCATCAATAATATTGTTACGGGCTTCTCGGTTCGAATTGATTACACGTGATGAATTATACCCACTTTACTCAACTTGGATCACCACAATTGACAATTAACTCACTCATCTGCCGTTTGTTTCGTTATCGCGGCCGCTTTCTCCTTATCAGATTCTTTTAGAAACTTTTTTTTATTTACTAAATTCTACAATTCTATTCTAAATTCTATTCCATCTATTTACATTGCGTTACACTGCCTCCCCCTTAGGAATGATCGTCCCGATCAGTTCCAATCAGTCACTTCGCCACTATATTTGCATAGTCTGTTCAGGTGTATCACTTTCATTTTACTCCTGGAGCTACGCTGGATCCTGTATACCAAATCGTTGATCCTCTTCAGCACTTTGTACGGCCCTTTCCAAGATGGCATAAACTTCGGAGAAACTCTTTTCTTTCGCTGAGGGTTGTATTGTATAGCGATACCAATTCACCTTCACTGAAACCGCCATGGTTGGCATTTATGTCATACTTTGTCTTCATGCGATCCGTCGTCAAGTTGATCTTCGTCCGCACAAGGGCATGCGTCTCCAATATCGCTTCCCTCAAGTCCTCTAAGAAACCTATCGTCCTCCCTGGGAATCTCCCTTGTTGATCCAAACACCAAGTCACACAGAAGTTGCAGTTCCCTCCCGAAGATCACTTTTGCCGGAGTCTGTCTTGTAGTTTCATGAGTTGCCGCTCGAAAGGCCATCAGAAACAGTGGTAGATGTCGGTCCTAGTCTGTCTGATGTTTGGAAACGACCTTCGAAAGATGTTCCTCTAAGGTCCTGTTAAATCTCTCCACCATTCCGTCAGACTGTGGATGAAGAGGTGTTGTTCAAGTTTTCCTTATTCCAAGAAGACGACACATCGCTTGGAAAACCCCCGATTCAAAGTTCCTTCCCTGGTCCGAGTGTAGTTCCAAGGGAACACTAAATCGACATATGAAGTTGTCCACAAGAACCCTTGCGACTGTGGTAGCTTCCTGGTTCGGGATGGCATAAGCTTCAGGCCATTTACTGAAATAATCCATGGCCACCAGGATGTACTTGTTGCCATCGTCTGAAGCTGGGAATGGTCCTGTCACATCGATTGCAATTCTTTCGAATGGAGCTTTCGCATTCATATTGCTTCAGGGCCCCTTTTGTTCTTGTACGAGGACTCTTGGATGCAGAGCAGGTGACACATTTCCGACACCACCGCTCGACGTCTTCCCGGCAGTTAACCCAATAGAACCGTTTTTGTACCTTCTCCAGGGGCCTTGTTCATCGCTAGATGTCCACCAGAGGTCCCATTGTGCACCTCCCACAAGACCTGTGGAATCTTCTCCTGAGGCACCACCAACTGCAAGTTGACGCGCTTTCCATCCGCACTTTCCCATGCTCTCTTCAGCACCCCGTCCTCTACCTGGAGAATTTCCATTGGGCCCACAAATTCTTAAGAGCCTGGACTTCTGTCGGAAACCTCTTGCCATTCAGGTCTATCTCCAGCTTCTTTCCATTCCAATATGGGTCCTGATAGCAGCGTCGCTCTTCTGTAGCTCCCGAAGACCTTCAACAGTCCATTTGTCTTCTGGTTGAACAGACGTTACCCCTATATTCACCATGTCCCCATGGTCCTCAACTCGTTTACAGTGTTTGCAATTCCCACAAGGTCATGCGACTTTATCTTGCTTGGCTACCGGTAATCTTCTTGGGGGTTGACGAATAAGGTGTTGCATCGCCGGTGTTAATTTTATGTCGGACTACGTCCGTCCTTCCTAGGATTTTGGGCCCTATCTGTAAAGGCATTGTGGTTTTTCTGTAGAAATGATTTAGCCAGAGCTGCTTCTTCCTTGGACAGGTGCTTCAAGTCCACTTCCAACTTGACTTGCCCAATCTTCGTTTCTTGTACTGGCGAAAATTTGTCATCCAAAGAGCTTATCAAGGCTACCCGGGTAGAGACTGCCAGAGTACTACCCTTCTAGATTGAGCGTGCTGTTGGAAACACGCTGGCAACTCTCACAGGTACCTTCTGAGATGATTTAACCAAGGATCTCGCCACTAGTAAATTCTTGGAAATGTCATAAGTCGGTTCCACTAATCCAACGCAGCAGCCCAAATCTCCTTGCATCTCAGCCTATAACCATCTTCTCGCTGCTTCCCTGCACCACAACTGTTTCGCAGGCAAACACTCTTACCTCCTTTGGGGTGTCCTTTTGTGTTGTTAGGACCAGCTCTTCATTTTCTGATTCTCAAAATCTTCTGCGCTGGGTCAAAAGTAAAGCCGTGTCGCCTAAATTACGTCCATCCCCAGAATCAGCTCGTCTTCGATATCTGCCATCAACACCCGATGTAAAATCCGTAGTTTTCCCGAGACCAATCATGACGTCTGCCTCTCCTATAATTGGCGCAGTATCTCCCGTAACTGTTCTGAGGACCATTCCTTGCGACAGTACCTTCGGTTGTGACGGTAGAATGTTCCTTCGATGCTAAAGTAACCATGGCGCCTGTGTCCACTGTTGCCTGTACATTCCTTCCATCTACGCCAGCTGCCACCACCAAACTTTTCATGGTCCTTTTTATCTGTTTGATAGGAAAGAGTTTTGGGGGCTCGTTGTTCGACACCAGTCAGTGAGTGCCCCTTTCCACTGGCTGATTTTAGTTTTCCTGCTGTGGGGCCTGTCGACTTCTTGGGGCTGATCTGCAGTCTTTCTTGAAGTGCCCCGGTCACAGTTGTAACATGTACTTCTGTTGGATCTGCCTTTGAAGAGTTCCCACCAGTTCCTGGATGCTCGCGTCAATTTTCTTCAAGTTAGTGCTCATGCTCCTGTCCGTTTTCTTCATGTTCGCATTCATTTCCTTTATGTTGGCGTTTATGTTCGCGAGATCAGGGTCATTCGTACCCTCTTCGATGTCGGATTTTTTTATTCTCCGTGACGCCCCTGGCTCTGAAACCTTGAAAGTAGCTTCGACCTCCAATGCTCTAATGAATTTTGTCATCTTACCCAGACATCTGTTTTTATTTAGAAATTAAATCTAGTTAAATAGGCAACATGATTCAATTGTCCTAAGTTACAAGTAGTAGGCAAAAAATTTAAATAGGACTGGTTGGGTCATAACAGTAATTGTTGTTAAATTACTTTGTCAGAATGTCAGAAGAGTTAGTACTCTAGGCATTGTTTTTAGTGTATTTTTTTATATTTTAGTATACTTGTATACAATAATAATATTAATAGTAAAGTAGTATTGGACCGTCGCTTCTAAACTCTAACTTACACGCAAACAAAGACTAGATAGTTTTAGCAGAAAGTTCGCACCCCCCCCCCCCAAAAAAAAAACCTGGTTACGGACCTTGACCAGTTTGCATCTTATGGGATCTTTTGACACGACTAATGACTTAGTTTTTTCAGTAGAGATTGACATATTGACATATTGTAGGTCTTGGCAGTTGCGTTGGATCGGTGTACAAGTCTTTGTAAGGTATCTTCGGTATCTGCGATTAATACCGCGTTGTCTGCATAACATAAAATCTTTAAATTCTTCTTATCCTTTCTCTATCCCTCCATAGTTTGAAACAATATCAGTTAATTTGTCCATTATCAAATTAAAGATCATTGGTCTAAGAGAATCGTCTTGTCGGATTCTCTCTTCGTTCGTATTTCCTTGGTCTGATCTCTTCCTGCTTGCACTCTGATTGTCATGTTTGTATACATGCTTTAGATTATTTGTATCAACTCCGGTGGGATCAAAATCATGGAATTTTAATATTTAACACAACTGGAAACTAACCAAAAAAAAACCGAATCCCACATACATATTGTTGCGCGTTATCGGTTCGAATGATTAATATGACGTGAATCGTAACCACTTTATTTCCAAACTGATGCCGGAACACTACAATTGTAATTCACTTAACATTGTTTAATTAACTAACTTATTCATCGACTAACTCACTAACTGAAGGAAAGTTAACCGGACCCACTATATATAGATCCCGTTTTGGATTCTAGAAGAATCCAGCAGATAAGGCTTATCGTTTGCCGAAATTTCTGAAGCACTTATCAGCAGTTTGATTTATTATCGCGACCGCTTCCCCTTATCAAATTTTCTATAAAATTCCCAATTAAACTTTATAATTACATTTTGTTTCATTATACTCAACCGGAAGATTTTCTGGTTAACTTTTATGACGAATAAATTTTTCGAAATGATTGTTGCTTCCCACTGAACGAATCCTGCCTATGTTCATGGAAAGGGGACCGTGGTGTTCCTGAAATTTTGAAAATGGTGCGTAACCTACAAAACGGTTAAAAAACCCTTCTGTTAGAGGTAAACTTATCACAGTTTTATTTTCAACCATCCGTAGAGGCTTATAACTCTAAAAGAAGATGTATCGATTGTATATAAATATTTGAATAAATGTTCCTATAAGTAAGTCTGTCCTGACACAAAGTCTTATATGTCGTAAACTTTTAGGAACATATATAAAACGTATTTAACCTTCTCCCGGCGAAATTGGACACATTCTACCTGACTTGATTCCCTTTCGCCACACGCGACTATGAATTATTTATTTACAAAGCGAAAATTCTCCCTCTCCGAGACTACAATAGTACCATTTTTACTTTCTAAATTGTGTGTTTGCATCAGATTCGGCAAAGTGGTTGGTAAATATGGCGCCGATTCGGACTATTTCGCACCATATTGTGAAAGGAAATGAAATTTGGCTTTTTACGCCAGAAGAGCGGCAAAAAGCTCATTTTCTGTTTTACGCATGGTTGTAATCTTGTATTACCCCTTGAAATGCGCGTTTTAGTAGCTTATTACACTCGAAACGCCGAGGTTTTTATTAAATTGCTTACGAATATGCAGAAATCTAGTTAAAAAATTTCGTTTCCAGCTTTTATTGTTGAGGCCTTTACGGGCGATGTCACGTTAGGCATTAATTCCGTGTAAACGATCGGAGTTAGTAAAGTTCCGTTGTGCTAAGCGAGTTTAAAATTCACCGCAGAATGTGTATGTATTATAAAACGGCTATCTCGTGGACAATTGGTCGCTGGGGTACCCTCTATAAAAAGGGAGGAGAGACCACAACTAATTACACAACATAATTAGGACGCTTTTCTAACCACAATGTTGGAAGTTCAACTGGTTCCACACCACGCTCTTCAGCAATAAGAGAACTTGCTTTAACTTCACTTCGTTGTTAGTTTATAATCTCTTTTATTCAAATTATGGATCTGTTAATTTTTAAGCCTAAACTGTGGCTATTTGGGGATTTAAGTATCATGGACGAAGTTCGGTCGTCCGATCTGATCTGTTTTATGATTACTATTATTTTTAAGTGAAAACTGTTAGCCGCGTTGAGCGATTTTTGATAGAGTAAAAATGATTTCGCGTCACCATCACATTAGTTTGCGTCACCAAAATGGTCTAATATTAACCAAGTATCTCTCTGAAAAGGACTAGCTTGGCTATCAAAACGCGTTAGAGCAACCTTCGTTGGTTTTTTTAATCTTTCTTGGTTTCAGGGAACAAGATTTGTTTTTAATTTTTAATATAAATCATATTGAAATACAAATCTTGTCCCCTGAAACTAAGACATATTGTTTTCAGGGGGACAAGATATGTATTTCAGTTTTTGAGGATAACCAAGGACCAGTCCGTTCCACCAAAATTAACCATATTATGCAGCTGTGAACAAGATGCCTAACAGAATTAAAATAGCCTGATAGTAACGCAATTTAGCGTGATGATCAAGTGAAATACAAGTTTTTACCCCAATCAAAAATTGCTAAAAGTTTCTACAGAAGTTTTAAATTCAAAAATGCGTGATCGGTAGCAGGGTTTGGACTGGCGACACTCGCGATTAGACAAGCAAGATACAGCTCGATTCTGACGGAAAATTCATGCCATATTTCGATAGCGAATTTAGGATAAAATATCAAATAAAAAAAATATTGGATAATAGAAACTTGATCTTTGGTCGAAACTCAAACGGAAACCAAATATCGACTACAACACCAATTATGGCCAAAACAGAAACTTAAGAAAAATGCATTCTTGAACACGTACAAACAAAAGAAAAACGTAATAGGTAGAAACAACGCAAATGTCTTCTTTTTGTTCTTCTTCTTCTTATTCTTCCTCCTCTTCTTCTTCTTCTTTTTCTTCTTCTTCTCCCCCTTCTTCTTCTTCTTCTCCTTCTTCTTCTTCTTTGTAATAGGACACTGTCCTGTTTGTCTTCAATTTGGAAGCTCCTGTGAGCTGGATGTCTAGCTCCCGAGCCAACGTTTGGGTGGTCTTCCTGGTGTTGGTGTTGGGTTTTTCAGTTAGGGTCGCAATGCAAGTGTTTACTAGTTACTCATATCTGTAACTCAGCTATGGAAAAACATAGTGAGACTAGGATTATGGCATTGGATATCTGAAAGGCTTTTGACAGAGTCTGGCACCGATCTCTTCTCGCCAAATTAACATCTTATGGTCTTTCACCTGGAATCTGTCATTTAATATCGAATTTTCTCGCTGACAGATCTCTTCAGATTGTCGTCGATGACACCTCATCCGAGACATTTACGATTAACGCAAAGGTGCCTCAGGGATCGGATCTGTCTCCTACTCTATTTCTGTTACACATAAACAATCTCTTATCCTTAACTTCCAATCCTATATACAGCTACGCATATGATAGTAACCTTGTGTCATCTTTTTGCTCCAACAAACCATTATCTATCGCTGCTTCACATAGATCGACTAAGGGCACAACAGATCGACATAGATCGACTAAGGGAACAGCAGATACAGATGATTAATTGAGATTATTCTGGAATGGAGTAAGAACAATTTGGTCGACTTCAACGCTTCAAAAACTCATGCCAGGGTTTTCTCTAAGAAAACATCAGGGAATAATGTAAAAAACATACTAATGGACGGTAAAATCCTTCCGATGGGATCTTATCTCTCTATTCCAGGAGTGAACGCGAGCCCTAACTTCTTTTGGAACGATCATGTGCGCGCCATTGCCACATCCGCCTCTCAGAAGCTGCTAGGCTTTCTGTTAAGAACTAAAAAGGACTTCACATCTCATTAGCTATTAACACTATACGAAGCTTAAGTTAGGCCAGCACTAGAATACTGTTCTTATGTTTGAAGTTTAGCCCCAAAACACACTTTAGCTCTCTTGGATTCAATTCAAAGAAGAGCGATTTACCCTATTGATGACAAAAGTCTGACCGATTCTCTTGAAACACCAGAGCACAGGCGTATGGTTGGTGACTTGCCTCTTTTCTACAAGTACTATCATGAAAGATGCTCGCAGAAACTAATAGGAGTGATCCCATCGAGGGCAAGATACTTGAGGCATACTAGACAGTCGGAGACAGCAAATTTCTGTGCGATTCAGCTTGACACAGTGAGGACTTCTGTCTACGGAGACTCTTTTTTTCTATAGAACTTCCAAGTTATGGAACTTGGTATCGAAAGTAATTTTTCCCAAAAATTACAATTTATCCTTGTTTAAGAAGGCGGTTCATCGCCATCTATCCTTGTTTCCGCATCCTACTCGCAGTTCTTTGAAAGCATATTGGGGTTGCCCCTTGCGAGTGGATTAAACTTTAAAAAAAAGTAGCTAAGTTGACCTTATCTTTATTTAAATTAAAAAAATTTTTTTCAAAAAACGTGAAGAATAAACCTATTCCTCTAACGGAACGAACGGACTCCGCAAATGGTGAGTGCTTCTAACTACCAAGCTGAATAGATTTCAGCAGTTAGGAACAGTAGTCACCAAGAGCATGTAAGTTCGACCCACAAGTGTAGTTCAATGCCGGAAGGGGTATTAGCCCTCGGAGTAGTTGTTTCTTGTGGATCGGGCTTCAAATATTTAAATTTTTAACACAGTAAATTTTTAACACAGTAAATTGATGATGAAACGTCTATTCATGTTAAAATTTCTTTATTTTTCTTTTTTATATATTTTAAAATTTTTTTATTTTTAAATATTTTTTCCTCATTGTTCCCTTTCCATGTTATGCACTGCTGACGAGCTCAAAAGAGAGCGAAACATCGATGTCCAGTGCTGCAATCTTTTTTATGTATTTTTTTACATTTTCCTAATTTATCAAAAAAAAAAAAAATTATTTTTTCCATATCTAATTTTTGATCTCCTATTTTTCATTATTCCTATTCTATGTAAAATAAACTAACCTCTTAATTTGTGAACTGTCTTGAAGTGACGTTTTCAATAAATTTAAATATCAGGTAGTCGCATTTCAAAAATTGTTTAGAAAATTGTCAACAAACCATAAAAATTTAAATATTGTCAAACTGGGCCGAAGAAATGTTAAATAAATTGAAAAAAACATAATATTTCCGGTCAATAAGGGTCTACCATGAAGAAGAAAATATCAATAAAAAGCTCAAACATTCAAGTTCAAAATCAATAGTTTTTAATTAAAATGAACATATTGGCAATATTTCATTTAAATTTTGATATTATTTCAATTTATTAATAATAAAATTCCGAGATTAGTCGTAAAATTTTGAGTTTTAATTTGAAATTTCATTAAATGCTCAAAATTTTGAAAAAAAGTGTAAAACTTTGAAGTATGTTACAAATAATTTTCAAAATTTTCACCTAATTCCGAAGATTACAAATTTTGCATATTTCCAAAATTTCTCTGCAAAAAGTTGAATAATCGTACTTTCATCAAAGTTTTAAATTTGTCTGACTTTTAAATTATTAAACTTTTTTTTTATACAGTTCGACTTTTTCTCAAAACTGGATGCTAAAATTTGAATTTTACTTTTACAAATTTTTAGTCTTTTGCAAAAAGTAGACTTTTTCTGAGAACACGTTGCTAAAGCTTGACATTTTTAAATTGAAACAAAGTATTCATAACTATTAAATTTAATTAACGAATGAAACATCAACATATACTAAAATTTCCACGATGTTTCTATAAATACTTGCTACGACCGGACCTGATTTCGCTTCTCAGCATCATCGACTGTTATATAACCGCGGGTGATGCTGAAAGGCGAACTAAAAAATCGTATTCATAATTATTAAACTTTATTAACGATTAAAACAACAACAGATATTAAATTTCCACGATGTTTCTATAACTACTTGCTACGACCGGACCTGATTTCGCTTCTCAGCATCATCGACCGTTATATAACCGCCGGTGATGCTGAAAGGCGAACTGAAAAATCGTATTCATAATTATTAAACTTTATTAACAATTAAAACAACAACAGATATTAAAAATTCCACGATGTTTTTATAAATATTTGGACCTGGTTTCCCTTTTCAGCATCATCGGCTGTTATATAACCGCCGGTGATGTTGAAAGGCGAACTGAAAAATCGTATTCATAATTATTAAACTTTATTGACGATTAAAACAACAACAGATATTAAAAATTCCAAGATATTTTTATAAATATTTGGACCTGGTTTCGCTTTTCAGCATCAGTCGACGGTTATGTAACCGCGAAACCAAGCCGGTCCTAGTAAATATTTATAAAAACTTCGTGGAATTTTTAATATCTATTGTTGGTTTAATCGTTAATTAAGTATAATAGTTGTAAATTTAAAGAATCCCATGTAGTAAGTGTAAGAAATGTTCAATTATTTAAATAACTGTACTTTAATGATAAATCTAAATTTCAAAGTCAAAATTTAGAGAGTAAGAAAATCAAAATTTTGGTAAAGTTTAGTTTTCATCCATGTTTTTTCCCGAATATTTGAAATTAAGTCAAAAATTTTGGCATAAGCACTTTAAAAAGCATCAATTTTACATAAATTAGGACTTTTTTTTGCAACATTTTCAAAATTCTGGGTTCAGAGCCTTAAATTTTTAAGATTTTTCTGTAAGATTCGACTTAAAACTCAAAACGTAGACCTTTTTCTGGAGACTTTAATTTGATTTTTTTAGATTTGTTTAAAGCGTGATTAAAGCTTGAAATCTATAAATAATTAATTCATTATTTCATTAATTTTTAGTTAAAAAGCAAATTTTTCAGAGCAAAAAGGAACAATTTGAATTTTCTACTCTAATATTAACATCAAAGGTCTTTATTGCCCATTTGATACCTATGAAAGTGTCAATTTTCGAGGTTAGCTTCCAGTCCCTAGGTCGATATTCTTCCCCAGGGCTGGACTCCTTCAGTGTGGTCTAATGGAGGCATCTCTTTGAAGCCCGGGAAATGTGTTCACAGTAAAAGCTTCAATGTATCCTTCACCATTTCCTATAATTGTCCAATGGTGTTTTCTAAATAGCTTGGTTGAGTAGGTTTATTTGTGGATAGGATGCTGGACTGTCTAGAAGCCTCATTGAGGTCTTCTATTCCCTAGCAGTACTTCTTCCAACTTTTATTTTTAGCGGCGTTTATAGCCTTGCTATATTTTTTCTGCAGGTGTCTGAGGGTAACCTATTAATTTTCCACCCTGTTGTTTCTTGCCTTATTGAAAGCCTTTCTTACCTTTGTCCTGAGTTTCACTAGGTCTTTAATCCACCAGCTGACTTCCGACTTCTGGTTTCTTTTCTTGACAGCGCAATTGTCCCCAAAGACCTTCTTAAGATTTTGTTGGATTACTCTAGCAGCTGTGTAAGCTGGAAGGGACGCGTTGCAACATACACTCTAGGGCAGCATTATACCCATTCCAGTTTGTAAGTCGAGGATTTCAACTTTGTTCTGTAATCCTTTCGTGACAGAGATCTAAATCTGTGGTCTGATCCAGAAGGCTCATATGAGACCTTTCAGATCTGGACCGCATCAACGACCTTCACTGTCGCCAGGGTTATGTCTATAATTTTCTGTCTTCTACAGTGCAGGAATGTAGGCTCATTACCTTGATCGAGTAAAATAAGGGGGGAATTTATGACGAGTTTCCCCTCTCTGGATAAGTAAATTTAAAAAAGTTTTGATCAATGGAAGGATCTTTTGCAGATATGCGTTTTGGTCATGGCAGAATACTTTGAACGTTATCAAAATTTGGTGTAAAAATATAAATAAATAATTGAATCAGTTTTTTGGCTTGAAATAGAAGAGACCTCAATGATGAGAGTCAAAAAATGAACACTCTAAGAACTTCTACGTGAATAAAGAATAATCCATATTCCGATCACCTTGTACGGAATATCCCCCTCAAAAACAAAATAATAAAAAAATCTAATGCCAGCAACACATCAATCGAAATCGGCTTTAAAATTACGTTTACTAAGCTGGAAATTCAATAATTGTCCATTTGAAGACAAATTGATTGGGTAAAACGGTAATTCCATCTGCATAGGCCGGATTACAAGGGATCAAATCCTCTGTCTCCATGAAATAAATCTCTAAATGACAAAACAACCCAACGTGCATCGTACTACGTTGAAAAGGGTCGTAGGTCAAGCGAGTCGACTGACTGTCTCTTACTGGGGTAGACAGTAGATGGGGCTAATGGGGTATTAGACGAGTTTGGAAGCGAACATGTGGGCAGCTACCTTCCGCTCACTTCACCGCAACCCCATTTGCTCTCTAATGAAGCGCCCATGACCTCGCGACCTAAGCAGCTGAGCCATTTGTCTTACTTCGTCGAACGGACCGAGCTCGAGGAAAAGCAAAACGATGAAAAGTGAGCGCCGCGATCATGCGGAAGCCCTAAGTTGAAAGAAATGACGACAGATGACGGCGATTACCGCCCCACTCGCGAATTTATCAGGAGGTGAAAACAAATGTGGACTTTCTCTCAATGACAGTACTGACGCGAACAAGGATTGGACGTGCTGTTTAGAACTTCGGTAGTAAAAACGAGAAAGTTATTGAACTGAAGTATACTATTGATCCGGCGCATCCACCATTTGAAAATTTCAATGTTTTCGTAAGAATTTCAATTTCTTACTGTTTTGACTTTTTTAAAATCCTTGAATTTTTTGAAAATGTCAACATTTGTTTAATGTGTTAATTTTGTAAATTTCCTATTATTTCTGAAAATGTAGCATGACTTTGAATTTTCGTTCAACTTGTATCCAAATCAATTTCTAATTTGTTTATTTCCCAACGTAAATTAGATCAATATAAAGTGAATAGTAATTCGAAAGTATGGGTTTATAGAAGGTTTATTGACGAATTGGTTACTCATTTCATAAAGATTTCAATGGTCTAACTAATAACATAGATTTCTGTAGTTGCGCCTAAACTAGTAATGTTATTGATGATAATTAGAAGCTACTGGTGGATTAAATTCGATGTCTTACTTCGTCACAAGAATAATTTCAAAGTTTGGTGGATGCACCAGAATTGCGACATAAGACCAAAACCGAAAACGTACTTAGGCTTCAGATTTCTATCGCAATCGATGGAAAAGTTTAATTTTCGTTAAAAATGTAGACTTTTTTCTGAAAATTTCGTTTTCTTCGAGATTTTGTTTCTTTTGTTTTTAATGTATTGACTTTCAAAATTTCAGTTTTTTCCAAAATTTCGATTATTTCAAAACCATAAATTTTACAAATTTTGGCTTTTCAGAAAGTTTTGGCATTTTCAAAATTTCGAAAATTTCAGGTTTCTTTGAAAACTTGAAAAATGAAAATTTTTGCTTATGACCATTTCTTTTTTTGGTTGAACGGACTGGTCCTTGGTTATCTTCGAAAATTAAAATACAAATACAAAAGGTTGTTATCATCTTCAGACAAGATAATAGCTTGGCTATCGAAACGCGTTAGAGCACACTTTGTTGTGTTTTTTAATCTTTCTTGATTTCAGGGAACAAGATTTGTATTTCAATGACCAATTTTTTTTAAAAAGGTAATTTTTTTTGCAAACTTCGATATTTATTTTATTAACGAGATATGTATATACTTTTTGGAAAATTTCAAAGTTTTCGTAAGAATTTCAATTTCTTACTCTTTCGACTTTTTTTTTAAATGTAAGGCTTTTGCTCCAATATTTTAAGTACTCCATATTACACCTATTTCCAAAATTTTAATCAAAAATTTAGGCTGATTTCGGAAGTATGAACTTATCTGGTAATTTTTTTTTAATATATGTTCATACATGTTTATTAATTTTATTTAACATTTGCTCTGTCCAGTTTGAAAATATTTAAATTTTTATTCTTTGTTGACAATATTCTAAAACAGTTTCTGAAATATGACTACGTGATATTTAAATTTATTTAAAACGTCACCTCATGACAGTGGACAAAATAGGGGGTTAGTTTATTTTACATAGAATAGAAAAAATGACAAATAGAAGAACGAAATTAGATATGAAAAAAAAAATTGTGTTGTTTTGATAAATTATGAAAATATAAAAATTACATAAAAAAGGTTGTAGCACTGGACATCGATGTTTTGCACTCATTTGAGCTCGTTAGCAGTGCTTAACATAGAAAGGGAACAATGAGGAAGAAATTCTTGAAAATAAAAATTTTAAAAATATATAAGAATATTTTTTTGGTAAAAATTTAAATATTTGATGCTCGATCCGGTCAAAAAGAGTTCACCATAAAGAATATATATATTTCGGCTTCGAAAATTTTGACTTTTATTAGAATATTGAAAACTCTCCAATTTTTGAGCATTCAGAATATATTTCAAAATTTTAGGTTTCTTGAAGAGTTCGAATTTTTTTGCTAATTTTTTTATATTTTCAGAATTCTTTAATTTTTTAATTCTAATGTAGACCTTTACAAAATTTTGAATATATTTTTCAGTTATAACTATACAGTTTCAAATTTTTGGAAAAATTTTTCTTTTTTTAAAAAATTAGCGTATTTTAACAATTTGAAGCTTTTTGAAATTTTGCCTTAATGTAAAATTTTTTTGAATATTTCGTCTATTTCTTAAAATTTTGAAAAATGTAAGATATTGAATAATATCAAAATTTTAATTAATTTTCAGTATTTCGGTTTTTTTCTGGAAGTTTTGGTTTTTCCTCAAACTCTTTTAGTATTTTTACTTTTCTTTTAAATAACCACCATTTAAAAATGTAACAGAAATTGAAATACAAATCTTGTGCCCTAAAACCAAGAAAAATTAAAAAAACACAACAGAGGTTGCTCTAACCCGTTTCATTAGCCAAGCTATCATCTTCAGAGAGATATCGCGTTAGAGCAACCTCTATTGTGTTTTTTAATATTTTTTGATTTCAGGGGACAAGATTTGTATTTTAATTTTTGAAGATAACCAAGGATCTGTCCGTTCAACCAAAAAAAAATTGCATTTTTAAAAAATTTTTACCTTTTATAAATGGTCGACTTTTCCGAAGTTCCAGCCTTTTTAAAAAGTTAACATTTATTAAAAATTATAACTTTTTAAAAATTCTGGTTCTTGCAGATTTTGTTTATTTTTTAACCATTTTTCAAAATTACAACTTTCCTTGCAAACTTACGATATTTTTCTGAAAATTTCGAATTGATTTGAAAATTTCGATTATTTAAGTCGTGATGTTTTTTAAAATGTCGATTTTTCATAATTACGAATTCACTGAATATTTCAACTTTTGTAATAATTTTAGCGTTTCGTCAACATAGAGACTCTTAAAAAAGTTTTTTGGTTTTACCAATTGGAGTTTTGCAAAAATTTCTGGATTTTGACATTTTATAAAATTCCGAATTCTTTAAATATTTTAACTTTGCTAATGATTTTAACGTTTCGTCAACATAGAGACTCTTAAAAAATTTTCTAATTTAAAAATTTAAAGGCATTTCAGCTTTATAAATTTTGATATTTTCCCAAAATTTTGATGATTTTGGAAAATAGTTCAGAATTTTTAAAATTTTATTAATGCTTGAAATTTCAAATAGAGAGATATCTCCCTGAAGATGATAGCTTGGCTATCGAATCGTGTAAGCAATCTTTGTTGTGTTTCAGGGGACAAGATTTGTATTTCAATTTTTAAAGATAACCAAGAACCAAGAAGAATATATATAAAAATTCGATTATATTACATTTTTAGAAATGTTGACTTGTCCCTCTAAATTGGCTTTCTTTTATACAGTACGAAGTTTTATTTTGCACGAAGGAACCAACCCACAAAAACAAAAAATTTCAATAGATAAGTTTTTTTTTGATAAAGTGTAAGTATAAATACATTTTTTGTACATATTTTGTCAAAAAATATTACCCAATATTCATAAATATTAAACGTAATTAACGATTAAAAAGCAAGAGATACTAAAAATTTCACAATGTTTCGATAAATATTTACTAACACCGGACCAGGTTTCGCATTACTGCATCATCCGCTTGTTATACCAGCAATAAGTAAGGGTTGGAAATATCAGTTAGTTATAATGTATTTATATCTACTGGTACTTTATAAATTAGTGACAGATTTGGCACGCATCTTCGAAATAAACAATAACAATGTTATTGTAGCCGGAGACCTTAATGCCAAAAACGTCGAGTGGGGCAGCAAAGCCAACAACAAAAACGGGAGGACACTTTAAAGGTTCACAGCACAGAACGGAATCGATGTAATGGCTCCAGAAGAATCAATCGATCATCATCTCGCCACAGGAATACCAGATGTCTTGAACGTTGCACTGATGAAGGATGTTCGATACACTGTTGAGTCAACATCAGTTAGTGAGCTCAGCTCGGACCACAACCCAGTGAATTATGACCATCGGAGATGATCGTGGACCCAAGCCTTCAGGGACCTGCAAGAAAGCAAACTGGACACAGTTCAGGGAGTTTCTAGCAGCAAAGTTGGAAGAGCCTGGAGAGATCAACACAAACGATGACATCAACGCAGCGGTGAAAGGACTGGAAATCACCATAACAGATTTAATTCTGGCAGTGACCAAAACTTTCCGGCGTATAGAAAGAAGGAAGACACTGCCAAATCACTTGATGGAGCTGATTAGAAGGAAAAATCGTACCAGAAAGAGAGCAAGACGGATCCAATCTGCAAGCAGATAAGGCGGAAGTCAATAGGATCATCCACGAGCTTAGGTATAAGCTCCGAGAGCACCAAATTTTTAAGTGTCAGGAACACCTTAGAAATTGCAACCTCGAAACTCCATCAAATCTCTGGCGCACAGCCAAAGCTCTAAGAGGAGATAAGAAACCTATGTCACCGATACACGGACCTCAAGGAATGGCTTACTCAGATCAGGATAAGGCCGCAGCTTTCGCTGAGACCTTTGAACGTCACTGTCAGGCCACACTTGAAGAAGTGGACTTAGACTTCGTAGAGGAGGTGAAAGAAGGGGTTTAAGTTCTTAAGAAGGAAGTGTTGGAAGAAGACGACCTCATTCAATCGATTAACGAGGAGGAAATCTAAAGCTTTCTGCTTAAGCTAAACGTCAAAAAGTCTCCAGGTCCAGACGAAATTCCAAACCAAGCTCTGAAGTCTTTTTCGGACCAAGCTGTCAAATACTTTAAAGCAATAGTCAATTCCATGTTTGAGTACCGGTATTTTCCCACAAGATGGAAGACTGCAAACGTTATCTTCATTCCTAAATTAGGTAAGGATGGGAAATTTTCCCAAAATTACAGGCCAATCAGCCTCTTATCCAACTTGGGTAAGTTGGTGGAAAGGATTTTGAGGAAGCGTCTGCAGAATACTATCAGCGATCGCAACATCATTCCTAAGGAACAATTTGGGTTCCAACCTATGCATTTTACCTCAGACCAGCTGCCGAGAGTGGTTGAAACAATCACTCAACGCATAAACTGAAACCAGGTAGTTAATGCTATATTTTTCGATATCTCCGAGGCATTTGACACAGTTTGGCTCCAAAGACTAGTCTACAAGATGCACCAGTTTGGAATACCTCTAACAACGGTTTAAATGGTAAGCTCGTACCTGGACCAGCGCTCATTCAGAGCAAAGGTGGGACGGGAGCTATCAAACCAGTTTAGGCTACAGTATAAGGTGCCTCGAGGCTCCTCCTTGTCACCTCTGCTGTATTTTCTGTTCACAGCAGACATCCCTAGAACCAATCCAACAATCGATCATACCTTATTGGCAACTTATGCAGACGACATAGCATTGGTGGCGTACTCTTACAGTCCAGAGTTGCTTACCAGACGACTTCAGGAGGCAACAGACAGTCTACTAGATAACTTCGGTCAATGGAGAATCCAAGTCAACGCAGACAAGACCCAAGCAGTCTTTTTCATTAGAGAAAGACTCCAACCATATGGACATGTAAATGTTCATGGGCAAAACGTCGACTGGAGACTTCAGGCAAAGTATCTAGGTGTGATTCTTGATGAAATACTTACACTCCAGGCACACATCGATTATGCAGTGTCCAAAGCCAAAATGCTGAAGGGACTGCTGCAAGTGATGATTGGTAGAAATAGTAACCTATCCATTAGACGTAAAGTGTTACTCTACAAATCAATCATAAGACCAGCAATGACCTATGCATCTGTAGCTTGGTCACGACGGATAATCAGATGAAGAAACTCCAGGTGCTACAGAACGTCTTTTTAAGACAAGCCATGGATGCTCCATGGTTTGTGAGAAACAATCAACTCCAAAGGGAAGCTAAACTACCTTTGTTAAGAGATTTTTTTAGGGAAATTAATTCCAGGGTGATGGTGAGAGCGAAAACAAATCCCAACGAACTAGTTCGATAGGTAGTCGATTACGATCCAAACGTCCCAACCAGGATTAGGAGACCAAGGATGGTCCTCTAGGCTACGACTTCCATTTCGGAAATTTTTATTTTGTTTGTTTCTTATGTTTCAGGCAAAAGAGCTTACAATAATGCTCCAGCACTATTGTACTGTTCCGACGGAGAGATTGGGGGCCAAGGGCCCGGCCCGAAGAAGTAGGGGTTTTTAGTCGGTACCCGTAGTTTAAGCAGAAGTCCGACACTATCTGGGTACCTTCCCAGATGGCTTTAACGAATGTTTTCCTGCTTTAAAAAAAAACTATCGACAATTCAATAACTTTTTTTTTGGGGGGAGGTTACATTCTACAAAAAGTTGTCCAATTATAACTTGCTACAAAAAATTTTCATTCAAAAATGTGTTGTTTTTAACTATGACAATTAAGATAAAATAGTTTAAACTCATTCTCAGAAAAGGTTGAAATTTTAAGCTGAAAATATCGAAAATTTAAAGCAACCGAGGTTTTAATAAGAAAACTTTCTCATCTTTTCTTAAAAAGTTGCGAGGAAGAAATTTATTTTCGAAGTAAAAATATCTCAAACGAAATTGAAATTAAAATGTTTATTTATCCATTCGCCTTGCAAAATTTTACGATTTACACAAGGAAAATGTCCTGGAAGAACATATTTAAAATATATTAGCAACCTAATTTTTTTTTAAAAAGGGGTCCACACTTTTTCGTAGAAGTATGTATTAATTTACAAGGTTCTATGAAGCCCACAGATGAAAGTTGAACAATTTCTAGGTCAAACATGATCGTTAAAATGCATGGTCTGTCACCAGTGATGGGAAATTTCTCCATTTTATAAGTTCAGGTATAAAAAGCTTTCGAATTCCTGCAGGAATCCCGTTTGAGACAGAACCTGTTATCCCGATGATGTCAAAGGGAGTATGTGGAGCGTTTAAGGGCGGGTTAGAACGTATGTTTACGTCGTCGTAGTCGAAGGCAAGATGGAAAACACAATCTGGGGGCTCTATTCCTAAACCTTTACACGCCACGTACTGTAATCATGGTTCCATCAATCTGCTACACATCGAACTTTCGGAAGCGATTGATTGCTGTTTGTAGCCTAAACTTTGATCATGGCTCCCATTATCCGATACCTTTTAATCCCCTCCAATTTATTTAATTAGTTGCCCGGTTGATTGATAATAATTAGAGCTGGATTGCGTTTTACTGCCATTAAGTATCTACACTACTACGAATCGATGATACATATGAATGCATATGCGAAAATTAAACTAAAAATATGCAAATTTCATCAACAATTTTTGACTGTAGATTCAGGATTACAAATAGATAGGTTTCACAGAAAAGTTTTATAAACAATATTTAGTTTCCGAATTATAAGTTTTCAAATCTGTCGAGAAAAAAGAAATTAATAACTCCACAACTCACCGTATCGTTCGTGTAGAAATATGAAATTTACGT
The DNA here is from genome assembly GCA_028583605.1 of Dastarcus helophoroides. Classification (NCBI taxonomy): domain Eukaryota; kingdom Metazoa; phylum Arthropoda; class Insecta; order Coleoptera; family Bothrideridae; genus Dastarcus; species Dastarcus helophoroides. Next base: position 8,767,937 of record CM053328.1, read on the forward strand.
TTAGACTACAGTTTCTTAACTTGACATGAATCCCCAAGGGGTCCGTTATCATAAGTGTCTGGGGTCAATCTTGTTCTCGAAATTTGGATCTTTTTTTTGAAACTTTGGGTTTTTGAAACTTTCCATTTTTACCTTAGAAATCATTTTTTTCTCGAAGTTTAATATTTTTCCGAAAACCCGTTTTGTGTTTTCGAAATTTTGCTCATCACAAAATCTGATTCTTCATGTTTCGGAAAATCTAAGTTTTTCCAAAAAAAATGTTTTTGCCCAAAATGTAATTGAGTGGAGATGCAGAAGATAGTTAGATATTTTGAAAACATCGATGTATCGTTTGTAAACATCGATGTTACAACATCGACGCTAAAGCAAAAAAAAAATCGATACATCGTTCAGTTTATAAACAATGTTAGAAAAATCGATGTATCGCATTGCGATAGAATTAGTGTCATTTGTTGCATAGAATTGAAGAAACAAACGACCACTAGTGATCCGGTGGCAGCAACGTATATTTAACAAATTGATGCCACAGATATACAAACAGTATAATTATGTGAAAATTAATAGTTAAGATGTTTTTCATATGCAATCACTAAAAATGCCCAAATTTTGAAAGAAAAATGTAAATTTTTAAAAAAGTTTTGTATTAACTTTTAAAATTCGAAAATATAAACAAGATTCTCTAAAATTTCGATTTTAAATTCACAATTATTTATTGTTGCGCGTTATCGGTTCGAAGAATAATAGGCCGTGAATTGTAACCACTTTATTTCCAAACTGAACTCGGAACACTACAATTGTAATTCACTTACTGTTTAATTAAGCAAATTATTTATTAACTAACTCACTCCCCCTGAGGAAAAAGCCTTATATAGCCTTATATAGGTCCCGCTTCGGGTTCTAGAAGGAACGAGCAGATAAGACTTATTGTTTGTCGAAATTGCTGGGATGCCTATCTGTCGTTTGATTTATTATCCCGGCCGCTTCCCTTTATCAAATTTTCTAGAAAATTCCTAGCTAAATTTTATAAGTACACTTCGTTACATTATTATGTATTTAAAATTTTTTATTTTAAATTTTGAACCAAAAATAAAATTCTTATCTTTATGTATATTTCTAGTTTAAACTTCAAATTTTCAGTTCCATGAAGACAACTTTCTTTACATAAATTTCCTTTTTTTCGAACCTATAGTTTTTTTAATTTCGTATTTTAATTCAAAATCTCTAGAAAAAAATGAAGAATTTTAAAAAAAATATTTTTAAAAATATACCAATTTTAAAGTTAATAAAAATTTCCAAATTAAAACCAGAAATAGAATTCTCAAAATTTCAAGCCTAATTTCCGAATGTGGAATATTTCAGGAGTTGTCAGTTTTTGAGTAAGCAAATCTTAATACCTACCATACAACCAGAAATTAGAAATTTTCATCAAAATTTCGTATTTAAATTTGAAAATTGCGAATTTTTTAATTCCAAATTTTCTAAGAAACCATAAATCTTTCCTAAAATTTTGATTTTATTTTTATACATTTTAGTTTTTACCCCAAATCCGAACTTCAATTTTAAATTTTTATCGAAAATTTGAACATTTTTTATAAATATTTAAAATCAAAGTAAACATTTTTAGAATTTTAAGTTTAACTTTAAAATGTTTAAGTTTTTCTCCAATGTATATCCGTAACTTCGAACTCAAAACACTTTTTTACAAAATTCGGGAAACTCGACTTTTTAATGAAGATTTAAACTTTTTATAAAAATGTCGATATTATTCAAAATTTCGACTATTAAAAATTTTGATATTTTCTCAGAATTCATCTGCTTTTCAAAATTTCGATTTTTTTGAAAATTTGGAATTTTTTGACAATTTCGTTTTTTAAAATATTTTATCTCTTTTTGAAAATTCAGTAGCACTTCAAAAATTTTTGAAACTGGGAAATTTGGCCTGACCGTTTTCAAAAATTCGAATTTTTTCAAAATTTCGTTTTTTTTTGAAAATTGGAATGTATTTTGAAAATTTTGGTTTTTATGAAAATCTCAACAATTTTCAAAAATTCGAATCCTAATTTCTTGGAAATGTTAATTGCTTTTTAAAAACTTTTTTTGGCTTTTCTAAAAATTTTGACTTTAAAAAATCTCCTTATTTTTAAAAAATCCATCTGTAATTTTCGAGTTTTTGTTTAATATTTCGATGTTTTTCAATTGTCGATTATTTTTTTTTTTAATTCTGACTATTCTAAGAGTTCAACTCTTTTAAAAATACATTTTTAAAATTTTTCCAACATTTGACTTTTATGTTTTTTCAATTTATTTAACATTTCTTCGGCCCAGTTTGCAAATATTTAAATTTTTATTTCTAAACTGGGCCGAAGAAATGTTAAATAAATTGAAAAAAACATAATATTTCCGGTCAATAAGGGTCTACCATGAAGAATTTGACTTTTAATTTCTTGAAAATGTTAATTTCTTTTTAAAAATTGTTTATGGCTTTTTTAAAAATTTGGACATTTATAAAATCTTTTTTTAAATTGTAATTTTCGAATTTTTTATGAAAATTCGGATGTTTTTTAATTGTCGATTATTTTTTTAATTCTGACTTTAATTTCAACTCTTTTGAAAATCCAAATATTTTCAAATCACATTTTTTAAAATCTCATCTATTTTTGAAATTTTTGGCCATTTCTTAAAATTTAGAATTTTGTTTTTTAAATCCCTACTTGTTTAGAATCACATTAAAATTAAAAGAGAACGACTTTTAAAAAAGTTTGGTTTTTTGGAAATTTCGTTTGTTAATACAAAAATTTAAATTTGTTTTTTAAATTTCAGCAACTTTTAAAATTTCTAAATTGTCTTGAAAATTGTGGCTGTTTTTTAAATCTTGATTTTCTTTTTGAACATTTCGATATTTTTCAATTTTTGACATTATATCAAAATTTTGTCCTTTTGAAATAATTGGTTTTTTTTCGAAAATTTTTACATTTTTTAAAAATCTTCACCTTCGTCAAAATTACGATTTAGCTTCAAATGACTTCAAAAATTTCACATTTTTTTTAAAACTGGATTTTTTCAAATTTCTTTCAAAATGTTAACTTTTTATTAAAATCTTGATATTTTTCATAATTTTGACTATGACAATTTTATTTCAAAATTGATCTGTTAAAATTTAGACTTTTTCAAATGGAGATCTTTTCAAAATTTCGTTTTTTAAAAAATTTTGAATTCTATTGAAATTCTTTTTAAATTAGTGCGACTTTCCGACTTTTAAAAAGTTAAGCATCCTTTACAAAATGTTGCTGACTTTCTTAAAGAATTTTATTGCAACTTTTCCTAAAAAACCAGATGTTTGTTGAAAATTTTATTGTTTAAGAAAATTTCGACATTCAAAATTCAACCTTTTTTTAAAGTTTCCCAAAATGTTAAGTTCTTTTTCAAATTGTCTTGAAAATTTTGACCTTTTTCGAAATTTCGGTTTTCATTTTGAATATTCCGATATTTTTCAATTTTAAACATATCAAAATTTTGTCCTCTTGAAATATTGGTTTTTTTTGAAAATTTTCAACTTTTTTAAAAATCTTTACTTTGGTCAAAATTATGATTTATCTTGAAATGACTTCAAAAATTTCACATTATTTTTAATTGGATTTTTTCAAATTTCTTTTAAAATGTTATGTTTTTATAGAAATGTTGATATTTTTCTTAATTTTGACTATTAAAATTTTGATTTAAAATTGATGTGTTAAAATTTACTCTTTCAAAAAGAAATTTTTTGAAAATTTCGTTTTTTAAAAGAATTTCACTTCTTTTAAAATTCTTTTAAATTAGTGAGACTGTCAGACTTTTATAAAGTTTAGTATTTTTACAAAATTTTATTGACTTTTTTAAGGAGTTTTATTGCAACTCTTTTTGAAAAACCAGATCTTTGTTGAAAATTTTATTATTTAAGAAAATTTCAGCATCAAAATTCAAGGTTTTTTAAAATTTTTCCAAAATTTAAGTTCTTTTTCGAAATCTTGGCTTTTTTAAAAATTTTAACATTTTAAAATTCGTTTATTTTCAAAATTGCAAAATTTTGTATTAAACCAATTACCTTTATAAATTTTAGTTTTTCTCGAAATTTTCAAGTTTCTCTCAAATCCTGGGTTTAATCTTGCTTTTTTATCTAATATTTGAAGCATTTTTTATAAAATATTTGAGATTAAAGGGAGAATTTTTTAAATTTTTAGTTTAACTTAGAAATGTTGAAGTTTTTCTCCAACGTAGGGCTGTAGTCTGGAAATGTCTATTCTTTTTAAAATACCCCGATTTTTTTAATATTTTGACCTTTCTAGAAATATATGAATTCTTTTGAAAATTTGGACTTCTTTGAAAATTTCGAGGCTTCTTATGATTTTAATTCAAATATTTCTCTTTTTGTTTTATTTTTGCCCTTAAGTAGAAATATAGCATTTCTGAAAATTTCGACATTTTTCGAAAATTCATCTTTTTCAAAATTTTGAAAATTTTTCGTACTTTTGAATGTTTTCAAAATTTTGTTTTTTATAAAATGTTGACATTTTTTAGATTTTTGTACTTATTGGAAAGTTGTGGCTTCAAATTTCTGATCATTTTTCAATATTTCGATTTTTTCAAAAATTAGATACAAATATTTTCAAAACATAGTTATTTTGAAAATTTTGAATTTTTTTATAAATTTCTTATAAAAATTCCGATCTTTTTCAAAATTTCAACTTGTTCCAAAATTTTAACCTTTTTGAATATTTCGACTCTTCAGAACTTTGACTTTTCTAAAAATTTAGAATTTTTTGAATATCCCAAGTTGCATTTCAAAATCTGTTTATCAAAATTTTGAAAATTCTTCACAATTTTTGAATTATTGTGAACATATTGTTTTTAAATATTTTGGATTCTTTTGAAAATTACGTTGTCTTTTTTGGATTTTGAATTTTTCGGAAAGTTTTGATTTGTTTATATTTTTCTTGAAATTTTTAACTATACTTCAGTAGTTCGATGGTTTTAAAAATTGAATGTACATTTTTTCTAAACTTAATTTTTTTGAATATTTTAATTATTTTTGAAAAAATGTTAGCTTTTTGAATTGACATTTCTCAAAATTTCATCTTTTTACATTCTAACTTTTTTGTAAACTTTTTAAAATTTTGATTTTTCTAAAAATTTGGAATTTTATGGAAATCTCGTCTTATTTTTTATACTTTAAATAAAACATTTTGTCTACTTTTTGTTGGTGAAAAATTTCAATAATTCTGGAAATAAATCCTATTTTTTAGAAATGAAAAAAGTCAAAATTCAGAAATGGCTAAATTTCAAGGAAAAAAGCCGAATATGGGAAAGAAGCAAGGAAAAAAGTGACAAATTTTGAACATAATGCTTCTCAAAATTTTAAGTTATTTTTCAAAATATTTTTTAAAAATTTTTGACATTTTTGCAATTTGCCTATTTTTCAAAATTCTAAAATTTTTCATTAAACCAAATTTTATTTGTATAAATTTTAGTTTTTCTCGAAATTTCAAGTTTTTCTTTAACTCCTTGCTTTTTTATCTAATTTTTTTTTAAATTTTAATTTTCAAACGTAATTTTTGCTTCAAATACCGTAGATTTTGTTTTTAAATGAAAATTTTGAGGAAAAAAAAATATAGGTTTAAATTCGAAAAGAAAATAATTTTCATTTCATAACACATAATTAAAAAAAGTGGTGGCAGAAAAGCCATCAATTTGAAAAAAAAAATGTTTTATATGCCTGGGGCTTAAAGGCAAATCTTCAAGTTTTTGCTAGTAATTTTGACTTTAATCTTAAAACATCAACTTTTTTCTCGAAATTCCAAGATTAAAGTCAAAAATTCAACTTTAATTTCGACTTTAATGTACAAATTTCGAGAAAAAAGTCGACATTTTGCCTAACCTAAGTAATGTGTTTACATACAGTTTGAGATTCAATTAAAAATTTTAACTTTAATCTCGAAATTTCTAGAAAAACGTCGAAAATTTTGAAAAGGCGAAATTTCAAAATGACGAAATTTCAAAATTTGAAATACAAATGTTGTTTCCTTAAACCAAGAAGGATTAAAAAATACAACAAAGGTTGCTCTAACGCGTTTCGACAGCCAAGCTATCATCTTCAGAGAGATAGTGATAGAGATAGTATCTATGTGAAGACGATATCTTGGCTGTCGAAAGACGATAGCTTGGCTGTCGAAACGCGTTAGGGCAACCTTTGTTGTGTTTTTTAATCCTTCTTGGTTTAAGGGGACAAGATTTGTATTTCAATTTTTAAAGATAACCAAGGACCATCCGTTCCACTAAAATTATGACGAAATTTCTAAGAAAATTCGAATTTTCGTGAAAAAAGTCGAATCTTCAAGATTAAGAGTCGAAATTTTAGATGTAATTTCGAATTTAAAAAAATATTCTTTTTAAATTACTGTCCTTTCTACACCTTCCTAATTTTAAGTTTTTAATCTCACAATTAAATATTTAAAAAACATCAGAAAAACATCGATGTATCGTTACCGAATACCGATGTTTGAGACATGGATGTTTTATTAAAAAAAATATCGATATTTAAATATCGATGTTTTTTTGAACGATGTTTCATCCCTATGTTTGTGCGATATTTCAATTTTTTCTTGAAATATCATTTTTGTTGTTGAAACTCGACTTATGCTTTTGAAATTTCTACTTTTTCTCAAAATTCGTTTATTTTTTCAAGACTGTATTGAAATTTTAATAAAAATTGTTTGGAATAACATTTTTACGAAATTTAGAAAAAAATATTTCTTGTTAATTCCATTTTGACAATTTTTAATATCTGTTGTTGTTTTAATCGTTAATAAAGTTTAATAGTTATGAATTCCATTTTGTCAAAATGTATATAAAAGTGAAAATTCTGAGAAAAAAATATTTAGAAATTGTTATTTTTTTTGGTCTTAATTCGATTTACTGTAGAAATTGTCTTTTCTCACAAAAATCGACTATTGGAGATTTTGACAATTTTCGAAGTTTTTGAAAAGTTCACTTTTTATTTTAAATTTGATGTTCTGAACTTTTTTCCAGAGTTAAGTTCTCCTTTCGAAATTTTGACCTTTAATCTGGAAATTCGATCTCTCCAGTCCATGTAGTTAAGTGAAAATATGCTTTGCTTTTTTGAGCCATCAATTTTTCAGTATCTGTTGCCTTTGGTAGTTGCTGGCTATAAAAAGGTTATGAAAGTCTCTTCTAGATTTAAAAAATACAAAAAGCATTTTAGATAAGTTATTATTTTTCTTTTTTCTGACAACATATTATCTCGTTTGGCTTCCAAAGCAATCAATTCGAGAACTGATACGATGCTATTAAATTCCATATTTTCAACCCGGAAAATATACATTTTTATTGTCAACTTTTTTGATGAAAAACACCTGATCTTCGCCGCTACAAGAAAGTTAATTTCGTTGTCGTTCCTAAAATAAAGTATCGCCATATAAATGCTGATGTAATTTCATACCAAACAGATGTAATTCGCTGCCGTTAAGAAGCCCTATATCGAGCTTAATCCGGCGTCTCTTGAAATTCCCAGTTACTGGCTGGAAAATTAACTTCCAAGCGGCCAGTCTGTCGATGTCATTTTCTCTATTAACTCCCGACACTTCAGCTACTAGCTTATTTTTAATGCGTTCCCAAGATTCATACTAGGATAATTAGGTTAGAAGACAGTTTTATTGGAAATCGCTTCGCCTTCGACAGATTGGAAACTTAAATAACGTCAGTGCTTAGCGTCGTTATTTAGTAAACTCGTCAACGCGACAAAATACGAATATTTTCAGGCACGTCCTGAAAAACTTTTTGCATTTATAGCTTCGTACGTGAGCAATAATTTCGACGATATAACAAGCTTCCTCGCGTTGCCCCCAACCTCCAACTCCATGACGTAAAGCCCCATTGAGAATTAGCACGTTTAAGAAGCTCTAATTGGGCACAGCTTATAATTTACAAATGAAATATGACAGTCGCTTCGAGTTGTAAATTTTTACAATGTATACGTTACCTGAAATTCTATCATATGATCTCAACAACGTGTTTGCTAATGCAATTTCAGGCAACGAAATGTCTAACGTGATACAGGAAATAAACTTGTTCCGGGATCAGTAGTCTCAAGTGACAACCTACCAAAGATTCCCGCTTGAGTTTAAGTTAAACATTTATATACATCAAGCGACAGGATGTCACTGAAAGAGAAGGTTTAATTAAGATATTTTCCTGCTTCTCATTTGCACTGCAGTTTATTTGGGGGCTGAAATACAAATCTTGTCACCTGCCACAAAAAACTATTAAAAAACATAACAAATATTTTTTGGTTTCAGGTGACAAGATTTGTATTTAAATTTTTGAAGATAACCAAGCACCAGTAGGTTCCAAAAAAAAAAAATTAAAAAATGGGGTTTGCTGCAAAACTGGATATAAAGCGCATATTTTTTTAGGTGCACATCAAATATTACAAGCATCGAAATTTTGTCTTGAAGCTGGTCGATTACTTAAAATAAAATGTGATTGGATTATCTTAATTATTTTATTAACAAAAGAGATGTCATTTAACTTGCGTATTCTCCTGCGTGCTATAAATCTGGCAACAACGCCACCAGAAGTTTTCTCCTTGTTATTGTTAAAGTCTAAACCAGGACTTTCCAATCAATGGTGCGCGCTTCCCTAGGAAGGCGTATAGGGATTATAAGGGGGGTCCAATATGTATTCGGGCACATTTCAACTTTTTCCGAAAATGTAGCTTTTTTCCAAAAAGTCGACCTATTTTGTTAATTTACCTGTTTTCAAAATTTCTTTTTTTTTAAATACCAGATTTTTACTTCAAAATTTCGACTTTTTTCAATATTTGGATTATTTCAAAATGTCGACGTTATTAAAAAAATTGCTTTACTTTTCAAACCTTCGGTTTTTAAATTCTCAGTTTTTTGAAAAAGTAAAGATTTTTTTTTTGGCGGAACGGTCCTTGGCTATCTTCAAAAATTGAAATACAAATCTTGTTCCCTGAAACCAAGAAAGACCAAAACCACAACAAAGGTTGCAAAGGAGTATTTTGAAAGGTTGACATTTTCTTCACAATTTTATTTGGGATTCATTTCATCAGAACTAGGATGCTTACAATTTTCGATTTTTTTCTCAAAATTTCGATGTTTTTAAAATTGTTACTATTTTAAGATTTCGAATTTTTTGAAGGATTTGATCTCTTCGAAAATTTCGACCTTTTTTTCCAAATTTTAGAAATTCAGATTTTTTCTACAATTTCGATTTTTTTTTGAAAATCTGCACTTTCTTGATAATTTCGACATGTTTCAGAATTTCCATTTTTTTTAAATTGTACAATTTATTTAAAAATTAACATTTGCCTTAATGTTAATATTTTAATTTTTTTTTGATGGAACGTACTGGTCCTTGGCTATCTCGTTGCTCAAGTTTCTCTCTGAAGATGACAGCTTGGCTGTCGAAACGCGTTGAAGCAACCTTTTTGTGTTTTTTAATCTTTCTTGGTTTCAGGGGACAAGTTCGGTATTTCAATTTTTATTATAAAATTTTGATTTTTTAAGTCACACTATTTTTTCAAAATCTCGATTTTTTTTCAAAACTTTTACTTTTCAAAAGATCAATTATTTTAAAAATAATTTTTTAAAAAAATGTCATCTTTTCTAAAATTTATTTAAAGCTCTGTTTCTTCAAAATTGTTCGTTTGTAAAATTTTTGACTATTTTCCAAAGATTTTACCTATTTTTCAAAAAACTTGTCTTTTTTTAAAAATTGTAAATGTTTATTATTATTTGGAAATTTTTTAAAATTTTGACATTAAAACTACAACGTTTTTCTGATTTTTGATCTTTTTTCCAAAATGTAAGCTTCTCTGCATATTTGGGCTTTTAAAAATGTCGACCATTTTCCAAAATTTACCCATTGTTCCAAATTTTGTGTTTTCCAAAAATTTAAAACTTTTTTCGAATTATCTCGAAACTTTTGTTTTTTTTTTTTAATTTTGATTGTTTTTCAAAAATTGCTCAATTAGAATACTTTTGGCTTTTTAAATTTCGTTTCTTGACATTCTCTTATTTTTTGCATTTTTTCACTATTTGTCAATATCTCGACTTTTTAAAATTAAACAATTTCTTTTAAAAATTTCGTTTTTGTCGGATGTTTCGACTTTCTTGAAAATTACAATTTTTTATGAAAATTTTTATATTCCTTAAAATTTCATTTCAAAATTTTCATTTCCTTTCTTTAAATTTTCGCCTTTCTTTAAAAGTATCCTTTTATTATTTTAAAAAACTTGTTTTTATAAAAATTTTAATTTTTAGAATTCTGTTGTTTTGGTTTTTAAATTTTTCGGAAAATTAGATTTTTTTTTAAATTTCATCTGCTTTGAAATCATCTTCCAATATTTTTAATTTTTGTAAAATTAGATATAGGTTTTGTCAAAACTTTCATTTTTTGAACATTGTTAATTTTATATTAAGAATATTAACTTTTTATAAAAATGTTGACGATTTTCAAAATTTTAACTCATTTTAAACTTATTTTGGAATTTTTCGACTCTTCAAAATTTCTCAGAATTTTTCTAAATTTTGTCTTTTCCAAAAATTTAAACTTTTTTCGAAATATCTCGAGACTTTTGTTTATTTAATTTTGATTATTTTTCAAAATTTGCTCTTGGTTTTTTACTTCTGATTTTCTTGGCATTTTCCCATTTTTTGAATTTTTTGACCATTTTTCAATAGCTCGATTTTTTTCAATCATACGATTTCTTTTTAAAATTTCGATTTCTTTTAAAATTTCGACTGTCTTAAAAATTTTACTTTTTTATGAGGATATTTATATTTCTTAAAATTTCATTTCAAAATTTCCATTTTCTCTATTTAAATTTACGCCTTGCTTTGAAAGTACCCTTTAACTACTTTTAAAATTTGGTTTTTATGAAAATTCGAATTTTTTTCAAAATTCTGTTTTTTTGGTCTTGATATTTTTCGAAAAATTTCGATCTCTTATTTAAACAGATTTTCCGGACATTTTAACTGATTTTTCAGGGCTTGTCTTTTTCTTCAAATATTTTCTTCAGATGTTCTACTTCGTGCATATGGCACGACTCATTTTCTAAACGAAGGGTTACCATTTTCAAAAAATGATGATTTTTGCAAAAGAATTTAAACCTCTAAAATTAGGTACAAAATTTAAAAAAGTGATTTTTTGAAGCGTTTTGAAAATACGCGATTGTTAAAAGAGTTGAAAATTTGAAAAAAAGTCAATAATTTCGAAAGTTTAATTTTTAAAATGGATTTTTTCAAAAAAAATCAAAATTTTCAGATAAGGTCGAGATTAAAGGAAAACAACAAAATTTCTTTACAAACTTAAACATTTTAAAAAATCGCAGTTTCTAAAAAAGCTAAAAATTTGTATTTAAAAAATGAAATTTTCAAAAATATCGAATTTAAGAGTCAACATTTTTAGAAACTCACAATTTCAAAAAAATTATGCAATTGTGGCAAAAAGCTAGTACTTAAAAGAAATCTGAGAATTTCAAACTACTAGAAATCTTCAAAAAAGCGACAAAACTTAAAAAAGTGGAAATTTTGAAAGAAAGTTTTTGAGATTTTTTAAAAAAGTACAAATATTTAAAAAACGGCAGTTTTTAATAAAAGTCAAAGGTTAGAAAAAGCCAATATACCTTCAAAAGTTGAAATTATCAAACAAAGTTGAATTTTGTAAAAAAATTCAAAACTTTAAGATAAACTTTAAAATTGAAAAAAGGAGTTTTTTCGGAAAGCGATTTTTTAAGTGTTTTGAAAAATCGTAATTGTCAAAAGAGTTAAAAATTTGAAAACAGTCAATTATTTCGAAAGTTTCAAACATTTTTAAAATAAAGAAATTTTTTAAAACAAATCAAAATTTCCAAATAAGTTAAAAAAAATCAATTTTTTTTTTCGATAGGTAAAATTTTGAAACATGGCGGTTTTTAAAAAAGTTAAGGATTTGAAAGAAGACAATATTTTCTAAAGTTTCAAACATTTTTGAAATAGTGAAATTTTTCAAAAGAAATCAAAATTTTCAAATAAGGTGGAAATTAAAAAAAAAGATCGACATTTCTTTTGAACAGGTAAGAATTTTGAAAAAAGGGAGTTTTTAAAAAAAGTAAGGGTTGAAAGAAAGAAATAATTTTTAAAGTTTCAAACATTCTTAAAATAGTGAAATGTTTCAAAAGAAATCAAAATTTTCAAATGAGGTGGAAATTAAAAAAAAACATAGACATTTCTTTCGAAAAGGTAAGAATTTTGAAAAAAGGCAGTTTTTAAAAAGGTAAGGGTTTGAACGAAGAAAATAATCTAAAATAGTGAAATTTTTCAAAAGAAATCAAAATTTTCAAATAAGGTGGAAATTAAAAAAAAAATATCGACAATTCTTTCGTAAAGGTAAGAATTTTGAAAAAGAGCAGTTTTTAAAAAAGTAAGGGTTTGAAAGAAGGAAATAATTTCTAAAGTTTCAAAGATTTTTAAAATAGTGAAATTTTTCAAAGGAAATTAAAATTTTCAAATAAGGTGGAAATTAAAAAAAACATCGACATTTCTTTCGAAAAGGTAAGAATTTTGAAAAAGGCAGTTTTTGAAAAAGTAAGGGTTTGAACGAAGAAAATAATTTAAAATAGTGAAATTTTTCAAAAGAAATCAAAATTTTCAAATAAGGTGGAAATTAAAAAAGATCCACATTTCTTTCGAAAAGGTAAGAATTTTGAGAAAAGGCAGTTTTTAAAAAAGGTAAGGTTTCAAATAAGGAAATAATTTCTAAAATTTCAAACATTTTTAACATAGTGACATTTTTCAAAGAAAATTAAAATTTTCAAATAAGGTGGAAATTAAAAAAAACATCGACATTTCTTTCGAAAAGGTAAGAATTTTGAAAAAAGGCAGTTTTTAAATAGGTAAGGGTTTGAACGAAGAAAATAATTTAAAATAGTGAAATTTTTCAAAAGACATCAAAATTTTCAAATAAGGTGGAAATTAAACAAGAAAGATCCACATTTCTTTCGAAAAGGTAAGAATTTTGAAAAAAGGCAGTTTTTAAGAAAGGTAAGGTTTGAAAGAAGAAAATAATTTCTAAAGTTTCAAAGATTTTTAAAATAGTGAAATTTTTCAAAGGAAATTAAAATTTTCAAATATGGTGGAAATTAAAAAACCATCGACATTTCTTTCGAAAAGGTAAGAGTTTTAAAAAAAAGCAGTTTTTAAAAAGGTAGGGGTTTGAACGAAGAAAATAATTTAAAATAGTGAAATTTTTCAAATAAAATCAAAATTTTCAAATAAGGTGGAAATTAAAAAAGATCCACATTTCTTTCGAAAAGGTAAGTATTTTGAGAAAATGCAGTTTTTAAAAAAGGTAAGGTTTGAAAGAAGGAAATAATTTCTAAAATTTCAAACATTTTTAAAATAGTGAAATTTTTTAAACGAAATTAAAATTTTCAAATAAGGTGGAAATTAAAAAAAACATCGACATTTCTTTCGCAAAGGTAAGAATCTTGAAAAAAGGCAGTTTTTAAAAAGGTAAGGGTTTGAACGAAGAAAATAATTTAAAATAGTGAAATATTTCAAAAGAAATCAAAATTTTCAAATAAGGTGGAAATTAAAAAAAGAGATCCACATAAGAAGGTAAAGGTAAGAATTTTGAAAAAAGGCAGTTTTTAAGAAAGGTAAGGTTTGAAAGAAGGAAATAATTTCTAAAGTTTCAAACATTTTTAAAATAGTGAAATTTTTCAAAGGAAATCAAAATTTTCAAATAAGGTGGAAATTAAAAAAAAGATAGATATTTGTTTCGAGAAGGTATAAATTTTGAAAAGTGGCAGTTTTTAAAAAATTAAGAGTTTAAAAAAAGTCAATAATTTCTACAGTTTAAATTTTGAAAAATTGTTATTTAGCAAAAAAGATCAAAATCTTCGAATAAGATGAGAATTAAAAAAGAAAAAGATCAATATTTCTTTCAAAAAGGTAAAAATATAAGAAAAATACAGATTTTACAAAAGTTAAATATTTATAAAAATTGGAAATTTTCGATAAAAACAAAATAAGTTTTTGAAAAAGGTGGAAATTTTCGAAAGATTGAAAATTGGAAGAGGCAAAAATTTAAAAGATCAAGGTTTTTGAAACGCTGAAAGTTTCAGAAAAGCAAAACATTTCAAAAAAAGTTGTTTACAACAAATAAACATTTCTAAAAACAGTCGAAAATTTGAATAGTTTTAAAAAAACACCAAATTTTTTTACAGTGGAGGAAATTTTGAAATATTTGATATTTTTAGATTAAAGGTTAAAATTCCAAGAAAAGGTATGCATTTAAAAAAAATGGAAAGTTTGAAAAACAAGTAAAAATTTTAAAAATTTGAAAATAAGTCAATATCTTTAAAAAAACTCGAATTCTTCAGACAAAAATTAGAAATTTTTAGAATCAAACAAAAGTTTCATGAAGCTGAAATTTTCAAAAAAATTCTCAAAAAAGCTTTTACATTTAAGTGCTCCAAATTTTTGAAATAATTCACCTGTTTGAGAAAAAGTCGACATTTTGGAAAAGTTGAAATTTTCCAAAAAAAAAATGATATTATGAAGGCAAGAAATTCATACAATTGTTAATTACATCCATTAAAATTTTAATAAAAGTCGAAATTTTCAAAGAAACTTTTTCCAAGTTGAATTGTTCAAAGAAGTGGTATTTCTAATTCTATAATTTCTCATAATTTTCAACAATAAAAATTAATAAGGTCCAAAAGAGTCAAGACTTGAGAAAAAATCGAAATTCTGAGAAAAAAATTGACATTTTTAAAACAAAGTTGCTATTAGAAAGCAAGAATTTCGATAAAAGTCGAAATTTTCAAAATGGGTCAAAATTTTCGTACTTCCACTTCTTTCCTCAAATCGTCGCGATAAGAATTAAGAATCTGAATGCAAATATGCATTTGGTACTGGTAGAAATTCGACTGCAAACGACGCTAATGCTTAACATGAAAAATAGGCAGTCTTGGGACTGCCGACAGATGTGAAAACTCAAAACTAGGAAATATGTAGTTAAGTTCGAACCCACACTAGTAAAGCAAGTCAGAATATTTCAAATATTTGAAACTAAATTTTGTCAAAGTGATCTATCTTTTTATATTTGTAGTTAAGATGCTTGCATCGTATGGAAGCAAATCTAATATTTATTGATAATGAAATACACTGTAATATGCTCTAATGTTAACAGTAGAATATACTTTTAGGACATGTTGGTAACGCGTGATGATGATGTTGGTCCCGCGAAATCACAAGCTTACCATCTTTCCAAAAGTGCTCAATGTGACTGAAGAAGTTTTCACTTTAATAATTTTCGAAATTTCGTGAAAGTAGTCTTAAGTAGAAACTTCCAGTTTTTTTTTAGAACTTGCACCTTTTTGGAAGTTGATGTTAAATAATTATTTGTATGCAATCGAAACAAATAAGTAGACAAAAGAAATCCCTGGATTTTTTCTTCTGTTTAATCGAAAACGGCAAACGAGATACCATCAATGGACGAACTGTATTGAGGAAAACTCAACCTAGAAAGTTGTTTCAATACTTGATTCTGAAATGGTAGTAGCTTCATGATTCTAAAAAAATTGATGGTCAGTTACAAATTCCATTAATTTGCGATCGCTTGCATTCTGCGAATATGCCCAGAATGATACACTAAAGGTAAATTCCAACAAAATACAGATTACCTTTCAAAACACATACTTATTTTGTGTTTCAAAACGTTTTTGTTTTCGCAGCACACCGCGATAAAGCTCTTGTTTGAGTTCGGTATACGGAAGCTGTTTTAAACAAGTGGTCTGCTAGATTTTAATAAAGCTGCCAACCGGTGGAACGGACTATTTATTAGACCATCCTGCAGCATTTTATTAACACACTGTTGAGGTGATTTATCACCCCGCAAATTGAAATTTATTGTTTCAAAAGCATCGCGTTTAAATGTTTAAATTTGAATCGATTAAAGAGTTCGCTGCGTACGAATTAGCCCCGTATCGTCGTGTAATTTGTGAGAATTTTTCTTTTAACCGGTCGATTACCGACATGAACGACGACGTTTTATCGAGGGTTAAAAAAAGTTTTACGGCTTTTTTTCGGTTGTGTCTAAACATCCGTCGTGAAATAAAAGGCAAAAAAACACACGTAACGGCGTTTAGAAAGCCAGATCATAACATGGTGAAAAGCCTCGTTTGTCAATAGAAGCTTACGATGAGAAAATACTGCCATTTGCCATATTTCAGGACGACGCGTGTGATGTCACTGATACGCTGAAATGTTGGAGCGTCGCGTGTCTCTGATATGTCTTTGTTGTGCCACTAAATAGCTGGGGAAACGACGTGGTAGATTTTTATTGTTAGTTTATTGGTCCACTGAACATGCAGTTCTGTTGGTGACTGGTAATTTTTGCCACAATACCGACTATTATTACAGCGCGTGTAGATTTTAGAATAGTACACTTGAAGGACTGACTAACAAGGAAAGTACCCGAGGTGTACCCCACCGATTTTTTTCATTTTGTGATATGTTATAGTACATAACAAAATATTGGACACGTATTTTTTTTTTAGATGCTAACTCGGCGATTTAAGTGGTGAAACCATCCCTTAAAGTTAACCCCAAAAAACAGTTTTTCTTTAATAACTCAAGAGTTAATTAGAATTTTGTGATGAAACAAACGCTCTGTTATTTCTCATAAAAAAGTGCTTCCTAAAAGCATATTGGTTATGTTAAAAAGTTGCTACCCCTAATTTTTATGGGGGTGAGTTTCATTTTGTTTCTTATATATCAACTTTTGAACAACTGAATTTTATCAAATTTAATAATTTTATTAAGAACACTAAAAAATAAAATTGACCTGTCTCGAGGTTTTGCAAAAAAAATCCTTGAAAGGGGTGGTTTACCCCTTGAGTTAATTTTTTTTCTGTACAGTGATATGGAAAGTAAAACACAACATATGTTTTCAATTTTATTTCTATAATGATTATTTTGACATATATATTGCATTTACAGTGAAATAACGTAACACCCCTATTTTTATGACCCTTGGAGAACCCCATGGATTTATTCATTATTAGATTGCGAATCAAAACATTTATTTTTTCACCTTTAACTTATTATATGTTGATATTTCATCAAAATAATGTATTAACATTTTTTTTAGATGACTAAATTTGTGATTTAGGTGGTGAACTCCCCACCCCCTAAAGATAACCCCCAAAAACAGTTTTTCTTTAATATCTCAAAAATAAATTGGAATTTTTCGGTAAAACCATTGTTAACGTTATTTCCTATAAGAATGTGCTTTTAAAAACGTATCAGTTATGCCAAAGGGTTGCAACCCCTAATTTGTATAGGGGAGGGTTTAATTTTTTTCTTTTATACCAACTTTTAAATCCTTGAATTTTATGGAATTTGGCAATATCATTAGGAAAATTAAAAAATAATATTGACGTGTCTCGTGATTTAACAAAAAAAAAGCATTGGAAAGGGTGATTTACCCCTAGAGTCATTTTTTTCTGTAGAATGATATGAATAATTAAACACAACATATGATTTCAATTTTACTGCTATAATGCTTTTTCTGACATATGTATATTTTGCAGTGAAAGTGAAATAATATTAAACTTTTTCCTTTATAAGGGTTGGTGATGGGATTGATCATTATCAAATTGCGGGGTAAAACATTCACTTTTTCACCTTCTACTTATTTTATGTCGATATTTCAACAATATAATATATCAACAATTGAGTTTTAATTTGAAAATACTTATTGTTTAGGGTCCCACCCCTAAAATTTTTATTTTCGCTTGAATGGAAAGAAATGTTCTTTACTGAACAAAGTCTCGAAACATTATATTGTACTGAAAAAAATCTACATTTACCGATCATTTTAGTCAATATAGCGATATTATTAAGAAAATTAAAAACCAAAGTTGACCTCTTTCGGTTTTATAAAAAAAAACTCATCCGAAGGGGTGATTTACCCCAAGAGTTAATTTTTTATCTGCAGTAATATAGAAAATTAATCGCAACATATATTTTCAATGTTATTGTTGAAACGTTATTGTGACATACATTTTGCATTAGAAGTGAAATACCATAAAACTTTAATTTTAAGAGGTTTGGAAATCCCGTGGAGTTAATCATTATTAAATTATGCCTAAATTCATTATTAATACATTTTTATATACTTTATTGTAATGTATCATTTTTCCAGATATGTGCAAAAACGACTCTTTTTTTCTTCTTTCTTCTTGTTGGATATTTCTTCACTTGCGTAAAGAAAAAAAAATCAATAATTATGACAAAAAAATCTATTAGAAAAGACAAATATTGATAGATTTGTGGCACATATGCATAGGTCAAAAATATATTTGATTGTATGGATTTTAAATATATTTAAAAATGTTTAAATTTTATTTTCTTGACGAATATTAGCAAAATTCAAAAAAGCCCAAGTCTGCTGAATAGAGAATTAAAAACCATTTTAAATGAGGTATCACACGCATCCTTGTTCAATTTAAAAATGTTAAAGGGGTTACTGTAACTCCAGGTGGATTGAAGGAGATGAATATAAATATGCCTTAAAAGTGTCATTTGATAATCTCAAATTTCGTAAATAATGAATTTACTTGCGTTACTTTTGGACCTCACGTTATTTGTGTTTAATCCAAAACTGAAAGAGATCAACTTTGGTTTTTAATTTTCTTAATAATACTGCTACATTGTCTGAAATGATCGGCAAATATAGATTTTTTCTGCACAATATAATGTTTCGAGACTTTCTTCAGGTAATAATATTTCTTTACATTCAAGCAAAAATCGAAATTTTAGGGGGAGAGACTCTTAAACAATAAGTATTTTCAAATTAAAACTTAATTGTTGGCATACTATATTGATGAAATATCGGCATAAAATAAGTAGAAGGTGAAAAAGTGAATGTTTTACCCCGCAATTTGATAATGATCAGTCCCATCACCAACCCTTATAAAGGCAAAAGTTTAATATTATTGCACTTTCACTGCAAAATATATGTCAGAAAAAGCATTATAGCAGTAAAATTGAAATCATATGTTGTGTTTAATTATTCACATCATTCTACAGAAAAAAATGACTCTAGGGGTAAATCACCCTTTCCAATGCTTTTTTTTTGTAAAATCACGAGACACGTCAATTTTATTTTTTAATTTTCTTAATGATATTGCCAAATTCCATAAAATTCAAGGATTTAAAAGTTGGTATAAAAGAAAAAAATTAAACCCTCCCCTATACAAATTAGGGGTTGCAACCCTTTGGCATAACTGATACGTTTTTAACAGCACATTCTTATAGGAAATAACGTAACAATGGTTTTACCAAAAAATTCCAATTTATTTTTGAGATATTAAAGAAAAACTGTTTTTGGGGGTTATCTTTAAGGGGTGGGGAGTTCACCACCTCAATTACAAATTTAGCATCTAAAAAAAATTGTTAATACATTATTTTGATGAAATATCAACATATAATAAGTTAAAGGTGAAAAAATAATTGTTTTGATTCGCAATCTAATAATGAATAAATCCATGGGGTTCTCCAAGGGTCATAAAAATAGGAGTGTTACGTTATTTCACTGTAAATGAAAAATATATGTCAAAATAATCATTATAGAAATAAAATTGAAAACATATGTTGTGTTTTACTTTCCATATCACTGTACAGAGAAAAATTAACTCAAGGGGTAAACCACCCCTTTCAAGGATTTTTTTGCAAAACCTCGAGACAGGTCAATTTTATTTTTTAGTGTTCTTAATAAAATTATTAAATTTGATAAAATTCAGTTGTTCAAAAGTTGATATATAAGAAAAAAAAATGAAACTCACCCCCATAAAAATTAGGGGTAGCAACTTTTTAACATAACTAATATGTTTTTAGAAGCACCTTTTTTATAAGAAATAACAGAGTGTTTGTTTCATCAAAAAATTCTAATTAACTCTTCAGTTATTAAAGAAAAACTGTTTTTTGGGGTTAACTTTAAGGGGTGGTTTCACCACTTAAATCGCCGAGTTAGCATCTAAAAAAAATACGTGTTCAATATTTTGTTATGTACTATAACATATCACAAAATGAAAAAAATCGGTGGGGTACACCTCGGGTACTTTCCTTGTAAGTTACTCCTAAAATCAATAGGTATTTTTTTGGGGCCTTATTAACTCGACTTAAGAAATTTAGAAAATTTGATTTTAGCTTGCCGAGCCCAGTTTGTAAGATGCATAATTTAAATAAACGTAAATGTTTAATTTTCTAAACATTGCGAACTCCTAAAACATAACATCATGACATCTGACAAAATAATAGGTTAGTAGTTTTCTTTTTTAATCTAGAAACGAAAGTCAACGGATTGAAATATAGAGATCAAAAGTTAGACCTAGATAAAAAAGCCAATATAAAAATATGAATATATATTTTTTTAATTTGGTAAAATATAAAGACATTAAAAATGAAAAAATAAATCGTAACATTGGAGATCGATGTTTCGTTCTCTTTAAAACTCGTCAGCAATGAAATATATACAGGGTGGACCATAAGTAATGGATACATAGAGTAAGAGTAAATTTTTAAGTATAAAAATAACGTGATTTAGCCACATTTACCTTTTCACCAAAAGTCGATATTAACAGAGATACAGGGTATCAAAGTTGAAAAAAATATTGTGATTTTTTCGCATAACTGAATGAACAAACACATTTTACTATAGACAAGAAATTTGGCATAGGGGGATTTCTTTGGTCAAGAAATTCTAATTTGCTAACAGATTGTCAGGGGGCGCCACCTGCGCTACCTTGTATTATTCTAAAGCATCATAACTTTTTTGTGCCTTCATGTAACACCTTATTTTAAATAGATATTTTTATTTACATACATTTGTCACAAATGTTGATACAAGCAACCGTTTTCAAGATATTTGCCTTCAAAGTTTGCCGTACGTTTATTTTAAGTTAGATAAATGTGAATTTTTCGCAGTAGGTTTCAAAATAAAAGTAATAAAACTGACTCCTAAAATAGTTTATATTAAATATTACTTTACTGACATTATTATTACACATGTTTTTAAATTTCTAAAGCAAATTTAAATAAAATACCAAAACAAAATTTATTTTCAAAAATAAGTAATGTGAGAAATGACCTTTTTTCATGTAAAGGGATTGTAAACAATTAAAAATCTGGTTGCCTTTTATTGAAATTTATTTCCAAATATCTGCTTTTGACCACCCCAGACTATTAAAATTTTCTTCTGCGGACTCAGAGAACATATCTCACATCTCTATGTTGGAAAATAAATTACGTTTTAATTTTTTGGATTTTCCTAATTGAGATTTTTAAAATTTAGGTAATAATATTATCAGCAAAGTAATATTTGACATAAATTAGTTTCAAAACTATCTTATGATTACTTTTTTTTCAAGTCTACTTCGAAAATTTAATATCATAGTAATTTAAAATCAAGGCACGTCAAGCTTTAAAGGCAAATATCTTGGAAACGGTTGCTCGTATCACCTTTAAGAAGGTACACCTTTTTTACGTAAAAAATATGGGGAAATGAAATAACATATTTAAAGTTAATATACGTGGGTGCACAAAAAAGTTATGATGATTTAAAATTACGCAGGATAGCGCAGGTAGCACCCCCTAACAGCTATTGGTAATATGTTAGCAAATTAGCGTTTGTCGACTTAAGAAACCAAATTATGTGCCTATATTACAATTCATTCCATAATTATACCAAAAAATCAATTTTTTTTTTCAACTTTGACACCCTGTATCTCTGTTAATATCAACTTTTCGTATAAGGTAAATGTACATAAATCACATTATTTTTATTCAAAAAATCCACCATTGCTTTGTGTACCATTACTTATAGTCCAGCCTGTATTTCGAAATTGCAATAGCATGTCGGTGGAACGGACTGGTCCTCCGTTATATTCAAAAATTAAAATACAAATCTTGTCCCAGCAAGATTAAAAAACCCAACAAAGGTTGCTCTAACGCGTTTTGATAGCCAATCTATCATCTTCAGAGATATACTCAGTATAGCTTAGCTATTGGGACGCGTTAGAGCAACCTTTGTTGTGTTTTTTAATCTTTCAAAAAATCAATTCAAAAACTCGATATTTTTTAAAAAATCGATATTTTCAAGTAGGTGGAAATTTTTAAAAACTTAAACTTTTTTGAATATTTCAACTTATTTTTGCAACTTTCTAAATTCTAAAAATTTAAACATTTATCAAAATTGTCAAAATTCAAAAAATTAGAAAATTTGATAAAATTGAAATTTTCAAAAGCACTCGAAAATTTCAAAATAGCTTAAATGTGGCTAAATTTTGAATAGAAAGTATAAATTTCCAATCAACTCAAAATTTGGCGAAACTTGAGAAATGTCGAAATTTTCAAAAAACCAATTCAAAAACCCGATATTTAAAAAAAATCGATATTTTCAAATAGGTTGTAATTTTCAAAAATTTGAACTGTTTTGAAAATTTTCACTTTATTTTGAAATTTTCTAGATTCAGAAAATTTAAACACTTTCAAAAAAGCCAAAATTCAAAAAACTCAAAATTTTGATAAAATCGAAATTTTCAAACACTCGAAAATTTCATAATAGCCAAAATGTGGCGAAATTGTAAATAAAAAGTAGAAATTTTCAAAAAGCTCGAAATTCTACCAAATTTTAAGTCAAACTTTACAAAAAATCAATTCAAAAACTCGATACTTCTAAAAAAAAATCGTCCATACTTCGAAAAGAAATTTATACTTCAAGATTTTTCTTTTTTTTGCTGGAAAGGATTGGTTACCTTCAAAAATTGATACACATCAACAAGATTTCAATATCAATTTCAGGAATGAACTTGTAATTTTGAGTTTAACGTTCCAATTAAAAAATTAAAGACAAAACTTCCAGAAAAAAACTCTAGAGATTAAAATTACAAGTCTAAAAAGAAAATATCAAGGAGCAAGTCAGAATATTGAGTTAAGTTTAAAGAAACTCAAAATTTTGAGTTGGAATATAAAATTTTCATCAAAAGTTCCAAGATTAAAAAAAATGATGTTAAGAACCCAATTTCAGAATTACCCAAACTTCAAGCAAAAATTTAACACTTCTAGAAAGAACTTGCTTTTGGATAGACTATTTTACAAATTAACGACGAAGTTAAGAAAAAAATTGAAACTTTGATATTTAAATCTAAAATTGGATTTCAAATAGAAAATTTCAAAAAAAAAGTCGACACCTGTAGAACGAAAATCGTTATAGGAATCTATTATAGAAGTTACGGATAAAATTGACGAACAAAATTCGGACTGTAATATCCAAATCAAAAATTAGATTTCAAATAGACAGTGTCGAAACAAGCGTCAACATTTTTTGCTAAAAGTTAAAATTTAAAGAAAGAAGTCAAAATTTCGATTTCGATGGTTAAATTAAGAGAAGAAGTCGAGATTAACGAGAAAAAAGTTGAAGTTTTGCACCACCACACCAATTGCAAAGTTAAGGGCAAAACTTGAAAAATTGAAAATTGAAAGAAAATTGTTCATAGTTCGAAAAAGAAACTAAAACTTTGAATATATAATTCCAATTTCGAAACAAAAGTAGAAACCTCGTGAAAAAGTCCAAATCTAAAGATTCAAGGTTAAACATTTGAATTCAAAAGATGAAGACGTTGAGATTAGAAATATAAAGTTGAATTTATAGAGAAAATAAAATGAAATCCTCAAAAAAGACAAAATTACAAAAAAGTCATCACTTTGGGTTGAAGAACAAATTTAAATTTTTTAGTTTGCAAGGGAAGCTATTGACCAATATTGTAAAAAACACAAAATTGACATTTCCAACCCTTACTTCCTAGAATTATTTAATATTCATAACTACTGAACTTTAGTAACGAAACGATTGAAAAAGAAACAGATAATCAAAAATTCCACAATGTTTCGATAAATATTTGCTGTTATGGCCGCCGATGATGCAGTAATGCGTAACCTGGTCCGGTGTTAGCAAATATTTATGGAAACATTGTGGAATTTTTGAATATCTGTTGCTTTTTAATCGTTAATACAGTTTAATAGTTATAAAAAACACAGAATTTAACTATTCTGTTAATAAAAGTACTATTAATATGTAACAAACTCTTAAAAATTTCGTGAGTATACATGTCAGTTTACCGATTAAAGGGTTTATCATTTCAAAAACCAATTTCACCTTTTGAAAGCAAGCGCAACAGTGCAAGAATAAAACGAGAGTAAACCGAGTAAAAGTTACAGTATGGAGTCTCATATTTCCGTCTAAAATGTTTGACGGCAAAAATTAATTTCACCCCGCTGAAATGTTAAAACATTTCTGGTTAAGATTGCATGAAATTAGAAGGCGATTTAACAAGAAGGAGGAAGGTAATTGTTCCCCCGTTGGGCTGAAACATGCCGGTTAACACATTTGAGTGGTTCTAGTGGAAACATTAAAAACTGTAATTATTTTGCGCAAGCTGAGAAATAATACGCACTTTATACATTGTTACTGACATTTACTTTCTTGCAGGAGATTAGGTTCGAGTGGGTATCACCAATACCATTTTTTACATCACTAATAAAATTGAAATACCAATCTTATCCCCTGAAACCAAGAAAGGTTAAAAAACACAACGCGTTTCGATAGCCAAGCTGTCATCATTCAAAGAGATACTCACCTTAAAGTAGAGATTCCTGTTTTGTAGACCGGGAAGCCATAATTTTGGTAAAACGGATCGGTCTTTGGTTATCTTCAAAAATTGAAATACAAATCTTTGTCCCCTTGAAACCAATAAAGATTAAAAAACACAACAAAGGTTGATTTAACGCGTTTCGATAGCCAAGCTATCATCTTCTTTGTTGTGTTTTTAATTTTTCTTGGTATCAGGGGACAAGATTTGCATTTCAATTTTTGGACATAACCAAGTTCCACTCCGTCTCACCAAAATCACTAATAAATAAAATCATTTTGGGGAGCCTACAATCTACCTAATTCAAAATATTTATCAATATCTACTTTGAAAGTAATGCTCCTAAGCTGTCAACAATTATATTATAGTATAACAACTTGTATGCTTTAATCTGGTGGCCGTTTCAGAAACCTCACACTCAATCAGATCCTGTTAGTTTGTATTTAAATAATTAAAATCCCCAGACATAACTATTACACTATTATTCGTGCCAAAGTAATAAGAATAACTTTTAATATTGGAAATGTTTATGTTGAGATATGGGGTGAAGTTTAGGGTTTTCGTTCAAGCTTGGGAGTATACGGTGTCGCTCGCTCTGACATACTCGCCTGTCAAGCGCTCTCGGCGTTGAGAGGCCGGCGTGAAAACTATGGGGAATGTTAAGTTTACAGTTCACCGCAGTGCACCATATTCGTTTAATCCAGTGACGTCTCATTGGATAAGGCTATCAGCTATAGATATTAAGAGTTTGAAAAATAGCGAAAAGTGTAAGACATATCGAGAGAGTAAAAAACGTTTACGAAAGATTGAAAATAGAGAATCTAGTGAGTTAAGTACGAAAACACCGCTAACAAAAACTGAACACAATAGGCGGTATCGTGAGCATGTAAAGATGCGCAAAATTAAAGGTTCTGAAGTTTACACGGGCTACCCAAGTCAGCAGCCCTTAACTGAGGGGTTATAATTCCATTATTATGCTGTAAACTCTAACCCTAAATCCAATTGACGTACTGTATTGAAAACCTTGAAGTACTCAGTAAAGGAATATGGTAAAATATCTGCAATTATAATTTTTAGGGCTCAAATAAATGTAGATTATTTTTACAGTAAAATTGACAAATTTTTCCTTGTAGATCAAATATATTTTAATGTTTCATTGTTTTCGCTTTAAAATAAAATATTTTTTTCAAGAGCCATGAGCATAGATGCCCTAATATTATTTTGATTTAAATTATTTTGTAGTCTATTTGGTTATACTAGTATATTTCAATTTAAAAAATAATCTTTCAAAGGAAACTTGGCCAATGGAAAGTGTAAATTTAGAAGAGATAAACATTGCAGAAATAATCTTAAAAATAGAAAAACGTCGAAAGAAAAATATTTGAATATTCAAGTTTTCACTCGAACTCTCAAGCCGAATACTTCGATATTGAGGTCGAAAATAAAAAAAAAATAGCTAAATAAGGCTAAAAATTTGAATTCAGAAAAGTTGCTAGAAAAACAGTAAAACAAAATAGACAATTTTAGGAAAATATTCGAGGATTTCAAAAAATTCATAATGTTTTAAAATTTCAAAACATATGTCAACATTTTGAGGTTAAAGATGAAATTTTGCAACTAAATCAAAATCATTTAAAAAAAATTAAAATATTTCATTTAAAGTCAAGATTTTAAATAAATGGCTTGTGTTCTTAAAAAAAAAGAGTATAGATTAATTTTAAAACCCTAAAAATAAAAAACTAAAACTTTAACACTGGTTGAAACCTTTATTGGTGTTGGAAATAAGAGTAGAAAGTAAAGTTTGAATTTTGGGATTTGAAAATTTGAAGAAACCCACCACTCATGATTTAATAAAAAAGGGGATCCTAAATTTCGAAAAAAAGTTGACATTACAAAACTTTGATGAAAAATCTTGAGTTTATGAGTTAATAATTTTAAGAATTTTTTAGGCTGAGGTCAAAATTTCGAAAATAAGTCAAAATCTTTAGAAATATTTCGGGATTATTATTTAACACGAAAATTTTAAACAACACGTAAATATTTATTGACAGTTTAAGAAAAATGAATGACATGTTGAAAGGTTGAGGAGTTTTGTGAAAAAGTCATAATTTCAAGAAAATACTCTATATTTGTTTTTTTAGTGCAATATCTTGGGTTAGACTCGCAAGACTGATGTTCAAATTTTGAATCCGTTTGAAATCCGCAGTGTCAAGCGAACATCATTACTTTAACATTAGTTAAAAAATTGCAATTTTCTTTAAAAGAGTTTGAAGTAATGTAACATATAAATAGAAACACATCTAAACAAATTCACGTGTGATCTGGAATATGATAAACAAAATTAAAGAACCAACCTCAATTTTTAAGATTGATAAATTTGCCATTCAACTGCCCTCTAATGTTTTTTTCGATGATCCTGATTTCAATGCGAAATAATCCAAATAGATTTATTAACTGAAACAAGTTTATTTTGGAAGTAATTATAAATTCCATGGAAATCAGAAAAAATTAACTTCATTTTCAAGAAACCAAATTGGGTTGAATGCAGCTAGTCATTCAAAGTCCATTCAAAGAAACAAAAACATGACATGCAATTCAAAGACCATAAATTCTTGTCAGGAAAAACAATTACATGACCGGGGCAATAAATATTAGGATCAAGAGAAAACTAAAAACAAAATACTTTTATCCCAAGAAGAAAAGGCCAGGAATAACACTTTTAAGACAATTACTATTTACGAGCACCCTGGTTCTATTTATTGTAACGTTGCCTTTCAAAGAGGAAAGAAGGCACATTCAGTGTCAATAAACTGATTCTTAAACTTGGAAAAAATAGGGATGACAGAATATCTAAGAACCACTTGTCGGAATGACAAATTTCTGAAATGTACTACTTATGCAACCAGGGGGTTCAAACAAACTGTAAAGGGCCGTAAAATTCATGTGGTGTAAGACACATCTGCAAACACTTTCAACACAGTCAGCCTTAACGACATTTTAATCAGTTATAAAAAAAAAACTAAATGTAATACGTATTTTTGTAAATCAATACATATTTTATGTAATTATTATTATTTACTACTTCGAAGATACATAGATAATTGTAGTGGCGAATTTCAAGGGGTGTCGGATAACACAAAGGTCAACGTCACTAAGATTCTAGCCTTAATAATCTAAATAAATAAAGGTTTCATATTTCAACACGATCGGTAAAGAGGTTAGGAAAGTATTAATTAAATTATTTTTTATAACAACTTTGAAAGTCTGCATTTCAAAAAGTAAACATTTTTTATTAATTTTTTTTCGTAATTCGTATTTATTTATCATTCCGAATTAACTGCCAGGCGTTGTTTTGAAATTTGTAAATACCCTGTATAACCTTGTATGTTAAATAAAATGTTAATTATGTTTCTATTTGATGTTATCATTTCCAATGTCTTCGTTGGTTGCAAGGATTGCGAAATCTGTGAATTTTTCGTAGAAGATTCCATGATTTACAAACTTTGTAATAATTCCTTTTGCGATACGCAAACTCTTTAAATGAGACATCTTAAAACATGTCCAAATGTAAAATGTTTAATTTATTTAGCTATTTTTATTGGCTAAAGTAGTTAATGAACTATAAATACTATTTATCGTTTCGAAATTATATCGATGTTAAGGTTTTGAAAGTATCTTGGAGATGAAATACTTTTTCAGAAAATCTTAATTTATTTCGCACCTTATAAATATTTCGGGCTCTGAATTACGTAGCAAATAAAAGAGTTACAAACGTAAGAAACGTCGTATTTCCACCACGTTGCTTACTTTGATTTTATTAGGTGGATATTTCACAGAGTTCTGCCGTTGACAGGGTTGGGTTTTTACAATCGTGCTACGCCCGGATGTATTTACGTGCAATCAGAGATTTCCATTTACGACCTTATATATTTTGAATGTTGGCAATAAAATAAAATTAGTACGTCAACAATGTGATAAAATAAATTTTATGTCAGCGAATTAAATTATCTGTATTTTTTCATTTCGCGTTTCAGCCATTAAAATTTGCGCTCGACTGATTGTGCTATATAGTTGTATATATTTCCTCTATTTAGTGTTATCGATGTTCATACGACAAAATGTCGCAGTTAAAATCGAAATATTTTATTATTTATCAACCTTCAAATTTTGACATTCAATTCAAAGTTTTCTAATTTTTTTATCCAATTCTTTCTTCCATATGTTTTGAACCTAGTGTTTATCATTTTTCATTCCTCAAGTTTCGACATTAAATTCAAAGAGTCTGATTTGAATCCATTTTGCCCAAATCTATTTTTTTTCAATATGATTTCAACGTAAAGTGTTCTTTAAGGACGTAATTGTATATTTAAAGTTCAATATGTGTCGTTATTTCAGCTTTAATCTTAAAGTTCTGTAATAATTACATCAAGTTTAAAATTTCGATAAAAATGTAGGTTGTCCTAAAAACTTTAGGTTCATTTGTCGAAATTCTTATTACCCTTTCAAAATACCCAATTTCTATTTGTTTAATATTTGTGTTCGTCTACAGAATTTGGTTGAAAGTGGACTGCATTATTGAAGAAATTTTGAAAAAGGAATGTTACCGCACATTACAGTTTTGATAACTTATGGACTTACCTCAGGTGGTTGAGTTGTCGTCAGAGAGCGCTCTCATGTTTCCACAGGATGGAGTAAGCCCCGAATTGAAAAGACACAGCCAAATACCCGAAAATTCGTTTAAAATTGCCGTTCATGACCGACTGTAACTGTGCTCGGATACTGTGCAACTCTATCTTCCGCAATGTGCAATTTTATTGCGTAAAAACGTGTTTTACATTTTTTTTCTATAAGAGGCCTGCTCCGCCGTACAAACACGAAAAAAGGGAAAATAGATAAAACTAAAATTCAGATTTAAACATTCTGCCCACCAAAAACAAGTTAGTTTTTCCTAGTGATTTAGAAAAAAATAAATAAAATTAGAATCCTAAAAATTTGAAAATTGAAAGAAAAATTATTGTCTCGGTAAAAGACAGATCTTAACAACAGGACGTTGCAAAGTTCTGCTTTGAGTTTTCAAAGTGACAACTCGTAGTACGCCGTCTTCTCCATGATGGAGTTTCGCTACTAGTCCGAGTGCTCATTGCATCGGAGGTTTCTGCTGATTTTTTATAAGTACTAACATATCTTGTCTAATGTAAAGCAAAGATTTGGTCCATTTGCATCGCTGTTGCAGCGTATGCAAATATTCTTGTTTGCACCACTTCCAAAAATCACAGTGCATTCCCTGCAAAATTTGCCAGCGAGTTAAACGATTCAATGTTACATGTGATATATCAGGTTCAGGAAAACTAGACAGAGGTTCTGTCGTTAAAAAGTGACCCAAAGTTAGGGGCACAAGATCGTTGAGATCTTTACTTATGGGCGAAAGGGACCGTGAATTTAAAAGTGACTCAAGTTAGAAATGTATAAAACTCCTCGTAGTCATAACTTGCTTCCCTATGACGCGACAAAAATGTGTTTTAACTGACTTAACCCCAGCTTCACTTAAGCTATTGAAATGTGGTAAATCAGGAGGGTTAAAGTGCTAATTTATGGAAAGTTTAGCCGCAGTAGCCTCCGCCAAGATCAAAAGTTGGTTATTTGCTCCTATAAAGTTAGTGCCTTGATCAGAATAAATATCAGATACTCTACCTCTACGTGCCAGAAATCGCCGAAAACTGGCAAGAACAGCGTCTGTTGACAAATCCGATGACAATTCTAAAAGAATTGCTGTTGTAGCGCAGCAGACGAAGAGGCAAACGTACACTTTGAAAGTCTTTGCACCTCGATGCTCCCCCATTGTGATTTTGAATGGTCCAGCATAATCAAGTGAAACTTGCAAAAATGGTTAGACCTGAGAAATTCTAAATGCGGGAAGATCGCCCATAAACGGAATGTAGGTTTGGGGCTTTGCACGAAAACATTTTGAACATTTAGAGAGGCAACGATGAATTGCACTGCGAGGAGAAATTATCCAGAAGTTTTGAATGATTATGTTGTGCAAAATCTTCAAACCTGGGTGAAAATTTTCTCGATGAACTTGTTCTATTACAAAATCAGTGAACCTATGATTTTTGGGTAGCAGAAATGGATGCTTAGCTTTAAAAGAAAGCGATGATTTTCTTAATCTTCCGCCAACCCTAAGGATACCCGCTTCGTCTACGAAAGGTGCAAGTTTTCGAAATGGTTTGGGAAGAAACATATTCCTTTGACATGTCCTTATGACGTCAGAAAATTATTCTTTCTGTAGCCGTTTAACCGTTATTTGTAGAGCTTGTCAAGTTTCAGAAGGCGTAAGGATATAAGAATCGTAGATTCTAGTATTTTTCAGAATAAAGGTGAAACGTAAAACATAAGCAAGAATATGCTGATTTTTTTGAGAGAAGAGAATTTAAAAAGTAAATCTGAAATCAGCGACGGCGTTTTAACAGAAACATGCAAGCATAATTTTCTTTCTTCTTGAGGTATTTCTGAAAGATTATATCGTAAAATAGAAGGCTGTTCAGAAGTTTGTAAAAGAAAATCAGGACCTTGCCACCATAGCTTATTGTTCAGAAGTTGCAGAGGAGTCAAACCTCTCGAGATAAAATCAGCTGCATTTTCTCCACTCGGAACATATTTCTATTACGAAGAAGGTATAATTCTTTGAACGTGTGTAACTATGTTGGCTACGAATGTTTTCCAGTGATATGGCGAACTGGAAAGCCAAGCAAGAGCAACTTGTGAATCTGACCATGCATAAACGGTATCAAATGTAAGAAATTCTGAATAGGACTGTTTTATAAAATTAAAAAGATCTGCTAAAAGATATACTGAAAAAGAACAAAGACTAGTCTTGGTAAGGAAATTACCTTAAGAGGGCCAACTCTGGATTTTCCTAAAATGAAAGTAACTTTGACATCGCCATTCGAGGTAATAAATCTAAAGTAAACTACACAACCATATCCTATAGAACTTGCATCGCAGAAACCATGTACCTCGACGACGAGAAAATGTCTCCGAAATCAGTACCCTTGGCAAGTTAATTTTGGATATTCCGGTAACTCAGATTTAAAACGAGTCCAGGTTTTGACGATGTCTTTGGAATAAATGTCGTCCCAGTTCTCTTTAGAAAGCCAGAGTTGTTGAAGAATGTGTTTTGATAAGAAAACAGTTGGTGCCAAAAATCCATGAGGATCAAAAATCCCCGAGGATCAAAAATCCTTGCGATGGTACATTGCGCTTAGTAAATATAAACTCCGTGGAAGTGAATGAATAAGAAAAAATATCTAAATTAGGATTTCACTGAAGGCCAAGGACTTTTATGAAGCTAGGACCTTCCGTGTCAAAATTGAGAGTCATTTGAGAATCAGTGTCTGAAACAGCCGATAATAAAGCAGAATGGTTGCTACCCCATTTACGTAATTGAGAACCACCTGTTTTAAGAAGATTAATTAACTCTGTTTGTAGCTGAAGAGCTGTATGTATAGAATCTGCCCCTGTAACACAGCCGTCCATGTATATAGAATTTTGTAAAACTTTTAAGGCTAATGGGTAATTATCTTGTTCAAGGATGGCTAATTGCTTTAGAGTTTTAAGGGCTAAATAGGGTGCTGAAAATATTTCGAGTGGTACTCTGTCAAGAATACATTCTTTGATTTTATCATCAGATGAAAAGCGCCAAAGAAATCTTTAAAACTTTCTATGTTCGGGTTTGACAAAGATTTGGCAAACATGTGCTTTATATCACAGATAAACACAACTGGATAAGTTTGAAATCTTAATAAAATAGTTGATAAGTCCTGATGAAGCTTGGGTTTCAAAAAAAGGGTGTCGTTTAAACTTCTGGCTGCTGCATTCTTTGTACTAGCGTCAAACACTACTCGTAATTTGGTAGCTACGCTGTCGGGCTTTAAGACACAGTGATGAGGCAAATAGAAAACTGAGGTTAACTGATAGTCTAAAGAGGAAACTTCTGAAATATATTTTTCCTGTATGTATTCCTTTATAAAATAGGAATAGGACATATGAAGTTCAGGGTTTTTATAGAGACGGGACTCGAGATACAAAAATCGCCGAAGGACATGTGTATAGGAGTCTTCAAAGTTTAGTTCTCTATGCTTGAAAGGAAGTGAAACCAAAAAACTTCCTGATTTCTCGCAATAAACTGAATTTTTATAGATGGTTTCACATTTAAGCTCATCAGGTGACAAAAAAGGGTTAGATGTATGAATCTGTTCAATTTCCTAAAATTTTTAAAGTGTAGAATCAGTCTGTGGTTTAAGTGAAACATGACAGTTGAGAAGAGATGTACTGGGAGGTGGACATTCTGTTCTGCCTTGTAATATCCAACCAAAAGCTGTTTCAATTGCAACGGGTTGTCCAGGTGCGCCAAATATCCGACCGGATCATAGTACAAATGGTAATAATTCAGCGCCGAGTAATACATATATCTATTGGACCTGCATAGTGAAATTTGCTATCTGCTAGAGGCAAATTGTTGATGTAGGACCAATCTAGAGTATTAATTGTGACCTTAGGTTGATCTGAACATACTTTAGCTAAAATTATAGCTTCAAATATAAATGTTGGATCATGTTTACCAACAAGTTTTATGAGGCATTGCGTAATGCCATTATTTGAGGAGAAAATTAAATTATTTAACTTTTCAATTGTGGCCGAATAATGTCGTCGTCGTAATTCTAAACGATTGGCACAATGTTCAGTAATGAAGTTGCCCATACTACCAGTGTCAAGCAAAACACGAACCTTTTGAAAATTAAACGAACATCTTGAATTTCAACTTCTGCTGTAGATAATAAGACAGTAGTTTGTTTCGTAGAAGTGCTGCAAGTATTACATTGTAATGGTTGAGAACACTGATCAATGTTTTGTGGCACGAATGTATTATCTGCTGCCATTGGCTGCGAAACTTCATTCATGTTACAATTGTCTTCCTTTCTAGAAGTCGAAGGTGACAAATCTAAGTTTTTTTGGATTTAAAATGAAGTAGAGTATGGTGGCGAAATTGGCACCTTTTACAATTTGTAGAAGATGGGCATTTACGCAAAGAATCTTGCGAACGCATACCATTGGTGCATAAATTACTTTGTCTGATTAGTGCTAGCCTTTCGTGAGAAGTTTTAGCTAGAAATAGCTAACAACGGTATAAAGCATGACTAGCAGAACATATAATGCATTTTGGATTATTAGAAATTCTCTGATGGTCGACTGTATTCAGATAAACTGATGGCATAAGTGAATTTTTGGAAGGCTGAAAACCTGTTCTGTTTAAAAATCCGAGAGATTTTGATTTAGCTGGCATCATGCATTGGACGGACTCTAAGACCTTGCATTGATTCTTTAAGAATGTAGAAAGGTTTGGTATGTGGGCATATCTATCGTGCTGTGTTCAATTTTAAAATAATTCGTTTTAGTTTTTGCATATAGTTTTTGAAGTAAAATATTAAATTTTAAAAAATCCCAAAAATTTAGAGCCTTTAGAGCTGCAAGGTTCCCGGAAAAAGTGTCAAGTAAAAGTCGAAGATCTTTCGCTGAGGGCCTTTGTATTGGTTGAGCTGTGTAAATTTCATTAAAATATGTTGTCGCCAAAAAACGCTTACTTTGATACCTCCCAACTAAAATATCGTAGGCTATTTGGTAATTATTTTCCGCCATTGGAATTGCTTTGACCAAACTGAAAGGTTCATTTTTTAACGAAGTCACAAGATAATGAAATTTTTTAACATTAGGCAGCTTAGAATTCTTATGAATGATGCCATTATATATCAAAAAATGATGGACATAATTTTAAATTACCGTCAAAGATAGGCACGTTGATTTTTGGAAGCTTGGCAACAGGCGTATGGTGATTTGTTTTAGATACAGCCGACTCGTTACGGTTTGCGTTTAAAATTGAAGCTTGTTTGCCTTTTATGCTGTACCAATAGTTATCAGCTAAGGCCCTTTCTCTGTCTTGAGTTTCAAATTCCGAATCTTTAGAAATTAGAGACATTATTTTGTTATGAAATTCTTGAAATTCATCATGAATGACGTCTACGAACTCAGCTCTAGCTAACAAATTTTGTTATGTAAAACTCATCAGCTGTTGCATTACCACCGTATTCATTCATATATTTCACGTAGTCTATTTAACGACACCCCGCCTTTAAATGTCAGTTTAATAACATTTTCAGCCTTAGTTGCCATTTCGTGTTATAAAGCTGATAAATAGAAAATAAATAATAAATCGCAAATATGTATCCACTAATTTTAAAAGAGTGTATCCATTTTGTTTAATTGAAAAATGTTAATAAGCTGAAAACTCCGAAATTGGACAAAAACGGAAACACTGAAAGTAGCCGCAATGAGCGAAATACGAATTCTTTATCAAACAGATTGATTGTGGTTAGCAGATGCGGTAACCGAATCGAAATTTTATTAAAGAGATAATGAATAAAAAAGAAAACACTTGTCTTTTTATGACTTGCATTTGACTGAAAAGCCGCCCCTTATTAAATGAACGAATTAAAAAATTAAAAAGTGGCCTCGAGATCCGGCTCAAAGGACCAAATGTTCGTCTACAGAATACTACAGAATAATAAAATTAAAGTCCTAAAAAATTGAAAATTGTTTTATCAACAATTTGTTTTACCAAATTTTAAGCTTAGAATTAAATTTGCCACTTTCTTTTCATAAAATTGATTTATTATCAATATTGCAAACGATTACGGTTGCACTGGTGGTAGTGCACCAAAAAAACACGACTTTTCGCCATAAAAATGACAGCATCTAGGGTAAGTTTGTACCAAATCAGCTTTTGCGATAAAGGAGAACTTTCTCTAGACGATGACTACTAGCCTCTGTGAATATCTGTTACCACTATAGAGAGAATTTAAGGTAAAATCCTATGATTCTACCTTTTCACCTTTTTCAACGTATTTATTTCATGTGTTATTACTTATTACTTAAATTTGAATTTTGCTTCTTTTTTTGCTTTTTTATAGATAACTTGGACCTAATTTTGGAAAGTTTCGTGCCTGCTTATCGTTTTTTATGGGTTCTCTCCAATTTAAACTCATGAAAGTCAGCTAAAGCAAAATCGTTTTTTTTTAGATTTCTATTTAAATTTGTAATTTTAATTTTTACCTCAAAAAAGTTTACAACCTAACTTTTGGAGTTTGAATATTCTTTCTAAATTCTGAAATACTAGATTTTTTAAAGTTAAAGTTTCTTTCTCTTTTTCTAACTGGCTACAACTTTAATTCTTACGTTTTCCTTTTTAAACAATCTTTAAATTTCAATGATTTTTAAAATTATTGTTACTATCTAAGTTTGTAATGTCTAAATGCATTTGATTCTTCGAAATTTGAAAAAAAGATTTTTGCTATAAAGTTATTTATAATTTTTTTCAAAATTTCAACCTTGTTTTTAAAAATTTTAAGTTTGAATTAGATTTTCTGTTAAATGCAAGGTATGTCTATAATCTTACTTTTTTTTCTTAAAATTCACACTTTAAAATTTTGGTTTTTACTTTTAAACCCACAAATATTTGACTCTTTCTAAAAACCTGAAAATTTAGCGGCAATTTTTGTGAAGAATGTCATACTTCGAAATTCAGAAATCAATCTTGAGTTTTTTGACTTTGGAATTTTAATTTGAAATGTCTAGAAAAGTCTACATTTAGAGTAAACAAAGTTGTTTTAGAAAAAGTTTAATTACGACCGAGTTAATATTTAAAAATACAACCGACTTAATTCATTGATAAACATTTCTAAAAATTTTGACTCTTTAGAAATTTTAAACTTAGGAACCAAAAGTATGTTTTTTCTTAAGAAATTAACGTGCTTGAACTCAACATTTTCGGTCTTCTAAATTCGAAATTTTAGAAATAAGTTGACATTTGGAATTATTGTCGAAATCTCAAAAAAAATAGCTAGACTATTTAAAAAATAAAGGTTGTAACAACGATTTGGAATTTTTTTCACACTAAATTCTAAATTTGGTCATTTTTCACATTACGGCAACGTAAGCTATAAGATTTTGATTTTGATTTGAAATTTTTGATTTCCCTTTTAAAGTTTCAGATTTAAACTCGAATTTTTACTTGGAGGAATTTAACTAAATGTAAAATTTGAATAAAAAAATTATTTAACTTTTCATACTGCAAATGAAATATATATTGTTAGTAATAAGTAGAGACCGGATTATATGCATTTGCATATGCAGATGCATATTTAATCTCTTTTTATGTTTGACTACACATTTCATTTAAAATCCAATGACTAGGCAAATTTTCGTTATATTTTTAATATTTTTCCATGCGTATTTAATGAATAAAGTCTTACCAAGCGCTGGGTATGACTTTGTTCTCCTTGCTAAAACAGTTGATCAAAAATTTATATTCAATTAGATGGGTACCATTTTTCTTTCAGAACTCTGCTTCTTTTTGCAAAATTTGTCTATCAAATTTTGAATTTAATATAAAAGTCTGACTTCATAATAAAATCTGATCTCTTTAGGATCTGCAATTTTTTTCTCAAAATTTCTCGTATTTTTTTAATCCACAATTTTCATTCTTAAAAATTGAACCTTTCCTGGAAATTTCCACATTCTGCGAATTGTGACTTGTGTGTCAAAATTTGCCTTTTCCCGAAAATTTGGTCGATCTTTTAATAAAAAAGCAAAAAAAAACAATTTTTCCAAAAAGACAAAAAGTCTAGCAAATTTTCCGCAAATTTTAAAGTTTTCGAGATTTTTTTAAATCAATTTTTTTTTAATATCCCAACTTTCTCAAAATATTAACATTTATCTTAATATTGGGCTCCATAATTTTGGTGAAACGGACCGATTCTTGGTTATCTTTAAAAGTTGAAATATCGATGTAGTATTGAAGTATCTCTCTGAAGATAATGGCTTGGCTATCGAAACGTGTTAGAGCAACCTTTGTGTTTTTTAATATTTCTTGGTTTCAGGGGACAAGATTTGTATTTCAATTTTTCAATATTGACATTTTTGCTGTCTTAGTGAGACACTTGTCTCCGTCTGACTTCAGCAGACAAGAGAAAAGAAATTTTTCACCGGAAAATTTAAAGTTTTTCTCAAAGTTTGCCCATTTTTTTTTCAAAATATAGGTCTCTGAGATACTTTGCATTTCTACTAGATTTGGTCTTTTCCTTTAAAAATTCTTTTCTAAAATTTGATTTTCTCTCAAAATTTTGTTTCTCAATTTAACGAAATTTCTTCTTTTCCGAAAAGTTATTTCTTTAACATTGATATTATTTAAAATTTTCTACCTGCTAGAATCGTCACCTTTAGATATTTTTACTGTTTGCTTAAAATTTAACTTCTTGTGAAAATTTTTATGTTCATCTCAAAATTGCGTATTTAATATTTCTGGAAAAGACGACTTTTTCTTCAAAACTGGTTTCCTAATTCAAAACTTCGATTTTTTTTTCTAAAATTATTTTTCATTTAATTTATGTCTGGAAATTTAGATTTTTTTTCTTAACATTTGTCTTTTTTGCGAAGTTATGACTTTTTTCTCAAAAATCATCTTTTGGATATTTCGACTCTTATATCAACATCATATTTATTGCGGACCTAGAAATCTTATCTTTTTTTTCAAAATTAATCTTCTTTTAAAAATTTCAATTTTTTTTTCCTCCAAAAATTCATCTTTTTCAAAGACAACTGTTCTCAAATTTGACTATTTTTTCAAAATTCAATTTTCTGTGGAAAATTTCTATTGTTTTCTCAAAGTTTCGCCCAAATAAGTCTTTTTTAGGATTTTCAACTATTTTTCAAAGTTCTTCTTTTTCCTAATTTATTTCAAAACTCGATTTATTTTAAATTGATTATAGTTGGAAAATTTGAAATATTTTCTTGATATTCGACCTACAAAATTTTAACTGTTTTTCTCAAAATTTTGCCTTTTTTTTCGAAATTATGTTATTTTAGGTTTTTTTCTTCTAACAATTTAAAATTTTTTATATCTTGAATTTCTAGAAATATTGACTGAATTTATAAAGTTTCCAGAAATTTTATCTTTTTCTTGAAAATTTTGTTCTTTTCTCTTAATTTCTTTTTTTTTTGAAATCTCGTCTTTTTATTCTTCATGGTAGACCCTTATTGA
The DNA here is from genome assembly GCA_028583605.1 of Dastarcus helophoroides. Classification (NCBI taxonomy): domain Eukaryota; kingdom Metazoa; phylum Arthropoda; class Insecta; order Coleoptera; family Bothrideridae; genus Dastarcus; species Dastarcus helophoroides. The sequence continues at coordinate 8,806,867 of CM053328.1, forward strand.
CCGGAAATATTATGTTTTTTTTCAATTTATTTAACATTTCTCGTCTTTCTTCTTAAAATAATTTTGAAGTCATAATTTAAAATTTTGAAGCAAAGATGTAGCAGTTTAGAAGGATTCAAAATATGTTAAAATTATATATTGACAAAAATACAAGATGTTTAAGAAGTTCGAAATAATTAAAAAACTATTGGTAAACAATCGAAATTTCTAGAACAGCAAAATTTAAACGAAATGAAAACTTTCAAAAAAAGGTAGAGGGTTCTTAGAAGATCTAAATTTACAAATAAAAATGGAAATTTTGAAAGAAAATCAGTGTTTAAAAATGCCGTAACTAAAAAAACCGTAATTAAAAAAAAAAGTTTTGCAATAAAAATTTTGGAAAAAACGAAATTAAAATGTTAAAATAAGGTCGACATTTTAAAATAAGTCGATTTATCCTGTTTTTTAAAAAATTGTTGAATCTCCAACTAAAATTTTGGAAAAATGTCAAAATTTTAAAATCAACAAACTCTAAACAGATCAAAATTTTGAATTTACTAAAATTTAATTGATATTGTGAGAAAAATCCAAATTTTATGAAAATCGATTAAATTTGGGTAGGCCCATACTAGAAATTTGTCAAAATTGGATGCAAATCTATTCAAATTAGAAACAAATTTGTTCGCACTAGAAATAAACTTATTTAATTTATTAGTAAATTTCTTTAAATTTGAATCAAATCCCATTCAAATTTTTTTCTTCTTTACTTCAGGTTTTAGACATTATTGCCTGTTACGAACCTATTTAAATTAAAAGTAAATTTATTAAAATTAAGAGCAAACTTGTTTAAACTGGAAGCAATTAGAAACAGAATTTTTTTAAACGACTAGAAAAATTTCTTTAAAAAAAAAACAAAAGCATTATTATTTAAAGTTGACTAGTTTGACACTTTTCATGCATATTTTAGGCATTTTTTTGCATATTTGCATGCATATTTGAAGCCTTTTTATTTTGCACTATAATTAGGTCTCTCTTAATAAGTCACATATTTTTGCATTACTGAGCAACAGGTTACCAATTTTATTACTAATTTGAGGTATCAAAAATTTGAAATAATAAAAAATAATGAAAAAGGTGTATATGCAATATATCCTTAAATATAAACTACTATAATAAGTAGAGAATGGATTATATGCACAGCTTTTTTAACAAAATATGCGCATATTATATGCAGATTTTAAACAAAATAATCGTAAATCGAAAAAAATTGGGTTCGATATAAAACAAACATTTAATGACCATTTAAAAACCATTCAATATTAATTTATTGCTATAAAAGTATTACAATTATATTTTCATATAATAATTATCAACAATTTTTCTGAACTAACATTTCTTGGTGCACATTTTTTGAAAAAAATACCGGATGTGAAAATTACTAGGATTTGCCTTTTCTGTTGAAAATTTCAGAGCCATATTACTTCTGAATTCAACATTAATTTTTAATGAAATTTTAGGCATTTACATAACCTTTCATGTTTTTTTAAATGTGAATAAAAACAGTTTATTAATATCATCAGCAAAAAAGTTTTCACCAGAAGAGTTGCTTCAATTAACTGCCTCATAGAAATGTCAAAAGAGTCTAAGAACCAGTGGCGGATTCTTCATGGAAGCTAGGGAAGCGCGTTGGATATACCAAACTGACGAGATCTAACAAGATGGAAACCGGTCTTTGGTTTCCAAACTTCGAATCTAATAAATCTTCAAACCTTATTGGTCTGTGCATTTGAATGATTTTGTTTATAAAAAAGATTAGGAGATGCTATCAAATAAAAAAACTGCATCGATGCAACGAAGTCGGTCCGATCTAGGAGGGAAAATGTCTATGAATATAAAATGATGAAATAAAATAAAATATTACTCTGTAATGTATCTTGAAGTAGTATTTATTTTTGAAAAATTGATGTATTCCACATGAGAGTTACTATTCCACATTTATTCGCTTTTCATTAATTGATTGGCTTATTTTTTATAACAGTTCATTCAAAAAGCCAATAGGATGACACATAGATGGCGTTACTAGAATTTTCTTCATATGAGTTTTATTTAGTATTAACCTTTAAACGATACGTGTATAAATTTGACAGCAATTTGACCATTGATTCGAGAGTTATAACATTTTGTGTGAAGCAACTTTTGTTATTGAAAAAAAAAATGGAAAAAGTGAATTTCGAGTTTTGATAAAGCATTGTTTTTGATGAAAAAAAATTACAGTGGAAACCAGACAATGGCTTGATAAACATTACCCGAACTCTGCTTCATCGAGACAAATCGTAGAGAAGTGGACTGCTGAATTTAAACGTGGTCGTACCAGCACAAATGATGCAGAGCGCAGTGAAGCCCAAATGAGGCTGTTATTCCAGGAAACATCAAAAAAATCCACAACTTGGTTATAAACTATCGCAAATTAAAGCTGCACGAGCTATCTTACATTGTAAGGATATCAGATGGAAGTACTTTTACGAACATTTGGGTATGCGAAAGCACTGTGCAAAGTGGGTGCCGCGTGAGCTCACAATCGACCAAAAACAACAACGAATCGATGCTGCAGAGGAGTATTTGGCGCTGTTAAACTGCAATAAAATGGAATTCTATCGTCGATATGTGAAAATGGATGAGACATGGCTTCACTATTACACACCAGAATCCAAAAGATAGTCAGCTGCGTGGACAGCTGTCGACGAACCGAATAAAGCGAGCAAAGACCCAACAGTCGGCCGCTAAGGTGATGACTTCTTTAGTTTGGGATGTGAACGGAATAATATTCATCGACTATCTCCAAAAGGGAACGACCATCAACAGCGACTATTACTGTGCACTTTTGGATCGATTGAAGGCTGAAATAGCAAAGATACAGCCACATTTGCAAAAGAAACAAGTGATGTTTCACCAATACAATGCACCGTGTCACAAATCGATGAAAACGATGGCAAAATTGAATGAATTGGGCTTCGAATTGCTTACCCACCCACCATATTCTCCAGATTTAGCCCCCTGTGACTTTTTCCTGTTTTCAGATCTCAAGGCCTATTTTGACGAGAAAGAAAAATCGTACTATAAAAGTGGTATCGAAAATCTGGAAAATCGCTATACTCATTGTATCGCCCTCGATGGCTACTATGTTAAATAATAAAGTCGAGTTTTGTCAAAATTTTGTTTTTTTTTCTACTTATCCTACGGACTTATTAAATGACCTGGTAAATCCATATCTTCCAATCTTCATATTTATAACTGCACTTAAGTTTTCAGCGTTAATTTAAGTTTTCCACAAGAAAATAAGAGAAAAAGTAAAATTTCAAAATGTAGTGTCACACTTTGCGATTAAGGTTGAAATCCCGAAAACACAGTTTTTTAAATCTAGCTTAAAATTTCAGCTTTAAACTGAAAATTCCAAGAAAAAGTAAAAAAGCATAATTAGGAGACTCTTAACTTTTTGCAGAAATGTCGAGATAAAGGATAGAATTTTGAGAGTAAAGTCGAAATCCTTAGAAAATAATCCTTTCAAGATTGAATCTAAAACTTCGACTGCAAACTCACTCATTAATAAAAAAAATGTTGGATTCAATGACAAGCTTTTATCTTTGGAATCTAATTTAAAAATATCCAGATTAAAGTTAAAATTTAGAGAAAAGCATCCAGATTTCAAGTTTAAGCTATAAAATCAACTTGTACCAGTATGCGTTTTTGATTTAACTAATGTTTTACATTCATTTTTGTATATTTCTTTTTTTTTAAATCGCCTATCCTTCTGGTGGATGCGCCGGGTTATTTAACCATTTGTAGTTACTGAACTCCAACAACTAAACTTATCAGCTAAGTATTGGTTTTATTCTATGCAGTAATTTAGATGCGAACCCTTTTTCTCGTATTTCGACGCAATTCATCCCTCAAGTTGCGTGATTATCACCACCACTAACGTTCGCCGAAGCGCATAAAGGGCATCCAAACTCGACTTTTCCGCGTTACTTTCATAAAAACCAGTTTGCTAGAGCGTAATTCGATTCTCTTGTTTATGACTTTTACAAGCCACAGACGAAGCATCCAGACTTTCGAACTAACTATGAAATAAACAACTCCCCAGTGCGTCTAAGCAGTCGCTCTTTCCTATTTACGGCGTCATTCTTCGCAGTAAAACTACTACAGAATTGAATACGACGTGTTCTAGTCGAGCGAATGGTGCTACAAAGTTGAAGGTTTCTTATAAAGGTTTATAAGTATGGAAAACTTAACAAACGAAAAGTGTACAGAAAATAGGAGTTTTTTACTTCCTAAATAGAGCGCAATCTTTAAATTGAGATATCTACTACATTCATACCCAAAAACTAATTAAATAAGAGGTCAGATTGGACAAAAATATTGCAAAGCTTCAGCACACCGTTGACTAAATCAACGAACACACAACGCCAGAGAATGCTCTGTTCCCTAAGAGATATAGTTAGCCACTTCACCTTCAAAAGAGGCAGGTTCAGAAGATATCAAGAAATAAATCAAGGCTACTAATTAAGCGATCAACCAAACTCCTTTAGGGTATATGATAAGGGGATTTTCAGATTCAACCAACAGAAAAAAAACTGAAATATTTCGCTTTGGTAAACAGAGTATAATATCAAATAGTATAAAAGAAGTTTTGAAACTTACTAGACATTCTCATTTCGTCTTTTTTCCAATTGTTTTTTTCAAAATGTTGACACAGTGAGGACTTCTGTATAGGTAGACTTTTTTTCTATAGAACCTTCAAGCTAAAGAAACTTTCCCCAAAAATTACAACCTATTCTTGTTTAAAAAGGCTGTTCATCGCCAAGTATCCTTGTTTCCGCATCCTACTCGCAGTGCTTCAAAGGCATAATGGGGTTACCCTTTGCGACTGGATTAAACTTCAAAAAAAACTTAAATATTTCGACTTTCTTTAAAAACGTATACTTTTTTGAAAATTCTGACTATTAAAATTGCGTCTTATATTTCAAAATAACGACCTTATGAAAATCCCTACTGTTTTTGGAGAAGAATTGTACTTTTTTTAATTTATTAATTTATTTTGAAGATTTCGATTTTTTTTTGGAATTTTCGATATTTTAAAATATCCACTTTTATCGTAATTTCAAATTTTTTCGGAATTTTCACTTATGTTTAAAACCCTCCACTACCAAAATTTTGACTTTATTTCAAAATTTTAATTTAATTTTAAAAATTTCGACCTTTTTTCGTTTTCTTCAAAAGTTTAACCCTTTTAAAAATTTGACCTATTTTCAAAACTAGCCGATATGTCACTCGACTCCATTCACTATTTCACGGTCGTTACTTTATTTAATTTATTTATGTAAATCAATTTTTTAAGTGTGGCTTTTTTAAGTTTCTGCCTTTTTAAATTTAGTCTTTTCTTAACAGTTCGACTTTTTTCAAAGTTTTGGATTTTAATGTTTCAACTCTTTTCAAATTTTCCACTTTTTGGAAGATCCAAATATTTTTAAAGATTTTGTCTGTTTTGAAATCTTCCACTGTACTGAAGCTTTCGCTCTTTTTTAATCCCTTTAAACACCTTTTTGAAAAATTTGTCTTTTTAAATATTTCAACTTTTTTCATGCAAAATTTCTAAAGCATCTTCTCTGAAAAAATCAAAATGTCAAGTTTTTGAGATTTATTTTTCGGTAATACCCATTTTATTTCCAAATTTTAAATTTTTTATTAAATTTCGACTTTTTGAAGACTTTCACTTTAACATTTTTTTTTACACAATTTTTAACGGTCCAAACTTTCAATATTTTTTAAAATTCCACTTTTTTAAAAATTTCGTCTTTTTGAAATTTTCGAGTTTTCTGAGGCTTTTTAATTTTTTTTAAATCTTTGTCTCGAAAATTCTAGATTTTTTAGAAAGCTTAACACTACAGTTTTTTAAAAAGTTCTATTTTTTTAAATTTGTAATTTTATTTCAAAATTTACACTTTTTTAAGGAAATTTAGATTTCTTATCAAATTTGAGTTTTTTAACATTTTCGACTTTCAAAATTTGAACTTTCTTTAAATTGTTTGTTTCTTTTTAATTTTTGCTTTTAAAAATGTTAATTTTATTTTCCAAAATTTTGACTCCTTTTGGAAACCTTTACTTTTTGAAAATTCCGACGTTTTTGCAAATTAAAACTTATTATTATTACTATTTTCTAAAATTTAACGTCTTTTTAAATTTCGATTTTTCCAAAAATGTCTACCTGTTATGAAAACGCTGGAATTTTTTAAATTTCTTAATAATTTTGACTTTATTCAAAAATTTCGAGTTTTTTTTTGGATAATATGAACTATTTTGCAAAATTTCGAATTTATTTCGCTGCCCTTACAATTATCAATTATTTCTTAAATTCTGATTTTTTAAAAATATTCAGACAAAAATTTTAACCTTTTGAAAAAATGACATTTACTTTCTTTTTAAAATTTACCTAACCAAAAGTTTTTGTTTTTCAACATTTTTGCTTTGCTACTTTTCATGAAAGTTTAGAATTTTTTTATAATTTTCAATTTTCTTCATTATTTGGCCTTTTCGAAAATTTCAGGCTTTTATTCGAAAATTTTAACTAAAAATGCTTCATTTTTTTAAATCTTCATAATACTTTAAAGTTTTGATTATTGTTAAAATTCAAATTAATTTTTAAATTTTCAACTTTTCTAAATGTTTTTTGAATTTTTTTTCATTTTATCAAAATCCTTGAATTTTTTAAAAAGGTCCAGTTTGAACAATGTTAACATTATTATTCAATTAATTTTCAACCTTTTTAATTTTCAATCTTTTGTGAAAATTTCGTCGTTTTTCAAAATGTTGACCTTTAAAATTTTTACTTTCTTTAAAATTTCGCCTTTATCCAAAAAATCGATTTTTTTAAAATTGACTCTTGTTAAAATTTCGGAATATTTTGCAAACATTTCGTTGCATTTAAAAATTTTTAATTTATTTCGAAAATTCAAACTTTTTTCAATATTTTTGCGTTTTTTGAAATTTTTTTTTTAAACTTTGACATTTTTTAATTGAAGTTCTTATTCATTTTTAAAATTCCGAAATTATTGGTAATTTTCACTTTATTTTAAATTTGGGCTTTTCTAAATATTGAGTTTTTAGAATATTTTACCGAAAATTCTTCATGTTTTTTTAAATCTCAACATTTCTTCATAATTTCGAATATTTTTTAAATTTCAGAGTACTTTTTAAAATCTAAACTTTTTTTTGAAAATTAGGCCAGTTTTTAAAATGTTGGGTTTTTTTTGGAAATTTTAGCTTTCTATTAAAGCTGCGAAATTTTTCAAAATTTTGACTTTTTTGGAAATTTTGATGGTTTGCAGAATTTTCACTTTCCTTAGAATTTCGACTTTTTTTGAAAATTTGGATCTATTTTTAAAACTTTAACATTTCAACTAATTGTTAAAAATTCGAATTTTTTTGAAGATTTTGAATTTTTTAAAATGGTTACTTATTTACCCCTTTAGTTATTTTTAAATAAAAGTAAGTCAAAATTTCAATTCTACACTGACAATCAGAAAAAGTCGAAATTCTAAAAAATACCGAAATTTTGACAAATAGTCAAAACCTTTCTCGACATTTTAAAAAATAATGCGAGATGTTCAAAAAATTCAAAATTTATAAAAGTCAAAATTTTGGAGTCAAAATGTTAAAAAAATGTCAAAATGTTGAATAAGTCCAAAATTTTTTAAAAATGGAGGTTTACATAAAAAGCAAAAATTTTCAAAAAGTCACATTTTCAAAAATATTGAAGTTTAGCAAAAATTTCGCATTTAATTTAAAAAAGAGTCCTTAAAAAACCACACAATTTGAAAAATTTAAATTTTTTAAAAATAAAAATACAGAAAAATTTTCAACAATTTCAAAATGGCCAAATTTTTCCAAAAATAGAAATTTGAAAAAAAGTAGAAGTTGTAAAAAAATTCTTGAGAATGTGTCGATATTTTTATTAAGTTAAAATTTAAAAAAAAATCAGTCGAAACTCTGAAAGAAATTGGATAAATTTAAAAATTCAAAATATTGACAAATGATCAAAGAACTCAAAAAACGCAATTTTTGAAGTAAGTCAAAATTTTCAAACAAAAATTAGAAAATTGAATAAATGACGGACTTTTCAAAAACATTAAAAAAAAATGTATTAAAAAATATTTCGAAAAGTTTTAAATTTTCGAAAGTCAAAATTTGGATAATAGATAAATTTAAAAAAGGCCGACATTTTTAAAAGGCTGTTTCAAAAAAGTTACAATTTTAGGAAATGTGTAGAAGTTTGAAAACAAAAGTGAAAAATTGGAAAAATTTCGAAATTTCAATATAAATATTTACAATTTTTTAAATTTAATTCAAACAAAAATTTCACCTTTTCAGAAAACTTGACATTTTCGAAAAAACTGGAAACCTAAAAACTGATTTTTTTTATAAAAAGTTACAACTGTCGAAGTATAATTTAAAATAAATCAAGATTTTAAAAAAAGTTGATATTTTGAAATAAGCCGAAATTTGTTTTAAAAAGTAGAAATTTTGAAAAAAGCGAAATTATGAGGGTCGCTGTTTAAGAAGATCTGCTGTATGGCATTGGATTTAAACAATCGAATATCGAATTTTACCGATGTATCGAAACGCATCGATACATCTTTTTCGATACATTAATTGAATATAGCATCCATGTTTTAAAAATTTTGTGTATCCCTATGTCAACGTACTGTAAAAAATCATTATTTGGTGTTTGACCCCTCGAATTTGGTTACCGAAACTTGTGACATTGACAGACGCCAGAGCGCCTTTTTAAGGCCCCTCTAGGTACCCTTAAAGGTTGAATTTCCGAAAATCCCTTTTTATATGCGTGTACATTACAAAAAGAACCTACCAGGTGTGAATTACACCACTTTTTTACTAAATTAACTTGGCACACTTCAACTAAACAGTAACTCACGTATTATTTACTAATTGCTAACCCACTAACTATATGTAAATAAAATTTACAAATAATATTTGTATTTTTTTGATTTAATGTTATTATTAATTTCTATAGTAATTTTAATTATTAATTAATTATTATTTTAATTAATTAATTAATTATTAATTCGAACTGACTGACTCGAGGGAAAGCTGACCGCCTTTTTATAGTTTTGGCCCCCGGCTTCCAGAACTTTTCGGCAGATAAGGCTTATCGTTTGCCAAAATGTCTGGAACGCTTATCTGCCATTTGTTTCGTTATCGCGGCCGCTTTCCCCTTATCAGATCCTTCTAGAAACTTTTTTTATTTACTAAATTCTATAATTCTATTCTAAATCCTATTTCATCTATTCATATAGCGTTACACTGCCTCCCTTTAGGAATGATCGTTCCGATCAGTTACAATCAGTCACTTCGCCACTAAATTTGCATGGTCTGTTCAGGTGTACCACTTTCATTTTACTCCTGCAGCTACGCTGGATCCTGTATACCTAGTCGTTGATCCTCTTCAGCTCTTTGTACGGCCCTTCCCAAGATGCCGTAAACTTCGGCGAAACTCCTTTCTTTCGCTGAGGGTTGTATAGCCATACCAATTCGCCTTCACCGAAACCACCATGGTTGGCATTTATGTCATACCTGGCCTTCATCCGGTCCGTCGCCAAGTTGATCTTCGTCCGCACCAGAGCATGCGTCTCCAATATCGCTTCCCTCAAGTCATCTACGAAACCCATCGTTTCCCTGGGGATCTCCCTTGGTGATCCAAACACCAAGTCACACGGAAGCCGCAGTTCCCTCCCGAAGATCACTTTTGCCGGAGTCTGACTTGTAGTTTCATGAGTTGCCGCACGATAGGTCATCAGAAACAGTGGTAGATGTCGGTCCCAGTCGGTCTGATGTTTGAAAACAACCTTCGAAAGATGTTCCTCTAAAGTCCTGTTAAATCTCTCCACCATTCCGTCAGACTGTGAATGAAGAGGTATTGTTCAAGTTTTTTTTTATTCTAAGAAGACGACACACCTCTTGGAAAACCCCCGATTCAAAGTTCCTTCCCTGGTCCGAGTGTAATTCCAAGGGAACACCAAATCGACGGATGAAGTTGTCCACAAGAACCCTTGCGACTGTGGTGGCTTCCTGGTTCGGGATGGCATAAGCTACAGGCCATTTACTGAAAGAATCCATGGCCACCAGGATGTACTAATTTCCATCGTCTGAAGCTGGGAATGGTCCTGCCACATCGATTGCAATTCTTTCAAATGAAGCTCCCACATTATATTGCCTCGGGGCCCCTTTTGTTCTTGTACGAGGACCCTTGAATGCAGCACAGGTGACACATTTCCGACACCATCGCTCGACGTCCTGCCTGCAGTTAACCCAATAGAACCGTTTTCAAATCTTCTCCAGAGTCTTGTTCATCCCTAGGTGTCCACCAGAGTTCCCATTGTGCACCTCCCACAAGACCTGTGGAATCTTCTCCTGAGGCACCACCACCTGCAAGTTGACACGCTTTCCATCCGCGCTTTTCCATGCTCTCTTCAATACCCTGTCCTCGACCTGGACGGATTTCCATTGGGCCCACAAATTCCTAAGAGCTGGACTTCTGTCGGAAACCTCTTGCCATTCCGGTCTGTCTCCAGCTTCTTTTCATTCCAATATGGGTCCAATATCAGCGTCGTTCTTCTGTAGCTCCCAAAGACCTTCAACAGTCCATTCGCCTTCTGCCTGGACAGAAGTGACCCTTATATCCACCATGTCCTTATGATCCTCGACTCGTCTGCAGTGTTTGAAATCCCCAGAAGGTCTTCTGGACAAAGCGTCAGCGTTGTTATGCTGTCGTCCCGGTCGATGATGCACCTTAAAGTGATACTGTTGAAGCCTTTCTAACCATCTAGCCGTCTGTCCCTCTGCGTTTTTCATTCGGAGTAACCAAGAAAGTGCCGAATGGTCTGTTCTGATGAGGAATTCCTGTCCGTACAAATACTTGTAAAAGTGTTCCACGGCCTTCACTATCGCAAGAAGTTCCTTCCTGGTGGTGCAATAGTTCCTCTCCGGCTTTGTCAGGATCTTGCTGCAGTAGTCGATCACATTTTCTTCACCGCCTTGAACTTAGGACAGCACAGCCCCAAGGCCTACGTTGCTGGCGTCTGTGTCCAACACGAACTTCCCATTCTGCTGAGGATACGCCAAGATAGGGCTTGTACACAAGGCGGACTTCAGTTTTCGAAGAGCGGTATCACAATCGGGAGTCCAGACATAAGGCATTCTTCCTTTAGTTAGTCGGTGTAACGGCGCAGCGATGATGGTGAATCCTTTCACAAATCTTTTGTTATAGGTGCATAACCCAAGGAACTTCCTCAACTCCTGTTTATCGTTGGGTTTTGGCCAGTCACGGATTACTTGAGTATCGTGTGCCACAATAACCTTGACTCCTGGGTCCACTGTTGCCTGTACATTTCTTCCATCCCCGTCGGCTTTCACCACCAAACTCTCCTTGGTCCTTTTTATCTGTTTGATGGGAAGAGTTTTGGAAACTGGTTTCTTGACATTAGCTAGTGAGTTCTCTTTCTCGCCATGTTGTTTTCTTATTGTGGGGCTTGTCGACTTCTTGGGGGTTAACCTGCAATCCTTCTTGACGTGCCCCGACTTGTCACAGCTGTAACATGTTATGTTTCTGCTGGATCTGTTTTTAAGAGTTCCTACCAGTTCTTGGATACTCGCGTCAATTTTCTTGATGTTAGCACTAATGTTCGCGTTCGTGTCCTTTATGTTAGCGCTTATGTTCGCAAGATCAGGGTTATTCGCAACCTCCTCGATGTTGGCCTACCTTATTCTCCTTGACGCCTCTGACTCCGAAACCTTGTAAGCAGCTTCAACCTCTAGAGCTCTAATCAGTGCCTCCCTTGATGTACGGAAGTTTGACAAGCCTATCACTTTTTGGACTTCTGAGTCTCTGATTCCTTCTATAAAAATTCTAGCTTGGTAAAGTTCCAGAAATTTAGTTGGTGCTGTTGGATAGGCGGCATGAATCAGTCTTTTTATGTCAGCCTCGAATTCTTGCAGCGTTTCATTACTTTTCTGCTTCCTTACAAGTAGTTGCGACTAGGCGACTTCTGGCAAATGATGGAGGTTTCACTTTTTGGGAAGAACTAGCAGGTACACTTTCGGATTCATGTTGTATGCTTTGTCCACTTAGCAACTTTTTCATGTTATTTTTTATGAAGCTGATCTCCCTCTTTGTTGCATTTTCCAAATCAAGAAGCTTGCTGTTGAATTTTTCTTTTACTTCTCCAATTTCTTCTTTGACTTCGCCAATCTCTTCTTGCATTTCTTCTCTCATTCCTGTAATTTGTTCTTTCACTTCTTCTTTCATTTCTTCCCTCATTCCGGTAATTTGTTCTTTCACTTCTTCTTTTATATTTTCAACGTCTACTCCCATTTTTTCAGTTATATTTGCTAGTAGACTATGCAATTCTTGTCTTTCTGCCTTTCTTTTCTGATATTCTTCTTCTTTTTCTTGTCGTCTTCGTTCTTCACCTTGTCGTCTTCGTTCTTCTTCCTGTTCTTTTTCTTGTCGTCTTCGTTCTTCATCTTGTCGTCTTCGTTCTTCATCGTGTTCTTTAAACATTGCGAATAACGCCTGCATTTGTTGTTCCATTTTGGCCGATTTTAATCTCGTATCCATAAAGCGTAGTAGAATGTTCAAGATTTTACTTGACGCGCCTCGTGTAAACTGTTTAATAGTTTAAAATGTCCGAGATAAGGTCAACTACGGCACCTGGCACGAAATTTTTTTGAGTAATAAAGCACAATCCACGAATAATTCCGCTTCTGACACCAGATTTTATGGGCTTATCGGTTCAAATAGATTACCACGTGTGAATTACACCACTTTATTACCAAATTAACTCGGCACACTTCAACTAAACAGTAACTCACTTATTATTTACTAATTGCTAACCCACTAACTGCACTGAGTTCGAACTGACTGACTCGAGGGAAAGCTGACCGCCTTTTTATAATTTTGGCCCTCGGCTTCCAGAACTTTTCGGCAGATAAGGCTTATCGTTTGCCGAAATTTCTGGAACGCTTATCTACCATTTGTTTCGTTATCGCGGCCGCTTTCCCCTTATCAGATCCTTCTAGAAAACTTTTTTTGTTTACTGAATTTTACAATTCTATTCTAAATCCTATTTCATCTATTTATATTGCGTTACAATATAAAGATTTAGAATAATTTTTGAATGTATTGACTTTATCTTGAATATTTAAATTTTGTAAAAACTTTCGACCTTTTAAAGTTTTTGGCTTATTTTTAAAATTTCACCTTTCGTTTAATTTCCCTTATTATCGAAAATTTATAGCTTTTTTAAAATTTTGCTAAGTTTGACTTTTTGTAAAAGAATTACATATTTTTGAAAATTTAAATATTTTGGAGGATTTCGAGTTTATCACAAGATTTATGTACTTTCTGAAAATAACATCTTTGAAATATCTTACTTTGATTTTTATTCAAAATTTTCGAAATCTCCTAAAAATTTCGAATTTTAAATTTTCCATTTTTATAAACGTCCACATTTTTCAAAATTTGACTTTTTTTGAAAATTTCAACTTTTTCGGAATTTTGCCTTTTTCCAAAATGTCCACCTTTTTTAAAACTTCAACGCTTTCTGGAAATTTAAACTTTTTTTTTTAATTTATACTAAATTTTGACACAAAATTTCGAACTTTGCTCAAAATTTCGACTCTTTCAAAATTATCTTTTTTTTTGGTAATTCTATTACTGTCAAGTTTTATTTTTAAACTTTGATCCTATTCCGAAATTTGTACTTTTTTTGGAAAATTTCGACCTTTGCTTAAAACTCCATTTCTTAAAGTTCTATATATCCAATTTTTTCTTTATTTCAAAAATTTTTACTTTTCTAAAAATTTAACTCAATTTGACTCCTTTTTTTAGAAATTCTACCAAAAATATTGACTTCTCAATTCTTTTTCGAATCGTTACCGTTTTCTGAAAATTTCGACCTTTTATTATAAATATTTTCACACTTCCTCAAATATTTTATTTCCAAAGAAATCCAAATTATTTGCAAAACTTCGACTTTTTTTTTTAATTAGCACTTTTTTTCTAAAGCTTTAAATTTTTTCGAATCTTGGAATTTTTATGAATTTAAGTTTTTGAAAAATTTACCTTTCGCTAAAAGGTTTGAAGAACCTGATGTTCAAAACTGCGAATTTAAAGCCGACATTTTAAAAAGGAGCATTTTTCAAGTTTAAGCTGACAAATTTCGAAAAAAAGTCAGAATTTAGAAGAATTTTCGAGTTTCAATTGAAACATCGGAATTTGAAGGAAAAAAAAAATGCTGAAAAAGCCTGTTTTTTAACATTAAATTCCAAAAAAAAAGCCCCCTTAAAGTAAAGACAGGTTCACACGAAATCAAGAAATAAATAACGTTACTAATTAAGCGATCAACCAGACTCTTTTCGTGTATCTGATAAGGGAGTTTTCAGATTCCATCAATGAGAAAAAATTTACCCAAATATCCCGCTTTGTTTAGGGGAGTGGTCCTAACTATATCTCTTGGGTGAACAAAGTTTAATACCAAATAGTATATAAAAAGTTAGGAAACTGACTAGACATTCTTATTTCATAGAACCTACGAGGTCTAAATATTCCAACTCTGGTCGGTTTGTTCAGTAAAACATAAACTTATGACATTAATAGTTACCTACTCCATATCTATTTTCCATTTTTACATAATCGGTGCTCATAATAATACACATTTTCTAACGCTAAAAATGGCCGTAGTATCGATTTCTTTGACTTAATTTTTTTATAGGATCGACTTAGCGATTGAAATGAAATTACAACCCTTAATAATTAACGACGACAGGTACATTAACGGAAGCAAATAATTTATATCACCAGCATTGACAACTTATCAGAGCTGCTTGATAGCACGCCATAAATTAATGGAGCGGAAAGTTCAATTAAACTGTAATTAAATCTGACCGAATTAAAATCAATTAATCCTCTACGTAATTCGTTCTTACTGAAACACCTGTCTTTCTCCTAAAAATTTAAGAAATATAGTAATCTTACGCTCAAGCAAGCGACATTTTTTGATCATTTTGCAATTTAAGTTCAAAGTTCCATCCGCTCAACTTATGAGCGGAATCCTGCTGCTGAAGCGAATCCTTCGCGATTATTTCAGTTTGCGGCATATTTGCGGCCCAAAATAGCCTTCAACTAGACTGTTAGTAATTCGGATAAGTGGTTTGAACAGCATTATCGCAATTGCAGTCGCTAGCTGCGCGATCGCTCGGTTACACAATAACGATGGCGGCTAACCCTTCGGTAATTCCCCAAATTGATTAACTGCGCTAATATTATCTGCTGCGAACTTTGCGGCAATTAAAGTCGCCGTCAAGAAATAATTTAGGGCATTGTTTGGGAACGCCTAGCGGTCAGCGCCACTGCGATATGGGGAGTTGGCCCGAATTGTTACTGAAAACATATCTCACCACAGGGTGGAGGTTGTAAAAGCCGAATCTCAAACTGTGTTGGGGTCAAAACGAACTATAATTCTCGCGATAATATTTTTAGCAACAGAGCAGAGATTAAGAAGGGTGAAGGAAGAAAAATGTAAATAAAAATAATTGATAAGTGAAGGTGAAGCTTGACGACAGACATAATAAAGTTGAAGTTGTTTTTTTTTGGACACCTTAAACAAGAATTAATTTGAAACACAGAACTTGTGTCCTGAAACCAAGAAAGATTAAAAAACACAACAAAGGTTGCTCTAACGCGTTTCGAGAGCCAAGCTGTCATCTTCAGAGAGAAGATGACAGCCAAGGACCAGTCCGTTCCATCAAAAAGAATTAATTTGTAGAATCAACTATACCATATTATACCCAGCTATATCTTTTGCATCATGATACAAGAATAGCTATGATTTTGGGCTAATCGAAGTGTAGTATCAGCACTTCATTCACTTCATTCACTTCATTTGTAGAATCAACTATACCATATTATACCCAGCTATATCTTTTGCATCATGATACAAGAATAGCTATGATTTTGGGCTAATCGAAGTGTAGTATCAGCACTTCACTACTTGGAAACGTCCAGAAATACAGGGCTTAATTCAATAGGGCCTGCGAAAATACTTGACAGGTCAAAACTAATAAACAAAAGCTTAATGTTCGAATATATACTGTTGACTGTGAACATAACTTAATTGTTATGAAGGTCTTTTCTTTCTAATTAATGAGTTTAAGATGTCTAGTAAAAGAAAATATAACACACTGAATTCCTATCAGCTGTGTGTTTATTTTTTATAATTTTACTGCTACATGCTAGGGGACCGCGCCTTAATGAGAGCCCAGTGAGCTGCTGCCAATTTATAAATTGCAAAAATGTTGAAGTTTTATTTTTTCTTGGAATGTAATGTTAAAAATCAGGCTTTTTCGTCGTTTTTTTTGCATGTTTCAATTTTATATTCAAAAATTCTTCTAAATTCTGACTTCTTTTCGAAAACTTTTTAGCTTAAACTTGAAAAATGCTTTTTTTTAAAATGCCAGCTTTAAATTCGCTTTTTAAAACGATCAGGTTCTTCAAACTTTTTAGCGAAAGGCAAATGTTTCAAACATTCAAATCCATAAAAATACCAAGATTTGAAAGTTTGGAAAAAAAGTCTAAATTTTTAGAAAAAGTCGAAATTATAAAACAAATTTGCAATTCTTCGGAAATCAAATATTCGAGGAAAAGTCGAAATTTTGATGATAAAAAATCGAAATTTTCATAAAACGGCATAGATCCTAAAAGAAACTAAGAAAAGTCCAAATTTTTAAAAAAGGAGTCAAATTATATAAAAGTAGAAATTTCTGAAATAAAGTAAAAATTGAAAAGGTAGATTTTTTGATCAAAAGTAGCAATTCTGAAAATATTATTTATTTCGAAATTTCGAGAAACATTTTTTGAAAATTTTGAATTCATAACTACTAAACTTGATTAATATGCTTACGATTATAAAGCAGCCAGATATTAAAAATTCCACAATGTTTCCATTAAATATTTGCTAACACTGGACAAGGTTTCGCATTACTGCGGCGGTCATATTAGCAATTTGTTTAGTCGTTGTTATGCTAACAAGCTCCATGGATCACAGACTCCTGCGAATATTCCGTCTAATCCGAATTCTCCAAAAGGCTCCACAGTTTCAATTAGAGGTGTGTTCAGAAGATCAAGCTGCTCGTTCGTAAGTTCGAAATTTTGAATGTCTGTAAAATGATAAAAATTCGAGAAAATTCAAGTTTCAAATTGTTTTCCCAAATTTCGAAATTTATTTCAATATTGGCCATTTACTGACCTCACAGTGTGGCAGGGAGACGGGTTTGGCCTCCACTCAGGGAGTCATTAATAAAGAAATATTCAACTTAGTAACTTTCCACATTTTTCCTGATTTTTTTCAAAATTCGCTCGTTTATCAAAATTTGGATAAAATTGGTTTTCTCCAAAAAATTTTAAATTTTTGCTATTCAATTTCTTTCACAAAGTTTCGATCTTTTTCTAAAAATATTGATCTATTTTCGTTTCGATTTCCTCTTCGAAATTCGTTTGGATTTTTAAAACTTTCGACTTTTACTCCGAAAATCGAGTTTTTTTTTAAATTTTGATATTTTTCCTAAAATCTCTTTTATTTTTCCGAAATTTCAACCAATTTTAAAATCTGAGCTTTCATATTTCTGCAAATATAAAGTTTTTTAAAAAAGTTATCTGTTTTCTTAAAATTTGACTTTTCTGTGCAAAAATTTATTTTTTTCTGGAAATTTTACTTTTGTGGTCAAAACTCATCTTTTTCTTGCAATTTTGACAATCTATTAAGACTTATTTTTTAAGCTAACGCTTAATCAGTAAATTATATTTTTTTAATGAAAACCATTTTTAAAATTCTACTTTTTCTCTTAAATTTTCACTTTCTGTGAAAAGTTTTGAATTTTCTTAGAAATTTTCACCGTTTTCTTTTACCGCTGTTTTCAACATTTCGGCTTCTTTTTCAAAATTCCATCATTGTTGTTGGGCTTTTTCTGAAAATTACGATCTTTGCAAAACTGTTTCTCCGGAAATTTTGACTGGTTTTTTGAGGTTTGTTTGTTTTCAAAATTTTGATCTTCATCGAGGCTTTGAACGGTTTTATTTTTTTTGTTTCGGTTTTTGATTTTCATTGTGGAATAAAAATTTTATTAGTTTGGTTCTGGTTTTCATTCTGACCAAAAATAAATGTTTTTTTTGGTTTTCGATTTTCGGTTGGGCTTCGAGAGACTCATTTAATTTTTTTTTTTAATAAAATAAAATATTTCGAGTAGTCCTCGAAACAAAAGTTTAAAAGAAATAATAGGAAACGTAGGAAGAAAATATCTAAATTAAAACTCTAAAAATACGACTTGGGTTGAAATTTTGATATTTAAAAAAACTGAAAATTGTGAGCTTCTAATTCATATTTTAGAAAAAAACATTGAAGATTGAATGTTTAAAATCGGGATCTTCAAATAAAACTTGCATGGAATTGTGTTGAAATCTGAAAAAATTGGAATTTCCGAAAAAGATAAATTTCAAATTTTGGAAAAATATAAGATCCATAATTTAAAAATATAAAACAATGTCTAAATTAAAAAAATGTTAACAATTTAAAATTAAAAACAATATTTAAAAAAGAAGAAATAATATAAAAAAACTTTGACATTTTATTATTTTTTAGCTTTCATCAAAAATTTTTCGTTTCAGCGATAATTTCCCTTACAGGTGTCACTGGCATATCTGCTATAATTTGATTTGGTAGCACCCTGGCAGCAGCCAAAAAAGGAATCAGCGTTTTTTTCTAAAGGCTTGATAGGATCGATTAAAATCCAAGAAACTGGGGCTTGTTTAGCTTTAAGAGCCTTAGGATGGGGTACGCTATATGCCGTCACAGGGTGTGAAATCCTTTTTAATACCATTTGGAAAAATATCTGGGGCTCCAAATCTGAAAGAGTTCAGATATAAGGCTGGCTCAATTTTACCAAAAAGCCAAGGAATGGCTCACTTAGATCAGGAAAAGGCCGCAGCTTTTGCTGAGACCTTTGAACGACACTGTCAGGCCACACTTGAAGAAGTGGACTTAGACTTCGTAGATGAGGTGGAAGAAGAGGTTCAAATTCTTCAGGAGGAAGTGCCAGAAGAAGACAACGTCATCCAGCCGACTAACGAGGAGGAAATCCAAAGCTTTCTGCGCAAGCTAAATGTCAAAAAGTCTCCAGGTCTAGATGGCATTCCAAACCAAGCTCTGAAGTCTCTTCCGGACCAAGCTATCAAATACTTTGAAGCAATAGTCAATTCCTTGTTAAAATTCCGGTATTTTCCAACAATATGGAAAACTGCAAACGTTATCTTCATTCCTAAGCCAGGTAAGGATGGGAAATTTTCCCAAAATTACAGGTCAATCAGCCTCTTATCCAATTTGAGTAAGGTGGCGGAAAGGATTTTAAGAAAACGTCTGCAGAATATCATCAGCGATCGCGATATAATTCCTAAGGAACAATTTAAGTTCCAACCTATGCACTCTACCTCAGACCAACTGCTGAGAGTGGTTAAAACAATCACTCAACCAGGTAGTGGGAGCTATTTTCTTCGATATCTCCAAGGCATTTGACACAGTTTGGCTCCAAGGATTGTTCTACAAGATGCACCAGTTTGGAATACCTCTAACAATGGTTCAAACGGTAAGCTCGTTCCTGGACCAGTGCTCATTTAATGCAAAGGTTGGACAGGAACTATCAAACCAGTTTAGGCTACAGTATGGGGTGCCTCAAGGCTCTGCCTTGTCACCTCTGCTGTATTCTCTGTTTACAGCAGATATTCCGAGAACCAATCCAACAATTGACCACACCTTATTGGCAACTTACGCAGACGACACAGCTTTAGTGGCGTACTCTTTTAGTCCAGAGGTGGTCACCAGACGACTTCAGGAGGCAACAGACAGTCTACTAGATTACTTCGGCCAATGGAGAATCCAAATCAACGCAGACAAGACCCAAGCAGTCTTTCTTACTTGAAAAAGACTACAACCATATGGACATGTGAATGTTCATGGGCAAAACGTCGACTGGAGACTTCAGGCAAAGTATCTAGGTGTCATTGTAGACAAAAGACTAACATTCCAGGCACACATCGATTATGCAGTGTCCAGAGCCAAAATGCTGAAGGGACTGCTGCAAGCGATGATTGGTAGAAATAGTAACCTGTCCATTGGACTTAAAGTGTTACTATACAAATCAATCATAAGACCAGCGATGACCTACGCATCTGTAGCTTGGTCACAGACGACGGATAATGAGATGAAGAAACTCCAGGTGTTCCAGAACGTCTTTCTAAGACAAGCCATGGACGCTCCATGGTTTGTGAGAAACAATCAGCTTCACAGAGAAGCTGAACTACCTTTGGTAAGAGAATTTCTTAGGGAAATTAATTCCAGGGCGATGGTGAGAGCGAAAACGCATCCCAACGAACTAGTTCGACAGGCAGTGGATTACGATCCAGACATCCCAACCAGATTAGAAGACCAAGGATGGTCCTCTAGGCTGAGACTTCCATTTCGAAAAATTTTTGTTTTGTTTGTTCTTATGTTTCAGGCAAAACAGCTTACAACAGTGCTCCAGCACTATTGTACTGTTCCGACGGAGGGATGGGGGGCCAAGGGCCCGGTCCGAAGAAGTAGGGGTTTTTAGTCGGTACCCGTAGTTTGAGCGGAAGTCCGACACTATCTGGGTTATCTTCCCAGATGTGCGTAATACATTTTCCCTTACTTTAACAAAAAAAAAAACCAAAAATGCCAAAAAATGATCCACCTCAAAGAAGAAAATAAAATTTTTAGGAGAAATCAAAATTTGGAATTTAGGGATGAAGTTCAAATTCTTAAGTTTATAACAATTAAAATAATTAAAAAAATTGAGAATATAAGCCTGAAATTTTAAGAAAACTGTTGAAAAAGAAAAAGAATATTCGAAATTTATTTAATAAAAATTTTTATTCAAATAATAGTCATAGGAATCAAAATATCGAAGAATAAACGTAAATAGTTCTAGAAAAATACAAAATTTTAAATTAAAAATAGAAATCTTCGAAAGGCAAAATAAAACAAATTCAAATTTGAAATTTTAAAGGCGAAGCCTAAAAAAATTCGTGTAATTCGAGATTTTACGCCTGGCATTAAAATTGCAACTGTAAGTAAGGTTTTGTTAACTGTAAACTTTGGAATTTGCACCGACACGAAATAAACCAATATTTTTTTTCAGTTCGATTTCGGTTTCCGGTTCTCGTTCCGAGAAGAACAGAAATATTTTTCTGTGTTCGGTTTTTGGTTAGGTAGGGTTCACAGTACCGATTTTTATCTCAAACTTAGAGATATAATTATTTTTGACAACTTTTTTTTTCAAAAATTGTCGATTTCACGAAGTTGTGGCCTTTTTCTCCTAAAATGAATCATTTTTCCTAAAATAAACCTTTTCCTCAAAATTGTTTTTTTCCAAATTATGTGTTATTCCAAAAATTCTGCTTTTTGGGTTACTATTTTAAAAATATCTAGTATTTTTCAAAATTGTTGCATTTTTAAGGTTTTGTACCTTAAAAGAAAAAAACGAAATACTTCTAATGTCACTCTTGGGCTCGTCCGTCCAGTCACAAAGTGATTTTTTTATTTATCTGTCTCCGAAATTTTCGACTTTCGGAATTGCAACTTGTTACTCAGATTTCGCCTTATTTCCGTAATTTTGATTTTTATCTTAAAATGAAATGATTCATGTTTCTCTAAATATCGAATTTTTCTCGAAATTGGTCTTTCCCTGAAATTTTCTTTAAATTAGATTGGAATATTAAGAAATAAATAAAAATTTTGAGAAAAGTATTTACAGAAAATTTCAAGAACACTCTTATTTATTCAGCTTAACAAAAATGGAACAACCTAGAAAAAAATATTTTTCAAAATTTTACTGTTTCTCAAAATTTTTCTTTCTTGGGGGGCACAATAAGCGAAAGCTTCAGTACTGCAGGGATAAGTGACCTCCATAAGAAATAAATTCTTTCACAAAATTCGACCTTTGGAAACTTTGGCTACTTTCAAAATTTGGATATTTTTCAAATTTTTCCAAAAGATTAGGTTTTTATTTTAAATTTTTTTAAAAATTCCAACTTTTTCCCAAAATTAGGTTTTTTCTCGTAATTTGCCTTTTTCTAAATTACAACTTTATGCTGAAAATTATATTTTTTTTCTCTCAACATTGGACTATCTACGTCTTGGAAGTTTTGAATATTTTTAAAAAATATCCACCTCTATCTCAAATTAAATTTTTCGAAAATTATAACCTGTTTCTCAAAATTCGTCTTACTTTTGAAATTTTGACTTTTATCTCAAACTTAGAATTATGATTCTGAACATTTTTACTTGAAAATTAAAATTTTTCCCCTAATTTTCAGTTTTATTCAGAAGTCGATTATTTTTCTAAAAATGGATTAAAATTTTAATAAAAATGTGGAAATATTGGGAATAATATTTTTGCGAAATTTACTAATTGAAATACATAACTTGTCCCCTGAAACCAAGAAAGATTAAAAAACACAACAAAGGTTGCTCTAACGCGTTTCGAAAGCCAAGCTGAGAGAAAAACTTCAGTTTCTCTCTGAAGATGACAGCTTGGCTGTCGAAACGCGTTAGAGCAACCTTTGTTGTGTTTTTTAATCTTTCTTGGTTTTAGGAGACAAGTTCTGTATTTCAATTTTGAAGATAACCAAGGACCAGTCCGTTCCACCAAACGAAATTCAGATAAAAAATTTCTGGAAAATTTTAAAGATTATGTCAAAATTTTGAATAAAGTAAAAATTTTGAGAAAACTTCTTTTACAAACCGGGTTGGTTTCTCCAAATAAGATTTATTTTGAAAAGTGAGACTTTCTCGCAAAATTCAATTTTTTAAAATTTCGACATTTTTGTAGGTTTTTCGAAAGTTTCTGTTTTTATTTTAAATTCGACTTTCTCACTTTTCCCCAAAGTTCTCTTTTTTTTCTAAATTTCTACTTTAATCTGGAAATTCGATTGAGGGGATTGAATTTCCAGATTAAAGTCACACGAACTGGGCGAGTTTATGTGGTTAAGTGAAAATATACAGGTTTTTTTTTTGCCCATCAATTTTTGCTGTGATTGTTGCCTTCTCTTAAACGAAATCTCGGGGAAAGAGGCTGTGGTGTTTCTGAAATTTCGAAATAATTCTGTGACTGTAAAAAGGTTAAGAAACCTTGCCATAGACAAAATAAGGATTTATCCTCAGGGATAATTGTTAAAAATAAAATTGATTAACAATCAGTGACATAAAAATGAAAAATGAATCACGACACGAAAACATAGAATCTTACTTCAAAGTAGGAGTAAATATTGTGTGATATTAAATATTCCTGAAATAAAAACCGACTAAGAAAATGGAAATACGTAATAAAAACAGGAGCAATATTCTCAAATCCGAGTCCTACTTTAAAATGGAGACACGATCAGCAACATGATTTTATTTGCTCTCTAATTATAAATATGAAACTTGCTTTGCTTATGAAAAGGGGAAATGCATTACTTGAGATCTCTCAGTAAATATAGTTGTCTTTGGGAGCCAATTTTCGTTTTTAACGCTGCTTCTTAAGCCAAGGAAATCTTCTTAGAATTCCCTAAAGCCACGTGAAGCTTTTATTATTTTCTCTGGTAAAATATTGCTTTTTTTGAAAAGATCTTTCAAAAGACTTTAAGGTAATGTTATTGGGACAAAGAGGTTTTACATGCACATATTTCCTACGTAAGAAAATTTGAAATTTGCATCCTCGCTGTCGTCTATTCATATTTTAAGTGTTATTATCCTAATGATGATTTCCCTTTATACTATTTATTACAAATTGAAATCACTTCCAAACTGTAGTAACTAATCTTAGGTTCTTTAAAAAAAATCGACCGCTGTCTCAAAATTTCATTTTCTGTAGGAAAATTCATTTTCTGTTCTCGAAATTTCGTTTTTGTCGTCAAAATTCTCAATTTTTCGGAATTTTAATTATCTTTTAAAAGTAATCAAAGCTTTGTTGGCAAAATTAGACTTTTGTTATTGAAGATTATTATTATTTTTTTTTTCTTAAAAAGTTGAGTGTCTGGAAATTTTCCAAGTTTTGCTGAAAATTTTGCTCGTTTTTTATTGAATTTTTAAATTTATTTCCCAAATTCTACTTCTTTTATTAAAATCTGATTTTCTCAACACTCAGAATTTTTATTTCGAAATTCGTCGGTTTTTGTTTTTTGTTGCTGTTTTTTTTTTGGAAATCCTGATTTACACATTTCGTATTATTTATAGAAATTTGACTAATTTTTTAGTAAGAAAGTGGAAACTCTAGAAATTTTATTTATCTAGAGATTTTGAGAAAAACTTTTGGAAAGGAATGTTAGTAAAATGACAAAAATTCGAGACAATTCACCTTGTTTCTCAAAATTTCGAAGTTTATTTTAATATTGGCCATATTCTGACGTCATAGTGAGGCAGGGTGGCTAGCTTGCCCTCCACTCAGGTAGTCATTAATAAAAAAATATTCAACTTAGTAATTTCCTGATTTTTTTTAAATTCGCCCACTTATCAAAATTTGGACAAAACTTGATTCCTTCAGGAAAATTTTGAATTTTTGCTATTCGATTTTTTTGCAAAATTTAGATTTTTTTCTTAAAATATCGATCTTTTTTAGTGACGATTTTCTCTTCGAAGTTCATTTGAGTTTTTAAAACCTTCTACTTTTACCACGAAAATGGTGTTTTTTTTTAAATTTTGGTATTTTCCTTATAATATCTTTTATTTTTATCAAATTTTAGATAATTTCAAAATCTAAACTTTTATATTTCTGAAAACATAACTTTCTTAAAAAATTAACTGTTTCCTTTAAATTTGACTTTGAGTGCAAAAATTCATTTTTTTCTGGAAATTTTGCTTTTGTTGTCAAAATTCGTCTTTTTCTTGAAATTTTAACTATCTATTGAGACCTATTTTTTAGCTAAGCCTTAATCGCAAAATTATACTTTTTTAATGAAGACTATTGCTAAAATTCTACCTTTTCTTCTTAAAATTTCACTTTCTATGGAAATTTGCGAATCTTTTTCGAAATTTTCGCCATTTTCTTACACCGTTATTTCCAACATTTTAGCTTCTTTTTCGAAATTTCATCATTGTTTATATTATTGGGCTTCTGAAAATTTCGATCTTTGAGAAACTGATACTCCGGAAATTTTGACTGGTTTTTTAATGTTAGTTTTGTTTTCCAAAATTTTATCTTTACCAGGGTTTCGAGCCATATATTTGCTGAACTTTGACGAACTTATTTTTTAACTATCACACATGTTGTGGTAAATTCTCCAAATTAATTCAATTATTCCTATTTGTAACCAGATTTAAAATCAATTTATCACCGAGGTTAGCTTACACCATAAGCATATTAATTTCGGAGTCAGCGCAACAAATATGACCGTCATTTACAATTTCCAGGTGAGCATCCAGTTTCCCATTAAGCTGACGCCTTAATAAAGGAATAAGACGTCAGGTAATCTAGCCAGCTCTAGGCGAAAATATATGGTCGTCACGTAATTGATTAGCCAAAGTACGTCTGCTTTCTGTTCAGAATTCAAGTCTGATCCAGAATAATGGACCTATAATAACAATAATATTTCATCTATCAACTCTCCGCACCTAAAGGACGGATGCCATTACTTATCATTTATTGGGGAAACAGGTTAGATGGGTTGGCCTCACGGGAACGCTTATCTCATAACGATAATAGATGCCTTTTAATATTGCACACGATTTCAGACGTACCTACAAACGTGCTGATGCAATAAAAGAGGGAAAAAATTGAAAAATGTAGCTCGACGCTTTATAAAAATCGTTCAATGTAATACAAAGTGGTGGCTTATCTTTATTAACCACTGTCTGGTGGTAAAGCTTCGGAAGTTAGAGCTGCAGATGTCCATAACACACAAAGTAATAAAATCCGAGACACATTTTGAAGCTTCTTCTAAACGAAATTAGACATTCTAACAACTTTTTTGAAGATTGGTCACAAAACCTTTAAGTTTTAGGCGTTTTGCGAAGGTCCCAGGAATTGGAAATTTCAGGATTAAATCCAAATACGAGGGTAAATTAAATATGAACCGAAATTTGTTTTTAAAAATTTATTCGTACAAGATACGTATATGAAAGTTATTAAATATTTTTCTACATAATCTCCTGATATTGTTTTGTATTTTTCCCAACAGATTGGGAGTTTTTTAATGTCATCATTATAAAAAGATAGGAGGCATGTTTGCAGCAAATTGCGCACAAGTGTCTCAACAGCAGCATCAACATGGAATCGCTCACATCCTAGACCATGGTGATAAGTTGAGGCTATACGAAGGAAGTTCTAATGTATTGGGAGTACAAAAAGAAAACCGCTGTTTTCCCAGAGGTAGCGCCAGCATTGAAAATCGTTAGAAAAGTCCGATCAGAAACGTCATATAACAAGCTGAGGCATCGGTCAACAACTCTACATCATCTCGTTTGTCTATTTTTACTGTGCTTTGTTTTGTCCGTAAGTGAAAATGGCGAGATTCGAGCCGAACAAGCGTCATTTGCGGGAAGTGTTGCCTTTTGCATTTCATTCGAGAAAAAATGCAGCTGAGGTGCGTCGAATGATTGCTAAAACTTATGGTGAGAGTTTTATTAGTGAAAGAACGTGTCGGGAATGGTTTCAAAAGTTTAAAATGGGCGAATATGACGTGGAAGACAAGGAGTGTCCCGGACCTGTGAAAAAGTTCTAGGATGCTGAATTGGAAGCTTTGCTGGATAAAGATTCTTGTAGAACGCAACAGGAACTTGCAACTTCATTAGGCGTGACTCAACAAGCCGTTTCCCATCGCTTAAAATGCTTGGGAATGATCCAGAAACAGAGACAAGGGGTGCCGTACGAACTGAAGGCTAGGGACATCCAACGGCGCCTTTTCACGTGCGAACAACTCCTCCAACGGCAAAAAAGTAAGGGTTTTTTGCATCGCATCGTGACCAGCGATGAAAAGTGGATACACTTTGACAACCCAAAGCGGAAAACGTCGTGGGGACTTCCCGGCCATGCATCAACTTTGACAGCAAAACCAAACATTCATAGCTCGAAGCTGATGCTGTGTATTTGGTGGGACTAGCTCGGCGTAGTGTACTATGAGCTATTGCAACCGGATGAAACCATTACAGGAGCCCTCTATCGGATGCAACTCATACGTTTGAGCCGAGCGCTGAAAGAAAAACGCCCACAATACTCGAAAAGGCACGACAAGGTGATACTTCTGCATGACAACGCTCGGACCACATGTTTCCAAGGTAGTGAAAACATACTTGGAAACTTTGAAATGGGACGTCCTACCCCACCCGCCGTACTCTCCTGACATCGCCCCTTCTGATTTCTACTTTTTTCGATTGATAACGCATGACCTGGCCGGACAGCACTTTCGTTCTTACGAAGAGGCCAAAAATTGGATCGATTCGTGGATCGTGTCAAAAGAAGTACAGTTTTTTCACCGAGGAATTCAGAAGTTGCCAGAAAGATGGGAAAAAGTTGTAACTAACGACGAAAATTATTTTGAAGAATGAGCATGTAACGAGTTTTTTACAATAAAGCCTCAAATCGTGAGAAAAAACGGCGGTTTTCCATTTGTACCCCCAATAGATCAATGTTTTTCCTCTAATTTTTGATGCGTAACATTGGCTGAGTGGGGGCAGGCATTGTCCTAAAGCAAAATCACATTTCTGACAGAAAATTCGCGCCTCTTCCGCCGATATTCACGATTTGATTTATCCAATAGCTAGCAGTAGTAGGCAGCATTAACTTTACAATGCTTATGCAGAAAATCGACATGCACAACTCTTTTAAAATCACAAAACACTTTCGCAAGAACCTTTCCAGCTGAGAGGCTAGTTTTTGCCTTGACGGGTGCATCTTCCCCATTTCATCAGCCCATGATTGCTTGTTTAGATTGAGGTGGGTAACGGTAGACCCAAGTCTCATCACACGTAACGATACGTTGCAAAAAACTATCACCTTAACATTGAAAACGTCCAAGATGGCGCTAACAAACCTGCAAAAGTTGTTGTTTGTGTTCTTCAGTTAAAAGACGAGGTACCCAATTGGTATAAATTTTTGAAAACCAAGCTCATCTGTAATGATGGATTGAGCCTCCTAAAGCTTATCAATATCTAGGCTGCAATTTCACTAACAGTTAAACGGCAATCACCTTCCAAAGGGCGTTGAATAGCGTTAATCTTGTCTGGTTCAAGGACGACGGGCATGGGGTTCATTTTTAACTTGAAATCGTCTTTCCAAAAATTGTTTGTGCCTATTCGTACACTTGAGTTGTCTTCGAACAAGTATCCCCAAACTGTGCTCTTAGTCTACGAAGAATTTCGACTGGCTTTATACCTTCAACAGCAAGAAATTTAATAATAATGCGTTGCGTAACGTGCGGATGAAACTTTTGCTGACTCATTGTATTTAGCACTGACGAACGACGAGGATAGAATTCCCTTGAGTGCAGAAAGTTACGTGATATCCCCACCTAGCATGTCTAAATAACACTTGTAATTTCAGTTACATCGTACCTAACCTGGTTGTAAAGTTTAGAAGCTTTGGTATTAATCTCAAAAATTCCATTTTCTTTATCTTTGGCAATATTGGCAATAATTTTCACATTTTAAAACACGTGGGTTTGCCTTACATTCTGCTGCATATAGATATTTACATTACATAATTCTAAGGATAGCGACTGCTTTTACGGGTTCGAGGTTCGAGTAATACCCGAAGAGCTAATATAAGTTATTAAAACGCGAACACAAAAGGTAATAAAAGTGGCTTACAATCATTTATCCGCCCTTGGAGAAACGATAAAACACAACATTATTTAAATTTTCACATAAAAGCCTCTGAGTGGCGCTATACTGGAGAATAGGCGCACAATTTAATTAAAGTAACTGGCCAACCGCAGAATATGCATGCAATCGGATCTGAATATTAAAAGAACATTGAGGTTAAGCGATGCTAGGTTTTGTTCTTGCATTAATAATTAATTAAAATTGAAAAGAATCGTAAACGTAGCAGAATTCAATCCAAAATATTGAAGGTAGATTAACTATTACTTTTATTATTATAATTTAGACGATTTTTAATAATTAGTGGAATTCCATCATTACTAGTTCATTTTTACTTGTCAAATATGTCAAATCATTGGTAAAATCCCTCGTGTTGGTTTTATTATTTAAACTTGAAAAGTCGATATTCTTTTCGATATCGATTCGAATTTAAACTTTATAATTTAAGAAGAAAGCCATGACTTCGATCTGAAATATTAATTTTTTACTGTCCTGTGAAAATTTCCAGTAAAAATTGATAAAATATTAAATTCAATTTAGAAATTGTCTCTACTTTAATATCAAAATCGGACGTTAGATTAAAGACTTTTGAAATCAGATCGAAAATTAGAACTTCAATTCAACATTTTTGTATTTTTGTTTAATATCGAATTATCGAACAATTAAAAAAAAATAATAAAAATGTATCTAAAAGTGCTGACTCCAACTATTAAAATACAAACTTTTAATAGTCCAAGATCCAAGGTCCATATTTCTGCACTCATCTCTTTTTTTTTTTCATGAATCTTATATCAAACGAAAAATTGATGTTAACATAATACATTGCGTTAGGGTTGCCTAGTAAAATTTGGCAGCAACTGCCTTTGGTTACAAACATTTTCATTAATGTTTTTTCAAGGTTAAGCTCAAACTATCAACTTTGAAGCCATTTTTGAAAGAAATCCTATGTGGCTTTCAAGTTCAATGCAAAAATTGATACTGTCAGGGTTCCATGCCTGTATAGAAAGCGAATTATATGAACAACTTTTTTAACAAAATATGCATCGTAATTACAATTGTATGAACATTAATATGCACTATATGCATCATAAATCCAGAAAAATTGGTTAGATGTAAAACAAATATTTAATGACCATTTAGAAAAGCTACATTACCATCCAATGTAAATTCATTGCTATAAATCACAAGTATTTAAATTTTATTTTCAGATAATAAGGATATGGTCAACAATCTGTCTGCACTGAAATTTCTTGGTGCATATTATTTCAAAAATATAAATGGAACAACTCCTGTCTCGAATTTTAATAGGATTAATTAATTAATTACTCATTCAATTTTCTTCTTTTTCACATACAAAAATGATGCATCAAAATTAACCATTAACTAACTGCTTAGGGTAATTTGAAATTATTATGAATCGTTTTTCGTGATGAAAACTTTAGAGCCTCATTACTTTTGAATTGAACATTATATTTTGGTAAAATTTTAAAGATTTACATAATCTTGCATGTTCTTTTAAAGATAAAAACATTTCAATAAAATCAACAGGAAAAAAGTTGTCATCAGAAGAGCTGTTTCAGTTATTTCTAACTAGTAAAAAGCTCTCTCATAAAAATGTTAAAAAAGTCTAAGAATTAAGGATATATTAAAGTTATTTTACTCGAAAAATAATAATTAATTTAAATTAAAACCGAAAATTCAATTCCTAAATAAGGAAAGCAATGTATTTGAGTCCACTCCCGCATCTTCTTAATAAATCTGCTAACAGAATGTCCAAGGCTACGCATAGCTTAAACTGGTGTGCCTCAGAGCGTAAAATTTTGTATAGGTGTTCCTCGTAATACGTTGAAGAGCACTAAGAGAGGATTTTTAAAAATTCAGCCTCTAAGGTGGCAAAAATGGATCTTAAAAACCACTTAAAATGTATTCAATGACACACGATTGTATTTAAACTTGCCTGCACACATAAAGAAATGAAAAATATGTCTCCACACGATTGTTGTATATTTTTTCAGGTGATTAGAATTCTTCTTTTTTAATATAAACTTCCAAATATTTAACTTTCAAACTCGAAATTTATGTTTTAGTTTGAAATGTTTAAATCAAAATCTTGAGGAACAATTTTTTTTAGATATTTAGAAGTTTCCTTCTGAAATGACCCGAGATTTTGCCTTTGAACTCAAAACTTCGAAAAACACGTGTGTAAATTTAAATCTAAAATCAAAATTTTGCTTTGTGTTCTTTTTTTTTCAAAATTTTTATTTAGATTTCAAACTCGAAAATTTTTCTAAAATTCGACTTTTTTTTGAAATTTTTTTGCTTAGACTTTAACAATACTTTTTTTAAAGGAAAGCTTAAATGTCGAACTTTAGTTAAGTCTCGAATTTTTTTTATACAATCAGTTTGAAATTTGTAACATTCTCAATTTAAAATGTCAGAATCTTAAAACAAAATGAATAACATTTTTAGGAATAGGGGAAGTTTTTGAAAAGTAGAAGTTACAAAAATTTAAACTTTTTAAAAAAAGTCATGGACAAAGTTAGGGTAGCAGCTAGGAGGTCTTAGCCCCCAAGAGTTCGAGTTTATCTTGCCAAAACAAATATAAGGTCGCATATTTTTTGGTAGATATAAAATATTATGGTGGAATGGAGAAGGATCTTTTTTTCATTTTTGGTCAATAAAGATTAATTGGCAGAAATAGCAAAATAGAAATGAAAAGTTCTTTTTTGGTCGTCAACAAAAATTGATTAATTGAAATATAAAAATATAAATTGAGGACGTTTTTTGGTCGACAAAGATTAATTGGCCGAAAAAGCAAAATAGAAATGAAAACTTCTTTTTGAGCGTCAACAAAAATTGATTAATCGAAACATAAGGACTTTTTTTGGTCGACAAAAATTGCTTAGTCGAAATACGAAAATATAACTTGAGGACCTTTTTTTTGGTCCACAAAAATTGATTGGCCGAAATACGAAAATAAGAATAAAATTAACGATCTATTTTTTTGGTGGACTAAAATGGTTTGCTCCAAATATGAAAATATAAATGGCCCCAACGATATTATCCGGAGGATTTTTTTTAGCCTTCCGACATCAAATGGCCTAACCCGCCCATGCAGAAGTTAAAATTTTGGAAAAAGATAAAAAATTTGAAAAAAAAATACTTTAAATTCTAAAAAAGTCCCAACTTTTTATTAGGTATTAAGAAAATTCCAAATAAAGTTAAAATACTAAGGCTTGAACATTTTAAAAGTCGAAATATTGCAAAAAGTCAGTTCTCTAAGTGGAAATTTTCAAAAAAATAGCTGAATATTTTAATTTTTTAAATAAAAGTTTGATTTACTAGTTAAAGTTCTAAGTAACAGTCAAAATTAAAACAAAAATTCAAAATTTTCAAAAAACTTCGAGAGGTAGTTAAAAGTTTGAACAAAGATGCAAATTTTGGAAAAAAAAGTGAATATTCTGGGAGTTTTCAAATAAAAACGGTAAAAATTCTGAAAAAAGTTCAAAAATTTCAAAACTCAAAATTTGACAAAAATCAAATTTTTGAAAAAATGGGATTTTCAAAAGAAGTCGAATTTTAAATTTTTTTAAATAAAAGTCTAGTTTACTGTACAAAGGTCAAAACTTTAGGATAAAGCGGAAATTTTTGAAAAAAGTCGAAATTTTCAAATAAAACGTAAACTTCGAATAATAGTCAAAACAAAGATACAAATTTTTAAACAGAAAAGTAAATCTCAAGAAAAAATAGGGATTAAAAAAAACAGTCAAAAGTTTTAAGAGTTAATTTTTGCAAGAAATCGAATTTTTTAAAAAGTTAAATTTTTCAAAAAAAGCCGAATTTTTCAGTTTTTTAAATAAAGATCCAGGTTAAAACTTTTACAAAAACGTCAACATTTTTGGAAAAAGTCGAAATTTTCAAAAAACATTTCTAGTTTAAGAATTAGGGAAAATACTTCTTTAAAAATTGGATTTTAGGTCATTAGTTCGAAATCAAGATCCTTATCAAAGTCAAAATTTTAAGTTTAATGTCAACATTTAGAAAAAAGTTAATAACTAAAACTCCCAAAAAAACTCAAGCTAAATCCCAAAAACATTGAGAAAATTTTAAACTTGAAATCAAAATTCGGACAAAAAAGGTTGAATTGGAAAAATGTTGAAACTTTAAAAAATTTAGAATTATTAAAATCCGACATTTTGCGAATAATTCAAATTTTGAAATAGATGAAATTTTTTTAAAAAGGAACTTTTGGACAAAGTCCGAGTTTTCAAAAAGAGAAGAAAATTTTCTGACAGCCAGAATTTTTAAAAAAGTTAAATATTTTAATATTGCCCATATTTAAAAAAGGGTTTTTGCAAAATAGTAAGGATTTATGGAAAAAAAAATTGAAAAAGGAGTAGAAATTTTGAGTCAAGAATCTTAAAAAAATTTAAGTTATTAACAATGTTTATATCAAGTCAAAAAAATTATTTTGAAAAATGGTGGTAAATTTAAAAAAGAAATAATTTTAGTAGAACGGACTGGTCCTTGATTATCTTCAAAAATCGAAATATAAATCTTGTACCCTGAAACCAGGAAAGAATTCAAACCCAACAAAAGTTGCTAAAACACGTTTCGACAGCCAAGCTATTATCTTCAAAGAGATACTGAAGAAAAAAAAACAGACGATAGCTTGGCTATCGAAACGCATTAGAGCAACCATTCTTGTGTTTTTAATCCTTTTTGCTTTCAGGGGACAAAATTTGTATTTTAATGTTTACAACAAAGAGGAAAATTGTCAAAAATAAATAAAAATATTGAGAAAGTGTCAAAATTCTGAAATCTGGAAAATTTACAAGCCTTAATTTTTGCAAAAAGTTCAAAATATTTAAAAAAATAAAGTTCTTAAGGCAGGGTTTGTTAAACCTTTCTAAGAAAAAAGTCGACATTTTAAGAAACAGCAAATTTTCAAACGAGTAGACATTTTTGAAAAAAGTTTAAATTCTTAAAATTAACAAAATCCAAATCTACAACTACAATTTTTTTAAAAAATCTGAAATTTCCAAAAAGCGCAACATTTGAAGGAGTGAAAAATTGTAGATAGGTTAAAAAGTCATATTGTCAGGTTTCTCTCGAAATTTTGACTATTTTTGAACATTTACTTTTTTCAAATTTGTGATCCTCTGGAAAAACTTTTTGAAATAGGTTTAAGTATCTCTCTGAAGGTGATAGCTTGGCTATCGAAACGTGTTAGATTAACTTTTGTTGTCTTTTTTAATCTTTTTGGTTTCAGGGGAAAAGATTTCTATTTCAATTTAAAAAAAAGTGGTCTCCCGAAAATATCCCAAATTTACCAAAAAAATTTAATTATTTAATTTTAAAAAGGATCAAAACTTTTAAATTAAAAATATTTAAATGGTAAATTTTCTAAAAACTTGAAATTAAAAAAACTCAAACTTTGAAAAAAGCCACTTTATGGATGTCAAAGTCAACGTCAAACTCTCCAAAAGGCTCGATATTCATTAAAAATCGATAGAGAATTAAAATTTTCCATAAAAATAGAATAGAAACAAATTTAAGTAAAAATAGGTAAAAATTTGAAAATACCGAAATTTGGAAATGTATTGAAATTTTGAAAAAAAATTCGTATTATTTCAAACGGGTTGAAATATTGAAAAAGGTCATAACTGCCAAAAAATCCAAAATTTAAAAATTTCAAAGGTTAACATTTTACAGAAATTAAATCCAAAAAAATGTGAACATTTTAAAATGTGAAAATGTTGGAAAGAAATAGAAATTATGAAAGAAAATCGAATTTAAAAATAGTCAAATTTTTAGGAGAGTCGTAGTTTTTAAGAAAGACAAAGGTCCCAATGAAACTTGAAATTTAATAAAGTGGAGATTTTTAAAAAACAAAAACTAACCAAACTTGGGAAAGGGTTGAAAATTAAAAAAACTGAGATAGAGTTAAAATTTTCTAAATTGAGGTAATTGAGACCTAATCGAGACAACATTGAAATTTTCATAAAAAGTAGGATTAAAAAAATGAAAACTTTGAAAAAGGTGAAAGTTTAAAATTGTCGAAATTTTGAAAAATGTATGTCAAATTTCAAAAAAAAATTATTTTTGAAGACAAATTCATTCAATAAGTTAAAATTTTTGGAAACTTCCAAAATTTAAAAAAATCATTATTTTCATCCAAAAGTCATCGTATTTAAAAGTTAAAATTTTAAACATTTTAAAGATTGAGAAATGTAAAAATTTTGAATAAAAACGCAAATTGGTAAATTAAATTTAAAAAAAATCGAAGTAAAAACTGTCCAAAATTTTGGTAAAAGTCATAGTAAAATTTCAGTAAAGCCCAAGTTATAAAAACGTCAAAATATTCAAAAACAGCATTTATTTGAAAAAAAAAAAGCAACAAAAATTTACGAAAGTTGAACAAAGTTGCAAATTTATAAAGAAAAAACCAAAGTTTTTAGAAGAGATATAATTTCTCAAAAAAAAACTTTTATTTAAAAACTTAAATTAAAAAAAAATATTAAATTCTTCAAAAAAGTCAGATTTGTTAAAAAAAAATCCATCATTTTCAAGAAAACTGAAATTTTAAGGAAAACGATATACAGGAGTGATTCAGTCATAATGGCATTAATCTTAAGGAAAGATGGAAAAACATGATTACAATAGGAATACTTGATTAAAAAAAAAATTCATCTATAATTACGCTAAAAAGAAATATTTTAAAATCATAATTTAAACCCCATTTTGAGCAGTTACTGACTCCAAAGCTCCAAGGCCCAGACAAATAGAAAGAAGAAGAATTTATGGCTGCGGAGTTGGGACTCGAGCGAAGCAAATAAACAAAACATTGCTAGGTTATGTCTAAATGACAATACGAAAAACATTAAATGATCCTGGCGGCACCGATGGTTGCGGAAAAGCCGTTGGGTGATTTGCTTCTTTATATGAAAATCGGGTAACAACGAAATGCAGAAGAAAGTTACGCGAAAATAAAAAAAGGTGAAATCGCGAGATGAATGTAAACGTTGATATCAATGCTGCAAGTAATCAATTGAATTCGCTGTTACAAGTGCAAGTGTTAAAAGTTGTTAATACTTGAGAGTTATTTCCCGACATTTTATGTTTTATGACCCTCTGTGATACGATGGAAATTTAGGTGAAAATTAGTAAATAAAATAGATTTCACACTACTTAATCCAGCATTAAAAAATAGTTAACAAACTGAAAAATAATGGTCGTAGATCAAAAAGGAGCTTTAGCCCGTCCTCGTTGGATGACTTACTTTGCCCACGGTGACTAGATTCATTCGAAATCCAATGAGCCCTTCGCTCATATTTTAATTCTCCTTGTAAACTACACTATAACAGAAGATTTGCAAACAGTTCGTCTGATTTGCAAACGTGCTTTCTAACTTTACATGTTTAATAAAAGCGAACATAAGCTTGCATATGTATACCGAGTTGAATACGAGCATATCTCAAAAATTCAATGAAAGTATAAATTACAGCAGCATAAGAGGCTCTTCAGATGCAGACAAATTCGATTTGCGCCATTATCAAGCGCGGCTAAAAGCGTATCGTAAATTTCAGCAGACGTTTCAGCTGAAACTTCCAAAACACACGTGTAACCGAGTAATCCTTTAAGTGCAACAACGAATAACTTTATGTAACACTTAATTTGGATAACTGCTTAATTTTAGTGTTGTTTCGTTTTCCTGTTGTGCTGAAAGAATAAATGG
The DNA here is from genome assembly GCA_028583605.1 of Dastarcus helophoroides. Taxonomy (NCBI): domain Eukaryota; kingdom Metazoa; phylum Arthropoda; class Insecta; order Coleoptera; family Bothrideridae; genus Dastarcus; species Dastarcus helophoroides. The sequence goes on from CM053328.1 coordinate 8,843,578, forward strand.
AGCGACTTTAAAACTTTACGTGAGCGTTAAGATATTTAACGGTACACCTTGTCACATTAATTATATTAATAGTGAAAAAATTATGGACTTTTAAAATTCTTGTATGGTACACGAAGAGGCTTATCCCTTAAAGTATTCAGAGCAGTAGATACAATCTTTTGTAAATAATTACTTAACTAAAAGTTTCAGAATAGGTTAATGCGTTTTAAAAAGTAAAATAACCTTAGATAGTGAACACGCAGAGTTAGAGCCGTTTGTTGGAATTATAAATCTGTGCTAATAATTATTTTGAGTGACAACAATTTATTTATTTTTCAAGAGATTGATGTTTCTGTTTTTACCAGTCGAGTTGCTACCGTGTCAATTAAGCGTGTTTTGCGACCTTTAACCTAATAAAAAATGAATCATTCTCTATGAGTAATAAATAAATTAGGTCAATAAGTTTTGGGCAGAAAGAGAATGAAGAGTATTTCAAACATTCGAAGATGATGAATAAATCATGATCACGCTATTTTTGAAGCAGCTTATTTATGATATTTCATTGATTTTCATCTTTTCTGTTCTCTTGATATCTAGAAGTGGATTTTATCTCATATTGAGCAGTTTATTTTCAATCGTTTTATTGCCTTCCTTCGATTTTCATCATCGCTTCTTTGACAAATCAGTACTGAAAAATAAGGAATGTTGGAGTTGTAAACACGAAAAAAATTACCAGGATTAATCATCCACAGTTAATAAGAAATGATTGTCAAGAAGAAGAAGACAGAGAAGCAGATCAAGAAAAAGAAGGAGAAGGAGAAGGAGAAGGAGAAGGAGCAGGATAAGGATAAGGATAGGATGAGGATAAGGATGAGGATGAGGATGAGGATGAGGATGAGGATGAGGATGAGGATGAGGATGAGGATGAGGATGAGGATGAGGATAGGATAAGGATAGGATGAGGATAGGATGAGGATGAAGGATGAGGATGAGGATGAGGATGAGGATAGGATAAGGATGAGGATGAGGATGAGGATGAGGATGAGGATGAGGATGAGGATGAGGATGAGGATGAGGATGAGGATGAGGATGAGGATAAGGATAGGATGAGGATGAGGATGAGGATGAGGATGAGGATGAGGATGAGGATGAGGATGAGGATGAGGATGAGGATAGGATGAGGATAGGATGAGGATGAGGATGAGGATGAGGATGAGGATGAGGATAAGGATGAGATAAGGATGAGGATAGGATGAGATAGGATGTGGATAAGGATGAGATAAGGATGAGATAAGGATGAGGATGAAAGGATGAGGATAAGGATGAGATAAGGATAGAGGAATGAAGGATGAAGATGAGGATAAGGAAGATAGGGATAAGAATGAAAGGAGAGGATAAAGAGATAGGAGGATAAGATAGAAGGATGAAGATAAGGAGAAGGAGAAAGAAGGAGAGAAAGAAGAAAGGATGAGGATAGAGATAGGAAAGGAAAGAAGAAGAGGAGAGAAGGAGAGAAGGATGAGAGAGAAGAGAGAGGATGAAGGAGAAGGAAGAAAAAGAGAGGAGAAGGAGAGAAGGAGAAGAAAAGGAGAAGGAAAGGAGAGGAGAAGGAAAGAAGGAGAAGGAGAAGGAAGAGAGAAAGAAGAAGAGAAGGAAAGGAGAAGGAGAAGGAGAAGAGAAGGAGAAGGAGAAGGAGAGGAGAAGGAGAAGGAGAAGGAAAGGAGAAGGAGAAGGAGAAGAAGAAGGAAAGAAGAGAAGGAGAAGGAAAGGAGAAGGAGAAGGAGAAGAAGAAGAAGAGAAGGAGAAGGAGAAGGAGAAGGAGAAGGAGAAAGGAGAAGGAAGAGAAGGAGAAGAGAAGGAGAAGGAGAAGGAGAAGGTGAAGGAGAAGGGAAGGAGAAGGAGAAGAAGAAGGAGAAAGAGAAGGGACAGAAAAGGAGAAAAGAAGGAGAAGAAGAAGAAGAAGAAGAAGAAGGAGAAGAAGAAGGAGAAGGAGAAAGAGAAGGAGAAGGAGAAGCTGAAGGAGAAGGAGAAGGAGAAGCAGAAGAAGAAGGAGAAGGAAGAAGGGGAAACAGAAGGAGAAGGAGAAGAAGAAGGAGAAGGAGAAGGGGACAGAGAAGGAGAAAAGGAAGGAGAAGGAGAAGAGAAGGAGAAGGGGAAGGAGAAGGAGAAGGAGAAGAAGGAGAAGAAGACGAAGAAGAAGGAGAAGGAGAAGGAGAAGGAGAAGGAGAAGGAGAAGGAGAAGGAGAAGGAGAAGGAGAAGGAGAAGGAGAAGGAGAAGGAGAAGGAGAAGGAGAAGGAGAAGGAGAAGGAGAAGGAGAAGGAGAAGGAGAAGGAGAAGGAGAAGGAGAAGGAGAAGGAGAAGGAGAAGGAGAAGATGAAGAAGGAAAGAGAAGGAGAAGGAGAAGGAGAAGAGAAGGATAATGATGAGAATGAGGATAACGATAAGAATGAGGATGGGGATGAGGATAGGAATAAGGATAAAGAGAAGAAGAAGAAGAAAAAGAATGAAAAGAAACAAAAAGAAGACAAAAATAAATTTCCAAAAAGTTTTTATTTTGGGATTCTAAAATTTTTTATCTTGCAGTTTTGCTCTCGTTCTACCCCAAAGCCGACGCTGACGACATGCTATTCCTACAATTTAAAAAAAAATAATCTAATTTTTGAAAAACTTCTAAAAAATGTTAAAATTACGAATAAAAATAAAAATTCATTTACAAAATTTTGATATTCATAATAGAGTGGAATTTTTAAACAATCACAAATTTTAATAAGGTTAAAAATTTAAACAAGACGACATCGACTTTAGAAAATATTCAAAATATTTTTAAAAAGTCGAATTGTAACAAGTAGTTGAAATTTTAAAAAATTTCGAAAATAGACATGATTTTCCACAAAAAAGTAGTCTAAATTTTAACAAAAAAGTCAAATTTTTTAAAAAATTAACAATTTAAACAAATTAGAATATTTTAGAAAATAAGAAAATTTTTAGGGAAGTTGTAAAAAATTAGAAGATTTTAAAAAACGGCGAAATTGTCGAAAATCGGAAATTAAAAAAAAGAAAAATTTTTGAAAAAATGGCAATTAATTCTAAAAATGACAAGAGTTTCAAAAAGAGTCAAAATTTTGGCAATACATGTCGACATTTGGAAAAAAGCCTACATTTTAAAAAATTGCGCACATTTTTAGAAAACTTCCAGAGCCAAAAATTTAGGAAAAAATCCAAGTTTTAGACAATGTGATATATTGCAAAAATAAGTCGGATTTTCAAGATGTCAAGAAAAGTGTTAATTTTGACAGAAGAACTAAAGAGTTTACAAAAGAAACTGAAATTTTTAAAAAGTTGGAATATTTTTAAAAAATTATGAAATGTTCAAAGAGATTCTAGAAATGATCGAAAATTTAAAAGAAAATCACAATTTTGAAAAAGTCTAGATTTAAAAAAGTCGAAATTTTGATAAAAAAAATCGAAATAATTCAACAATTTTAAAAATTGGCGAACTATTCAAAAAAGTTCTAAAATTGGTCGAACATTTCGAAAAAAGTAAAGATTCAAAACAATTGCGTTTAAGAAAATAACTAAATTTTTTATACAGTTAAAATTTTTAAAAAAGTCAGGTGGCAAAAACCGAATGTTTTCATCAAAAAATAAAAAACCTTCGAACAGCGGAAAATTTGAAAAATGTCGACATTTTTTAAGAAAAGCTTAGATTCAAAAAAAATCTAAGCCCTGAACCTCGGAATTTCTGAAAATAAAAATTAAAAATCGTAGAAAAGGTGACAGTTTAGAGAAAATGCGAAAGTCTAAAAATAGGAAGTCGAAAATTCGTGACGGTGACGAAAACCACAATTCTATCAAGAACACGCCTAAAGACGTTTTCACTTCAAAAATCTAAACTTTGAAATAAGATCAGGATTTTGAAAAAATGCAACCTTCCAAAAAATGGCATTTTCAAAAAAAGTAAATTTTCAAAAATGGAAATGTTGAAATAAATGTCGAGGTTTGTCGAGGTTTCCAAAAAAAAAACAAAATTTTTCAAGAAGAGCGTAAATTATTGAAAAAGCCAACTTTGGAAAGTTGAAGTTTAAAAAAATCTTAGGATTTTAGAAAATGGTGAAATTTTCAGGAAAGTTCCAGAAATAATCAAATTTAAAAAAATCCAAATTTTAAAAAAATTTCAAAAACAGGCAAGATCAAAAAAAGGCGCAATTTTGATAAAAACAATTTTAAAAATTGGTCTAATATTCAGAAAAATTCTAATATTGGTTGAATATTTCAAATAAAGTCAAGAATAAAAAAAAATTGCGATTTAGAAAATAACTGATTTTTTAAGAAGTCGAAATTTTGAATAAAGTCAAATTTGAAAAAAACTAGACATTTTCATCAAAAGAGCAAAAACTTTTAAACAGAGCAGATTTGGAAAAAGTCGATATTTTAAAGAACAGCTTAAAGTTTCGAAAAATATCTAAGCTCCGAACCACACGAAATTTCTCAAAATAAAAAGTAAAAATCCTGGAAAAGGTGACAGTTTAAAGGAAATTCGAAAGTCTATAAAAGTTTAAATTTTAACAAGAAGTCGAAATTAAAAAAAAAATAAAAAATGATGTGACGGTGACGGAAACCATACTTTTATCAAGAATTTCTCAACGCGCGTAAAGACGTTTTCACTTCAAAAATTTAAACTTCCAAATAAGAAGGAAATTTTGAGAAATTCCAATCTTTTAAAAAACTAGACATTTTCAAAAAGATGAAAGTTTTCAAAGAATGGAAACTTTGAAATAAATGTCGAGATCTCCAAAAAAGTCAAAATTTTTAAATAAAACGTCAATTATCGAAAAATCTTAATTCTGAAAAGTTGAAATTTCTAAATAAAACCGAAATTTTGAAAAAGGTGGTTTGTGGATATAACCAAAGTTAAAATAAAGTCAAGTATATTTTCAAAAAAAGTTTACATTTAAAAAACCTCCAAACAGTCTAATCAAGCGTTTATATTAGACACTTTACTGCGTATATTTCTCTCTGTCATAAAAGACATTTTCTCTGACGTATGTCTCAACTATCTTGAGCTGTTTAGATAACTGGCCATAACCAGTATCTCTCAGCTGTGTAGATAAGTCTCGGATAGCTTCTCTCACGGTGCGTTTACACAAGACACTTTGTTCTGTGCGTTTACACAAGACACTTTGTTCTGTGCGTTTACACAAGACACTTTGTTCTGTGCGTTTACACAAGACACTTTGTTCTGTATATTTCTTCTCTGACATTAGTGTCAACTACCTGAGAGAAGATATCTCCTCCCATCTGTGTAGATAAGGCTCGGATATCTTCTCTCAGGATAGTTGATATTTATGTCAGAGAGATGTACAGAATAAAGTGTCTAATCTAAACGCAACCTCAGGATAGTTGACACCTATGTCAGAGAGAAATGTACGGAATAAAGTGTCAAATCTAAACGCACCCTAAGGTATAAATTATTGTAGGCCCTTCTGCGACTCCATAGTGCTCCTTGCCAATGCCAAAGTTGTCAAAATGAATTACTGTTCTCCTAATAGACAATCGGAGAATTGTCGCATTTTTCAGACAGGAAAAGTAGTCGGTTCATGAAGTTAACGGAGGAAATGCACAAAACCTGATATTTTGCAAATCGAGCTAAGCGTTTAAAGATATCATCTTTATGGTGTCGACCGGCAAAAACTCAATAGTCCCTTTCGAGTGCTCCCATTCATTGTTGCTAGAAATGTTTGTATTTTATGGCTATTGAGTTCCAATGCAATGCATACGAAAACTGGTTTATGAACTCCCCCGGGCGAGGGCCATTATTCAGACGTGACTACTTTAAAATTCGATTGATGGAGCAAAATTACGTTAGGTCGGGTGATTTTTGGCTTTGCACATTTGTTAGCCTGTCTATTGTTGGTGGAAACTGCATCCTTTTTTCAATTTAATGTTATAAAAAATGTTATTTGATAGGAGGAAATGTTACATATTTATAACTATACATATAGAATGGGTATCTCTCTGATCAGTATCCCTTTGAAGATGATAGCTTGGCTATTGAAACGCGTTAGAGCAACCTTTGTTGTGTTTTTTAACCTTTTTTTGGTTTTAGGGGACAAGACTTGTATTTCAATTTTTAAAGATAACCAAGGACCAGTCCGTTCCACCAAAAAAAAACATGGGTAAGTTTTTGTATAACACAAGTCTGCAAAAAAATAAAATTTAGAGCTGTTTTGATTTTTTGTTGTTTGATGTTTATATTTTTGGGTGTGCTGAATCCGAAAATGACTTTCATTTTGTTATAGAACGTCACGTTTTCTGACTATGTAAGTATCTCTGTTAAACAAGTTATCATCTCAAAATAAAAGATAAAAGATTAAAATTTTTTTTAAATTTATAATTGCGTAACAAAACTTATTTTTTTAACTAAAATGCATTAATTAGTAAGCACTAAACAGGTTTATTTTCCCATTATTTTTCCCCAGACTCCTTTTGGTACATTTTCGCTTGTGGGAAGCATCCGGAAGGTCTCTCTGAAGCGTCCAACAGTACTCTGCCATCATTGAGACGGTCCGTCCATCTTCCCTGCTACCTTTTTTCTATCTTCTTAATATTTTGATAAAATCGTTTACCTTGCTCTTTACTCACGTTTCCTAAATTTTCTCGAAAGTAGTCGAGGTGGGAATGAAGAAAATGTACTTTAAAACTCATTAGGCAACCTCAAGCTTGAAATGATTTTTAAATTCTTTTGACGACTTGTAGTTAGGATCTTTGTTATTGCCTTAAAATTTCTTTATGACCCCTTTAAAGGCAATCCACCTTTCTCCTTGAGGATCTGGCATGGTTGTGATGAATTGTGGATCAGCCACAGGCTGTCTAATATCTAGTCCAACGAAAACACCTTCCTTCAACTTTGCCTCCGAGAGCCCTAGATACTTTCATATTAAGTATTTGAAGTAATTTCCATCTCTTGGAAGTAATTTTACAAATTGCCTTATCAATCCTAGCTTTATGTGAAGCGGTGGTAGAAAAACTTCATGAGGAGGCACCAAAGTCATGCAGGACATTCTTTTCGCCAGCTTGAAACTCCCTCGGAGGGCAACAGTTTTTGGTCCAGTGATTTGTTCCGTCTTTACTATCCCATAGACGCAAAAAGCAAAGAAATTTGGTAAACCCAGAACGGGTTTTAATAACTTTGATTTTTTTTTCAAAATGCTCACATTGGCAGTGGCTTAACATTTAGGTTTTTTCCAAAATATTTTATCTTTTCTCACTGAACATTTAAACTTTTTTTAAAACAATTTCACTGGGGATTTTAAGAAGACTGTAAAGGTTTTAAGAAACCTCACAATTTCTTTCCCTAAATTTTGCCCATAAATTCAAAATTTTTAGAAAATCTTGAATTTGAATAGTTTTTAAGTTGATTCCATATTTTTGAAATTCGGACATTTTTTTCCAAAATTCCTAATTTAAATTTTCCTTGTAGTTTATATAGTTCATCTTTTTGCTAAATCTTGACTTTAAACCTTTTTTTCCATAAATTATGGCTTTTTTTTCTCGAGATTTAAACAGTAATCCTAAATATAAACTTATTTTTAAAATTTAGAGTTTAAAAAACTAAAAATTTCCTTAGTTGACTCCAAGGTTGTGTTTGATTAGAGAACTTTGTCTTTTTGGAGGCATTTTTAACACACAAGTGATCTTTACAGGAGACAGTTCAAAGAGCATTTTTTAAATTGTAGAAAAGTAATATCCTTTGAATAATTTGATTATTTTACCTACATCTCCTTTTACTTAAAAGCTAAGATAAATAGGTAACGTAGTACAATTGTCCAATGTCTCAATAGCAGGCACAACTTATAGAAAACTAAGTGTGTTATAAGAATAATTGATATTAACATGGGCGTAGGCAGGATTTACTTCAAAAGGGGGCAGCAATCATTCTAAAAAATTCATGAGCAAAAAAACCTTTTGGCCGAGTAATGTGTATTTTAACTTAAAAACTACACAAACTGGGCAGATCGAGTTTCCCGATTAAAGTCGAAATTTCGAAGAGCCAAACTTTAAGAAAATACCTTTCGGAGAACTTTAAAAAATGTCGAAATTTCGAAAAAATAGAAATGCCAAAAACAAAATTTCCAAAAGTGGTAATTTCCAGAACAAGTCGCATTTAGTTAAAAAAATTGCAACTTTCAAAAATATGTTTGTCACAATTTTTACTTTATTTAAATTTTGTCATATTCTTTAAATTTACAAGAAATCTTTTTCTCAAAATTTCCTAGAATAATGATTTTCAGATTTTTAGTTTTCTATTAAAATTTCGGTCCAATTTTAGAAAAATAAACGAATTCGATAAAAAGTAGAAATCTTCAGAGAAAAATTACTTTTAAATGGAAATGTCCAAAAACAGAAAATATCTAATTTTGAAATAAAAGTCAAAATTTGGGGAATAAGATATTTTGAACAAGTTAAAATTACAAAGAATCTAAAGAAATTTGGACAAAACAGTTAATTAGAAAAAAGGATTTCGAAAAAGATTCACGATTTTTGAAAAATAGGTTGCAATTTTAATAAAAATATCGACATTTCTAGAAAGTATTTAAAAATTTCAATAAAAAGGTTAATTTAAAAAATTTCGAAACAAGAGTTTCAAAAAAAAAATATTTGAAAAAGTTGGAATTTTTAATAAACCATTTTTTTTAGCTTTAATTTACTCGCAAAGAGGAACCCCATTATGCCTTCAAAGCATTTCGAGTAGGATGCGGAAACAAGGATTGATGGCGATAAACCGCCCTCTTAAACAAGGATAGGTTGTAATTTTTGGGTTTCGGTAACGTCTTCCATGGCTTAGAAGTTCCATGGACTCCGTAGACAGAAGTCCTCACTGTGTTAAGTTGAACCGCACAGGAATTTGCTGTCTCCGACTGTCTTGTATGCCTCAAGAATCTTGCCCTTGGGGGGATGAATCCTATTAGTTCCTGCGAGCATCTTTCGTGATAGTACTGGTAGAAAAGAGACAAGTCATTAACCATCCGTCTGTGCTCTTGTGTTTAGAGAGAATCGGTCAAACTCTCGTCATCAATTATTAAAAATAAAAACTTTATCTACCTTTATAACTCGAGAAATGTCTAAATTTCGAAAAAAGTCAAAATTTTTCATGGTGTTATTCTGCGAAAAGACGTAATTTTAGAAAAAGTCGAATTTTGAGAAAGAAGACTGGCAGTTTGCAAAAACATTGCTCTCAAAATGTAATATTCAGTAAAGACGTTCAATTAACAAAAAATCTTTTTCTCGAAAGTCACCAAAAAATACTTTTTTTAGCATTTTTACTAACATTCCGTCGAAATTTGTTGAAAAAAAATAAATATTTAGAAAAATGGCAAAATTTTACAATAAATAAACAATTTTTGAAACAAAAGTCCAAAAAGGAGGCTTCTAAAAATAAATCGAAATTTCAAAGAGAACACATTTTAAGAAAATAGCAAATTTTAGGAAAACGACTATTTTTAAAAAAAAGTCAAAATTTTGAGAAAAAAAATCAAATTAAGCAGGAAAAAGGCGAAATTTGTAAAAATATTTAATATCGGATATTAGGGATAAAAATCTAAATAAAAAGGATAAGCTTAAAGAAACCTATTCCTCTAACGGAACGAACGGACTCCGCAAATGGTGAGTGCTTCTAACTACCAAGCTGAAGAGATTTCGGCGGTTAGGAGGCTTCTAAAAATAAATCGAAATTTCAAAGGAGAACACATTTTAAGAAAAAAAGCGAAGTTTTAGGAAAACGAATATTTTAAAAGAAAAAAGTCAAAATTTTGAGAAAAAAAAACAAATTTAGCAGGAAAAAGGCGAAATTTGTAAAAATATTTAATATCGGATATTGGGATAAAAATCAAAATAAAAAAGATAAACTTAAAGAAACCTATTCGTCTAACGGAACGAACGGACTCCGCAAATGGTGAGTGCTTCTAACTACCAAGCTGAAGAGATTTCGGCGGTTAGGAACAGTAGTCACCAAGAGCATGTAAGTTCGACCCACAAGTGTAGTTCAATGCCGGAAGGGGTATTAGCCCTCGGAGTAGTTGTTTCTTGTGGATCGGGCTTCAAATATTTAAATTTTTAATACAGTAAATTGATGATGTTACGCCTATTCATGTTAAAATTTCTTTATTTTTCTTTTTTATATTTTAAATTTTTTTTTATTTTTAAGTATTTCTTCCTCATTGTTCCGTTTCCATGTTATGCACTGCTGACGAGCTTAAATGAGAGCAAAACATCGATGTCCAGTGATAGAACTTTTTTATTTTTTTTATATTTTCCTAATTTATCAAAAAAACAATTTTTTCCATATCTAATTTTGGTGTCCTATTTTTCATTATTCCTATTCTATGTAAAATAAACTAACCTTCTAATTTGTGAACTGTCATGAGGTGACGTTTTCAATAAATTTAAATATCACGTAGTCGCATTTCAAAAACTGTTTAGAAAATTGTCAACAAACCATAAAAATTTAAATATTTCCAAACTGGGCCGAAGAAATGCTTAATAAATTAAATAAAAAACATAATATTTCCGGTCAATAAGGGTCTACCATGAAGATTGAAGAAACCAGTCAAAATTTTTAAAAAATAAAATTCTAAAAGATCGAACTTTTTAAAAAAAAAGCTAAAAGTTTTATCGAAACTTGGAAAAAAAGCGAAATTTAGAAAAAACTTTGAAAGGGATAAAAACCCCAAAAATTTTCAGAGAAAATGAAATTTTAAGGAAAAGAGTTGAAATTTTCAAAAAAGTAGTTAAAACTATCGAGAAAGAACGAAATTACTAGAAAATGATCGAAACTGCGAAAAGGATCTAAATTTTGAGAAAAAGCATTTTATATTAATAAAAATCCAAAATTTTCCAGAAACAGTCAGATTTTATTAAAATTTAGAGAAAAAGGCAAATTTTAGGAAAAAAGTCAAAATTTTAAAAAACTAGTTAAAACTTCAAAAGAAAAACGACATTACGGGAAAATGTTAAAAAATTTGCGAAAAAGTTCTAAATTTTGAGAAAAGGCGTTTTAACTTAACAAAATTTAGAAATTTAAAAAAAAAATCGGGTTTTATCGAAATTTAAAAAAAAGCAAATTTTAGGAAAAAAATCGAATTTTTAGGGAAAAAAAATCGAAATTTCTTGAGTGAGTATTTATCTTCTCTTGACTGCTCGAGTCAAAGAAAGACAGACGTCCTAACCTTGGCTCAATGTGGCGTCAGAAAATGTCCAATACATACACGTCAACATTTTAACAAATAAGTTAAAATTTCCTAAAACTTGGATTAAAAAGAGTTGAAATTTAGAATTTTTGTCCTTTTATAAAAGTTTTAAATTTCCAAAAAAATATAGTCTTTTTATCAGAAGATCGACCAGATTTCGAGAAAAAGGCAAATTTTAATAAACAAGCTGAAATTTGCAGATTCAAAATAAGTCGAAATTTTCACAAAATGTCGAATTTCGAGAAATGGTGAAGTTTTAGTAAAAAAAAATGACAAACTTTTAAATGAAAATTCAAAATTTTGAAAGTCATCTTTAATAAAAGAAGGCAAATTTTATGAATAATTGCGAAATTTTAAAAGAGAAGAGAAATATTGGAAAAAAATATAAAATTGGAGAAAAAATCGAAATTTCAAAAACACTTTTCCAATGGAAAGGTGAATTTTAAAAAAGAAAAGAAGATTTTTGGAAATAGGCCCTTAGTGGAATACATATAAATTGTCGGTTTGCTGCATGAACCAATGGGAGCTTGAAGTTTCTTGTTGTTCTAAAGATGAATTATATTTCTATTTTAATGTTTTATTTTTTTAAATATTTTTGCTTAAATTCTTTTGAAGTGTAAATGTAATCGGGGAAACCCATAGAATAGGATAAATAGGCACTAAACTTTTTGAAAATAAGTCCAAATTATGTATAAAAAGGCAAAAAAACAAGCAAAATTCAAATTTAGGCAACATCTCATGAAAGGCGCAGAAAAAGGTGAAAAGGTAGGAACATAGGATTTTACCTAAATTCCGGTCTCTAGTTATCACAGTTATTTTTATCTCCTTTCTTATGGATTGTGGATATGTATGATATTTTTCACTCCTCGGGTATTTCCGATGTGTCGATGCATCTTTGAAACAGGTTTTTCAGAGCACAAAATAGTTTTTCAATGCCGCACTTTGGGTAGTTTTTCGGGGATATTTCCTGGTCCTGAAGCCCTACTATTTTTTAAGGTTATATATGCCTTCTTAAATTCCAATGTTATTGAAATGCTAATATCAAGAAAGTTTCAGAGGACAAGTTCTGTATTTCAATTTTTGAAAATAACCAAGGACCAGTCCGTTCCACCAAATTCCAATGTTATTAGTGTTGTTAGGGAATCCCTGTAGAGCTATATTTGGAGTTCCGTGTTGGGTGTCTATAAACTCTGGTCTATCTTCTGTTAGCATCTTTGAATTGATTCTATTTTTCTGGTTTAATTGGTGAGATTATGTCCCTATTTCGTTCTGTTCTCTTGTTCTTAAAAAGTCGCCAGCTTTCTGTACTTTTTTTTAACAACTCGGCGGTGGAAAGGCTCGAAAACACAATAACAGATTCCATTCTGGCAGCGATCAAAACTTTCAGGCGCAAGAAAGAAAGAGAACCACTACCAAATTACTTGGTGAAGTTGATCAGGAGAAAAAATCCTGCCAGGAAGAGGGCTAAACGGACCAATCTGCAAGCAGATAAGGCGGAAGTCAAGAGACTCATCAACGAGTTCTGGTACGAAATTAAAGAGCACAAGATTTTTAAGTTTTAGGAACACCTAAGAAGCTGTAAACTTGAAAACTTCCTCTGATACCTGGCGAGAAGCTAAAGCTCTAAGAGGGGATAGAAAACCCATCCCTCCGATTCAAGGATCCCAGGGAATGGCTAACTCAGATCAGGATAAGGCCTCGGCATTCGTTAAGATCCTTTAAAAGACACTGCGAGGAATGCTCCCGAGAAGTGAATCTAAACTTCGTAGAGATAGTGCAACAAGAGACCCAAGATTTTCAAGAGGAAGAGCTAGACGTAGAAGAAGTCATCAGACTAACTGACTCAGAGAAACTCTAAAGCTTTCTGCAAAAGCTAAACGTCAAGAAGCCACCAGGTCCCGACAGGAAATCGAATCAAGCTCTGAAGAATCTTTCAGACCAAGCTGTCAAATACTTTGGAGATATGGTAAATTCAATGTCTAAAAATTGGTATTTTCGCACAAGGTGAAAGTTATCTTCATTCTTAAGCCAGGTAAAGCGGGGAATTTACCACAAAATTAAATACCCATAAGCTCTTTTCTCCTACTTAGGGTAAGGTGGCAGAGAGGATTTTGAAGAAGTGTTTGCAGAACATCATCAGCGATCGCGACATCATTCCTAAGGAATAATTTGGGTTCCAACCAATGCACTCTACTTTGGACCAGTTGCTGTGGGTGGTTAAAACAATCACACACAGCATTAACTGGAATCAGGTAGTAGGAGCAATTTTCTTTGACATCTCCAAGGCATTTGATACAGTTTGGCACCAACAAGATGAATCACTTCGGGATTCCTCTAGTGATGGTTTAGATGATAAGCTCGTTCCTGCACCAGATGTCATTAAGAGCAAAGGTGGGACAGAAACTGTCTAACCTGTATAGATTGGGGTATGATATACCTTAAGGTTCTGCCTTGTCACCGCTCCTGTACTGTCTGTTTACAGCAGACATTCCAAGAATCGGGCAGACGACGTTGGCAACCTATGCTAATGACAGGGCGTCACTGGCAAATTCTCTAAGGCTTAGAATTGGTCACCAGACGACTACAGACAGCGACAGACACACTTCTAGAATACTTTTGTACCTGGAGAATTAAAGTCAATGCAGACAAGATTTAAGCAGTTTTCTTCACCTGAAGAAGATTCCAACGATATGGTCATACTAACGTTCATGGGCAAAACGTCGACTGAAGACTTCAGGCACAGTGCCTGGGGATAATACTCGACAAAAGACTGACATTCCAGGCTCACATCGATAATGCAGTGTCCAAGGCTAGAATGCTAAAGGAGCTTCTGCTAGCAATGATTAGTAGAAATAACAAACGTCTATAGGACTTTAAGTTTTGCTGTGTACATCAATCATAAGACCAGCGATGACCTACGCATCTGTAGCCTGGTCACAAAACAAGTAACGATAATAAATAAGAACCAAGGATTGGTCTACAAGATGCATCACTTCGGGATACCTCTGGCGATGGTTCAAATGGTAAGCTCGTTCCTGCACCAGCGCTCATTTAGAGCAAAGGTGGGACAGAAACTGTCTAACCAGTATAGGTTGGGGTATGGTGTACCGCAAGGTTCTGCCTTGTCACCGCTCTGTTTACAGCAGACATTCCAAGAATCGACCAGATGACATTGGCAACCTATGGTGACGACATGGCGTTATTGGCAAATTCTCTAAGTCCAGAATTGGTCACCAGACCATTACAGACAGCGACAGACGAACACCTAGAATACTTTTGTGTATGTAGAATTAAATTCAACGCAGACCAGACCCAAGCAGTCCTCTTCACTAGCAGAAGACTCCAACAATATGGACATTATTATGTCCATGGCCAAAAAGGTCGATTAGAGACTTCAGACAAAGTATCTAGGGGTAATACTCGACAAAATACTGACATTTCATGCTCACATCGACTATGCTGTGTCAAAGGTCAGAATGCTAAAGGAACTGCTGCTAGCAATGATTGGTAGGAAATAGCAAACTGTCCATAGGACTTAAAGTTTTGCTGTACACATCAATCATAAGACCAGCGATGATCTACACATCTGTAGTCTGGTCATAGGCTACCGATAACCAAGTGAAGAAACTTTAGGTGTTCCAGAACGTCTATTCTATTGCAAACCTTGGATGCTTTACGGTTTGCTAGAAATAATTAACTTCAAAGGGAAGTCGAACTACCTAAGGTCAGGGATTTCCTCAGAGAGGTTTACCTCCCTCTTAACATTGCCCTAGAGTTTACTTTAAGAGCGGAAAACGCATGCCAACGAACTAGTTCGACAGGCAGTGGATTACGACCTGGAAATTCCAACTAAGATCAGGAGATAGACCAAGGGTGGTTCTTTAGGCTGCATCATCGGCGATTATTGTCTTCCCAAGAGACATTCTTGTGTTTTGTTTGTTGCAGGCAAAAGAGCTTACACTAGTGCTTCAGTGTTAATGTACTATTCCAACGGAGGGATTGGGAGCCATGGGCCTAGTCCCAAGAAGCAGGGAATTTTAGTGTGTACCCACAGATTGGAAATCGGTCACTATCTGGGTTTCCTTCCCGGATGTTCTTAAAAGATTTCCCCTGCTCAACAAAAAACAATGTACCTTTTTCTTTCTCCTATATAGGTGTTGAGTCTTAAGCACGTCTTTTCCCATTTGGTTGTTCTTCTTGTTGCTGATCATTCTGCGTACTCTAGCTTGCAAGTCTTTGTATTGTAGTTTGTCACTTATATTCTTTGATATTAGATAGATATTTGTTCCGTTTTTCTTCGATTTCGTGTTGAATTTCTTCATCTCACCAATATAATTTTTGCTGTTTTTCCTTTGTCTTCTAGTGACCTAATGATTTCCAGCGCGGCTGAGTGCAGGCATTCCTTTATGTGCTTATATTCTTCCTTCCATATTACCTAAGATGTTCCGTTGTATCTTTTGGTCCAGTCTATTTTTATATAGCTCTCTTGTACTGCTATTTTCCAAGGTGTTTATATTATATCCTTGTCGTAATTAATGTACCTATTTGTTAAAACAAGTTTATCAGGAGGGCAGTTTGCCCTTGCTTTCTCTACCAGTCACCATTGTTCTTTGGCAATGAATAATAAAAGTTGAGTAATTGACATTTTTTTAAATTTTGTTGCGATTTTATCGTTAATAAAGTTTATTAGTTATGAAAAGTTTAGTAGTTATTACAAAGCATTGAGAATGTAAACTGCTGTTGATTTTAACCATCAAAGCGACAAAGTCTCCTGTGTTTGGCTTGTTTAAAAAGCTCGGTAAACTTTCATCTAGTTTATTTGTTGGGTAACCAATTAGCAGGGTCGTGTACAAACGCAAACTTTACACTATAACACCGAATTTTTACTAATGTCATTTTCAGGAGTTAAATTAAACTTCGGACGAACTTGCTTCTGCAAAACGTCGGAAGAGGTAAACTTGCTTAAAAGGTGAAGCTCCGTCGCCGCGCCGCCCCATTGTACAAAATATCTGCCGCAAACAACTTTGTCGCGCCCATTGTTCATGTCCCTCAATGCGATCTCCATTCTGGTTAATTTAGGGTCGATAGGCAGTATCAAGAAACGATAAGGGCAAAAAAGATGTCCTTTGAGGTTTCGTGTAAGCATTTTCGGATCCTAAGCCGCATTATATTTTTATTTTTGCATAATCATTTGTCTCTCACTTCAAAATATGCTTCTTGTTTCATTAATACTTTAAGTTGTCAAAATATAGTCAGCTATTACCAGCGAGAACGTCTGCTGAGTTACATGAGGATTTGCCCTTACAACTTAACGGAAACAACTGCCCACAATCGAAGAGAAAATTTGTTAAATCGGATTCATTTTTATTTTGATGTCTTAATTTGTCTTTGGTTTTAATAAACAATTATATAGCCATAGATGGTGCAGTAGATTAAACATACGAGGGGAAATCAAATATGAAACGGAATTTTTATTATGTCGCCATGAGGTCGTCGAGAGTGTGCGCCTACTCTTAGACATGTAAGATGAGGATATCATGTGACTTCCTGCGCTCAAGCGATTGCGTTCTCGCCGTTTGTCGCTCAAAAATTCATCGATGTTTGAACATCGATATTTTTTTTTTCAATAAAATATCGATGTCTCGAACATCGGTATTCGATAACCGATACATCGCTGCTTTTCCGATGTTTATTAAATATTTAATTGCGAGTTCAAGAAGTCAAAATTACAACGGTGTAGAAAAGACAATAAGGACATCAATTTAAAATAAATCTATTTAGAAATTTCTACTTTAAGGTTAGTATTTCGACTTTATTCCAAAAATTTTGAAATTAAAATTGAAATGTCGACTCTAATAATCTCGGAATTTCGACTTAATCTCAAAATAGTCGACCTTTTTCTCGGAAATTTGAGTTTTTTTGAAAATTTCACCTATTATTCTCGAAATTTCGCCTCTTAATCTCGAAACTTAAACTACTTTATAGAAATTCCGAGATTACTAAAGTCAAAATTTGGACTTTAATATGAAAATTTTGACTACAGATAAACTTGAAATCTTGACTATTTTTCTTAAAATTTTGAGAAAAAAGTGGAAATTTCGACGTTAATATTAGAATTTGGAGAAAATAGTCGACATTTTGAAATTAAAGTCAAAATTTCGAGAAAAAGCTTGAAATATCGCCACTAAACTCTGAAAGTTTATGAAACATTTTTTTAATTGATGGCCTTTCTACGCCTAATTAATTTAATTATGTGTTATGGAATGACAATTCCGACTTTAAACATAAGTTTTTAAAGTGAAAACTTCTTTATGCGTATTGAGCTATTTTGGGTAAGGTTTCACGTTACCATCACGCGTCAACTGTTTATATTAAAAAAGGTTCGTTTTAAATTTTTACTTCTGTCCGTCAATCTCCAAGACTCCAAATTTTTTTTCTTCCAAATTTTCACTTAACACTCGAAATCTACGTTTTTTGAACTAAAAATTGGGTTTGAAGATTAATATTTTCAAAAAAAGTCGACATTTCGAGATTACAACCGAACATTGAAGAAAAACTTCAACATTGAAAAATTAAATTCCAAATTTTAAAAATGTTTATTTTTATCCCAAATATTCATAAAAATTTTTCAAATTTTGGATAAAAGTTCAAGGTTAAACTCAGGATGTGAAGAAAAAGTTGAAATCTATGGAAACAACCAAAATTTATAAAAATAAAATTTGGTTTAAAAGTAAATGTTTGAAAATAAATGAATTTTAAAGAAGTGGAAAAATTTTGAAAATTAAATTAAAATTTTGAAAGAATTCGAACATTTTAATTAAAAGACCATTTTAAGAAATATTGGAATGTACAGGGTGAGCGAAACTCGATGTCTCAGCTCTATTATAAGAAAAGGAAAAACGATATAAGAAATCGGAAAAAAAGGTTTTTGAATTGGATTGAATAAGGTCCATTTTAAATCAAATTTGCATATTTTTATAGAGTTGGAAACCAAAGTAATGACGTTATTGAACTTCTTTTCCAGAAACATACCTGTATTTCTACATATTTAAAAATGCCTAATTTTTCTAAACTAATTTTATAAAGAAAAGAATTTAATATCTTTGTTGGTTAAAAAGTTATAAGCCATTTATTGTAACAAATAATATTATCAAAAGTTTGTAATTACTACGATTTAGACAAATAGCTCCTGGAAATGCAATATATTAAAAATAAAAGTATAGAGGCATCTGTCAATAACTGAACTAATGGTTGACAAGCATTTTATGTTGCCATTTGATTTGGAAAAATGTTCACGTAAATGATATACAGGATGAGTCAGAAAGAATGGGCAAATGCTAAACTTGAGATACTAGACATCAAAATATTACGATTGAGCTCCACATGCCTTATACCAATGTGGTTGGTTGAAGAGATACAGGGCATTCAAAGTTTAAATTTTATTCTGAATTTTTTTAATAATTGAGAAAGTTTTAATGCTATAAATTTAATATTTAGGAATTTTATGTTTTTTGGTGTGAGAATTACGAATTTTGAATTTATATTGACGTTGCCCTTAGAGGGCGCTAGTTTCACGTAATCATTTACGTAAATTAAAACATTTTTTTTATCTGTTGAGTAATACTTAAAACAAGTAGACAGTTTAAAGGACAGTAAGAAAGAATTCTACACAGTAAAGGTACTCTCGTCTAAGTCATTTGGTACTAAAGTAAGTTAAAGTAAGGTTAAAATAAAGCTTAAGCAAGCTAAAGTAAGTTTAGGACGCCTAAAGCTAAAATATTAAATTTATAGCACCAAAACTTTCCCAATTATTGAGAAATTGAAGAATAAAATTAAAACTTTGAACGCCCTGTATCTCTTAAACCAGTCACATTAGTATAAGGCATGTTGTGCTCAATCGTAATATTTTGGTGTCTAATATATCCAGTTTTGCGTTGGCCCAATCTACCTGACTCACCCTGTATTATTTATAAGAAATTTCAAAAGAACCCTAGAAGAGCAGGTAAATGCTCTCTAAGATACCCCAAACATTTAATTCTAAACCTACAAATTTTTAACAGATTTGTTTCCAAATCGTACCAATTGCGAATTTTTACTTATAACTTTTTAACGAAGAAACTAATAAAATTTTTTAGTTTACAAAATTTGTTTAAAAAAAGTAGTCCTTTTTAAATGTGCAAAAATGTAAATATGTTTTCAAAGAAAAAACATTCAATGACGTGATTACTTTGGTTTCCAAATGTAAATAAATATGCAAATTAAGCTTAAAATAAACCTCATTTAATCCTATGTAACAATCTCTTTTCAGATTTTTTATTCCGTTTTTCCTTTTCCTATAATAGCGTCGAGACATCGAGTTTCGCTCATCCTGTACATAAAAAACTAAAATTTAAAAAAAACATCGGGTTTTTCAAAAAAGTCCAAATGTTGATAAAATTCTTTTTAAAAAGGGTAAAATTTTGTAAATATCCCAAACTTACAAAAGTCGAAATTTTTTAAATAATCGAGGTTTTGAGAAAATATCGAATTTTGAAAATTTTGACCAGAGTTCAAAATTTTCAAGAACAGAAATTTTAAAAAGATTTTAAATTTTCCAAAAAGTCGAAATTTTAATAGACGAAATTTGAATTAAAATTTTAATATTTGAAAGATTTTGACATTTTTCTAAAAATTCGATATTTTAAAAAGAGTTGCAATAATTTTGAAAAATTGTAAAAAATGTCAAGACTAAATTTTGAAAATGATCTAAAGAAAAACGAAATTTCCATAAAAAAGTGAACTTTTTGAAGTTGCAAACTCATAATTTTGAGCAAAATAGAGATTTTCAGAAAAGGTTGAAATTTTGAAAAATGGTCGAAATTTTAAAATGGATCAAACTTTGAAATAAGACCGAAAATTTAAAAAGTCAAAATTTTATAGAAAAATTGGAAAATTTCAAAAGATGCTAAAATTTTCAAGAAAAATTAAAATTCTTTTACTACAAACTAAAAAACCGCAATCCAATTTAATAAAAAAAACGAAATTTTGAGAAAAAGCTAACAATTTTAAAAATAGGTGAAATTTTGAAAGAATTTTGGGATTTGAAAAAATCAGAATTTTCAAAAAAGTTAAAATTTCAAAGTAAGTCAAAATTTTCAAAAAAAATAATCGACTATTTAATAAAACGTCAAAATTTCCAAAAAAAAAATAGTTTTTATCAAAAAGCGAAATGTTCAGAAAATTAAAATTTTAAAGAAAATAAATGTTGAATGGAGATATTAGTGTTGAAATTATCATAAAATATTTCAATTTTCAAAAAAATTCAAGATTTTCAAAATAAACGTCAACATTTTGGAAAAACTCAAACTTTTTAAAAAATCGGACTAAGTTTTTTAAAAATTCTAAACTTTAAAACAGTCGGAATTTAAAAAAAAGCGAAATTTTAAATTTTGAGGAAACATCGAATTTGAAAATTTCTGGAGTGTTACTAATTTTAAAAAAAGTCAAAATGTTGAAAAGAATTTATTTTTTTTAAACGAAGTTTTCAAAAAATTTTAAATTTCGAAAAAATCGAATTTTTTTAAAAAATCAAAAAATTTTTGGAAAACAAACGAATTTTGGGAAAATATTCAAAATTTATAATAATGGAAATTTTGAAATATATCGACATCTTTATAAAAACTTAAAATTTTCAATAAAAAGTTAAGATTTCCAAAATAGTGCATATTTTGAAAAATTCGAAGGTTTAAAAAAGTTTTTAAAACCAAAGATTAAAATTTCGCTCCAAATTTTTAGAAAAAATTTCAACTTTCGAGAAAAACCTAAAATTCATAAAAAGTAAAATTTGGAAATTTTGTACAATACAAAATTTTAGTAAAAAATTCGAGATTTTAAGAAAAATTCGAGATTTTAAGAAATATCTGAAATTACAAAAATATGCAATGTTCAAGTGAAGCACGGCACAGCTGTTTAGGTATTTTACTTAAAAATTGACGACTTTTAGAAAATTTGTACTTTGGTAATTCGAGTCGAAATTTTGAGAACTCTGTTTTGGTTTTGATTTGGAAATTCTTGTTTTTGGCTCTAAAATTAATCTATTTTTAAAAATGTTATCTTTTTTTTTTGAAAATTTTGACTTTTTTCTATTAGTTTTGAATTAAAATTCGAAATATGAAAATTAAAAGTTCTAATTGAGGGAAAAAAATGGTCTTAAAGGAACTGATAATTTGAAGCTTAAACTAGAAATTTTGCTAAAGATAAGAACTTTCTTTTTAACCGAAAATTTAATATAAATACTAAATGAATAATAAATATTAGTGAATATAAAATCGAAATTTTAACAAATGTAGTTCATGTTTTCAAATTTTCAAAGTTAATACTCGAAAAACGTTTCTTAAAATGTTCATTTTTCTTTCAAAATTTCGTCTTTTTTGCAATCTACAACATGGACCATAAGTAATGGTACATGGAGCAAGAGTCGATTTTTCGTATAAAAATAAGGTGATTTAGCTACATTTATTTTATTCCAAAAGTTGATATTAACAGAGATACAGTTGAAATCGTCTATAGTGAAATGTATTCATCAGTTATACGAAAAAATCAATTTTATTTTTTCAACTTTGACATCCTGTATCTGGGTTAATATCAACTTTTGGTATAAGGTAAATGTAGCTAAATGACGTTAGTTTTATATGAAAAATCTACCTTGCTCTAAGTACCATTACTTATGATGCACCCTGTAGATTGCAAAATTAAAATAGCTAAAAAGTGGATTTTCAAAAAATTATATTGTATAATTGCGACATACAAATTTGGCATCAATTTGTTAAATATGCACTGCTGCCATCGGGTGACTAATTACGAAATTGTGTTGTCGTTTGTCCTATCAATTCTATGCAACAGATGGCGCTATTTTTGTGGCGATGCGATTGATCGATTTTTCAAACATCGTTTATAAACTGAACGATGTATCGATATTTTTTATGCATTACCATCGATGTTGAAACATCGATGCTTACAAACGATACTTCGATGTTTTGAAAATATCGAGCTATCGTTTGCATCCCTATTCGTCGGTTGTAAATACGGTCTGTAAATGAGTCAGCAAGAGGTTCATCCGCACGTTGCGCCGCGCATTATTATTAAATTTCTTACCGTTGAAGGTGTAAAGCCCGCCAAAATTCTTCGTAGACTAGAAGCACAGTTAGGGGATACTTATTTGAAGAAGACTTAAGTGTATGAATGGCACAAAAAAATTTTGGAAAGTCGAAATTAAGTTGAAAATAAACCCCATGCTCGTCGTCCTCAGACCAGCGTGACGGCGGACAAGATTAACGCTGTTAGGCACGTGAATTTTCTGCATGAACGTCATACAATTAATGCTGCCTACTACTGTCAGATAGTGGATGAAGCCAAACGTGCATATCGGCGGAAGAGGCGCGAATTTTCGGTCAGAAATGTGATTTTGCTTCAACAAAATGCTCGACCCCACTCAGCCAATCTGACACATCAAAAATTAGGGGAAATGCATTGGGCAACATTAGAAGACCCTCCTTATAGTCTTGACTTATCACCATGCGATTATCATATGTTTGGTTAGGTTAGGTTAGGTTAGGTTAGGTTAGGTTAGGTTAGGTTAGGTTAGGTTAGGTTAGGTTAGGTTAGGTTAGGTTAGGTTAGGTTAGGTTAGGTTAGGTTAGGTTAGGTTAGGTTAGGTTAGGTTAGGTTAGGTTAGGTTAGGTTAGGTTAGGTTAGGTTAGGTTAGGTTAGGTTAGGTTAGGTTAGGTTAGGTTAGGTTAGGTTAGGTTAGGTTAGGTTAGGTTAGGTTAGGTTAGGTTAGGTTAGGTTAGGTTAGGTTAGGTTAGGTTAGGTTAGGTTAGGTTAGGTTAGGTTAGGTTAGGTTAGGTTAGGTTAGGTTAGGTTAGGTTAGGTTAGGTTAGTAGGTTAGGTTAGGTTAGGTTAGGTTAGGTTAGGTTAGGTTAGGTTAGGTTAGGTTAGGTTAGGTTAGGTTGAAAGAAGCTGGAAGAAGTGAGCGATTCCATGATGATGCTGCAGTTGGGACACTTGTACATAATTGGCTGCAAACGCGCCTCCCTTCTTTTTATGATGATGGCATTAAAAAACTCCTAATCCGTTGGGAAAAATACATAACAAAATCAGAAGATTATGTAGAAAAATAGTTAATAACTTTCATATATGTATCTTGTACCAATAAATTTTTAAAAACAAATTTTGGTTCATATTTAATTTACCCTCGTAACTTCTGTCGAAAACTTTTAAGTAAATTAATCATTAATATCAACGACCACCCCAAATTTTACTTGGCTGTATTATAGCCCAGATAGATGTCCTTCATCGCAAATTGTAATCCAGCATCGAACTTCGTAATAAATAAAATTGCACCAAACCATATTACAATTTGTCCGTCCCCTAATCTACTCGCCAAATTTCAAATTTAATAAACCCACTGGATTTCGCAATACTTAATTTCCAAGTTACGAAAGAAAAGTTAGAATGGCAAACCATTAAGGATTTTATAAAGGAAGAGGGCAATAATTTCCATAAATGACCGAAAAGTGTGGAAGGCAGAAGTGGCGCTGGGCTTATTCTTTAGATTGCGTCTGCCTCTACCCCCGCGACTTGTGAAATAAAGAAGTACCTTCTCGAAAATAATGACACCGAGAAAATTTGCCCGCGTTATTTACATTGCCCCGAAACCCACTTTTAATCGCATTATGCTTACATTTGGGGATTTTATAATATTTTTTTCTTTCTTATTTCTCATCAATTTAAAATATTTCGAGTTGGATGGGGGCAAACTTTTATGAAGCTTTAACTTGGGCAAGACAAAATACCATAAAGCGTTATCATTTTGTGAATTAAAGTAGAGCATTTTGCATAGAACAGTAGAAAGTCAATGAATATTGTACAAAAAGCTAAAGTGTTTTGTATTCCATCTTGGCTACAAACGTTTTGACATACAATTAACCGTTAACGGTTTAACAATCTAAAACACTGTGGAGTTTTAACATTTTTATTCAATGAAAAACTTATTCGTTTGATCGTAATTTACAACTAAATCACTTGGGGTGCGATTGCTGGTTTATATTCGTGTTTTACACATACTGAAATATTCGATCTTTCGAAGCCTCGTACTAGAGACCGGATTATATGCGTTTGCCTATCCAATTGCATATTCAACCCATTTTTACCAATTATTGCATATTTCACCTAAAATCTAATGATTCATATTTGCGCTATATTTACTATATTTTTTGATGGATACTTAATAATTGAAGTCCTACTAAGCTATGGCTAATGCAGGAAAGCATTCAACAATTCTAGTAAAAATATGGTAGCTGTAATTAGCAATCATTTTTCTCACATACATGTAAGTACAAAAAAGCTTGAAACTCAAGGGTTGAATTTAATTTAAACTGTTCAGCTAATGTATAAAACTGGCCAAATAAACTTTACATTGCTAGACGTAAACTTAAGTTAAATTTTAAAAACATTTTAAAAATTTCCCAGGCTCTGAAATGTTGTGTATTTTGTGACTTTTGCAGAAAGAAACCAAGCCATAAATTCTGAAATAATGATTTTTAGCACATGGTTCAGAAGAATTAATAATCTTTGCTGCAAAAAAAGACCAAACCTCATTTTAGTACCTATAAACCAAGAAACCGATCAAATGAAGTAGTTAAATGGGTACCTGACCTACAGAATGCTTCCAAATGCTGTGGTTCCTTTCAACAAAACAAAAAGTTAATAATATAAAAAATAATATATTAACATTAATGTAGACGCTGGTTGTGGCATTTACTCTCCCTGGTTAGAGCAGTCGATCCAAAATTTATATTCAGCTAAGTGGTCTTTTCCAGAAATTACCAATTTTTTCTTCAAAATTTGTCCTTACCTTGAAATTTTAAAGCTGAATTGAAATATTGACCTTTTTCTCAAAATTCTTCTTTTTTCTCTAGTCTTTTTATTTAGAAATTTTAAATTTGTTATTTAAATTTGATTTCTTTCTTACCAAAATGTAACCTCTTAAAAATTTTAAATTATTATTTAAAAAGTTTTTGCTCTTTATTCTTCCAAATTTCTATTTTTCAAAATTCGAAGTTTTTTGAAAATGTTCATTTTTTTTAAATCTGAATTTCTGCAAATTTAGAATTGTTTATCAATTTGCTTTTTGCTTACATTTTGGTCGATCTTTTTAGAAAATGTAAAAACTTTGATAAAAACTTTTTAAAAATTTTGAAATTTTAAGAAAAAACATTACTACTAGAAAATTTGTTTTGGCAATTTCAAAATTTTTGTTTTTTTTTAAATCCAATTTCTTGATAATTCCTACTTGTTTTTCAGAATGCTGACATTTATACCAATATTGGAAATTTCTGACATCATAGTGGGGCATTTGCCTCCCTCTAACTTAAGCAGGCAAGAGAAATAAATATTCAACCGGAAATTTTTTTTTTCAAAATGTGCCATTTTTTTCAAAACCTAAATCTCTGAGATATGAATTTGGAATTTCTACTAGATTTCGTCTTTTGCTTTAACATTTTTTTTTAATTTTGGGTTCTCTAAAAATTTCGTTTCTTAATTTTAAGGTTTTTCTCCAAATTTCGTCTTTTTCCAAACGTTTTTTTCTAACATTGGATCCTTATTGACTTTTTCTACCTGCTAGAATCAGAACTTTAAAATATTTTTATGAATGCTTGAAATTTAACTTTTTGGCCAAATGTTTAAGTATATTTCAAAATTCAAAGTTTCTGGAAAGGACTTTTTCATAACAATTTTTCTTAAAATTTCCATTTTATTGTACAAATTAGATTTTGGAAATTTAAATTTTTTTCCTAGAAATTCGTATTTTTTCCGAAGTTTCAACAATTTTTTCAAAAATCATCTTTTGGAAATCTCGATATTTATTTTAACATCATATCCATTATAGTCCTTAGAAATCTGACCTTAATCTCAACTAAAAAATTTCGATTTTTTTCTCAAAATTTGTTCTTTTATTTTTAAAATATACCAAAATTAAAATTCTGAGATATTTTAAATTTATACTAGATTTCGACTTTTCCTTGAAATTTCGATCTTTTACTTCTACTTTTATTCCTCGAAATCCATCTTTTTCTCAACATTTAGATTTTTCAAAAACGTTTTTCATTATAAATCTATGCTAAAAATTCGACCTTCTATGAGAAATTTTAATTTTCCCTCTTAATTGGTCTTTGTATCAACAGTTTGATTTTTTTTTTCAAAACTCGTCCTTATTTTTGTTTCGCTTTTGTTCACATAATTTCAATCTTTATTTAAAATTTAATTTTGTCTCAATTTTTTTTTCTCAAATGCAAAGTTTTTTCTCGACGTTTTTTTAACATGAATTTCATTTTTAAAATTTTCTGCTGGGTAGATTAGAAACTCTAAAATATTTTGACAGTTTGCTTAAAATTCAACTTTTTCTCGAAATTTTTATGTTTATCTCAAAATTCGATATTTAATATTACTGGGAATGACAAACTTTTTCCAAAATTTGCCTATTTTCGAAATTTCAATATTTTTTTGGAAATTTTTATTGAATTTTGCTTCTGGATTTTTTGTTTGACATTCGTTTTTTTTTCTAAATTTCGACATTTTTCTGAAATTGGTCTTTTAGAAATTTCGACTTTTATATAGATATCATATTCTTAATGATCCAAGAAATCTCAATTTTTTTTCGAAGTTTTTTTTTTTCAAAATTTTAATTTTTTACTTCAACATTCGTCTTTTTCATTGCCAGTTATTCCCCAAATTTTACTATTTATATCGTGAAAAATTTCTATTGTTTTCTCGAAGTTTTCAAAAAAGTCAGTCCATCCTGGAATTTGTGAAAAAGTTTTCGAAACGCAAATCGCAACTTGAATTATGGGAAAATACTTCGACATTTTAAAGAAACTTAGAACAAAACAAAATTCAGATTTTATTAAAACTAAAATTGGAAAAATCATAATTCTGACAAAAAATTCTAGAGTAACAAAAATTAAAATTTAAAAAGGGATCAAAATTTTGAAATTTCCATTTTGAAAAAAAGAGAAGATGTATTTTTGTTTAAAATATGTTTTTCTTTTCGCAATTTTCCAATCATTTTTTTTCTCAAATTTCCATTTTATTCCAAAATTTAGCTTTTTCCTAAAATCGATTTTTTTGAAAAATGTAGACCGTCAGTTTTTTTTTCTTTTAAAAATTTCGATCATTTAAAATTTGCAAAGTCTATAAACATTGACTGAATTCCCTAAATTTCTAGAAGCTTAGACTTTCTCATCGAAATTCGTCTTTTTCTCTAAATTTTCATATTTTAACTTAAAATAAATGTTTTCCTACAATTCGACTTGATTCTCAAAATTCTACTTTTTGATATTTTTATTCAAAAATCTTTCCTTATTAATATCTTCCTTATTTCTTAAAAATAATAATTTTAAAGAGAAAAATTGAAATTTTCAACAACAAAAAATGTTCCAATTCAGAACGATTCGAAGTATTAAAAATGTTTATTTTGAAAAAGGTATAAAATTTTTAAAATTCGAAATAATTAAAAAATGTTGAAATTAAAACAAAATATTCTTAAACAATTGAAATTCCTAAAAGGACAAAATTAAAAATAATGAAAATTTTCCAAAAACCAGAAAAATTCATAAGAGATCGAAATTTTCAAATAAGGATTAAAATTGAAAAAAAATCAATGTTTGAAAATGTTGGCTACGTTGTATGTAACAATATGATATGCGACTTGTTTATATAGATTTTACAAGAGTAACAATTTTAAAAAACTTGAGACTTTAAGATATTTAAACTAAAAAAAAAACATTAAAAATTAAAGTCAAAATTTCAAAAATCCAAAATTTTGAAAGTCGCAATTTTAAAAGCCCCAATTTTGAAAAGGTCAACGTTTAAGGCTTTAATGCAGAGTCCAATAGGTTTGAACATTTATTAGATTCGAAGTTTGGAAACCAAAGACCGATTTCGATCTTGTTAGATCTCGTCAGTTTGGTATATCCAACTCGAATGCTAACAGATCGAAACCGGTCTTTGGTTTCCAAACTTCAAATCTAATAAATGTTTAAATCTATTGGTCTGTGCATTAGAATCCTTCTCTTCTGGGAACTTTCCTAGAGAGCAACCACTTCGCTAGATGGCAGTGTTTCAAACTGTTGGTAGTTCAGCTACCTATGGTTCACTATACACGCCTGGAGGGCTGCATGAATTTGAAGTCTAGGTTGTATTCTACTTGCATACGTTTCAGTCTCTGTTCTGAGAAAACTTTTAGATGTTCAAACAGTTGAGATTAAAGTAAAAACAAAATGTTAAACCAAAAATTTGAAAAAAATCAAAATTTTGGAGAAAGGTGAAATTTTCAACAAAGTCAGTACTTACAACCTGAAATTTGTAAAAAACTTTTCGAACTGAATTTTAGGAAAATATGTCAAAATTTTAAAAATACTCAGAAAAAAACAAAATTCAGATCTCAATAAGACCAAAAGTGGAAAAATCCAAATTCTAAAAAATTGACAGTAAAAAAATTAAAACTTAAAAAGAAGTCAAAATTTTGAAATTTCTTTTTTCTAAAAAAGAAGATTTAAAAAAGTTCGAATTACAGTCGACTCGATAATTTAAAATTCAAGGAACCAAAGGATAAGTTCAAATTACCAAAAATTCAAACTAATAGAGAGGGATGGATCTAGGTGATTTTCGATTTTTTAAAAAGTTTCGATTATTTTCGAAAAATTCCATTTTTTATTTCAACTTTTTGAAAATTGTAACTTTATCAAAGATTCGATTCTTTCAAAATTTCGATTTTTTTTTGGAAAATTTGAATCTTTCTTGTTAATATTGATTTTTCTTAAAATTTTTACCCCTCTGTAATTTTGTTCTTTTTAAATTGTGTGTTTATTAATTTTGTTTTCATTAATTTTGTTTATTTCTTAGAAAAGTTGAAATTTTAGACGTTTCCACTTTTTCAAAATTAATTTTTTTACATATCTTAACCTTATAAGAATATTGATTGAAAAATTCGCTTTTCTTAATTTTGACTTCTTAAAAAGTTTTAACGTAGTTTTGATATTTTTAAAAATTTGGATTTTTTTTTCCATATTTCGACCAATTCTGAACATTTCGTCTCTCAAATATCAATTTTTTTTGTAAACTGTTAAAATCTAAACTCTTAAAAAGTTGAAATTTTAAAAATTGAAAAAATTTTAAAATTCAAACTTTTAAAAAATTGGAATTTTAAAAATTGGAAATTTAAACTTTTTAAAAATTGAAAATTTTGAAAACTGCGCTTTCTCGTTATTCTGAATCTTTTGAATATTTAATTTTTTTGAACATTTGGACTAGACTTATTTGTCTAAATAACATTTTATGGAAATTATACTATTTTTAGATCTCGACTCTTGAAAATTCCGAATTTTTTAAGATTTTTATTTTTTTCTTCGAAATTTTGATGTCCCAGAAAATTTCTGATTTTTTGTTGTTGAAAATTTCGATTTGTTTTAAAATTTTTTTCTCTAAACGTTTCGGCTTTTGACAATGTCGACATTTTATAATTTTCACTGTTTTCAAGACTGCGCTCTTAAAATTTTGATAAATCAAAATTACGACTTTCAAAACTTCAACATATTTAAAATTTTTTATTTACTTTAAAACTTTTGAGATTTTCCGGAAATTAAATTTTAATTTTTGTTTCATTTTGAAATTTTCGATTTTACTGAGAATTTTCACTCTTTTCAAGATACTTTTTGAAGGATGACTTTTTGGAAAATTTGCCTTTTTTAGAATTACCTCTATTCCTAAAACTTTTGCTTTTTTTTGTAAATTTCGAATAAAGAACTTCACTTTCTTTAAAACATTCTTTTCTTAAAATTTATTGCTTTGAAAAATTTGATCCAAAATGTAAACCTTATACATCGACTTTTTTTACAATTGTTGATCTGTTTTAAATCAGACACTTCTTTTGAAAATTTCAACTTTTGTCTTTGAAAGTTTGATTTTTTTAAAATCTTGAGATTGTTCCAAATTTTAACTTCGTGTCAATATTTCAACCGAAATTTTTGTTGTTGAAAAATTCGATTTTTTTTGACCATTGCATATTTCAATATTTTTCAAAAGTAGGACCATTTAAATTTCGCCTTTTTCGGGCTCTTTGCCTATTTTTCGAAATTTCGAAATTCGAAACTTTCTCTTGAAAATTTGATCCTTTTTTAAAATATTGACTTTTTTAAAGGAAAAAGTTCGATCTTTTCCAAATTTCCACTTTTTTTGAAAATTTCAACTATTTCTCTTCCATCGTTTTAAACAATTCGAATTTTTCACAGTTT
This sequence comes from Dastarcus helophoroides, assembly GCA_028583605.1. NCBI lineage: Eukaryota > Metazoa > Arthropoda > Insecta > Coleoptera > Bothrideridae > Dastarcus > Dastarcus helophoroides. The sequence goes on from CM053328.1 coordinate 8,874,135, forward strand.
CTAGTTTTTGTCAAGTTTTCGATTTATTTTGAAATTTTCGAGTTTTTCTGGAAATTATTTCATTGTTTTGTTTTAATTTTTCTTAATGCTACTTATTTTGGAATTTTCAATTTTCTTGAAAATTTTTACGTTTTTCAAATTATTGAATTTTTGAAAAATTCGCCTTTTTTCAGAATTTGTGTGTTTCTGGAAATTCACTTCTCTTGTGAAAATTTCGACTTTTTGAAAAATGTTACTTATTTTTCTAAAAATTTTGTTTAATTTTGAAAAATTCGATTTTTTAATAGTTTAACTTTGTTTTAAATTTCGACTTTTTTACAATTACTTTACGGAAATCACTTTCATCATTTTCAAGATGTTGACTTTTTGAAAAATTCGCCTTTTTTTTAGAATTTCCTGTATTCCTCGACATTTTGCTTCTTTTTTGTAAATTTCGACTAAAAAACTTTACTTTCTTTAAAACATTCTTTTGTAAAAATTTGTTGTTTTGAAAAATTTGACTTAAAATGTAAACGTTTCACATCGACTTTTTTTACAATTGTTGATCTGTTTTAAATCAGCCACTTTTTTGAAAATTTCAACTTTTGTCTTTGAAAGCTTGATTCTTTTAAAATCTAGAGATTGTTCTAAATTTCAACTTCGTGTCAATATTTCGACCAACTTTCTTTTTTGAAAAACTCGATTTTTTTTCGACCATTTAATATTAGAATATTTATTAAGAATTAAGCTACCTAAATTTCGCCTTTTTCGGCCTCTTTGACTATTTTTCGAAATTTCAAAATTCGAAATTTTCTTTTGAAAATTTGGTTCTTTTTCAAAATTTTGATTTAAAAAAAAGGTCGATCTATTCCAAATTTCCTCCTTTTTGAAAATTTCAACTTTTTTTCTTTGATCGTTTTAAAAAATTCGAATTTTCAAGTTTTTGTCAAGTTTTCGATTTATTTTGAAATTTTAAGTTTTTCGGGAAATTAATTCATTTTTCGTTTAAATTTTTTCTTAATGCTACTTATTTTGAAATTTTCAATTACTTTGACAATTTTTACGTTTTTCAAATTATTGAATCTTTGAAAAATTTGCCTTTTTTCAAAATTTTATGTATTCCTGGAAATTAACTTTTTTTGTGTAAATTTTCGACTGTTTGAAAAATGTTACTCATTTTTCTAAAAACTTTGTTTAGGTTTGAAAATTTTGATTTTTTAAAAGTTTAACATTTTTTTAAAATTTCGACTCTTTTTACAATTACTTTAAGAGAGTCACTTCTTTAAAAACTTTCAACATTGTTTTAAATTGTTGGCTTTGAAAGCTTGACATTTAAATTATAACATTTTGCCAAATTCCAAATTTGTTTCAATATTTCGACTGATTTTAATTTTTTTTTTAAATTCAATTGTGTTTTCGAAATTTTATAACATTGAAAATTGGGGTTTTTTTTCAAAAGTTAAATCACCTAAAAATTTTCCCTTTCCAGTCTTTTTGATAATTTCCTTGAAAATTGAATTTTATGAAAATTGTGACTTTCTCAGAATTTTGACTTTTTAAAAAAAAAGTTCGATCTTTTCCAGATTTCCACTTTTTTGAAAATTTCAACCTTTTTTCAATGGTTGGACTTATTTCAAAATCTGTTTTGTTTTTCACATCTATTTTGAAAATTGTGGCCGTTTTTAAAAAAATCGAATTTTTCAAAATGTCCTTCCCCTTTTTCTCTTTATTATTTTTTTTTCTCTTTCATTTTCACTTTTCTCTTCCTCTTTCCGAGTAATTTCGATTCCTTGTTCTCTTCTTTACCAACTTTCTCTTTTTCTTTCTCTTCTGCTTCCTCTTTAATTTTATGAGTTTCACTTTATTTTCAAGAATCCGAATTTTTTTTACAAAATATTTTTTTTCAATTTTTTCTCTCTCTCTTTCTATAAAGTTTTTGCGCATTATTTCCAATATAATTATTGATGTTTAATTATATAAGAAATAACCGAATTTTGAAACTTTCCCTTCTCGAGTTTATGCTTCCATCACTGATAATTGTTCAAATAACCAAAAAGAAGTGGGCAAAAATTTAAATAAACAACAATTTAAATAAAATTCGTCATTCTTCTTTTACAATATTTGTAAAATATTCGAATGTTCAATAAATAAAAAATGTACCAAATTTTCATTTGAATGAATGAATTCCATCCATCATCAGAGGATCCACGCTGGGGGACTTCTGATCTAATGCGGCCGGTTTAAGAGAAACGCATCCAAGACACGTTCTTCAGTTTCTCAACAAAATTGGGCAGCTTAATAAATGACCAATCACAAAGATAACACAATGGGACCAAAAACATATGCAACAAAATTTTCGGAAACAATCTGAGCGTAGTAAAAAAAAAATAAAGTGTGTTCGCAGCATTTATTAAACATGTTTTTCTTAGAATTTAATTAACAAAAAACAACATTCAAATTATTCCTAAAGTTCCACTGTCTTTGACGGCAATTTCTCCTGACTTATTGCATCAAGTGCTGGGAGGTAATATTTTATGATTATGCATCCTAACCGTTCTTCATTTCTGGTCTTTTAGTATTTATTATATTCCTTGTTACCTAGTATTGACCAAAAGTTTTCTATTGGGCGTGTCTATGGAACATTTGGACAATTTTTGGATACAAAAGGAATGTTGCAAGCCTCTAACCAATCTCTGGGTATTCTTTTTGGAATTGTAAGTTTATAAGAAGTCGAAATTTTCCCTCAAATATAGAAGTCTGTGAGACCCCATATAAAAATGAATTGTCCACACTTACGTGTTAACAAGTGAGGATAATACATAATGCTTTAAACCCTAATCAGCATAAAAAGAATAGTAATGTTGTATTCGTTGGTAAAACAATATGCTCCATAGCGTTTGAAGGATTATCCCGATTGTGCGAAACCGAATATTTCTTTTATTTTAGTGTACACTAAGCGGCCATTGTTTTTATATGTTTTTAGGCACATATCATTTATTTCGTTAGCTTGTGCAAGCGTGAATACTGGACATATTTCAGGTCCAACCTGACGTTGCTTTTGTGTAAACTAATCCTTTGTGGCAACGTTTCCGAAACTTTGAAATATGTGCAGCGTGTAAATTTATTATTTAATTTAGAAAATGAAAACATTTTTTCGCGTGGCATGATATTATTTCAACGGTAACCCCAGTCCTGCTTCATCTTTGCTTTTAATTGAAAGATGATCAAGCCTAAACGCCGATTAATATAAATCAACCCAACCACAAGAAACATCCAAAAAGGCTCCAACTTTTCGCGGCGGAGCGGAATCGTCTGACGATTTTCAGCTCAACGGCGTATTTATTAAGCTCAAATTAATTATTAGCAACCGCTTTTTTAAGCGTTAACGAAATAATTTGCACTCGCTTTCCCGTTTAATTTTGCCTCAATACGCCTTTCATTATTTATTAAACACTTGAAAACAGAACTAATTTAAAGGGCAGGAACAATTTTCCAGTTTGGCTCTTATTCACTCAGGAAATGGAGTTAACTACGTTTTAAATGCTGACAATTCACTACAAGTTTAATCAGTCGGATCGAGCGAACAAGAAACGAGTGTCGGTGAAACTCAAATATTTGTTGCTTGCTCGCCAGATCCTACAACGAGGATTATCCTGAAAATCGTCATACTGACATTTTAAATGCAATTAAATATAACTTAAGCAGGGTGCCCATTTTTCGACACAAACAGGATCTCCCTTATGGTAAAGTGCCCCAAATTGAATCATTTTTTATAAAAATGCATGTAGTTTTGTAAATGTATGATTGTAATATTTATATGCCGTTAAAATTTAAATTACACTTTTAGAAATCTGCTGCAGCCTTATGAACCCTCGGAATGAAATACTTCCGAAGTAAAAATAAAATTTTTATAGGTTGCAAATGGTTGCAAATAAGAAACTGGTTGAACCACTAGTTCCTCAAATTTGAACCACTAGTTCCTCAAATTTAAACTACCTATAAAAATTATGAGTAGGTTCTTTCAAAGGACAGTTAAATTTTTATTTAAAAACAGAAAAAGCAGAAAAGGGTACAAGCCTACAAACAATGTACATACATGTTAAGAATAAATTTAAAAAAAACAAGCATTGAAAAACAAAAATAAACTGAAAACTCAAGAGGTTGTACACACATGTCTAACAAATAAACTTTTTGAACAAATTTACTTTAACGCATTTGCAATGAAACCAGGTTTTGCACTTCACACATCAAATCATATCGTGAACTTCTTTCTCTTCACATTCCTTACAATATCAACGTTGCTCGTCACCTATCGTTGCTATTTTAGTCTGATTGTTTTTCTCAAACTTTTGTAGGAACTACTAGTGAGTTCTGATAATTTCTGAATACCCGAAGCCTTTGCTGCTTTTCTTTAAAGATGCAGTTTTGACACATTTAGATAATGGGGCAATTTCCAGCAAGCTGGCGGAGAATACTGATGCTCAGGTTTCTGATGAAGTTTTGGTAACATCCATAGAGAGAGGTGTTGAACGATTTCTGTTTTGATTTTTTTTTAAGTGCTAATGGAATATTATCGTTACGAATAAAGCCATTATTTTAAATTTTATTTAGTTCAGGCTTGAGAATTACGGATCCAGCAAAATCCGAATCTTGAAAAACTTACCTATCTACTGGCAATACTCCAGATGCCCTAAATCCATTAATGGCATTTTCTATCGTTGCCATCTTTCCATTAGTTTCATTTAATAATGAAGCCACTTGCTACTGTTACACTCTCTGTCCAAGATTAGTCCTTAACCATTTTTCCCATGCTTCTTCATTGGTTTGAAAAAGGAACAGTTAGGTGGTTGCAGACGATATGTCGTATAACCTGGCAACTGCACCATAAAAATTCCATTTTCTTGTACCATTAACAGAGCATCTAAGTAAGACTTCAAACATCTTTTATAGTGAGTCGGAATAGAGATTCTGGGATTTAAATAATAAGGGTCGACAACAATTCTCCTAAAGTACTATTGAAAATTGGATTCCTGCTTAATAATTTAATAGAATCTTTGGCCACTTTGCTTAACTCTCGAAAATGCCGAAGTAACGGCGATTTAGGTATTCCATAATCGTTATTGCATTTATTTAGACCTATTTTCTCCTCTTTGTACGCTACCAGCGCTAGTTCCAAATCTGACGCCGACCATTTTTCCTAATTTCCACCTTTTGACATTTACAAAAAAGACCAGACCACTTAAAAGCTCGTAAAGCAGACGAGGTTCAATTTAGGCAACCATTTATGGTTCAAATTAAGAAACTGTCAATAAAATACATATTATAACCTTTGTAAATACGTAAATTTTAAATACTCGTAAGTAGTGATACATAAGCCAAAAACTATGGCAATTTTAGCGACAGTTACAAAAATATTTCTTCCTTTAACAGAATATCAAAATTCTCTTAGAGACTTAGATTTAGTTTTATGCGAAAACTGTCCACAACACACACAGGCGGAAAATTGATGAATTCTGACGAAAATTATCATAAAACTGCTGAGCTTACCTTATTTACATACGTAGATTCAGCTATTTAACGCAGGTGGCGCTAAGAGTTTAATAAGGTAGGAACATTTAGGGGGTTCATATTAGGAGGTGGTTTAATTCGGGGTATTTTACCCTATATGCTAGGCACAGGAACTAAATTCTTTTAATTAATTTTAGTAAGCTTGAGTCGAAGTCAAAAGTTTGAGTCTAAATTTGAACATGAAGATTGAAAAATTTCGAATTTTTACGAGAGACGAACGTAATTTTACTGTAACTCTATTAATAATGCATTATTAGATAAAAGTGGAAATTTTGGAATTAACGTTGATTTATTAGAAAAATAAATTAAATCTCCGGTTTATTGTTGAAAAACTTGACGAACAAAGTAGAAATTTTGACATTTTAAATTTATAATCTTATGTAAGTTATTGTAGGCTAGAATTGAAGATATTTAGTAAAAATATAGGTATATGGCAAAATTATTCTAGAATGAACAATATTCATAGCGGAGCAATATGGATCAAAGGACATTCTGGGGAAGAGGAAAACGAACGCTCTGACAAACTGGTGAGGAAGGGTTCGGAGGGACAAATCGTTGGACCAGAACCAACCTTTTCTCTGGCTAGATCAACCGTAAGATCCCTACTTGATGAAGATATCCATCGTAAACACAAAGCCCAATGGGCATCAATAACAACATGCCGACAGACTCACGCATTCATTAGTCCAGGGAAAGGGTAAAACTATGCCTACAACTTTCAAAAAATAACACCAGGAAACTTGTAGGGATTTGGACAGGTCACTGTTGATTAAACAAACACCTCCACAGAATGGGTATTATAAACGACCCGAGTTGTAGGGGGTGTTTAGAAGAAGATAAGAGTGTCGAGCTAGTGATGTGTCACTGCCCGGCACTAGCATCAATCAGAGGATCCACGCTGGGATACTTCTGGTCTAGTGTGGCCAGCTTGAAAGAGGCCCATCCAAGAGACGTTCTTCAGTTTCTCAATAAGGTTGGGTGCCTGAATGAATGACCAAGGACAAATCAATCACGGGGATAGCACAATGGGCCGAAAAGGGTGACCTAAGTGCTGACCTAAACTCTAGACAACCCACCTTGAATCCAGAATCCAGGGTCCAATCCATGATATAATGTGAGAGACCCCGACCTAATAATTGCCCTTAGGTCCGGAAGTTCTGCCAGTGGGTGTCCATACAGGCTTGTATGAATAGCAAATTTCATAAAGAGATCTAAATACTCCCTCGAATTTTTTTGTACTAATCAGTCATATAGGCCTAATATCAGGCATATTTCATCGACCTAATTTGTCTAAAATTCCAGCCAAGCAAAGAGTAATTATGCTCCTCAGGGAATGAAAATCTTGCGAGGCTATTATTTTTATAGGACGGTCTTAAAGCCTACTCAAAAAGATGAAATGTCATTATATTTTAAAGTGTATCATCTTGCGGCATACATTATACAAATTTGAATTATGATTCGGTTTAAAGCAAAAACATCCATTAAGAACATCTTAAATATTAGAAATCGTGCATAGTAAAATTTAAATAGCGTAAAAATTGCACTCTGAACAATTACCTTAAGAGCAGCTTGATGTTGTTTTGTGCAGGGATGCTTCTTACCTGAAACAAAAAGCCACTTGTTTAGTAATTGATAATTTTAATCCCCACTTTTTGGAATTATCCAGTTTAATGTCCTTTCTTTCTGTATCTAAGTCACTTTGCTACAATTTCCATTCCTTTTAAACCTAGAATAGTAATTAATTATTATTTTACTTCATTTTTCTTTCCTCGAAGTCACCTATTTAATCATTTACGTTAACTTTTGCTATACTTTAAAAATTAAGACATAAGATTAAGAGAAGAGAAGATTAAGAGATTTCCAAAGAGTTTTAAGTCAAAGAAAAATTATCGTAGAAAAAATGTTTAAGTGTAAATTTCAAATTTCTTTAATTTCCATATTTTCATTTTTCTTATCAATTAGAAATTTTGACTTTGATTTGGAAATTACCATATTTACGTACCAATTTCAAGTAAAATTTTATTAAGGCATTTCGAAATTTCTTTCCTAAATTATTTCCAAATCTTGACTTTAAACTCAAACATTTTTTGTAGAAATTTAGCAACTGTTTGACTCAATCTCTACGTTTTACCCTAAAACCCAAAATTTTACTTTTAAGGATAAAATTTAAACATTAAACTAATAATTTTAAAAGCATTTGTTTTTTAATTTTTCCTAATTTTTTTTCTGGAAGAATTAAATCTAATTTCAAATTTTATATATTATTTTGTTAATGGAAACTTCAACTCGAATGTTCTTAATATTATTTAATCTCAAAATGAAGATTTTAAGGTACAATTTAAAGAACAATATTTTTTTTTGGAAACTTGAAAATTGACTTTATTTCCTTTCTAATCTCTAATTCATCTTCAAATTGGAAAGTCTAAATTTTTTTTAAATTCCAAAATGTTTTAATTATCTACTAATTTTCACCATTCTATTTAAAACTCTGGATAAATAATTTTTCCATTCAAAGAGGTTTCTAAAAATGCCCGTTTTAATTTCAACATTTCAGAAAAATATCGCATTTAAAAAAAAAGCAAAATTTCTAGAAAACTTTAAAATGGATCAAAAATTTTGCAAAGAAAGTCAAATTTAGAAAAAGTCAAAATTAAAAAAATTAGTCGAAACCTCGAAAAAAAGACGCTATTACGAAAGAACTTTTGCGAAAAAGATTTAAATTTTGAGAAAAAAACATTTAATCCTAGTAAAATTTCGAAATCTTCCGGAAAAAATCACATTTTATCGAAATTTAGAAAAAGCAAAATTTAGGAAAACATCGAATATTTATTTTCTTTTGACTCCTCAAGTCAAGGAAGACAGGCGCCCTACCTTACCTCAACTGGCGTCAAAAAATGGTAAATATTGTGATATACATGAAAATTTTGACAAACAAATTAAAACTTCCAAAAATTTGGATTAAAAAATTTAAAATTTACAAAGAAATTTTCTTCCTAATTTTTGTCCTTTCACAAAAATTCCGAAAAATATACTTTTTTATCAGAAACTCGACCTGATTTTGAGAAAAAGTCAAATTTTAATGAACAAGCTGAAATTTTCAGAATAAAAAAAGTCGAAATTTCCAGAAAATTCTAATTTCGAGAAATGGCAAAGTTACAGAGGAAAAACAACGAACTTTTAAATTCGAAATTTTGATGGTCATGTTTGATAAAAGAAGTTGAATTTTATCAATAAATGCGAAGTTTTAAAAGAAAAAGACATTTTTTTTTTAAATTTAGAATAGATAGAAATAAGAAGCCCTCTTTTAAGAAAAGATCAAGGTTGAGGTAATTTTTACATTAAACATCTCTTATTTCGACTTTTATTTTGACACTCTGGAATATATTTTGAAACTTCGACTATATTTTTGAAATTTTCGCCTTTTTAAATCCCAACTTTTCGTTCAAAAGTTGTACTTTTTCAAAATTTCCATTTTTCGAAAAATGTCCAGTTTTTAAAATTGGACTCTTGATCGACTATCATTGAAAGCTTGGATTTTTTTTGAAAATTTTGTCCTTTTGAGGTTGTAGTTTTTTAAAATTTTTCAAAATTTTGATTTCTTCAAAATTTTTATTTCTTATTAACCTTTGCTTTGTCCCAAAATTACCATTAAAATAAATGCATTTGTTTTTTAAAAAAATTCGGCTTCTTTCACAATTTTGCTTATTTTTAGCGTTCAATTTTCTGTTCTTGAAAATTTTGTTTATTTTTTAACTTTCAATTGTCTTTGAAAATGTTGAGTTTATTGAAAGGTTGAAATTTTTTCCAAATTTCTATTTTATTTCAGAATTTAGACTCTTTTCAAAATCCTAATTTGAAAATTTGGTTTCTTATAAATTTCGATATTTCAAAATTTCGAATCGACTTTTTCGATAATTGCATTATTTTTTTAAATTCTTTATGCTGCACTCCTATTGGTCGGAAACATTATGTTTATTAATTTTATTTAACATTTCTACGACCCAGTTTGGAAATATTTAATTTTTTATTAATGTTTGTTGACAATAATTTGTCAACTTTCATGAGATGACGTTTTTTTTAAATACATTTAGATATCACGTAGTCATATTTCAAAAACTGTTTTAGAATATTGTCAACAAACATTAATAAAAATTTAAATATTTCAAAACTGGGTCGTAGAAATGTTAAATAAAATTAATAATCATTTTATTATTGTTTTAGTATTTTTAAATATACTTCTCCTTTTTTTGAAAATATATTTTGAAAGATAATTTTTTTTAACTTCACTTTTTAAAAACTTTAATTTTTTTCGATTTTTCGATTTTTTTTACAAATATTGGCTCTTTTATGTTTCAATTTTGTTCTAATTCCAGTCCATTTATTTTTGCAAACATCCAATTTTTTTTGTAATTTCGACTTTCTTAAAAATTTTGACTTTTTTAATATTTTCAGTAATTTTCCAAATCTCTGCATTTGATTCAAAATGTAAACTTTTTAAATATTTTGCCACTTTTTCATATTTGCGATGTTTTGATTTTTTTTGTTAAAATATACCCTTTTTTGTTTTATTTAAACTTTATTACGACCCCAAAAATTTCCATATTTTCAAATATACAAATAGTTTTCTTTTTTAAATTTTACCCTTTTTTAAAAATTTCGCCTTTTGATAAATCATGACCTTTTCGAAAATATCACTTTTTTAAATCCAAAAAAAAATTTAACATTTTTGATTCTTTCTCAAAATTTCGACGGTTAAAAACTCTTTCTGGTGAGACTTCAAAAATTCCGACTTTTTTTAAACATTTACAATTTTTTTCAATCTCGTTTTCTTTAAAACTTATCCTATTTCAAAATTTTTTACTATGTTTAACAAAATTTTAGCTTTATTAGACATTTGTAACCTTTCCAAAATTTTATTTATTTTATTAGCGACTTTTTAGATAAATTTTAACTTTCTATAAATATTCCGTCATTTTGCAATTTATTTTTAATTTGGACTTTCTTCCGAAATTTCAGTATTTTTGATTTCGATTTAATTTTGAAAATGTACTATTAAAATTGAAACTTTCTTGTGTTTTAATTTTTAAATTTAGAAATTTTTTGAAATTTTTCATTTTTCAATTTTCAAATCTAGAAATTTCTGAAATATTTTGCTGCTTGAATCTTTTGGCTATTTTTCTTTAATTACGACAAGTAAAAATTTGGATTGTTTTCTACCAAATTTCGTCTTTTTTTCTAAAAATTTATTTCGTACTTTTTTATAATTTTAATTTTCTTCTAAATTATACTTGATCCAAGTTTTGACACTTTTTAAAATTGGGCGATTTATTTTTTGTTTTTTCGAATTTCTATTTTTTTTAACTTTTAACCTAATCTCAAAAGTTCGATCTTGATTTTTTTGAAAATGCCAATTTTTTTTTAATTTGGCGGGACTTCGGGAAAAACAACTGTTTTTTCAAAATTAGAGTCTTGAAAAATCCTGACTTTTTGAGAATGTCAATTTTTGTTGTTGAAAATTTGTGGGACTCTTTTCAACCTTTTCAACTATTTCTCTCAAAATTTCAGTTTATTTAAAAATTTTGAACCTTTTCAAAGTTTAGTTTTTTTTAATGTTAGTTTTTTAGAAATAATGTGACGTTTTTTATATTTTGACTTAGTTCAAGTTCTGTTTTCAATTGTTTTGAAAATTTGTACTTTTTTCAAAGTTTTAATTTTTTTTAACTTTCATCTTTATTTGAAAATTTGACGTTTTTCACAGTTTTAAATTATATTTAATAATCAGTACAATTCGAACTGAAAGATGTTAGCTTTCTTATTTTGAAAATCTCAAATATTTTGTAAATATACACATTTTCTCAAAATTTCGCTTTTTTCTGTCAATTTTGTTTCTTTTTTTTTGAATAATTTCCGACACTTTTCAATGTTATAGTTTTTTTAACTACGTGTATCTAGTCTTTTAAATATTTCAAAATTTTACACTATTTTTAACAAAATTTTAGCTTAGAAATTTCTAACCTCTTCAAAATTTCATTTTTTTAGTTATTAGTGACATTTTAGATAAATTTCAACTTTCTACAAGTATTCCGCCATTTTGCAAGGTTTTTTTTTAACTTGGACTTTTTTCCAAAATTTCAGCATTTTTCTCAAAATTGTGTCATTTGAAAATCCGGTACTTTTGGTTTTTTTAATTTCGATGCATTTTTGAAAATGTTCTATCAAAATTAGAAATTTTTTGTGTTTCAAATTTCAAATCTGGAAAATTTTGGAAATTTTTTATTTTTTAATTTTCAAATCTAGAAATTTCTGAAATATTTTGCTGGTTGCATCTTTTGGCTATTTTTTTAATTACGACCAGTAAAAATTTAGATTGTTTTCTACCAAATTTCGTCGTTTTTTCAGATTTCAGACACTTTTTTATAATTTTAATTTTTTTCTAAATTATACTCAATTTTGACTTGATGCAAGTCTTGACACTTTTTAAAATTTGGCGACATATTTTTTGCTTTTTCGGAATTTCTGTTTTTTCAACTTTTAACCTAATCTCAAGATTCGACCTTGATTGTTTTGAAAATGTCAATTTTTTTTTAAATTGGAGGGACTTCAGAAATGCCAACTGTTTTTTCAAAATTAAGTGTTTTGAAAAATCTTGACTTTTTGAGAATGTCAATTTTTGTTGTTGAAAATTTGTGGGACTCTTTTCAACCTTTTCAACTATTTTCTCTCAAAATTTCAGTTTGCCTAAAAATTTTGAACCTTTTCAAAGTTTAGTTTTTTTTTTTGAAAATACTAACTTTTTTAAAAATTTCAATTTTTCATAAATGGTCCAACATTTTTTAAAATTTTGACTGAGTTCAGGTTCCGTTTTCAATTGTTTTGAAAATTTGTACTTTTTTCAAAGTTATAACTTTTTTGAAATTTCATCTTTATTTGAAAAAATGTCAGCTTTCTTATTTTAAAAATCTTAAATATCTTAAATATACACACTTTCTCATCAAAAATTGAAATACAGATCTTGTCCCCTGATTTCCCTGTATTTTAATTTTTGAAGATAACCAAGGACCAGGCCGTTCCACCAAACATTTTCTCAAAATTTCGCTTTTTTTTGTCAATTTTGTTTTTTTTTTTTGAATAATTTTTAACCCATCTCAATGTCAGAGTTTTTTAAATACGTGTTACCAGTAACTTCGCAATTTAGTGTGTTTTTTTCTTCAGAATTTCGATTTTTTTAAATTCCTTTTACAATTTTGATTCAAAAAATTAAATAATTTTATAATGGTGTTAACTTTTAAAACCTTGTATTTTTCTCAATATTCATGGTTCTGATTTTTACTTATTTTCATAAAAATTTAATTTAAAACTCCAAATTTTGTTTTCTGTTCGTTTCTTTTAAATTTCGACTTGAAAAGTTGAACTTTTTTTATCGAAATTTTAGGAATGTCTTTATCATGATTTTGCGCAAATGTTTTGTTTTTCTCAGAACGTATTTCAAACCTCATTTTTTTCCAAAAATATTATTTGAAAATCAAAATTTTGACGCAGGAACTTAATTTTAAGAAATTTCTGTCCTAATCTCTAAACGTTTAGATCATTTTGAGAAATTGAATTTCTACTATAAGATTTTAGGTTTTTTTTTCAAATTTTTAACTTTTCTGCCATAATTCCAAATTTCTATTATAAATTTAAAAGTTTAAAAAAGTTTTATTGTAATATAACTGGAAATCTTGCCTTTTTTGACAAGATTTGAATTATCAATCTTTTTTTGTATTGTTTTAAAACTTAAAATTTTGACGTCCTGTGAAAATCTCAGCCTTATTTTCGGGCATTCGACCTTTTAAAAACCTCAGTTATTTGGTTTGAACTTTTTTTCCATAGTTCTAAGTTTGTACGTGTTCTGTTATCATCTACATGAAAGCTTTAATTTTTTTAAATGTCATCTACAAGCTCTAAATGTCAAAACTTTCTAAATATTTATTTTTTTTTGAAAATGTTAATTTTAATCTCCAAATATCACTTTGTTTGCCACAACTTTAAGTATTCATAATCATTAATCTTTATTAATGATTAAACACTAACATATATTAAAAATTTCACAAGTATTTCGATAAATATTTGCTAACAATGAACCAAGTTTTGCATTACTGCATCATCGGAGGTTATACCTATCAATTTGTTTAGCCGTTGTTACGCTAACCAGCTGCATGGATCACAGACTCTTGCGGCTAAACGAATTGCTGGTATAACCGCCGATGATGAAGTAATACGAAACCTGGTCCGGTGTTAGCAAATATTTCTTCGAAATATTGTGGAATTTTTAATATCTCTCGGTTTTTAATCGTTAATAAAGTTTAATAGTTATGAATATTAAAGAATTCCACTAAGTAAGGGTTGGAAATGACAACTTCAAGTAGTTTTTGTCATAACTTTGAAGCTTCTTTTGTAAAATGTCTGAGTATAATTCTGCTTCAGAATTCTGCATAATATAAAATAAATTAGGGCGAGCAAATTCTAATAGACACATAGGCAACTGAATATTAAGGAACGTAGCTATTGAACGAAATTGTCAAATGAAATAATGTTGACTCTAACCACAAAGAAAACCTTGACAAAAACAAAATATTTTATAATTTCAAAGTCCAGGGGTGGATTTAAGGGTGTGCAACATGTGCTACAGCACTATCTAGGGACCACGCAAAAGTAGATGGCTCCTCTATTTTTATTCATAACTATTAAACTTTATTAATGATTAAGATAACAACAGATATTAAAAATTCCACGATATTTCTATAAATATTTGCTAGGACCTGGACCTGCTTTCGCTTTTCAGCATCATCGGTGGTTATACCTAGCAATTTTCTGTTGTTGTTTTAATGGTTTATAAAGTTTAATAGTCATGAATATCGAAGAGTCCCGTATAGTGAGGGTTGGAAATGTCCCCTGTTTTTACTCAAAAATATTTTAGAGACACGACAAGGTTCTGTCATATTTTCAAAGGGGCCCCCACCACTAAATTGCACAGGGCCCAGAGCAAGCTTCATCTGCCCCTGTCATAATTTTTATTCAGTGATCCCGTGACTATTTTCAATATCAATAATCATTGACTAAAATCAAACGCAATAATTATCGAGTTTTAAAGCAACCAATTTAGCAGTAGAGCCCATGACTCCGCTCGCTTCCCAGAAACGTTAGCGTTGATTAAATAACCCAGATATTGTTTATAGTCGATGTAGACCTAATTATAGCTATAATTCTTGTGTTTGAGTGTTTATTAATGATATTAATCAGCTCTAACATTCTCTCTATCCCGTCAAATCAGATTTCCAAGGGAAACAACGGGTGCGAGTGATTCAAAATCGATATTTTAATGGAAGCTGTTGGTATATCCGACATCGTCATGTTGGAATATTGTACCTTCCGCCTTCTTGTTATTTTTGATTGCGGGGATATTGAAATAAAGACTTCTATCGACAGCAGAGGCAGTCGCTAGCTTTCCGCTTAAGCTGTATTAGCTTTATTTCGCGATACGTACCATTGGATTCGCATTGTGTTCCCCCGTTTCTTGTCGAATGTTTATCATTTATTTCTGAACGACCTGATTATGACAATATACGTCAATATAGGCAGCTATTCGACACAACAGCCGCGTTTTAGAATGAATCGGAAGAAGCGTGATAAGTTTAGACTTATCGATCCGTTTCAACGGTGATGTATCGATGTCGTTGGAAAAGAGGGGTATTTGCATTTTTTGATCAATCTACCACCTGTTGCTAATAATAGCAGGGCTCAGTTAGTTAAAAGGTGTAATGAGCTTTTGACCCTCAGGCGGCCATTACCTAAACTTCCAACGACATTGGAGGTTAGCCAGAAATTTCTAGTTAGAGCTGTGTTTGGTTTCATTTTGCCAAATTTTATTTTATGTGCCCATTCTTATTGTGATAAATTTATTTAATAGAAAAAACGCCTTTGGCAAAATGCTTCAAAAAAAAGTTCCTCAGTCTGTTCTCGCCAGCGTAGTGAACCAAAAATTTCGCCCAATAGGCCAACGAAATTATGATTTTTTGGTGAAATAATTCAGAGGAAGCTGGAAATTGTTTTAATGCCTTTATGTGATATTTAGTATCATTAATCTAAGTTAACACGGTTTCAGGAGGTGAGCTTAACTTGCTAGCCCAAAAAAATCGCGAAATTTTTGCACTTTTTTCCATTTTCCAGTGATGATTCTTAAATGGTGCTTCTTACGAAAAAAAAAGCTATAACAAGAATTGTGGAGCATTAACTTCTGGTTACAATGAATACATGAAAGTTCGATGCAGTGGTATAGCAGCAATTGTGAGCTAAAATGGGGCACTTTTTTGCCCATTGTATGAGATTTGTACAAACTCACTGTACATGGGTACGTAACTTTGACCTAACTTTAAAATTTCTATTGTAGCTTAAACAATTTGTAGAACAAACGTTGTACAGCATAAGATTTTGCGTCTAGGAGGTACCAAAATATTTAAATTTGGGTAATTTTACGTATACATATGCACATAAATCCGGGGGGCAGAATTTCCAAATGTAAGACCCAAGTTTAAAAAAGAGAAGAACTTTACAAAAAAAGTCAGAATATCGAATTTAAAATAAAAACTGCACCCTTCAAGAAACTTCCAAAAATGTTGAATTTTTAAAAAGTCAAATTTTGTCAGGAAAGTCCTAATTTTCAGAATAAATTGAATTCAGGGAAAAACCCGATTTCTAGTAACATGTCTCTAGAACTGCTACTTTTATTAAAATTTTGAAATAATAAAAATAACACGAAATCATTTCCTGAAAAATTTGTAAATATATTTTTCACAAAATTTTTACATTTTTATTAAAGTTTTAATACAATTTTAGGAAAATAAGCGAATCTTGAGAAAAATTCGAAAGGATACAACGCCCAATTTTATGTAGAAATTTCCAAAAACGTCTTTAATTTTGAAATACAAGTCGAAGCTTTGGAAATACGACGAATTTTGAAAAACAGGATGAACTTTCTGAAAAGTCAATACTTCAAGAAACAGGTTGAAATTTCCAGATATATTAAGATAGTTCCAGGACATAGTCAAATTTTAAAATGAAAAAATGTCCCTAAAGCACTGAACTAAACACTGTGGCTTGTGATAAAGTCCAAAGAAGGTTTCACCCCTTTACCACATCAACAATTAAATAGATAATTACGCGCGTAATTATTTCTTTAATTGCCGATGTAGTAAAGGGGTGAAACTTTCTTTGGACAGAAAAGAATGTAATTTAGAAAAAAAAAACAATTATGAGAAAAGACCCAAACCTTTTGCAAGAAATCGAAGAATGTGGACATTAAGAAAATTTAAAATTTTCAAAAGTGCAATTTTGGAATAAAAGTAGAAATTTTCCAAAAAAGTTTTCTTTAAATTGTTTCCTTTTATTAAAATTTTGAGTAATTATATTTTGCTAAAGTAGCTGAATAACAAGAAATTTTTTTAATTTACTTAAAAATATTTTTCTCAAAATTTTTACTTAATTCTTAACATTCCGATCTAATTTAGAGAAAATAAATAAATTTGGGAAAGTAAAAATTAAGGCGAACAGACAAGGAAAAATTGACATTCCCGGAAACAATAAATTTTGATATGAATATCAAAATTTTGATATGAATATGAAAATTTCGTAAATAAGGAGAAATTGGAGAA
Organism: Dastarcus helophoroides; assembly: GCA_028583605.1. NCBI lineage: Eukaryota > Metazoa > Arthropoda > Insecta > Coleoptera > Bothrideridae > Dastarcus > Dastarcus helophoroides. The sequence continues at coordinate 8,891,372 of CM053328.1, forward strand.
ACAAGTTGCCATTTCCAATATCAAAGTTTTTAGCAATAAACCAATACTAGAAAAATTGGAGAATTTTAACAAAAAACTACTTTTAAAGGAAAAGTTCGAAAAATCGAGAAAGAAAAAGAGAAGTTGACTTCTAGGAAAAAAAGAATAATTCTAAGAGAATCAAAATTTCGTGAAATGGATGATTCTTGAGAAAAAGGTCGAAATTACCAGCAATATTAGATATTAATTTTGAGAAAATAAATTAAAATTTCGAGAAAAATATAAACTTAAAAAAAACCACTCAACATCTTTGCAGAATCAATTTCTAAAAGGTCGAAAATTTGGGAAATAAACCAATGTTGAGAAAATTAACAGAATTTGTTCGAATGTTCCAGGTAAAATTAAAATAAAAAAAGAGGAGTTTTTAAATAAAGCCTAGCTTAAAAAAATAATCAAAATTTCGATAAAAGGGCGAAATTGACGATAAAAACCAAACTTCGGGAAAGAAATTGAAATTTCGCACAGAAAATAAAATTTTAATAAAAAAATCATTTTTTTGGAAATACTTGGATTTTTAGATTCATTATAGATCAGATTTTAAGATAAGTCAAAATTCTTACAGAATACTAAGGATTTTGAGAAAAATATCAAAATTTCAAGAAAAGTACACATAAGTTTTAAAAACCCAGACAAGCTTTGAAAAAAATCCAAATTTCAAGGAAAAGATCGATATTTTAACAAAAATATTAAAATTTTAAGAAAAGGGTCCAAATGCAGCAAAAATTTAAAAGGGGAGTCAAATTTTGTCAAAATTACAAAAAAAGAATAAATTTCAGAAAAAGTTTCAGAAAAAAAGTTGCAATTTTCAAGTTCAGTCAAGGACTGCCTGAGTAAAGAACAAGCTTCTGATCTGCCTCACTATAACGTCAGAAAAAGTTCAGTATTAAAATAAAGATCGAAATTTTGAGAAACAATTTGCAAATTGAATTTTCTCGCATTTAAAATTTCAGAATATTTTAAAAAAAATTTCAATATTTCAAGATAAATATTATTTTTTGTTTACTTTTTTAACAAAAGGTTGATCAATTTTTTAGAAAAAGCAAATTTGATAAGCAATTGTGACAAAGAAACATGAACAAGTTGGAATTTGCCAGAATGTCGGCGTTTAAAAGGATCAAATTTTTAGGAAAATTAGAATTTTGTGAAATGACGAAATTTGAAAAAATAAACAAAGAATTTTGAGATAAACCTTCGAAATTTTGTGAAAGTCAGATTTTGATAAAAGAAGTTACATTTTAGGAATAAATTCGAAGTTTCAATAGAAAACGACAAATATTGTAAAAAGGACGAGTTTTGAGGAAAAAAACTGAAATTTCAAGAAAATGACAAACTTCAGGAAAAAATGAAAATTTTTGGTGAGGATTCTCGTGATTGAAAATATTAATTTGAATTTATTTAAATGAAATTTTTACTTTTATTTAAAGTTTGAAATAATTAGAACAACAGGAAATTTTTTCCTCAAATTTTGTAAAAATATTATTCAATAAATTTTTACATTTGGATTAAAATAATAATCCAATTTTAGAAAAATAAGCGAATCTTGAGGAAAGTCGAAAGGATACAATACCCAATTCTATGTAGAAATTGTTAAAAACGAGATAAGACTTTCATTTTGAAATAAAAGTCGAAGTTTCGAGAATAAGACGAATTTTGAAAAACAAGTTGAACTTTCTGAAAGGCCAATATTTTAAGAAAAAAGTTCAAATTTCTTGAAAATATCCAAAATGTCTAAAGACCCAGTCCAATTTAAAAGGAAAAAAAGGTAATTTAGAGAAAAAGCCCAAACCTTTTGGAAAAAGTCGAAGAAAATGGACATTACAAAAAACTTTAAATTTCCAAAAAAAATCGAAATTCCTAGAAATATAAATTATTGCATTTTGATATAAAAATCAAAATTTCGAAAATAAGAACTTTGATAATCAAAGTTGCAATCTCCAAAGTCAAAGTTTTCAAAAATAAATCAATATTAAGAAAATTTGACGAATTTCGAAAAAAGACTGCTTTTGAAAGTGAAGTTTGAAAAGTCGAGGAAGAGAAAAGAAAAGTCGACTTTTACAAAAAAAAAAGAATAATTCTAAGAAAAAGAGACAAATATTCGAGAAACGAATGATTCTCGAGAAAAAAGTCGAAATTGCCAGCAATATTAAATATCAATTTAAAAAAAAAAATCAAAATTTCTAGAAAAACACCAACTTCAAAAAAACCAGTCAAAATTTTTGCAGAATCAGTTTCTAAAAGGTCAAAATTTTGGGAAATAGACCAATGTTTAGAAAATTAGCGCAGGTAAAATGAAAATTTAGGAAAAATAAGTAGAATTTTGCGAAGCTCAAAAAAATTGTCGAAATTTCGAGAAAAGAGCAAAATTGACGATAAAAACCAAACTTTGCGAAAGAAATTGAAGTTTCCACAAAAAATCAAATTTTAATAAAAAAAACTTTGGAGAAAAATACAAACTTCAAAAAAACCAGTCAAAATTTTTGCAGAATCAGTTTCTAAAAGGTCGAAATTTTGGGAAATAGACCATAGTTTAGAAAATTAGCAAAATTTGCTTAACATTTTTCATGTAAAATGAAAATTTAAGAAAAAAAGTAGAATTTTGCGAATAAAGCCTAGCTCAAAAAAATTGTCGAAATTCCAAGAAAAGGACGAAATTGACGATGAAAACCAAACTTTGCGGAAGAAATTGAAGTTTTGCACAGAAAATCAAATTTTAATTTAAAAAAATCATTTTTTTTAATACTTAGATTTATAGATTCATTACAGATCCGATTTTGAGATAAGTTAAAATTTTAAAAGAATAATAGGAATTTTAAGGAAAATATCAAAATTTTAAGAAAAGAAAAAAGAAGGCTTTAAAAACACAATGACAAACATTGAAAAAGAATCCAAATTTTAAGGAAAATATCAATATTTTGACAAAAATATTGAAATTTTAAGAAAACATTCGAATTCAGTAAAAATTTGAAAAGGAAATCAAATTTTGTCAAAATTTCAAATAAAGAATAAATTTAAGGAAGTTTTAGAAAGTCAAAATTTCAAAAAAAAAGAATAAATTCAAGGAAGTTTTAGAAAAAGTCAAAATTTTTAAGTTACTCAGCAAGTCAAGCCTGAGTGAAGAACAAGTTTCTTACCTGAATCACTGTGACACCAGAAAAATTCCAGTATTAAGATGAAGGTCAAAATTTTGAGAAACAATTTGCAAATTAAATTTTCTCGCATTTAAAATTTAAGAATATTTAAAAAATATTTTTCAATATTCCAAGATAAATATCATTCCTTATTGTTTACTTTTTCAACAAAAGATTGACCAAATTTCTATAAAAAAAGGCGAATTTGATAAACAATTTTGACAAGCAGACATGAATAAGTCGGAATTTGCAGAATGTCCACTTTTGAAAAGACGAAATTTTCAGTAAAATTCTAATTTTGTAAAAAAAGGAAATTTGGAAAAATAAACAACGAATTTTGAGGTAAACATTCGAAATTTTGTGAAAGTCAGATTTTGATAAAAGAAGTCACATTTAGGAATAAATTCGAAGTTTCAAAAAAAAGAATTTTGAGAAAATAACTGAAATTTCAAGAAAAGGACAAATTTCAGGAAAAAATGAAAATTTTTGTTAGGGATTCTTGTAATTGAGATTATTAATTTTTGACTGATTGTATGAATTAGAGGGGATCAAAGGCTTCACCCTAGCAAGCTAATGAAAAAAAAACCCAAGGAAAATACAGTAGAAGATCTCCACCATGGTGAGAGTAAGGGGTAGGTATGATCCCAAAAGAAGTTAGATTATATGATAAATAAAAAATGTTGGGGGAAATTACATTAAACAGTTTCTGGACGTTTACTCGAGATTTTGCCCTCTACTTCGGTTTTAGTGTTTTTTTTTTTGGAAATTTTGGCACTTTTCCAAAAAATTCGCCCCTTTACAATTTCGACTTAGTTTCAAAAAATCACCTTTTTTCTCTAAATAAAACTTCCCTCCAAAAATTTATATTTTTTTTACAAATAACAATCATTTTCCCAAAATTTCGACCTTTTTTTTTAATTTACCTTCTTTTGTCAATATTTTTCAAGTTTTTCTTAAATTTATTTTTCTTTCAAAATTTCGATTTTTCCAAAACCAACTATTTGAGAATTTCATTTTCAAAATTCGCCCTTTGCCAATATTGCAAAAATTTGATTTTTTTTTCGAACATTTGAGAAATCTAAGGCCTTTTTCTAATTTCAATTTTTCTTTCGAAATTTCAAATATTTTCTGGAAATTTCGACTGTTTTCATCAAAATACTTTCATTTTAAAATACAATTTTTTTTCCGTAAAACTAAGAAAGATTAAAAAACACAACAGAGGTTACTCTAACGCGTTTCGATAGCCAAAATATCATCTTCAGAGAGATCAGTATCAGTAACTCTCTGAAGATGATAGCTTGGCTATCGAAACGCGTTAGAGCAACCTCTGTTGTGTTTTTTAATTTTTCTTACGTTTCAGGGGACAAGATTTTAATTTTAATTTTTGAAGATAAGCAAGGACCAATCCGTTCCTACTAAAACTTTCATTTTTCAAAAAAATAATATTGTTCAAAATTCAGTTTCTTTCGCAAATTTTGACATATACCTTATTACAAAAATAGGCCAATTTGAATAAAAATTTGGTCCTTTGTCATAAAATTAAGCCATTTGTTTAAGCATTGAGTTTTTTATGAAATTTAAATTCATTTTCACCAAAATTTTCAAAATTTCAATTTTTTTCGAAAATTTAATATTCTGAGGAAAAATTTGACTTTTTTTTCTGATATTACAATATTTTTACAAATTTTCCTACCTTTTTACAAATCTCCTTTAATAATTTCCCCAATATTAGACAGTTTATACTTTCACTTGTTACTCTTCATCCAAAAATATTGATTTTGTCTAGAAAATTTTTCTTTTTGCCACAAAATTTTACTTTTTCTAGTAATTTTTTGCAAATTTTAGGTTTAAACTCTGAAAGTAAACACTTTGCTTAAAATTTCAAGAATTTTTGTGATAATTTCTTAGTTTTGACTTATTTTAGTATCACTGACCTCTTTATATATCGAAACAAGGAAATCGTTGCCTACGAAAAATTTGGAGTCAAACTTCGTAGGCGCACGAGACATTTTATCCGATGATGATAAATACCGTTACGCGTAATTCAAATGATTAACACGTGAGCTGTAAAACACTTTATTTCTTAACTGAACTCGGAACACTACAATTGCAATTCACCAACTTATTCATTTACTTCTAACTACTAACTCACTAACTAACTACACTGACTGAATAATTCAAAGGAAAGGCGACCGCCCTATATGGATTTTGCTTCCGGGTTGTAGAAAAATACAGCAGATAAAGCTTATCGTTTGCCGAAATTTCTGGAATGTTTATCTGCCGTTTTCTTCATTATCGCAGCCGCTTTCCCTTATCAGATCTTATCTAGAAAATTTTCTTAGATTCCAAATTTTACAATTACATTTCGTTACAATACCAATATTATTATAAAACTGCTACTTTTTTTTTTCAAGTAAAAAATATCGGCAGTCCCGAATACGAAACATTTTTCATAACTTTGAAATTTCACTGCACCGCCTGCAATGCAAGTGATTCCGCTCATAATTTCTTTCTATTACCCCCCCTTCCTTTCCCACTTATTTGACGCCAAGAAGATGAATTGTTTATTCCAGTTTCGCCGCTTTTCAATTTCCTAAGCCTGAAGAATTTTCTTTAACAATTATTAATCACTCTGACTTTGAAATATCAATAATTAGTCATTTTATTGTCCTCAAAGACAATTTGTTTCGTTGCCTCGAATTCCTAAGCTTTATTGCGAAGGATTTTAAATATTTGTTGACATCAAGAATGTCATCCACTATTACGTTGCCTCCCAAAGAGTAAGGAATGTTGCGTTGAAATAAAAGTAAATTTTGACTCGCTCATACTTGAAAATTCCCCAGGGAATATTAAGACTATCCGACGAAGGAATGCCGCTAGGAAATGAAAGTTGATAAAAAGTGAAGGCTATCCCATCAAAATTTTCACCGGAGACGTTTCATTTGTCTTTTGTAGTTGGCGATTCGTTTGTATCATAAATCATTTCTGGATTGTCTGAAAGCGTTAAAAGAGTCAGGAGATATTTGAACGGGACATTTTCAAATAAAATTTTATGCTGAATTGAATCAGCGTTCTCTATACAAGGTGTCTTAGCCATAATGTCATTAATCTTAATAGTTATTCGGAAGGATTAGTATAGATAGAAAGTTAAAGAAAACTATTATACCTTTTAAAAAAAGAGCCGAATCAGTTCATAGACTATCCGTAACATGACGCTGCTGATCGTAATAAATGGTTTACGACTTCAAAGGTCAACAGACGCTTATTACGCTTAGTACGCTTAAGCACTAGCACTAGGTGAGGCTACAGAGATGAGGCAGATTGGCGATCGATAATTCATGGCAACAAATTTTCACGTAAAAATTTAAAATGGTAAGTATAGAAATAATTAACCGATCTGACATAAACTCAAAGATGAATCTTATGGAATAAATAAATATTCGACATATCCATATAATTAATATTCGATGTTCAAACAGCTGGTAAAAGCGAAACATTACTAATTAATAAACAACAAATGTGTGTGTAATAACATTTGCGTGACAAATTTCAAAAAAATTCACTCACTCTCTCCAAATTTTCTTATTTATTTATTTATATATGTCGCTAAATAGGAATATATGCATAACTTCTTTCTAATACGTACCATTTTTTAGATATGGTTGGACTTTTTTTCGAAATTCCAATTTACTGCATTGAAAATTTCGATCTTTTTAAAAAGAAACTTTTAAAAAGGTTTTAATGAAAAATTTAAGTTTTTTTGAAAATATTGACTATTTCTAAAAAAATAACAAAAATAATATTTTTTGAAACTTTCGAATTATTATGAATTTTGATTTTTTTAATAATTTCGATTTTTCTGCAAACTCGGATTACAAAATTGATATTCTATTTAAAATTGATGCCTTTTTTGAGAATCTCGGACTAAAAATTTGTGCCTTTATCAAAATATTGACTTTCTTTCTAATTTTCGACTTTTTCCCCAAATTCGACTTTTGTGGATTAAAATTTTTTGAAAAATAACTGAAAACTGAAATTGAAAATTTCAAATATTTTTTTTTAAATTCAGGATTTTTCCTGATATAAACTTTTTCTTAAAAATATACAAAAATACCTTTTGTTTAAACATTTTACTGAAAATCTCGATTTGTTTGAAATTAAGACCAAAAATTAAAACTATCTAAAATTTATGTTTTTTTTTCAACCCTGAAAATTTTTGCAAAAATTTCATTTATTTAAAAAATCATGACTTATTTAATAAAATTTTTATTTTTGTTTAAAATTGTTACTTATTTTGAAAATTTTCACTTTCATGAAAATTTGTTTTTTTTTCGAAGATTTAGTTGTTTTTTTTGTGACGTGTTGACCACTTTTTAAAAATGTCCAAGGGTTTTTCAAGAATTTAACTATTTTTGCAATTTTGAATTAGATCTTTTTCCTAAAATGTTGACTATTTAAAAAGAAATTTTAACTTTTTGTGAGAATTTCGACTATTTTGAAATATTGACTTAAAAATTTCGACCTTTTTGAAAATCTGAATTTTTTTTGAAAAATTCTCATATTTTAAAATGTTTTTTTCAAAATTTTCATTTTTATAATTTTTTTTTGAAAATTTTAACCTTTTAAAAAAATGACACTTTTTTAAAAATTTAGACATTCCATAATTGTATTTGAAAGATTTTTTAGACCTATTTAAAATATTAAATTTTTTGAAAATTATGACTTCTTTGTAATGTGAATTTGTTTTTCGTAAAAGGCGAAATTTTCAAAAAAGTCTAAATTATTAAAGTAGGAATTTCTAAAAAAAAAGTTGAAATTCCGACTTCTTGATATCCAACACTTTTTTAAACATTTTGACGTTTTCTAAAAATGAAGTTTTAAAGAAAATCTTAGGAAAAAAATATATTTTTGCCCAAGTTCCATTTTATAATTAAAATGATTTTTGTATTTTTTTTACACAAATTTTAAGTGTTGAGGGTTTGTTCCCGTTAAATTTACTCGAAACGTTGACTAAAGATCCAAAATTAAAGAGAGAAATTCAAAAAATAATCGGTCGAAATTTTGGGAAATAAACCAATGTTGAGAAAATTAACAGAATTTGTTCGAATTTTCCAGGTAAAATGAAAATTTAAAAAAGGGAGGATTTTGCAAATAAAGCCTAGCTCAAAAAAATAATCGAAATTCCGAGAAAAGGGCGAAATTTTAATTTTAATTTTAATTACGATAAAAATCAAACTTCAAAAGAAATTGAAGTGTAGCACAGAAAAACAAATTTCAATAAAAAAAAAATCATTTTTTTTAAATACTTAGGTTTTTAGATTTATTGTAGATCAGATTTTGAGATAAGTCAAAATTTTTACAGAATAATAAGGATTTTGAGAAAAATATCAAAATGTCAAGAAAAGAACAAATAAAGCTTAAAAAACTCAGATAAGCTTTGAAAAAAAATCCAAATTTCGAGGAAAAGATCGATATTTTGACAAACATATTGAAATTTTAAGAAAACAGTCGAGATTTAGCAAAAATTTTAAAAGGAAATCAAATTTAGTCCAAATTTCAAAGAAAAGAATAAATTTTAGGAAACGTTTCAGAAAAAAAGTCGAAATTTTCAAGTTCAGTTAAGGACTGCCTGAGTGAAGAACAAGCTTGTCATCGGCCTCACTATAACGTCAGAAAAATGCCAGTATTAAGATAGAGATCGAAATTTATAGAAACAATTTGCAAATTGAATTTTCTCGCATTTAAAATTTTAGAATATTTAAAAAAAAATTTTAATGTTTCAAGATAAATATTATTTTTTGTTTACTTTTTTAACAAAAGGTTGATCAATTTTTTAGAAAAAGCAAATTTGATAAACAATTCTGACAAAGAAACATGAACAAGTCGGAATTTGCAGAATGTCGGCCTTTAAAAGGATCAAATTTTCAGAAAAATTAGGATTTTGTGAAATGCATAATTAAACTTGAAAGTTTGGATTTTTTTAGACCTATTTTAAAATAATAAATTTTTTTTAAATTATGACTTCTTTGTAATGTGAATTTGTTTTTCGTAAAAGGCGAAATTTTCAAAAAAGTCTAAATTATCGAAGTTGGAATTTCTAAAAAAAAAGTTGAAATTCCGACTTCTTGATATCCAACACTTTTTTAAAAAATTTGACTTTTTCTAAAAATCAACTTAAATTATGATTTCCTTTAAATGAAGTTTTACAGAAAATCTTAGGGAAAAAATATATTTTTGCCCAAGTTCCATTTTATAATTAAAATGATTTTTCTATTTTTTTAACACAAATTTTGAGTGTTGAGGGTTTGTTGCCGTTAAATTTACTCGTTGACTTAATCCAAAATCAAAGAGAGAAATTCAAAAAAATAAAATAGTCCAAAAACCAAATCGAACATCAATGAAATGATATTCAAAGTTTTAACTTAAAATTGAATCATCTGGATTTCTTTTAAATAAATTTAAACAAATATCTGGATTTAGGTTTAACATTTTTATTTTTATTTTCAACAGTTCGAGCATTTACTCGAGATTTGAATTTTATTTTGAAATTTTGAACTGAAATCGATATTTCGACTAATCGAAATTTCGATTTAGATTCAAAACGACAAACAGAAATATTACTTTTTGAATACTAATGCCTTTAAAATGTAATCAGTTGAAAGGGAAAGGGTAATTAACCGGTCAGTTTTCCCATTTATAAAAGTCACGACACGCCACTGTATCTGACTAACAAATTTTTCTCTCTTTTTGCAGTTTTCAGTTATTTTCGGAATTTTGACTTCTTGCAAGGTTTTCACTCCAAAATTTTCACGTTTTTGACAAAAATTTTAATTTTTTTGAGAAGGTTGACTTTTTTTAAAAAATGTAATTTTTTGAAAATTTTGAATACTGAACAATTTTGACTTTAAAAATGTCGGTATTTTAAAATTTTTATTTTTTAAAAAATCAGATTTTCTCTAAGTAGCCTTTTTTTGAAAACTTTGGCTCTTTTTAAATGAATATTGTTTTTATTTTTTTTAACCTTGGCAAAAAATCTTAACATTTCAAAATTGTTACTTTTTTCCAAATTTCGATTTCTCTTTAAATTTTAAAAATGTTGAAATTTTTATTTATTTTAAAGCATACTAAAGGTTAGCAAAAAGAAAATTTCATCAAAAGAAAGTAGGAGAACTATTTATTCTATTATTTTCTAGCCATTTTACAATTCTATCAAATAAATGCAAGATAGGGCTACAACATTAGCGTGTTCTATCTAAGCAACCGGGTGAGGGGGCTCGTCTCCAAAAATATTTTTTCTTCTTCGACATTCATGTTTCCTTGAAACATAAAACATTTTTTTCTAAAATTGCTACCTTTTTCTTAAATTTGGTCTTGTTTTTGTAATATTTGTCTTTTTCTTTTAAAACTTCGAATTTTTTCATTTAATTCGACTTTTTTGTTAAACAGGACTTTCTAAAAATTTCAAGTTTTTGTTAACAAATTCGACAAATTTTTTTGAACATTTTCTAAAAATTTGCAGTCAGATTTAAAAAAGTCAAGATTTCTGAGAAAAATTCCAATTTCGCAAAGTGGCAAAATTTTGGAAAAAACAACGTATTTTGAAATAAAAATGTTTAATAAAAGAAGCCAAATTTTGTGAATAAAGTGAAAATTTTAAAAGAAAAAGACATATCTTGTGAAATATTTAATTATTTTTTTCTCAAAATTCACCTTTTTAACAAAATTTGTTTTTTTTAACTTTTCAGTTTATTCTTCAAATTTGAATTTTACAACGAAGTTTCAAAAAAGTCTGATTTTGATCAGAGAAATTGAATTTTAAGAATAAACCGAAAATTAAAAAAAAACAGAAAAACTTTGTGAAAAATGCAAATTTCGAGAAAAAACATAATCGAATTTTTCACAAAATATGTCTTCTTCTTTGAAAATTTTCAGTCTATTTGTAAAATTCGATGTTTTTATTAAAATCTGACTTTTTTAAAATTTTGATACAAAAGAAGTCGAATTTTAGAAATAAACTAAAATTTCAGCAGAAAAAGACGAATTTTGTGAAAAAGGTGAAGAAAAATTCAGAAAAAAAAGACATATTTTGTAACAAAGGCAAATTATGAGCAAAAAAGTAATCAAATTTTTTACAAAATATGTCTTTTTTCTTTTGAAATTTCCACAAAAGACGATTCTTGTGAAAAATTCGACTACTTTTTTCTCAAAATTTGTCTTTTTTTTAACAAAATCTATCTTCTTTTATCAAATCTAACCTTCTAAAAATTTCGAATTTTGAATTTAAAACTCGTCGTTTTTAATTTTGCCTTCTTCTTCTTCTTCTTCTTCTTTTCTCTAATTTAGACCTTAGCCTGTATGTTCCCACTTAACTAATTTCGTCTTTTCTGAAACTTCGGGTTTTTCTGAAAATATCGACTTTTTCTTAAATCTGAGTTTTTGCAAGTTCCAGCTTATTGTTTATTAAAAAAATAGCCACCAATCATCTGATAAAAAAAATTGGGAAAAATGAAAGAAAATGAAAATTTTAAATATTTGCATAAGGGCAAAAATAACGAGGAAAATTTCTTTGTAAATTTTATTTTTTTTTAATCCAAATTTCCAAAAGTTTCAACTTGTTTGTAAGAATTTCAACTTTTATCTCAATATTGGAACATTCTGACGCCACATTGAGGCATGGCGGGGCGCGTCTATCTTCCTCTGACTCGACCAGTTAAGAGAAAATAAATAATGAGGGTAAAATTTACGATTTTATTTTCTTAAAATTTCAATTATTTTTCTTAAAATGACTATTCTAAAGTGTGATAAAACCTGATTCTTGCTGGAAAATTTTGAAATTTTACTAAGATTAAACCATTAAAATTTAAATCCTTTTCGCAAAATTTCGATCATTTTCTCGAAATTTCGATAGTTTTCTGGAAATTTCGAAATATTTTTTAAATTCATTTTTGTTTTTAAAAGTTTTCTTTCTCTTGAAACACGTTTTCTTCTAGAAATTGTAACTTTATCTCTAAATTCAATCCTGCATGTTCATGGAAATCTCAATTTTTCCTCGAAATTCGTAATTTTATTAAAAATTCGATTTTTTTCAAAATTAGTTGGAGAATGGACTGGTCCTTAGTTATTTACAAAAATTGAAATACAAATCTTATCCCGTGGAACCAAGAAAAATTAAAAAACACAACAATGGTTGCTCTAATGCGTTTCGATAGCCAAGCTATCATCTTCAGAGAGATACTGTTTTTAAACGACGATTCTGCTATATTCTCAAAATTATATTTTTTAGTGAAATTTCCATTTGTTGCCGAAATTTCGTACTTTTCTTGGCATTTCGACTATACTTTTCTTAAATTTGTTATTTTTATTTTGACTTGAAAAATTCGACATTTTTTTAATTTGACTTTCTCTGAGAACTTTAAAAATTTTTAACCATTTCGAAGTTTCCTAGAAATTTGCTTTTTTTCCAGAACTTTTATTATTCTTGAACTTGGGCTTTTTTGAAAACTTTAACCTTTTAGAACCTGCTTCTTCAGAAATTTTGACTGGTACTTTAAGAGTTGCCTTTTTCGCGACAGTTTAACTTTTATCTGAATAATTCAATATTTAATATGTCCGCTATAAATTTGTCTTTTTTTTGAAATTTTAACCTTTTCTTTTAGAATGGACTTTTTTAAATCGCTTTTAACTCAAAATCTTCTCTTTTTCCAAATTTCGATCTTATTTTTGAAATTGTACTTATTGAAGCTTTGTTTCAAATATTTTTTTTTCGAAATTTCACCATTTTACTTAAAATTTGTTTTTATCAACAAATTTCGACTTTTATCAAAATGTGATGCTTTTTGGTTCTGAAAATATCAAATTTTCTCCCTAAATTAGATTGGAATGTTAATAAAAATGTTGTCAAAATAATGATTTCCTGTAAATTCGACATATTGTACTAGATTTTAAATATTGATAACAATGCAAGTAGAATACAGCCTGAACTGCAAAATCCTGCAGCCTTCTAGGCATGTTTAGTGAATCAGAGGTAGCTGAACTACCAACAGTTGAAACACTGTCACCTAACGAAACGGTTGCTCTCTAGGAAAGTCCCAGAAGACAAGGATTCTAATGCATAGACCAATAGGTTTGAATATTTACTAGATTCGAAGTTTGGAAACCAAAGACCGGTTTCGATCGATGACGAGATCTAACAAGATCGAAATCGGTCTTTGGTTGGCAAACTTCGAATCTAATAAATGTTCAAACCTATTGGTTTGAGAACAATGTTTTTGGAAATTGGGATATGTCTTTCTAAAAATTTAAATTTTTTTTGAAAATTGCACGTATTTTACAAAATTTAAGTGTTTGGAAAGATTCGGTATTTATTTTTAATTAAGTTGACCAAGAATTCCGACATTTAAAAATTTTTTTTACTTGAAATTCGTCCTTTTCGAAATGACTATATGATTCTCAGAATTCCCATTTTCTTATTAAAATTAGACTTTTTTATGGAAATGTTTACTATTTTCCAAAAAAATCGATCTGTTGTTTGAAATCTGAACAAAATTCTTCAAAAATTGTAGTTTTTTCCAAAATATTTTTCACTTTTCTCTGATTTTTTGTCTTTGAAATTGAATTTCCGTCAATATCAACTTGTTTCTTGTTCTCATTTTAACTTTTACCTCAAAATTCGTTATTTTCTGTTTCTAGAAAATTTTATTTAAAATTGGAATTTTTGTGAAAATTTAGAGTTTTTTCTAATTAGATCAAAATTTTGATAAAAATCGAAAAATTCTTAGCAACATACTTTTAGGAAATTTTGAGTAAAAAATTTCTTGCACATTTCAAGAATATGACAACAATTTAAGTAAAGTAACTATTTGATGTTGAAAATTACAATTTTTTTTCTCTAAATTGGACTTGCTCTGAAAGTTGCTTCTTTTTTAACAAAAATTCACTTTTGCTAATTTTGACTTTCTTGAAATTTTGATTATTTTGAAATTTAGACATTTCTCGAAGTTCTTCAAAAAGTTTTTTTTCGAAGTTAAGCTCTTTTTCAAAATTTCTAATTTAATTTAAGAATTTGATCTAACCAGTTTATGAAGTTTAATGAATCACTCCACCAGAAGGGTTTCTTTTTTTTGTTCATCAATATTTTAGAATGATTGTTGTAGCCCCCCTCCTTTAAAAAAATTCCTTCATAAATCCATGGACTAGAAAGAAGCAAATTTTCATAACAATTAAACTCTATTAGCGATAAATACAACAAGAGATACTATACTAAAAATTCCACAATGTTTCTATAAATGTTTGCTATGACCCAATCTGGTTTCGCTTTTCAGCATTGTCGGCGGTTATACCAGTAGTTTATTTAGCTGTCGTTATGTCCATAGTAAGGGTTGAAAATGTGAATTATTTAAAGAAGTAAATGTCAACCAAGTTCAATGTTGAGCATTATTAAATTTTGTAAAAGGATTGTCCAATTTAATAAGGAATTCAAATGAATCTAGGCACTGTACAGGATAATTGACATTGACAATATGGATATTTAAGATTAGCTTTCTTTTAGAGACGAGTAATGAGTTCAGTTGATGATTTACGTAAACCTTAAAACCCTAAAAAAATCAAACTGATGTGAACAATAAAAAACATTAGTACGTAATTTATGACTCTACTAAAGTATACAATTACACGAAATAATGTACAATACTTTATTATAAAGTAAGGGTGGTAACCCTAGTTTTAATTGACAGTGAAACAAAAAGAGTATCTATCAGGAAGAAGTTAGAACTGCACTGGGATGTGGAAATAGTAATAAAAGCGAATCTACTATTTTAGTAACGATTTAACCACAAAGTTTGCAAATCTGAGATAAACGGAGAATTACCGGAGGCGACCGTGCTATTTCTTCTTTATTAGTTGTAACAAGAAAACTTGAGGAAACGGATTTTATTTTTCAGCAGCCCGGAGTTTCTCTTAGTGGCTGGCGACTTACACATAAAATTTTCTTAACCTATCTACATCTTTAATGCCTTTCTTATCGCTAATGCACAATTTGTATAGGCCAGCGTTCCCCAAATAGTGGGTCGCGACCCGGCATTGAGCCATGAAAAAAAGATTCCTAGTCGTAGAATTGTCTTTACAATCATAAATAATCTATATCTGTATACTAAATATTTCTAATTATTGTACTTCATTTAGGATTAAAAAACAACAGATATTAAAAATTTCATAATGTTTCGATAAATATTTGCTAAACACCCGACCAGGTTTCGTCTTACTGTATCACCTGGTCTGGTGATAGCAAATATTTATAGAAACATTGGGGAATTTTTAAATATCGGTTGCTTTTGAATCGTTAATAAAATTTAATAGATATGAATATTAAAGAATTCCACGAAGTAAGGGTTGGAAATGTCAATTACTAAATATTTAAAAGAACGGAGGACAAGTATTGAAAACAACCGAGCCGGGGCCAAAAATAGTTTGGGAAACGCTGGTATAGTCCATACAGCAAATTAAACGTCTTATTAATAAAGAGCATATTTGCATTTTACAAGGTAGCAGCATTGTGAACGAATTTCATTTGAATTAGGTGCAGTTGAACTCGGGGAATTACAAACAGCTCGGTCATGAAATATTTACATATAATTGCATCGGAGGGAATAATTCGTTTTTTTTTCTTGAACTTTTAATGCAAAAGAAGAAAACGCTTCATTGTAAAATCTAAATGCTAATTAAAAACTAGGGAAACTAAGAATTTTAAATAATTTACAAGTGAATTATTATTCAGTGCATCTCGGGAGCGCTTTCGCGAAACTTTATTCTCGTTTATATCACGAAGCGTCCGTTCTTTTATATCCTTCATTTCATTTGTCTTACTACACTACCCTGCAGCTTCGTCAATGAAAAAACTACATAGTGTATCATTTTGCTTTAAGATTTGAATGGGAAATCACATACGCCCTTTAATAGACGTCGCTTTATATTTCTTGCAAATTTTTTAATTTAAGGAAAAGTAAAGCAAGATAAAGCAAGCATTAAGGCAAAATTTTGACAAAATATTGAAATTTCAAAGAGTAAAAGTTTTTAAAAATAGTCAAATTTCAAAAAAATAATCTACAAATTTTGGTTGGAATTTAAAAATGTGGAAATTTTCAGGAACAGTCTAAATTTCTAGAGTGCTACACAGCTTAATATAGTTGAGTTTCTCAAATTAGTTTAAAGTGTCAAAAAACTAGTTCTCAATAAACTTCGAATTTTCAAGTAATTTAAAAAAAAACAGTTTTATTTTCCAAACACTAAGAATTTTCAAAAAAGCTTAAATTTGAAAAACGTCCAAATTTGAAATTAAAAGTTTTCAAAATCTTTCGAGTCGCACAACTAGGCTTCCGTACCAATTTCTACAATGAACAGTCAATAGGCCAGTAGACCAAATTTTCTTGTGTTATATTAAAAAAGACACTTTTTTCTGCAAATCAATCTATTTATGGAACTGATGACTGTGTTGTTAATGTATAAGTTAAAAAAGCATTTATTCGTAATTCACAATGAGTCGATGACTAACTGTTTATGGGATCGCCGCGGATTGCTTTAAAATGTTTCATTCCAATAGCAATTACTGCGTCTAATAAACCAGCGCTAACTCCGAAAATATTCATCTAAATAAAATAATGAAAAAGACAAATTTGATCTGCATTCTAAATGAAGTTTTTTATTAAAAAAAAATTAATACCACATATATCTGTCAAAAAGACCTGGAATGCAAGCACCTATTTTTCCACGAAATATTTTTTTTTCTTAACAACTATTACGATATCGAGAAAACCTGCAGGTTTTCTATAATCCATGTCTCAATATCTAATCACTCTATTAACATCTAAATTTCATCTTTAGAAACCTAGAAGATCAGGAGAGATGGTCATTTGTTACATATGTTGAGCTGCCATTGGACTGAAAATTGTTAACAAAAATATTTTAGAATCCTTAGCTCTTTCCAATGATACTTTACACAATACCAGGTCATTCAATAAGTCCGTAGGATAAATAAGAAAAAAAACAAAATTTTGACAAAACTCGATTTTATTATTCAACATAGTTGCCTTTGAGGGCGATACAACGAATATAGCGATTTTCCAACTTTTCGACACCACTTTTATTGTACGATTTCTCTTTCGCATCAAAATAGGCCTCACTTTTAGCGATTACTTCATCATTGGACTTAAATGTCTTTCCAACAAGCATTCTCTTGAGGTCTAAAAACAGGAAAAGTCACAGGGGGCTAAATCTGGAGAATACGGTGGGTGGGTAAGCACTTCGAAGCCCAATTCATTCAATTTTACCACCGTTTTTATCGATTTGTGACACGGTGCATTGTCTTGGTGAAACAACACTTTTTTCTTTTGTAAATGTGGCCGTTTCTTTGCGATTTCAGCCTTCATTCGATCCAAAAGTACACAGTAATAGTCGCTGTTGATGGTGGTTTAGTTTTGGAGATAGTTGATGAATATTATTTCGTTCGCATCCCAAAATACAAAAGCATCACCTTACCGGCCGACTGTTGCATCTTTGCTCGCTTTGGATTCAGTTCGTCGACTGTTGTCCACTCAGCTGACTGTCTTTTGTATTCTGGTGTGTAATAGTGAAGCCTGGTCTCATCCATTCACACATATCGACGATATCGCTCTGCATCATTTGTGCTGGTACGATCACGTTTAAATTCAGAAATTCACTTATCACCATTTGTCTCCATGGAGCAGAGTTCAAATAATGTTTATCAAGCCATTGTTTGGGTTCCACTGTATTTTTTTTCAGCAAAAAGCAATGCTTTATCAAAACTCGAAATTCACTTTTTTTCTTTTTTTATTTCAGTAGCAAACGTGGCTTCACACAAAATGCTATAACTCACGAAGCAATAGTCAGATTGCTGTCAAATTAATATACGTATCGTTTGAAGATTGGTACTAAATAAAAATCATATGCAAAAAATTCTAGTAACGCCATCTATGTGTCATCCTATGGACTTTTTGAATGGACTGTTATATTAACTAAAACTTGATTTTTTTGGAACCAAATTAACCTTCGTTTAATTATAAAATATTTTCTTTTTCTAAACTATGGCTGGCGGTATTTGCGTGGGTCATCAAGAAATAACGCTGTAAAAGATATTAAATTTCTAAGTCACATAGTTTTTAAAGAAAACCTCTTTGTGACAGATGGTCCGACGGACACGAGAGTGAGATTATAAAGGTTCCCTTTTTTCTTTTTAGAGGAGGGAACCCTAAAAAGTTTCCCTTTCAGAACTATTTTTCCTACAACTTTTTCTAAGAAAACGTTCAGAATTTTAGGAAAGGTTAAAATTTTTAAAAAATAGGGGGACGTGTTTAACAAATTGAAAATTATCAAGTTAGAATTTCAAACAGAAGACGATATTTTTAAAAGGCTATGTACATTTTCAAACAAAACCATCAAATTTTGAAAAAAGTTGATTTTTTTCAACAATATTTAGTAAAAGTCAAAATTTTGAGAAAATGTCAAAAGCTTGTGAAAAAGTATGCTCAACAAAGACAAATTTTTATAAAAAGGCAAAAATTTGAAAAAAGTTGAAATTTTATAAAAGTGACAATTTGGAATTATGACATTTTTAATAAATCGATATTTAGAGCGTCAACATTTAAAACAAAATTTATAATTTAATATTCTCTGTAATATCAAACCTGCAATTTTCAAAAAAAAGGTCAAAATTTTCAAAAAAGTCAAGATTTCAAAAAAGTAATAGTTTTTAAAAAGTTTTAATTCAAAATAACTTAAATAGAAATTTTTAATGAATATCTAAATTTTTATCAAGTCAAGAATTTGAGAAAAAGTGGGAGTTTGTGAGAATCTACATTTCCAAAGAAAATTGAAATGTTCAAGGAAAAGGAATTCTCTTCAAAAAAAGTTGAAACGTGCAAGTCAAAGTTTTGAAAAAAATTATATTTTAAAAAAAGTCAAAATTTTCAAAAAGGAATGCATTTCGAAAAAAAATTTAGAAATTTTGAAGAAGTTGAAATTTTTAAATTAATGCAATTAAAATTACGAAAAAATTTAAATGTAAAGAAAATTTATAGTTTTAGTGCAAAGTGGTTTTTAAAAAATCGAAATTTTCAAAATAGGCAATTTTCTCAAAGAGTTACAATTTTCTGAAAAATTTTCAAGAAAAATTGAATTTTTCAGAATGTCTGTAAGTTTTTATTGAAAGGGTGAAAACGTTGAAAAAAGTTGAAACTTTTACTAAAATTTAAATTTTGAAGTTAGTTGAAAAGAAAGGGACATATACCAAGTTCCAAGAAAGAGAGAAGGAGAGGGAAAAAGATTTTTAAAATAATTCGATATTTTCCAAGAAGTCGAATTAAAAATAGGCGATAGTTTAAAAGTTGAAATATTAAAGTTGATCGAAAGTTACAAGAAAAAGCCTAAACTCTAAAAATGGGCAGAAATTAGAAAAGTGGAATTTTCTAAAAAATAAAGTTAAATTTTTGAAAAATAAACTCGTGAATTTGAAAATGGTCAAAATTTTCAGAAAAGTGCAGATGTTCAGAAAAAATGAGATATCTTCAAAAAACTTGCATTTGAAAATAAAAGTTTTAAAACAATCGAAATTTCAATAAAGTTAAAATACTGAAAAGCTAAAAATTAGAATTTTTAAGAAAAGTACAATTTTTTCAAAAAAAAAATGGAAATTTATAGAAGGTAAAGTTTTGAGAAAGTTATAACTTTAAAAAAAAACTCGAAATTTAAAAAGTAAACTTTTGAAGAGAAGCGAACATTTTGAAAAAATGTGAAAGTTTCGAAGTCGAAATATTAGAAAACCAAAAAAGTTAAATTCTTCAAAGAAAGTCAAAATTTAATAAAAAAGTGCTTTTTAGCGTCGATATTTCTAAAAACGAAATCAAAATTCTCAAGCTAGAAAAATTACGAAAAAAATCCAAATGAAAAAAAAGGTTGAAATTCTAGTGCAAAGCGGATTTTTAAAAATCGAAATTTTCAAAAAGAGCAATTTCTTAAAGAATCCAAAATTACTGAAAAATATTAAACTTTCAAAAAAGTCGAATTTTTCAGAATTACTGAAAATTTTCAACGAAAAGGTCGAGTCGACCTAATCCAAGTTTTCAAAAAACAAAGAGGCAGAGAGAGAGAGAGAGAGAGAGAGAGAGAGAGAGAGAGAGAGAATAAATCTAAATATTTGAAAAAGTCGAATTAACTAAAACGTTGAAAGTTTAAAAATTGAAATATTAAAGTAGATCAAAATTTACAAGAAAAAGCCTAAACTCTCAAAATAAGTATAAATTAAAAAAGTGGATTTTTCTAAAGAAAAGTTTTTCTGAATTTCTGAAAAGTAAATTCGAAAATTAGAAAAAAGTCTAAATTTTCAGAAAAGTGCAGATGTTCATGAACAAAAAACAGAAGTCTTTACAAAAAGTTGCATTTTCCAAAAAAGCAAACATTTTAAAATGTCCAAATTTTGATAAAGCCAAAATATAGAAAAACTCAAATTTTCAAAAATTTTTGAAAAGTAGAATTTTTCCAAAAAAAAATGGAAGTTCATAGAAGGTAAAATTTTGGGGAAGTTAAAGCTTTGAAAAAAAAAACCCGAAATTTAAAAAAGTAAACTTTTAAAGGAAAGCGAACATTTTTAAAAAATGTGGACATTTCGAAGTTGAAATATTAAAAAACCAAAAAAAGTTAATTCTTCAAAGAAAGTCAAAATTTAAAAAAAAGCGATTTTTAGTGCCGAGATTTATAAAAATGAATTCGAAATTTTCAA
Organism: Dastarcus helophoroides; assembly: GCA_028583605.1. Classification (NCBI taxonomy): domain Eukaryota; kingdom Metazoa; phylum Arthropoda; class Insecta; order Coleoptera; family Bothrideridae; genus Dastarcus; species Dastarcus helophoroides. Next base: position 8,912,324 of record CM053328.1, read on the forward strand.
GATGCACGGTCGAAGTTTAAATGAAAAAGAGAGAGAGAGAGAGAAAAAAGAGAGAGAGAGAGAGAAGAGAGAGAGAGAGAGAGAGAGAGAGAGAGAGAGAAGAGAGAGAGAGAGAGAGAGAGAGAGAGAGAGAGAGAGAGAGAGAGAGAGAGAGAGAGAGAGAGGAAGGGCGGAGGTAGAAAGAGATTTTTGAAGATATTCGAAATAGGGCCATGGTCGAAGTTCCAAAACATTGGAAAGAGTGAAAGAAGGAGGGAGAGAAGGGAAGGACGGCGGTAGAAGAAGATTTTTAAAGATATTTGAAATAGGATCATGGTCGACGTTCAAAAACAACGGAGAGAAAGAGAGAGAGAGAAAGAGAGAGATTTTTACAATATTTCGAGGTTTTCAAAGAAGTCGAAGGTTTAACAGTTGAAATGATAGAACAGATTCAAAGGTCCAAGCAAAGGTCTAAAGTTTCGAAGAATCCAAATTTTCAAAAAAAAATAATCTACATTTCGAACAAAAAGTCGAAGTGTTCAGGATTCTCTTTAAAAAAGTCGAAACGTTCAAGTCAAAGATTTAAATAAAAGTCAAATTTTAAAAATAGACAAATTTTCAAAAATGTATGCATTTCGAAAAAAATTTAGTAAATTTGAAAAATTTGAAATTTTTTAAATTAAAATTAATGAAATTCAAATTACGAGAAATATCGAAATGAAAAGAAAAGTTGAAATTTTAGTGCAAAGTGGATTTTAAAAATCGAAATTTTCAAAAAAGAAAATTTTTAAAGAGCCGGAAATTTCTGAAAAATTTTAAATTTTCAAAAAAAGTTTTCATAATTACTGTAATTCTAGATTTTTAGAGAAGCCGAATTAACAAAAAAGTCGAAAGTTTAAAAGTTGAAATATTAAAGTAGATCAAAATTTACACGAAAAATACTAAACCTTTAAAATAAGTAGAAATTAAAATAATGGAATTCTCTAAAAAAAAGTTAAATTTCTGAAAAGTAAATTCGAAAATTTGAAAAAAAGTCAAAATTTTCAGAAAAGTGCAGATGTTCATGAAAAAAAAACAGAACTCTTTACAAAAAGTTGCATTTTCCAAAAACGCAAACATTTTAAAAAAGTCCAAATTTTGATAAAGCCAAAATATAGAGAAGCAAAAATTTTCAAAAATTTTGAATTTTTCGAAGTCATAATTTTCAAGAAAAGTACAATTTTTCAACAAAAAAAATAAAAATTTATAGAAGGTAAAATTTTGGGGAAGTTACAGCTAAAAAAGTCGAAACGTGTAAGTCAAAGTTTTGAATAGAAGTCAAATTTTAAAAAAATACAAAATTTACAAAAAAGTCTGGATTTCGAAAAAAAAATTAGTAAATTTCAAATTTTTAAAAATAAAAATTAATTAATTAAGAGAGAGAGAGAGAGATAGAGACAAAAGTTTCAAAGTTGAAATATTAAAGTAGATCGAAAATTACAAGAAAAAGTCTAAACTGTCAAAATGGGTAAAAATTGGAAAAGTAGAATTTTCTAAGAAAAAAAAGTAAATTCCGAAATGTAAACTCGAAAATTTGAAAAAAGTCCAAATTTTCAGAAAAGTGCAGATGTTCCTGAAAAAAAAGCAGAAAACAAAGTTGAAATATAAATAATAAAAGTTTCTCTAAATTTCGAGGTTAAAACTAAAATTAAAAAAAAACGGTAAAATGTCAAGTTTACACTTGGCATTTTAAGAAAAACTTCTAAATTTTAAGAAAATCATGACAGTTGCAAAAAGTTAACAAATAAAACTCGAAATTGAAAAATAAATCATCGTAATATTAAAAGGTAACTAGAAATTTCGAGTTCATTCCATCTCTTAAAAAAAAGGCTTTTCGAAAGAAATTCTGAATTTATAATATATAAAGCAGTTAAAACGTCTTGCTACAAACGGAAATTGTGAAGAAAGTAATAAAAAACAACTCTTATTAAATTGGAATTTTAAGGGAAAAAACCCACAGATTGAGGCCAACTTGAAATTTAATAAATAAAATTAGTCGACGTTATTGAATTAAATTTTATTGAATAATTTAAAACTTCAAAAACGTGGAGAACTTTAATCAAATTTAATATTATTCAACTTGTTTTTGAAATTACGACTTTAGAATTTGAAATTTCAAAATGAAAATAGAAAATTCTATAACCTTCAAGCTTACGCTCTCATGCAAGAAGAATGCAACCTAGACTACAAATTCATGCAGCCCTCCAGGCGTGTATAGTGAATCATAGGTAGCTGAACTACCAACAATTGAAACACTGCCACCTAGCGAAGCGGTTGCTCTCTAGGAGAGTTCCCAGAAGACAAGGATTCTATAATGCACAGACCAATAGGTTTCCAAACTTCGAATCTAATAAATGTTCAAACCTATTGGTCTGTGCATTATAGTTACGCTCTCAGTTAACTTAGTTTACACTCTTTTTAGAATATGTTGCCTTTTTCTTGATTCTTTTCTAATATAAAAATTTCGACTTATAATTTTGCAAGTTAAAAATAAAATATTGAAAGATTTCAAGTTTAACCTCGATATTTCTTCTTGGTGGTACGCCAGTATACTATAATTAAGGAAAATATACCATTTAAAGGTTAAAATATCCAGCACCATTCGCCCTAACATTTTTAATTTGATGGACTATCTAAATTCGCTTAATTATACACATCTTAATTACTCACAAGAAGCGGCGAATGCATTTAGTCGAAGCGACAGCTCTAATTGGTGGGAAACGTTAGGTTGGCTCTGAGGACGGAGATAAATCTCTTATCAGCATCGCTGCTAAAGACCCTCACGTTACAAATGATCTTGAAATAACAAGACAAGACCGTTTAACCGCAGACCTTTGCAGATGTAACTATCGGTAACCTACCATTTCAAATGAAATAAACCGGCAACTTCAGATCTGATTAATGTTTACCTCGATTATGAAGTTATTTATTAGGTTAGAGAAGTCGAATTTAATTCGTTAGGCCGAATTAGTGCCATTTGTTTGCCAAAAGAGCACCACGGTTCTTACCGCCGGTTTTCGATTTCGCTATACCTAATGAATTGTTCGACTGAAGTTTGAATAACGTTCAATAAAAAATACCAGATAACGATAACGAGACATCGAGTTTGCAACTAATTAAAAAACTGTATATTGTTATAATAATAATTAGGGTAGATTTTCTGGAACGTCCACTAGATAAGGCATTGAGATATAGTCAGTGGTCAAGAGCTAGGAAGCACAATTTATTGACAGAAATATATTATTACACTCTTAACTAGACAACAATTCCAAAAACCAATAATTGCTGTAACTAGAAACCAGGATTCAGGTAAAATCCTATGGATCCAACCTTTCCATCTTGTTTATGCGTTATTACCTATTATTTCGCTTGCTTTTTGTCTTTTTAAACATGATTTAGACCTATTTTCAAAAAGTTTAATGCTTGTTTATCCTTTTCTACGGATTTCCCCGAGTACGTTTACACTTCTGAAAAATTGAAGTAGAAATATGTATACATACGTAGTAAAATCAAGAAATAAAAAAGAAATTTAATTCATCCTAATAACAACAAGAAATTTCAAGGATGAATTTCTAAGAAATGTAATTTAGTAACAATTACTCTTAGGACCAACCAGGCCCGTAACAGGGGGGGGGGGCGAAATGTTTTGGCTTCAAACTAGATAGAACTGAACTATCCAGATGTGCGACTTTGTTAAATACCATTTTTAATGGATCATTCTGTTTTCGAACTGAAATGCAAGGATGTTATTTTTTCAAATTTGGCGCCAATTCTTATTATTAGAGACCGGATTTTAAGCACAATCAAGCAAGGTAAAAAGGTGAACAAAATGTTAAATTAGGCAAAAACGAAAAGCTAAAGAAGGCACTAAAAAGGTAAAACACTCTAAAAAAAGGCATTAACTTGCCAAAACTTACAGCTAACAAAAAAAAAAAAACATTTCGAAATCTCAGTCGAAATTAAAAACAAAATAGATTATAGGTTATACTCAGGAGATTCAGAAGGAGTATAACATTTTCAAATGAAGAAGTTCTTAAAATTTCGAGTTCGAATTTTTACCCCAGGTCTTACCTTAAACTCATTCGAATTTTGTCCAAAATTTTGACTTTTAAATTTGAGATTTCGTTTCTAGAGAAATTTAAACTTTTCTTGAAATTTCTTTTTTTTTATTTGAAATTTCAATCTAAGGTTTTAAATTTTATTTAAAAAATGTCAAGTTATTAGCATCCAGAGTATACGCTCAAAAATTTCCGGATAAAAGGCATCCAGATAAAAATGTCTTTCAAAGACTGTTAGCAAGATTTCGTGAATCAAGTACCATTGGTTATGAAACCCGTAAAATGTCAAAACCTGTTACGGGAAACGAAGAAAATGAGTTTCTTATAATGCAGTTAATTACTGAAAACCCTAATGTAAGTACCAGAATTCTTGAAAAAGAAACTACGATAAGCAGAACAAGTATACGAAAAATTCTTAAGAAACGTCAATATCATCCATATCACTATGAAATGCACCAACATATGTACGGGAGAGATTTTGAAAGACGTTTGGAATTCTGTGTATGGTTTCTTGAGAAAGTTGGAGAAGAACCTGACTTTTATGGTTCTATTTTATTGACAGATGAATGCACGTTCCATAATAGCGGCCTAGTTAATCGTCACAATTTTCATTATTATAGCACTGAAAATCCACATTTATTTTTTTGTCAGGATTATCAAAATCGTTGGAGCGTTAATGTATTTGGTGGAGTTATTGGCAATAACGTCGTTGGGCCATACTTTTTTGATGGTTCCTTAAGTAGGTAACTTTTTTTAAGATTTCTAAAAACACATTTCTGGATTATACTAGAAAATGTACCCTTAAATACAAGGTCAAAAATGTGGGTTCGGTTAGACGGAGCTCCTGCCCATTTTCACACTTCCGTAAGGGAATATTTAAATAGGAAATTTCAAAATAAATGGATTGGTAGAGGCGGTCCCCATAGCTGGCCTCCCAGATCGCCGGACCTAACCCCAATGGTCTTTTTCCTATGGGGGTATGTAAAAAACATTGTATACAATGTTTCCCCTACCACCCCAGAGGACATGAAAAATCGAATACGAAATGCTTTTGAAACAATTGACGAAAGTATTTTAACAAATGTTAAGAACTGTTTTGAGAAAAGAATAAGACTTTGTGTAAAACAAAATGGTTTCCACATTGAACATTTGTTGGAGTAGAACATTGTTTTTTATTTCTGTTGGATATTAGTTTCGCAATTCCATTAAATACTACACTAAGTATGTAGTTGACTTTTTTAAATAAAACTATTTGTAAATGAAGCTAGGTTAAAATAAAACAAATGAAATTACCTTACATAAGTCACTATACTTTAGAAAGGCATGCCATCCTTGATCAAAATTTGTTTCTTTTTGGATAATGATGAGAAATAGCACAATTCCTGAAAACAGTTATATCTCTTAAACTACTGAATTTAAGCATATAAAACGTACATACCAACTTGAAGACAATTAAATATGTCATTATTTAAAATTAAAAGATACTGTGTGTTCCATTTAAATTTATAAAGAAAACGACGTCTGAAATTTAAGTAAATGTTCCGGTGAATTTGGAACATCCTCTATGAATTTCGAAACTTGTCCAAACTGCATTTTCTAGTAAATGGTAAGCCAAATGAAAATTTATAGATGACACTGTCAAAATTATATACTTTAAGCGATAACATATTTCTTGTTGAAAACCTTGTATCTTAAAAAAAAGTGGATTTTCTCAAAAAAGGTTAGGTTTAGGTATAGAAAAACCATATAAAAATTGACTTTATTTTTAGCGCTGAATGTAAAAATAAAAAGGAAAATATGGTGTGCCATTTAAAAAATTACAACTCTTATATGTAACTTTTTCCTAGAACATCCTGTATATTTGAAATTATTTTTGACATGTAGATCCCAGCAACTCATATTTAAACATAATATTCATTTTTAAAAATATGTTATCTTATAGCTCCTAGAGGCCGTAGCGTAGAGGTTGGCCCACCCTGTATAGAGAAATTCAGTATATGGGGGTTCGTTATAGGGAGGTTTAATTGTATATTTATTACATTTGCCATAATCGAATAACGGGGTAAATTTTATTAAACATTTTTACATTACTAGCTGATGTGTACCCGATCAAACGACATTTTTCCAAAATTTTGATTTTTCTTTTAAATTTTCGCTCTTTTAAATTTCGTTTCCACTCTTTTTAAAAGTTGGGCTTTACTTTGAAAATTTCTCTTTTACCGAAAATTTCGTCTTTTCTTTAATGCCACCTTTTCAAAGTTTCGATTTTTTAAAAATCTGATTTTTGCAAAATTTCAATTTTTTAAAAATCTGATTCATTCAAATTTTCGTTTTTTTTAAATTCAATTATTTCAAATTTTCTTTGTAAATCTGGACCTTTCATAAAAATTTTAATATTTTGAAAAATCTCACCAAAAATTTCAACTTTTAAAAAAAAAATCACTTTGCTTCCAACTTTCACCTTTAAAAATTTCAACTTTTCCAACATTTTAACTTTCCAATATTTTGACTTTTGAAAATTTCGATCTATCTGATAATTGTGGTTTTTTTTTCAAAATATCGGCTTCGAGAAATATTTACTTTTATTAAAAGTTTGACTGAAAATGTCGCCATTTTTAAAATTTTAATTTTTTCAAAATTTCGAATAATTTTAAAATCTACAATTTTTTATAATTTTCAAATCTTTCAAATGTGTTGAATTTTTCGAATTTTTAATATTTTTTTAGTTCCGGCTCTGAAATTTCGATTTTCTTAAAAAAATTTTTTTTCTTAAATTTTGACATTTTTTAAAATTTGAGAAAGTTTTTGAAAATTCATGCAATTTTTCCCAAATTTTCAGGTTTTTTAAATAGAATAAATTTAGGAAAATATCAAAATTTCAACGAATTTTCAATATCTAAACTTGTTTCGAACTTTCCTTAAATCTGAACTTATTTTTTTTAATTTTTGAGTTTTTTTTTAAATTCTCACTTAAAAAATCTCGGTTTTATAAATGTTAGATTTTTTAAATATTAGTTGCTTTTTCAAATTTAATTTTTTTTAAAAATTACAAGAATTTTGAACTATTTCCTTTTTAATTTCAATAATTTTCAAAACTTCGACATATTTTCTAAACTTTAAATCACTTACTCGATAATTTTGATTTGTTTTTGAATTCAGAAATTACCTGAAACTTCTTTTGAAATTTTCGACTATCTCGCAAGATTTTGAATTTTTAGAAAAAATTTACATTTTTCTAATAATTCTGACTCATTTTCGAAACATCGATTATTTTTTAAAATTTGGACACTTGTTTGAAATAGGCACGTAGAATGCAACCTAGACTACAAATTCATGCAGCCCTCCAGGCGTGTATAGTGGAATCATAGGTAGCTGAACTACTCACATTTGAAACACTGCCACCTAGCGAAGCGGTTGCTCTCTAGGAAAAAGTTCCTAGAAGACAATTATTTCAATGCACAGACAAATAGGTTTGAACATTTATTAGATTCAAAATTGGGAAACCAAATACCGGTTTCGATCTTGTTAGATCTCGTTAGTTTGGTATATCCAACTGGAATACTAACAAATGTTCCGACAAGTAAGTACTAAAGAATTTACGGACGTCAAGCGTGTGACTCTTAATACTACCACCTATTGGTCTTTAGAGAAACTGTGACTATAGCTAACAATGTCGCATGCAAGTAGAATGCAACCTAGACTACAAATTCATGCGACTTTCCAGGCCTGTATAGTGAATCATAGGTAGCTGAGCTACCAACAGTTGAAACACTGCCATCTAGCGAAGCGGTTGCTCTCTAGGAAAAAGTTCCCAGAAGTCAAGGATTCTAATTCACAAACCAGTAGGATTGAACATTTATGAGATTCGAAGCTTGACGTCCTTGAGTACTTGTTGAAACATTTGTTAGGGTTCGAGTTGAATATACCAAACTGACAAGATCTAACAAGATCGAAACCGGTATTTGGTTTCCAAACTTCAAATCTAATAAATGTTGAGACCTATTGGTCTGTGCATTTTTCAAAACCTAACTTTTTCTGAAAAATTCGACATCTTTTCAAAATGTTATTTATATTGTAACAAAATGTAATTATAAAATTTAGGTAGGAATCTTGTAGAAAATTTGATAAGGGGAAGCGGCCTTGATAATGAACCAAACGGCAGATAATCGTTCCAGAAATTTCGGCAAACGATAACTCCTATCTGTTTGTTCCTTCTAGAACCCAAAGCGGGACCAATATAGCGCGGTCGGCTTTTCCTCAGTTAGTTAGTCAGTCAACGAATAAGTTACTGACTTAATCTGTTGAGTTTATTATAATTGTAGCTTGGAAATAAAACGATTACAATTCACGCAGAATTAATCATTCGAACCGCTAGCGAGCAATAATAATTTTTTTTTAATTTCCAATCAAATATTTAACTGTTTTTAAAATTTCACCTTATCTCAACTTCAACTTTTTTGATAACTACGAATTTTTTTATAATTTTGACTTTTCTTCAATATTCAAAAATTTCAGGCTTCTTCAAAAATATAATTGAAAACTCTGCAATTTATTTTAAACGTATATATTTTTCGGAAATTTTGCCTTTTTTTTTTAAATTTCCAAAATTATTTTTCAACATTTTGACATTTTATTCAAAATATTGACTTTTTTACTCAAAATCCTAATTTTCTTTTGGAAATTTGACTTTCCCCTAACATTTCGACATTTTTTAAAATTTTACATTTTTTTTATTTCGGATAATAGGCTTCCTATAAAATTTCAAATCATTCACATTTCTAACCCTTCCTTTGTGGAATTCTTCAATAAAACTACGAAACTTTATTAATTTTTAATATCTGTTGTTGTTTTGACTCTAATCTCAAAAATCTAGTAATAAACATAATTTTGTAATTGTAGATTCTTTTGAAACTTATTTTACTAAAAATGCAGGCTTACACCCTTTAATTATTTTCTTTAAAATTCCATTTGAAATTTTAAATTTTAGGTTTATTCTAGACATGTTCATTTATTTTCAAATTTCAATCCAAAATGTCGACATTTTTTATTGAGATTTCGAGACGGTTTTTATTATTGTTTTTTGTTGTTTTTTTTTCCTTAAAATGCCGAATTTAATACTTAACTTTTTTCTAAAATTATTGTTTTAAATCCTTAATTGTAACCTAGGGATTCGTATGTTATTTTGAATTTTCGATTCTAATCCTGAAATTTTGACTTTTGAAACTTTCAGTTTAAGCAGTTGTAAATTCGACTTTTTTAAAATACCGATTTTTCTTTCATAATTCTTATTTTTACTTATGTAAAAAATTTCGATTGTAAACTCGAAAGTTCAGGAAAATTTGCATTTCAATATAAACTTTTGAATGTTCGACGTTTTTGTCACAATTCAAAATTTGCACTTTCAATATTGTTCTTTTTTCGAGTAGTTTTTGTTATAAATTTTAAACCTTTTTTGTAAGATGCCTGACTAGGGCCCTGTTTTTGTTGATAATTGTGGTTTTGATCTCTTCGTGACCTTTTTATAGTATTTTGCTTTTGTAATGTTTTTTTTAGCTATTCATTTTTGACTAATTTCACCTTTTGTTCACCCTTTTACCTTATTTGATTGTGCCTAAAATCCGGTCTCTAGTTATAACAGTTATAGATGTGAATTCCCTGGAATGTCCACCAGATAACAATATTGAGATATCTCAAGGATCAAGAGCCACGAAGCACATCTTGACTGAACCGAATATACACTTTTTACTAAAGCAGGGTTTCGCATACAAGCAAAAATATAAAATTCCATTGCACATCATGACGGAAATTCGTGGTTTGCTCTTTTATCTGATTGACAAAAAACCTGATAAAAATGTATTATACATATCTAGTGATTCGAAACAAATCAACCATTCTGGAAAGTATAGACTTTCCTCTGAACAGTCATATTATTATTGTTATTATTATTATTTTTGGTGAAACGAACTGGTTCTTAGTTATCTTCAAAAATTGAAATACAAATCCTGTCCCCTGAGACCAAGAAAGATTAAAAAACACAACAAACGTTGGTCAAACGCGTTTCGATAGCGAAGCAATCACATCCAGAGAGATACTACGATACTGCTGAGAGTATCTCTCTCAAGATGATAGCTTGACTATCGAAAAGCATTAGAGCAATCTTTGTTGTGTTTTTTAATCTTTCTTGGTTTCGGGGGACAAGATCTGTATTTCAATTAGTGATATTATTGGTTCATAATCTAACCATTGTTATTATCTCCTAAATTCTCTACTGAAAAACAATCTGTTTGTCCGTCAGTTGATCTGTTCTTACATAGATAAGTATTTGTTTTTCCGAAGAAAATGTTGTCATATCATGTACTTACTGCCAAAATAAGAAACAGTCCTGGAATATTAAATCGGAGACAAAGTTCATAATTGCTTCCAGCTGTAAAGTCAATTGAACTCTTCCTGATTTAAAATGTAAACTGTCTCGGTGGTAACAAACCGATATTCTCGCGAAAATGCCAAAGCAATTCCGGTCATATTACTCCCTGTTATCTCCCGTCAAGACATTATCTAGCAGAGCTGAGAAGATTCCGGGACGTCTGGAAACCTTCTCGGGATGCTAATTAATTTCGTCTGTTCACTTCCTTCCAATTACGTAGAGATAGATGATAATAACATCTCTACAACACACATATATGTGTGATGAAACAAGAGAGCTTCAGTCAAAACTAGTTCTCTAAACGTGCGTTTCTAGACGACCACCTTTAGACGACACGTGCCTTAGACAATATTCATTAAAGCAGCCCCAAGTTGCGGGGATGTTTCCCAGAATCTGCACGAGAAAATTGCCCTTCAGGTCACGCTTTACTTTGGCTCTGACCGGATTAACTTTGATTTTAGTTTGGTTAGTATCAATATTGCTTAAGCTGCGTTGAACCAACGGCAGGATATGTTAGCTTTAGACTTTGTTGTGTCTACAGGAAATAAAAAAACCCGATCGGTAATATCCTAATAAATTATGTTAGTATATATAACCTCAGAGAGATAAAACGCCCTAATTGTCTAAGTGAGAAATGCATTTCCGCTATATTAGTGTTAAACTTTAGTGAAACCTGCAGAAATAAAAGAGCCAATGGGTAATTGTCTAAGTGGGAAACTCATTTTGAAGTCGGCGGAATCCTAGACGTGAATTAAATTTAATCGAAGATGTGCGCAGGGAATTACAATACTGGAAATTGAACCACAAATTTTGCAATTGTAATATCTCCCAGCAGTATATTTTATACCAAATTCGTGAACGCCACATCGATACTTTATCTGTATTTAGCTGTCTGTATTAAACAAAAAATTAGTATCTCTCTGAAGATGATAGCTTGGCTGTCAAAACACATTAGAGCAACCTTTGTTGTGTTTTTTAATCTTTCTTAATTTCAGCAAATAAGATTTGTATTTTAATTTTTGAAGATAACCAAGGACCAGTCCGATCCACCCAAAGTTACAATTCCAGTCAATTGTTTTTAAATTTCTATGAAGAGGAGGACATTTTAAACCTTAAATCGAATTGAAAAAATAAATTTTTTTAACATTTATGGTTCCAGATTAAATTGGGATTTTAATGACAGAAGTACTTTTTTTGAAAAGATTGTGACTTTAACTTCAGTTCGATCATACGGCAAGAAAAATCTTTACTTGACTCAAGAAATACTATAATTTCTCTCACTGAAATCTCGCAAATAGTTTTAATAGTTTCAAAAATCGCACATTATAGAACTTCAGAAGTGTCTATTGTTCTTGGCAATCGACGTCCTTAAACAGTTAGTGTCAATCAAAATGTATTGTTGTGTTACTTTTGGCTTACTCATCCTAGATTCGTTACTCATTGTTCAACATATAAGGTGTCAATGATCTTGTCGTTTTGTCGTAAAAAAAAAATCACATTTTTATCCTTGGATTTTAATGGTAATAATAATTGTATAATGGTTGCATTTACCTCTTTCGAATGTCAGATGGGATGCAATTTATTGACTCTACACTGAAATCCACTTATTTTAAATATTTTCTTCGGTAAATTGTAAAATGTAATAAGCGTATGTGTGTTGATATTAAAAATAAGAGGTGAGATGTAAAGACCAGACTAATATTAAAAATGTTAGCTTACAAATTTTAAAATTTAGTTCATACTATAATTAATTTAACAACTTAAAAAAAAATGATGTGGTCAATGTTAGGTTAGGTTAGGTTAGATTTTACTCTATAACCTTAAAACTGCCTAAACTTCCCTGATGTGCTTTTCGTTAATTTTCGCCTCTTATTTGCGTGCGTTTGGTTTTCGTATGCTCATTTAAATTTGCCAGTTTATCTTTGCTTAAAATTTTGCCAACATCTATTTGACAAGAATTTTTTGTTATTGATTTCAGAATTTTGACTTCCTCCTCAAAATTTTTACATTAACATTTTAAAAAATAAGTTTAAAATTTTACCTTCCAATTTTAATTTACGAATTTCACCTCAAAATCTTTTACATGTGTTTCTTGGAATTTCAAATTTGTCTAAATATTTTGAGTTTATCCTCGTTATTTCGTTTTAACAGAAATTTTTTTTTTAAAAATTGAAATTCCTGCTTTAAATTTAAATCAGAAAAAAGATCAGAATTGTTGAAAAATTGCCTTAAAGGCCTTAAATTTTTTGAAATTTTATCTTTTTTTTTCTCAAATTTTCCACTTTCTTCCGAAAATTAAAACTGATATTTCCATATTTTTCTAAAAAAAATTATCAGGTTTTGAATATATTCCAACTTTCTAAAACAATGAATAATCTGGAAATTTTGCTGGTTTCCAATTTACAGATTTAAAAGAAAACCTGAATTAAAAAAAATCGAAAATATGAAAATTCAAAATTTTTAAGAAAAGCCAAATTTTTTGAAAGTCTAAATTTTGAAGAAAAATCAAGAATATCAGAAAAAGTGAAATTTTTAAAAATGGTCAAAATTTTAGGAGGTTCAAATTTTTGACCAAAATTTTCATAATAGTGGAAATTTAGAAAGAAATAAAGATTTGAAAAAGGTGAAATTTAAAAAAAGTTGTTATATAAAGAAGCCAATATATTAAAAAGTACTTGAAATTTTGGAAAATGTTAAAAGTTTTAAAAATAGTTGAAACTTTTAATAGCAAATTTTTTCTTTTTTTTGGGGGGGAACGGACTGGTCCTTGGTTATCTTCAAAAATTAAAATACAAAAATTGTTCACTGAAACCAAGAAAGATTAAAAAAATACAACAAAGGTTGCTCTAACGCGTTTCGACAGCCAAGCTGTCATCTTGCGAGAGAGAAGTATCTCTCTGAAGATGACAGCTTGCCTGTCGAAACGCGTTAGAGTAACGTTTCTTGTGTTTTTTAATCCTTCTTGGTTTCAGTGAAAAAGTTCTGTATTTCAATATTTTATAGTCGAAATTTTTAAAGAAATTTAAAATTTTGCAAAAAACTAGAAATAATTAAAGAAATTCAATATTTTGAAACAAACAAATTTCTTAAAAGTCTAAATATTGAAGAAAACCTAAAATTATCAGAAAAAATAAAATTTTGAAAAATGGTTAAAATGTTGAAAAGTTCAACTTTTGGCTCAAAATTTTGAAAAAATTGGGATTTTTCTTAAAAACTCTAAAATTTAAAAAGGGTGAAATTTAAAAAAGTTAAGTTTTAAAAAAGGCCAATATTTAAAAGAAGTCAAAATTTTGAAAAATGTCGAACCTTTTAAAAAATGTCGAAACTTTAAATGTCTCAAATTTTGAAAAATGTTGGAAAAAACTAAATTTACAAAAAAACTGAAAAATTTAAGACAAGAAGAAATTTTAAAGAAGTTCCAAATTTTTGGAGAATTTAAAATTTTAAAACATTTTGGGAATTTTTAAAAAAGTCGAAATAATTAGAAATGTCAAAATTTTATAGTCGAAATCTTTAAAGAAATTTAAAGTTTTGCAAAAAGTCTAAAATTATGATTTAAATTCAAGATTTTCAAAAAAAGCCAAACTTTTCCAAAGTCCAGATAGTGATAAAAATGAAATGTTTAAAAATGGTCGAAATTTTGAAAAAGTTAAAATTTTTGGTCAAAAATTTTAAAAAATGAGAATATAAAAAAATCCTAATTTGAAAAAAGTGAAATTTAAAAAAAGTTAGAATTTAAAAAAAGGCCTCTTAAAAAGTAGTCGAAGTTAGAAATATCGAACTTTTTAAAAATGTGGAAACTAAATAGCGGCAATTTTGGAAAATGTTGACATTTTGAAAAAAAACTACATATACAAAATAAAACTGAAAAAATGAAGATGAAGCGAAATTATCAAGAATTTCCAAATTTTCCAAGCAATCAAAATTTTAAAATATTTTGAAAATTTTAAAAAATGTCAAACTATTTAAAAAAGTAAAAAATTTTACAATCGAAAATTTAAAGGAAATTTAAAATTTTGCAAAACGGCAAAATTAATTAAAGAAATTCAAAATTTCCAAAAAAATTCGAATTTTTCGAAAATCTAAAAATATTGAAGAGAAATTAAAATATTAGAAAAACTGAAATTAAAAAGTTCAATTTTTAAAAAGTTGAACTTTCCAAAAAAAAGTAGTTTTTCAGAAAATATTCGAATTTAAGCTATAAAAAAGTTAAAATTTAAAACTCGAAATATTTAGAAAGTTGAAGTTATAATTTCAAACGACCAATTAAATGTTCTGTAATTAAACAGTTAAACGTGCTTAAAATTGAAAATATGTACAACCGCAACCATAGACTATTTTCGGCCTTCCTTGGCCTCATCAGCATGGTACGGTGATTGTATACACTTCCAACTTCCAACTATAATTTCAAGAAAAAACTACAATTTTCAAAAACGCAAAAATTACAAAAGGTCAAAATTTTTAATAAAGATCCAAATTTTTAAGAAAAACGACATTTTTGAAGGCATTCGAAATGTTTGTTAAGGTGAAATTCTTCACGGAATTTTAAAATAAAATGTTTAGAGTTAAATTTCACAAAAAGTTAAAAGCTCGAGAAAAAGTCAAAATTTAAAACAAGTCTAAATTTTCAAGCAATAAATCGAAAAAAGCCAAAATTTTTAAAAGATGTTAAATATTTTAAAGAACCTACTTTTTAGAAAATTTCAAAGATTTATTGAAATTATAATTTTTGAAAAAGTCCAGCTTACAAGAAGCTAAAAAAAAAACGAAAATTTAAAAAAAAATGACAATTTAAAAGATTTAAAATTTTCTAAAAAGCCAACATTTTAAAAAATTCAAAATTTTAAACCCAAAATTTGAGAAAGGATTTTCTTTTGAAGTAGTTTTTGACTGATTTGATTTTGGGAAAAATTAATTTCTCAGAGTCGAAATTCAGAAAAATTTAAAATATCAAGAAAAAGTCTAAATTTAGAAATAGTTGAAACTTTCAAGAACAAAAATCGAAAAATGTCGAAATATTTAAGATATTTAAGTGATAAATGTTTTTAAAAAATAAACATTCAAAAAAAGTAGGTTTTCAAACAAAAATTCGAAATTTATGTAAAACAAAAAGTTAAAATTTAGAGAAAGAAGTCGAAATTTTTAAAAGGTCGAAGTTTTTGAAAATGAGATAAAATTTCGAGAGAAGAACCACAATTTTTAAATAAGTGTAAATTTTAAAAACCTAGAATTTCGAAACCGTCAACATTTTTAGAAAGATCTAAATTTTCAAGAAAGACATTATTTTTGAAAGCATTCCAGGAATTTTAAAAATACATTTTTCAGAGACGAAATTCACGAAAGGTTAAAATTTCCAAAAAAATCTAAATTTAATACAAGTTTAAATTTTCAAGCAAAAAATCGAAAAATGTCGAAATTTTGAAAAAATGTTAAATATTTTAAAAAACTTATTTTGTAAAAAGGGTGAAAAATTTATGAAATCAAAATTTTTAAAAAGGTCCAACTTACAAGCAACTTTTTCAAAAAAACCAAATAAAAATGTTCAAACGACGAAAATTTTGGAAAAAAAATGAAATCTTTAGAAAATTTAAAATTTTCTACAAAACATAAATTTTCGCAAAAAATGAAAATTTTAGAAAGACAAAATTTTCAAAAAGGAAATTTTTTTTAATTTTTGATTGATTTGATTTTGAGAAAAATAAATTTTTCGGAGTCAAAATTTAGGAAAAATTAAAATTTCGAGAAAGAGTCTTTTAGAAAAAGTTGAAACTTTCAAGAAAAAGAATCGAAAACTGTCGATATTTTTAACAAGTGTTGAATTTTTTTTAAAAATTGAACTTTCCAAGAAAAGTTGTTTTTCAAAAGAAATTTTAAATTTAAGCATAACAAAAAACTTAAAATTTAGAGAAATTATCGAAATTTTTAAAAGATCGAAATTTTCAAAAAAAGTTAAAATTTAGAGAAATAACCCTAGTTTCGAGAAAAGTGTAAGTTTTAGAAACGTAAAAATCCCAGAACATCAAAATTTTTGAAAAAGATCTACATTTTCAAGAACGAAATTTTTAAAAGCATTCGAAATGTTAAAAAAAAATAAATTCTTCAAAAAAAGTAGGAATTTTAAAAATAAATTTTTCCGAGTTGAAATTCACAAAAAGTTAAAATTTCGGTAAAAAGTCTAAATTTAGAACAATATGAAATTTTCTAGCAAAATATCGAGAAATGTCAAGATTTTTAAAAAATGTTAACTATTTTAAAAAACCCAATTTTCGAAAAAAAGTACGTTTTCAAAAAAATGTCGAAATTTAAGTATAACAAAAAGCTAAAATTTAGAGGTAAAATTCGAAATTTTTAAAAGGTCGAAGTTTTCAATATAAGTTATAATTTCCAGGAAAAACAATTGTTAAAAAAGTGTAAGTTCTAAAAAGGTAGAGATTCCAAAAGGTCAACATTTTTAAAATACAAATTTTCAAGACAGATGAAATTTTCGACAGCATTCGAAACGTTGTAAACGATGAAATTTTTCAAAAAAGTCGGAATTTAAAATAAATCGAAATTTAAAAGAATACTTAATATTAAAAAAAAAGCGAAAATTTGAAAAATGGAATAATTCGAAAGGGATCGAAATTCTCAAAATCAGAATTTCGAGAGCAGATCCCAAAATGTCAAAATTTTTGAAAACGGTTAAAAAAAGGTAAAAATAAAAAATGTAAATTTTGAAAGAAGTCAAAATTTTCAAAAAATTCCACTTTTTAACGCTCAAACTTCTAAAAAATATATTTTTTAAAAAAGTCAAAATTATTAAATAAGCATGAAATTTTGAGAGTAAGTTCGAAGTTCTGAAAAAAAGTTAAAATTTTCTATTAAGTGAAAAACCTATTTTTATAAAATTAAAATTTTCAAATTAATTTCATATGAGCAGTAAAATTGAACCGTCCTGGATTGGAATTTTAATTTAAAAGTTAAAATATTAATATAATCCAAACATTCAAAAAGCATTTGTTCAAATTTAAAAAAGGCAATATTTCTAAATAAACCGAAAGTTTTTAAAACAGTGGAAATGGTAATAATCTGCTATTTCAACAAAATCGAAATTTTCAGTTACACTGGTCCGAGGATGAAGGGCATGGGGTTCAACTTGATTTCGTCCTTCCAAAAATGTTTTGCGCCGTTCATACACTTTAATTTTATTCAAACAAGTATGCCCAAACTGTGCTTCTAGTCTACGAAGAATTTTGGTAGGCCTTACACTTTTAACGGCAAGAAATTTATTTATAATGCGCTGCGCAACGTGCGGATGAACTTCTTGCATAGTCATTAAATTTACAACTGACGAACGGCGAGAACAGAATTTGCTAGAGCGCAATATCCCCACCTAACATGTATAAAAGTATGAATACACTCCTGACGCCCTCTTGGCGACATGATAAAAATTTCGGTTCATGTTTGATTTACCCTCGTATTAAAAACTAAGAACTAGGAGTAGGTCATGTAGAGTTTTTTTTTGCAGTTTTTACAACCCGATTTTCATTTGTTGAACAATTATTATTTCTCGAGTTGTTGATTGTTAATATAACAAATAAAATTTTTGTCTTTAAAGGACTACTCAGGAAAAATCATCGTAGTGTGCTCGGTCAAATGAAATATGACAAAAAAAGTAAATGCCACAAAAAAGTGGTCGTTTTCATTTTTTTGGACTTTCTTTTTAACGGCTTCAAATACGGATGTAATGGATTCGTACTTCTAATTGTAAGACAACAAATATTTTATAGACAAAATAATTTTGAAAGAATATTCTATTACCTATGGAACGAGTAAATTGTTCTCGATTTTGCGACGCAATCAAAGCGGTATAACCCGAACGCAAATATTTCTCCACAATTGAGACCAATTCCGTATGACGTTGGAGCGATTGGAGCTTTGATTTATGCCAACATACACACGATCAGTGTGAAATATGTGTTAATAAAGGTGTATATCTGTTTTATCTATAAAGCGGCCAAGCCCGCAACGAGGCGTGTTTGTTATGGAATTTAAACGCCCTTAATTTACTGCATCACCTTTTTTATCCCCATTAGCATACTGAGGTTATAAAAAGTGCTTGTTATGACTTAATCTGTTCACCTAGCTCGTAGAGTCAGGTTTATTACCATTTTACAACTAAATTATATTTTCTACTTCAGTAGTTTCGCTTTGATTTATTTTTTCCGGTTCCAAAACTTCAGCAAACGATTCTTTTCAACGGAACTACCAAGAGGCCTTTTAATTTGCTCCCAACATTCTCGCCAAAATATGAACCAATAGCTCGAAATGGTAAACGAAATCTAAAAGTTTATCTTTGGGGCCAAATCCGGAAAAACGCGCACTTCGGCTTAGAACTTTCCATCGGACCACACAAACACGTCATTTATCTAAACGCTTTTGATGTGGAGCTGGCAAAGGAAAAGATACTGTTTCTGGTGCTCTGCATTCCCGCTGAGTCGGATGAAGGATTTTCCGAGACGACGTGCTGTGTTCTAAGCTTCCTTGATGTTTCCTCAACAGGTTGCGATAAATATTTATGTTATTCCCCATTTAAATCGCCGCGAAAATCCGACGAGATTTTAAAATTTATAAGAACTTTCGCCGCCCCCTATGACTACCCTTTTTTTTTGGCTTTTTGGTGGCTCATCGTTTAAGAGTCATCAATTGTGACTAGAAGGTAACTATCCTGAAATTAAATTAAAAAAACAAAATTGACAAGATGTGGATATTGACTTTTCTTAAATCTAGTTTAAATTCCCTCAGCACTCGTGCAAACAGGTTGCAATCAAAGTTTCCAAGTTTTACGATTTTATACAATTTCTGATTTTTTTTAAATTCAAAATGTTTTCTCCAAACTTTTAGCATATTTTCGAATTTTCGACATGCTGGGGACAAATTAAGTTTGAAATTATGCTCACACTCTGGGATTAAGGCGGGGGTCTGGTAAATCGCTAAGTACGATTTGGCTCTCGGATTTAAATGCCCTGTTGAGGGGGGTTAGGAGAACAGAGACGGAAGGGGTTTCGAAGGGGAATTGAGTAAAGTTCGGTTTACGTCGTTCGAATTCGCAATCTTTCATATTGTCACTTTACCGATATATGATACTGTGTAACTCGATCCATTTGGATACCTTATGGAAATGTGCATGTTGCTGATAGCAGTTGGTTTAGTATTCATATTTGTTTGCAAACTTTCAAGTGGAGATTTTGATCTGTTTCTTAAATTAGTATTTTTTGTAGCGCTTTGATAAACAATTAAAACAGAATTAACAAATAATTTTTGAAAATTTTAACTTTTTTTTGATATTTGGATTGTTGAAATTTTAACAAAAAAAACGAAAATTTCCCGAAAACTATTTTCTTCGGAAATTTTTGATTTATTTATCGAAATTTGACTTTTTACCAATTCGACTTCAGGGCCGTGCGGTAGATTTTCTTAGCATGATGTAATTCATAAATATCGATTTTATCTCAAAATTTCGTTTTTATTTTAAATTTTGTATTTAGGCATTTAACTTTTATTTTTCTATTCTAAATTTTCCTGAAAGGGTTTTTTTCCTCTATTTGTGAAATTGAGTCTTAACTGACCAATTTGTTTTTTCTATGTGGACTTTTTGTTTAAATTTCGAGAAGTTTCTTTGAACATTCTCGATTTTGTATCTACTAATTTCCATTTTATACAAATTTTGAATTATTTTAACAAAATCGCAAGTTTAAATTCAAAATTTTGCCTGTGAAGAATTGTAGACTTTTTTCAGAACTCATAATTCTAATTTTGTTTTTCCAGAGTTACAAAAAAGTATTTATTTTTTAATTAAATACGTAATTTAAGAATAAGGTGAAACCTTAACATTTTTTTAAATTGGAAACTTTTTCGAAATCTACAGTTTTAAGTTTTCACTTGAAATTACTATTTTTTTTCTAATTTTAGGCATTACAATTGAAATTTCGTTATTTAGGTCGAAATTTTAGTAAACAACTTTAATATTTTAAGACCTAATCGACTATTCAACTTTAAGATCAACATTTTGTGAAAGAAGTGAAAATTTCGAGTTTAAAATTACAAATTAAAATTTCAAAAAGATAGTCAAAATTTCTCAAAAAAATTCGCAATTTTGTTTAGAACCTTTTTAAATTTTTCACAAAAATAGAAACTATTCTTTAATTTTGACTTCAGAAACAAAATGTGGAGAATAAAGACAAAATTTTAAGACTAAAATGAAAATTCCAAGAAACAAGTTCAAAATGTTGAGATTATAAAGTCGAGAATTTGAGAAAAATTGAAATACAAAAATTGTCCCCTGAAACCAAGAAAGATTAAAAAACACAACAAAGGTTGCTCTAACACGTTTCCACAGCTAATCTATCATCTTTAGTATCTCTCTGAAGATGATAGCTTGGCTGTCGAAACGCGTTAGAGCAACCTTTGTTGTGTTTTTTAATCTGTCTTGGTTTCAGGGGAAAATTTTTGTATTTCAATTTTTGAAGATAACCAAGGATCAGTCTGTTCCACTAAAATTGAGAAAAATTGTAAACTTCGACTAAAATGTCAAAATTTTATGTTGTCTAAAGAGTCTGTTAAAATTTAGACTTTTAAAAACGAAATTTCGAGAAATGAGTGAAAATTTTATACTTAAAAAAGGAT
Organism: Dastarcus helophoroides; assembly: GCA_028583605.1. Lineage (NCBI taxonomy): Eukaryota > Metazoa > Arthropoda > Insecta > Coleoptera > Bothrideridae > Dastarcus > Dastarcus helophoroides. Next base: position 8,933,489 of record CM053328.1, read on the forward strand.
ATATTTAAATAAATTCTGAAAAAAAATCAGAAAGTTAAAATGGGAAATTTTCAAATTATTTTCCTAAATCTTAGACTTTCAAATAGAATTTCTAGAAAAAAAGTCGAAATTACAAGATTTTTAAAATTTCCATTTTACAAGTGGTAATTTTCATCCATTTTTATTCATTTATTTTCTTAAATTCGAAATTAGAATTCATATTTTCTTAAACTCGAATTTAGGTTCCGGAATTTAAGAAGTCAAAATTCTGGAAAAAAGTTTGAACAAAATTATGCCAAAAATTTAAAAATTTTTCACGGAATTTTGAAATTAAAAAAGACGTTGCACGAATTTTTTCCAAATATTTTTTTTTCGACTTTTATCTGAAATGTTAGTTTACTTTAAAATTTAAAAAATAAGTTTTGTTTTGTTATTTTCATTTTGAAAGTAAAAGCTGAAAATTTAATTGTTCTTTCTAGAATTGCAATTCCAAATAAAAAAAACAATTTCAGATCTAAATTGGAAACTTTGAAAAAATAGTCAAAATTTTTAAAAAATTCTAATTGTTCTCTTTGAATTATGATACAAAGAACGATTTTATATTTGAACTGAAATTTTTGAAAAATAACAACAGATTTTAAAAAAATTAGATTTATGTAAGGAAGTTCTCGAGTTCCCATTAGTCACAAGACTTTGATTTTAAATTGAAATATTCGATATTCTTGTGGACGTTTTCCATAAAATTTCAAAATCTCTGGGAAACTTCGAATAGTTTAAACTTTAAATTCAAAATTTCGAGAGAAGAGCTTGAAATTGGGCTACCGAATTGCAAACCCATAAGAAAATCCTTTGACACGTATTCCTTCTTTCAGTTCTCTAAGCAGGTAAAATACATAGTTGGAAATAGGTGACTTAAAAATGCTTCCTTTTACCCTTTTGTTTCCTGTTAATTCCTTTAAAATAAACATAAACTTTTGTACAAAGATACGGAAGCACAGTCTTTTCTCGAAATTGCGAATTTTCTGAGAAAATTCTTCTTTGTTGGCACTTCGGTTTTATTCTCAAAATTCCAACTTTTTTCGAAAAATTTGACTTTGGGACAACTTTTTTCTAAATTTCCACAAAATTTTTGCCTTTTCTTTTTAAATTCGAGAGTTTTGGAATCTTACTATTTTTGTTTCGGTTTTCTAATAATTTCGACTTTTTTTCTAATAATTTGAATTTTCGAAAATGTTGACCTTGTCGAAATTATTCGTTTGTACACCTTTTTAAAATGTCAAAATCGTCAAAAAAAAGCAAAATTTTTTAAAGGAAATCGAGATCTACAACAAAATATAAATTTCATGAAAAAGTTTAAATTTTAACAAATTTAGGAAATTTCAAAAATAGCACTATTTTAGAAAAAGGGAAAATTTTGAAATGGGTACAATTTGCTAATTAAGTCAAAATTTTGTTTTTTTTTTAATGAGAATTTGAAATAGGTGGAAATTTTAAAATGTCCAAGTCGAACTCATTAAAAAAATAGAAATTAAAAATGTCAAATTCTTCAATAAAAACTAGAAATTTTGAAAAAAAGTTAAAAATATGCATCAAAAAATAGGAATTCTCAAGAAAAGTTGAAATATTTAGTGAGTGGTCGAAATTTTCAAAACTAAATAAGGAAAAGTCGAAATTATCATAAAAATCATATTCCTCAAAAAAAAATCATAATTTTCAAAAACAGTCCAAAGTTTCAAGATGTCAAAATTGTGAAAAAAGTTGAGATTTTCAAAAAAAAAGTAGATTTTCAAAAAACTATCGAAATTTTGAAAAAAGCCAAAATTTTCGAGGAATTCAAAATTTTCAGAACTGAAATTTTTATTTTCTCACGCATTTTCTCCTATCGTCAAGATAAGGACTAAATATCTGCATCTAAATACCTATTAATTAATTATGTGAAAAACAATTTCGTTCTTTGCAGATATAATTGGTCGATTTTCGATTACAAGTGATGCTAGCAGAATATAACATTTCCAATTTAAATGATATAAAATCAATTTTTCTTTTTTTTGCTTAAATCTGTCATAGCATTTATTTACCTAAACAATTTATATTTTTCCAGAGTAATATAAAAATGTTAATTAGGAAGAGAAAAAAATTCTTCTAAATATATAAAAACAAAAACCACTAAATATTCAGTAAATGATTGTAAGCTACAAATACTAAACAATTCATTTTACTCTCAAACTCTGGTAGAACAAATGTTTTAATGTTGTTTATTATTATTATGATATATCTGCCGTGCTTAAATAAAAAAATATGAGTTGTGGAAGCCAAAGATACTTCGTGCGTTGATGACGTATTGGAGAAGGGGAAAAAATTTCTCTGCTCCGCATCACGTCCGTCTCCGTACCCTGCCTCATCTGAGTGAGGGCAACCGAAATATAAGCGCAATTTTTATACCAAACACCGCTCTCCCATTTTACAAATGGTGCCTTTATTTTTTAATATTTTGTTTTCAAATTTGGAGAACTTATGAAACAAGGATGTTGAATTCGCGCTTTGGAAGTACTATTTTCAAATTCTGTTTAGTTTCCGAGATATTTGCTTCTGAAAACAGGCAAAAAAGGAGACAAATTGTACGCCCATTTGTGGGAATACTAAGACAAAAATCAAAAATCTGCTTTCAAAGCCCGAATTCCCCAACATTTCCAAACATTATTACCAAATTTCATTTAATTCTAAGGGATAGTATTGACGTAGTTAGTAAAATGGCAAACGAAGGATTTCGACGTTTTAAGAGTACCAGACCGCCGCCTTAAGGTAGCTCACCGGAAGCAATCGCAGCGAAAAGTTTTTAGAAAGTCAGATGTCCGCTGCGTATATCGACACATAAATCGCCATTACTTGATTTTTAGCATAGACTGCACACGGGGATACAATAGTACAAATCTTTAAGCCTCTTACACTGCTTATTCAAAACATTTATACGACGGACGCTGGAGTCAAAGCGATCTAGAATGAGTAGGAGCTACCATGTTGCCATTGCTTCAAGATGTTTCCCTAAATTCAGGAAGAAGCATCGAAACTCCGTCAGATGTATAACCTCGAATTGCGATTGCGCAAAAACGGTACCTACCACTAGAAATCCTTATATTTTACGATTTTCGCATTTGCCGTTTGGCATACCCAACTCAAACTTGACAAATGCTCCGGCAGCAAAAGCATCGAGAATTATCCAAACATTTAAATATAAGTTTAAGTGTCTGCTTTAGTGTCTTTGATGTAACTGCAATTTTCATTGTGCATAATTAACTTATTGCGCCTTTGGGCGAAATGCAGGAGCGTTCTACTTATCACGTTATCATAGTGTCATCCCCATTTGACGCCAAAGGGATCGTCTGCTACACGCCATGTCTCTAACTCTATTGTTCAGTTTCGCCATAGATCTTTTTCCAATGTTATTTGTTTGACTTAAGCCGTAATTCGAGATTGATTGATATACTCGAGTAAAATCCTTAAAATCGTGCACATATGCACGTCAGGGTTTCTTATTGATGATATTTATTTTCTCCAATTTTCCGAGCCTGCGAGTGGCGAAAATTAGGTTTTAGTTTTCTGATAGCCTAATCTTGGAACTTTTTTAACAAGAACATATTGTTGTGTGTTATCGGTTCGAAGATTAATACTCTGTGAATTGTAACCACTTTAAAAATTGAAATACGAATCTTGTCCCCTGAAACTAAGAAAGATTAAAAAACACAACAGAGGTTGTTTTAACGCGTTTCGATAGCCAAGCTATCATCTTCAGAGAGATATTCAAAGTATCTCTCTCTGAAGCTTGGCTATTAAAACGCGTTAAAGCAAACTTTGCTGTATGTTTTAATCCTTCTTGGTTCCCGGGGACAAGATTTGTATTTCAATTTTTGAAGATAACCATTCCATTAAAATTATGTAACCGCTTTATTTCCAAACTGATTCCGGAACACTACATTTCTAATTCACCCAACCAACTGACTAATTAACTCACTAACCTGTTTAATTAACTAACTTATTCATTGACTAACTGAGGGAAAGCCGACCGCGTATTTATAGACTCCGTTCCGGTTTCTAGAAGGAACGTACAGATAAGACTTATCGTTTGCTGAAATTTCTGGAGCGCTTATCTGCCATTTGATTCATTATCTCGGCCGCTTTTCCTTATCAAATTTTTCTAAAAAAATTTCTTAGTAAATTCCATAACTACATTTTGTCACATTATTTATAGATGGCTTTTATTTTAATGCACAAATGATAGAATAATCCCTTTATTAAACTTTCAATTTATATTCGAAGATTCCTGATTTTTATTATGAATTTTTCATTCTCTATGTTCAGTTTTAACTTATTTATTTTTAAATATTTCGTTGATATACAAATCTCGTTCCCTAAAATCAAGAAAGATTAAAACAATCCAACAACAGTTGCTCTTACGTGTCTTGATAGTAAGGCTATCAGCTTCAGAGACATACCTTGGCTATCGAAAGGTGTATGAACAAAGGTTGCAATTTTGAATCTTTCTTGGTTTCAGGGGACATGATTTGTATATCAATTTTTTTAAGATAACCAAGGGCCAGTCCGTTTCACCAAAAAAAGTATATAGCTACTGAGATATTATTTTAAACATACGACTTTGAACTTTAATTGAATATTATTTAAAAGAATGCAAATTTCTAAATTTAAACTCCAATGTTCACTTAAATTCTCATTTTTTAGGTTTAATCTCGAAAAGTTGTAATTTTATTTCTAGATTTTGGTTTCAAACATGAAATTTCAAAAAATAATTGTATTAACAATTTTATTTTCTTCTCGATACTATTGGCACTTTTTCAATTAAATATATTTTTTCTATTTTTTGAAAACTTTGCCTGAATATCTGAACATTTCAAAATTTTTACTTTAGTTAAAATTTCAATTTTTTGTTTAAATTTTAAGCTTCCCAAAACTTTGACTATTTCAAAATCAAAAGCTTTTTCTAAATCATGTCGTCATCCCAAAATTTTTATTTATTTTTAAATTTTTTGACTTTTGTTTAAACTTTCGACATTTTTCGAAACTGTATACGCAAATTTTTTGACTGTACTTTTGGAAATCCAGAATTTTCAAAATGTTGATTTTCTGAAATTTCGATTTTTTATAGAATTTAGTTTTTTGTCAATTGTGTTATTTTTAAATTTTTGCTTTTTCCAAATTTCTATTTTTTAAAATTTCGTCATTTTCAAACCCTTGACTGAACATTTTGCTGATTTCGCTAAATTTTGATTTTTTTAAATAAATTTTTCCTAATTTTTTGAAATTCTACTTTTTGAAAATTTGTTGGCTTCTTTTCTAAAATTTCGACTTTAAAAGTCAAAATTTTCACTTTTTCAAAATTTTTATTTATTTTTGAAATGATGACTCCAACAATGTACCCTTTTCGCGGCATTTGGATTTTTTGTTGAAAAGCTAGGCTTTTTAACAAAACTTTGACTTCTGGAAAATTTTGACACTGAAAATTTTTACATTTCAAAAGTACCGTTCTTTTTTTCAAAACTTCAACTATTTTAAAATGTTCAATTTCTTTATTTTTGATTTTTACAGAATTTTAATTGAAATTTTCGATACTTCCAAATTTTCACTTTTTTACAATTTTTATTTTGTTTTAGAAATTTTGACTTCAAGAATGTACAGTTTTTGGCGAACTTTCGATTTAGCTTTTTTCAATATTTTAACTTCTGGAAAATTTCGGCTTTTTGGAAATGTTTACTTTTCTCTTTTTTTGATTTTTGGAAAATTTTGGTTGAAAATTTCAGCATTTCAACATTTTCACTTTTTCCAAAATTTCCACTTTTTAAAAATGTTGATCTTTTTTTTTGAAAATCTTGTAACCTTTTGAAAATTCTGACCGAAAAATTTGAACTTTTTTAAAAAAAATTACTCTTACAAAAAAAAAGTTTGCCCGAAAAGTTAGACATTTCAAATTTTTCAAAATTTCCTTTTTTTCGAAATTTCAATTTTCTTGAAATTTCGTTTTCTTAAAATTTGCTAAAACTTTGACATTTTTTTGAATTATTTTTTACTTCTTTCGAAATATGGACTTTCATTTAAAAGATTTTAAATATTTTGACTTTTTTGATATAAGACTGCGACCTTTTCCAAACATCTTTTTTTTTATTCTTCATGGTAGACCCTTATTGACCGGTAATATTATGTTTTTTTCAATTTGTTTAACATTTCTTCGGCCCAGTTTGGAAATATTTAAATTTTTATGGTTTGTCGACAATTTTATAAACAGTTTTTGAAATGCAACTACATGATATTTAAATTTATTGAAAACGTCACTTCATGACAGTTTGCAAATTAAAAGGTTACTTTATTTTACATAGAATAGGAAAAATGAAAAATAGGAGAGCAAAAATTAGATATGGAAAAAATAAAAATTTTGTTTTTTTGATAAATTAGGAAAATATAAAAAAATACATAATACAAATTGAAAAAAACATCTTTTTTTTTTATTTTTCAACTTTTTTTAACTTTTGACATTTTTTTAAACCTTTTAACATAAATATTTGACTTATTTTAAAATTTCACAATTTTCAAAATTTTTATATATTGGGAATTGCGATATTTTCAAATTTCCACTTTTTTTCAAATTGTTCACTCATTTTCGAAATTTCAATTTTGAACATTTTTATTTTTCACTATATTTTGGTATTTTATTTAATTTTAGCTATGCAAAAAATTTGACTTTTTAGAATTTATTTTTTCAAAATTGTGACTGAAAATATTCGGATTTTTAATTTCAATTTTTCTTTAAATTTTGAGTTTCTCGAAACTTTGACTATTTCAAAATCAGGATCTCTTTCTAAATCATGTCCTCATTCCAATTTTTTATTTATTTTTAGGTTTTTTAACATTTTTTTAAACTTTACTGTACACAAATTTTCGACTGTAATTTTGGAAATCGAGAATTTTCAAAATGTTGATTTTCTGAGATTTCGATTTTTTTTAGAATTTAGTTTTTTGTCAATTGTGTTATTTTTAAATTTTTGCTTTATTTCAAATTTCTCTTTTTTGAAATTTCATCATTTTCAAACTCTTGACTTTGAACATTTTGCTGGTTTTGCGAAATTTTGATTTCTTTACATAAATGTTATCTAATTTTTTTAAAATTTTTCTTTTGGACAATTTATTACCTTTATTGTTGAATTTCGATTTTCAAAATTTCTCCATGTCAAAGTTTTCAAAATTTTTGTTTATTTTTGAAATTATGATTCCAAAAATGTACCCTTTTTCCCGACATTTGGATTTTTTTCGACTTCTGGAAAAGTTTGACACTGAAAATTTTTACATTTCAAAAGTACCGTTCTTTTTTTTTAAATTTCAACCTTTTTAAAGTGTTCAAATTCTTTCTTTTTGATTTTTAGAGAATTTTGGTTAAAATTTTCAATACTTCAAAATTTTCACTTTTTCTCAATTTTCATTTATTTTCGAAATTTTGAATTCAAAAATGTACAGTTTTTGGCGATATTTCGATTTAACTTTTTTGACTATTTTAACTTCTGGAAAATTTTGACCTAGTAAATTTCGATATTACAAAATTTTCATTTTTTTCAAAATTTCGACTTAGTGGAGATGTTTTCTTTTTAATTTTTTCTTTGGAAAATTTTTCACATTTCAAAATTTTTCGCATTTCGAAATTTTCAATTTTTTCAAAATTCCCATTTTTTAAATATTTTGAACTTTTTTTTGAAAATATTGTAACTTTTTGAAAATTTTGATTTTTTTTTACTTACGAACTTGTCCTGAAATTATGATATTTTTATTAGTAAATTTGAACTTTTCTTTAAAAAATTCACTCTGAAAAAATTTGCCCGAAAAGTTTGACATTTCAAATTTTTTTCTTTTTCAAATTTTCCTTTTTGTCAAAATTTTATTTTTCTCGAAATTTCGTTTTTTGAAATTTTTTTTAAAACTTTGACATTTTTTTAAATATTTTTTAGTTTTTTCCAAATATGGACTTTCCTTTTAAAAATTTTAAAAATTTTCACCTTTTCAATACTAATTTTTTAACTAGTTTTTAACTTTTGACATTTTTCAAAACTTTTCAACATAAATGTTTGAGTTATTTTTAAATTTCACAATTTTAAAAATTTTGATTTTTTGCTTTTTTCCAAATTTCTATTTTTTGAAATTTCATCATTTTCAAACTCTTGACTTTGAACATGTTGCTGGTTTGCGAAATTTTGATTTCTTTAAATAAGTTTTAACTAATTTTTTTTAAATTCTACTTTTTGAAAATTGTTTGCCTTTTTTTTTAATTTTGACTTCAAAAATTTCTCCATATTAAGATTTTTACTTTTTCGGAAATTTTATTAATATTTGAAATTTTGACTCCAAAAATGTATCTTTTTTTCCGACATTTGGATTTTTTGTTGAAAAATTAGTCTTTTTATCAAAACTCCGACTTCTGGAAACTTTTGACACTGAAAACTTTCACATTTCAAAATTACCGTTCTTTTTTTCAAAATTTCAACTTTTTTAAAGTGTTCAATTTATGATTTTTAGAGAATTTTGGTTGAAATTTTCGATACTAAAATTTCACAATTTTAAAAATTTTGATTTATTGAGAATTTTAATGTTTTAAAATTTTCAATTTTTTTCAAAATGTTCATTCTTTTCGAACTTTTAATAAAATTTTTTTTTATTTTTCTACTACATTTTATATTTTATTGACCCAGTAAATTTTGATATTACAAAATTTCCATTTCTTTCAAAGTTTCGACTTTTTGGAAATGTTTACATTTCCTTTTTTTTGTCTTTTGGAAAATTTTGGTTAAAAATTTCCGTATTTCAAAATTTTCACTTTTTTCCAAATTTCCACTTTTTAAAAATGTTAAACTTTTTTTTGAAAATCTTCTAACTTTTTGAAAATTTTGACTTTTTTTTACTTACGAACTTGTCCCGAAATTATGATATTTTTATTAGTAAATTTGAACTTTTGTTTAAAAAATTTACTCTGAAAAAATTTTAATTTTCTCGAAATATCGTTTTTTTTATTTGTTTAAAAACTTTGACATTTTTTAAATAGTTTTTAGTTTTTAAAAATTTTAAAAATTTTTACTTTTTCAACATTAAGACTGCGACCTTTTCCAAACATTTTTTAAATTTTTCAACTTTTTTTAAAACTTTTGTCATTTTTGGAAACCTTTCGACACAAATGTTTAACATTTTAAAATTCACAATTTTCAAAATTTTGATTTATTGAGAATTTCAATATTTTAAAATTTTCAGATTTTTTCAAATTGTTCACTCATTTTCGAAATTTCAAATTTCAAAATTTTTATATTTTTGATATTTTATTAAATTTTAACTTTATAAAAAAATCGTCTTTTTTGAATTTCTTTTTTTTTTAAATTGTGTGAATATTCGGATTTCAAAATTTCAATTTTTCTTTAAATTGTTGGTTTTGCGAAACTTTGACTATTTCAAAATCAGGTCTTTCTAAATTATGTCCTTATTCCAAAATTTTTATTTATTTTTAAATTTTTTAATATTTTTTTTATCTTTCGACAATTTTCGAAACTTTATACACACATTTTTTGACTGTAATTTTGGAAATTAAAAAGCTTCAAAATTTTGAGTTTTTGAGATTTTGATTTTTTTAGGTATTTATTTTTTTGTCGACTATGTTATTGGTAAATTTTTCTTTTTTCAAAATTCCAATTTTTCAAACTCTTGACTGAACATTTTTCTGGTTTCGCAAAATTTTAAGTCTGAATAAATTTTAACCAATTTCTTAAAAATTTTACTTTCTAAAAATTTTTTAACCTTAAATTTCGACTTAAAAATTTCTCTATGTCAAAATTTTCACGTTTTCAAAATTTTTATTTATATTTAAACCTTTGACTTCAAAACTGTATCCTGTCATTTATCACATTTGAATTTTTTTTTGAAAAAATACTCTTTTTATCAGAACTGACTTCTGAAAAATTTTGACACTGAAAATTTTTACATTTCGAAATGATCGTTCTTATTTTCAAAATTTCAACTTATTTAAAACCTTCAGTTTCTTTCTTTTCAACTTGTAGAGAATTTTGGTTAAAATTTTCGATATTACAAAATTTCCATATTTTCACAATTTTTATTTACCTTCGAAATTTTAACTTCAAAAATGTATAGTTTTTGGCAAAATTTTTTGACAATTTCGACTTCCGAAAAATTTTGACCCCAGTAAATTTCAATATTACGAAAATGCCAATTTTTTTCGAAATTTCAACTTTTGTTCTTTTGATTTTTGGAAAATGTGGTTGAAAATTTTCAATTTTTTTCAAAATATTCACTCATTTTCGAAATTTTAATTTAAAAAAAAATTATTTCTTTACTAGATTTTATATTTTATTAGATTTTAACTTTTTTAAATTAGATTTTGACTTTTTTGGATTTTTCTTTCAAAATTGGGACTGAAAATATTCGGATTTCAAAATTTTCTGTCTTTTTACAATTTTTATTTATTTTCGGAATTTTAACATCTTGTGAAATTTTGACTTCAAAACTTTCGCCTTTTTTCGAAAATTTCAATTATTTTTTGAAAAGGTTGACTTTTGTGCAAAATTTAATTTTTTTTTGAAAATTTTGAATTCTGGAAAATTTTCCACATTTTCAAATTTTCATTGTTTAAGAAGTAAATTTTAAGCATTTTTATTTTTTCAGTACATTTTAATATTTGATTTAAATTTTAACGTTATAAAAAATTCGACTTTTTTATTTTTTTTTTTCAAAATTGTTACTGAAAATATTTGAATTTTAAAATTTTAATTTTTCTTTAAATTTTAGGTTTCTCGAAACTTTTACTATTTAAAAATCAGCTCTTTCCTAAATTATGTTCTCATTCCAAAATTTTTATTTATTTTTAAATTTTTAAATTTTTTTTTAAACTTCCGACACTTCTGGAAACTTTATACACAAATTTTTTGATCCTAAATTTTGGAAATTCAGAATTTTCAAAATTTTGATTTACTAAGAATTGGATTTTTTTTTAATTTAATTTTTTGTCAGTTCTCGTTAATTTTAAATTTTCGATTTTTTCCAAATTTCTATTCTTTGAAATTCCATTATTTTCAAACTCTTGGCTGAACATTTTGCTAATTTCGCTAAATTTTGATTTATTTAAATAAATTTTAACTAACTTTTTAAAAATCCTACTTTTTGAAAATGTGTTGGCTTTTTTTAAAATTTTTACCTTAAAATTTTCTTCATGTCTAAATTTTCACTTTTTCAAAATTTTTATTTATATTTGAATATATGACTCCAAAAATGTACCCTTTTTCCCGACGTTTGGATTTTTTGTTGAAAAGTTAGGGTTTTTATCAAAACCCCTGACGTCTGTAAAATTTTGACACTGAAAATTTTTGCATTTCAAAATTACCGTTCTTTTTTTCGAAAATTTCATCTTTTGTTGTTTATTTACCTTTCTTTTTATTTGATTTTTGGAAAATTTTTGCAAAATTTTCACTTTTTTTAAATTTCCGCGCAACAATATTTAAAATTTTGACTTCAAAAATGTACCTTTTGTTCCCGACATTTGAATTTTTTCTTGAAAAATTAGTCTTTTTATAAAAACTCTGACTTCTGACAAATTTTCCAACTGAAAATGTTTAGATTTCAAAATTACCGTTATTTTTTTCAAAATGTTAATATTTTTAAAATGTTCAATTTCTTTATTTTGACTTTTAGAGAATTTTGGTTGAGATTGCTACTTGAAAATTTCCACTTTTTCACAATTTTCAGTAATTTTCGAAATTTTGACTTCAAAAAAGTGTAGTTTTTAGGCAAACATTCGATTTTTTTTCTGAAAAATTTGACTCTTTTGACAATTTTAAATTCTGGAAAATGTTGACCCGATATTACAACATGTCCATGTTTTTTCAAAATTTTTTTTTTTTTGTAAATGTTTACTCTTCTTTTTTTGATTTTTGGAAAATTTTGGTTGAAAATTTCAGCATTTTAAAATGTTAACTTTTTTCAAAATTCCCACTTTTTAAAAATTTTAACTTTGTTTTTTAAAACTTCGGCCTCTTTCCATATTAATATTTTGTCTGTTTTTGGAATTTGGATCTATTTTGTGATTTATTTCAGAAATAGAATATACAAATTTTCGTCTTTTCGAATTTTGAGAATTTCCAATTTTTTAAAAATGTGAACCTTCTATGGACTCCATTTCAAAATTACCACATTTTTTTTGTAAATGTTGTACCTTTTTTTTGAAAATTTTGACCTGAAATTTGAACTTTTCCTTCAAATATTTAATCGTTGAAAAAATTTGCTCGAAAGGTTAGACATCTCAAATTTTCACCTTTTTCAACATTTCCTTTTCATTTCAAAATTTCAATTTTCTCGAAATTTCGCTTCTTAAAACTTTTTTAAAACTTTCACATTTTCTCAAATATTGTTTAATTCTTTCCAAATATGGACTTTCTTTTTCAATATTTTAAAAATTTTGACTTTTTCAATAGTAAGAGCGCGCCTTTTTCCAAACATTTTTTTTTAATTTTTCAACTTCTTTTATAACTTTTAATATTTTTAGAAACCTTTCGACACAAATGTTTGGCTTATTTTAAAATTTCACAATTTTCAAGATTTTGATTTATTGAGAACTGCAATAATTTAAAATTTTCATTTTTTTTTTCAATTGTTCATTCATTTTCCAAATTGTAGTTTTTAACATTCTTATTTTCTTACTACATTTTGATATTTTCTTACTACATTTTGATATTTTCTTACTACATTTTGATATTTTATTAAATGTTAACTTGTAAAATTTTAAACAAAAAAAAAACGTGGAGGGCATACAATAAATAAGAATTGATGCATGAATGGTTCGGTTAACAGTTTTACTGCTGCCCTCCGAAGAATATCCACCCATAGGGAATTGGCATCATCTCAATAGAAAGAAATGCAGCTAACCTTTATTGTTATCCAAGGATCTAATGAGCTTTCAGCATGTCAAAAAAACACGACGCAAAAACGCCGCAATTTGCCGAAAAATAAGATTATAAGGAAGCGAAAACGTTTCCATTAATTCTCCGAGGAAGTTGTCACCGCTCGACATAAATAACAGTCGCCGCGGCTTTTGTGTTATTTTTCTAATGACGATACTGTAGCGCAAAAGAATAATTTTCTTTCCGGATCTTTATAAGGTCGCGCCAGATAGTCAAGGATGGCGTAGCGGCTTAACGAGCGACTGTTTCAATTTAAAAACGTCAATGTGGAAAAAGCGAGTTAGGCGATTATCTTCAGCCGACGGTTGACCTCAGCAGACATGATATAAATTGCCGAGATTTACTTTTAAGTCGGATGTTTCATCTTTTATGTTTTTGTCGCTGAAACATATCCCGCTTATCTCGAGAGCTGCACCGGTTAAATTTAGATGAGTGTTGGCTGAATCCTTAGAGGTAACACCTCTATCGCTTGAGGGATTTCGGACATGTCTCGTTAAAGTTCTATTTAAATTTGATTTTATTTCACCGTCGCGTCTAGACAATTGATTCTCGGCAGCTTTGCCACTTTCGAGTATGTGAAAATGTGCTACCTCATGGTAAAGAGAAAATGGGGTGCAAGATTGCGTTTCAAATTTATTTTACTATAATTATCACTAGAGATTGGTCAGCAACATATGTCTATACCGGCGCATCCACCACTAATTGCCTAATTATCCAATTCTTGAGAGTTTCCTTAAAATTTCGAATAAAAATTTATAATTTTTTCTTTCCTTTAATTAGAAAATTTCGTAGTTCCTAAGAACCTTCGATTTTTGATTAAAAGTTCAGGAAAAAGCCTTAAAATTTCTATCATAAAGTCACAATGTCGAGAGCTTTATAATAATAAACATGTTTTATTTTTGATCAACCTTGAAATTTCATGACTGTTTTTTGGATTTTCTCAAACTTGCAGCTATAAATTTGAAACTTGGAGGATTTCATTGATTTTTTTATAAATTTGACGTTTATTGAGATTTTGATTTCATTTTCAGCTTTCAAATCAGAATTGAGAGAAAAAGAATTTTATTATATTTATAATTTCGATGTTAAATTTTTCAAAATATCAAGAATCTGTTTCAGGGTACAAATTTAAGTTAACTATTTTAATTTTTCTGCTGATCTTATAAATCTTTTGTTTAAATATTCAGTTTCTAATTTTGACTTTAAGATTAACACCTGAATTTTGATCCTTTTTTCAAATTTAAAATACCCAATTCCAAGAATAAAGTTGCCTTTTCATTCATTTTTATTGGCGTTTTCTTCACCAGTTGCTTATTTTATAAATCCAGAATTTAAATCAATTTTCGTTAAGGATTGACAACCGCTTACAGATTACCCCAAGTGACGATTACGTTGGTTCTTAAATTGTCAAAAATTGAGATATAAAACTTATCCCCTGAAACCAAGAAAGATTAACAAACAAAACAAAGGTTGCTCTTACGCGTTTCGAAAGCCAAGCTATCATCTACAGAGAGATACATTTGTCAATCGCTATTTGTGCCTCAACACTGAAAAATATTCAAATTCACATTTAGAAATGTCGACAATTAATCTGAAATTTTTCGAACAAAATTTCGAGTTTTTCTATTCCAAATTTTAAGTAACTCCCTAAATTTTGAATTTTATTGAAAAATTTGTACTTTTTCTGTCAAAATCCCATATTAAAGTTAAAAATTCAAAGTTTATTTTATAAATTTTAATGTTTTAATTTTTTACAGTTTGAATTTTCTTAAAATTTCGACAAAGTATCAACTTTTTTTATTGTCAGTTCGAATCTCAAAATGTGATTTCAAGAAGTTTGAACCTACTATAAAAAGACACAATTAATGAAAAGTAACCCTCTAAATTAAAGTAGAAGATTTAAAAAAAAATTGAAATAGGTCAATTTCGAAGAACATTTCTGAAATAGGTTTTGTTTAAATTTTTTTAATTAGACTTTTTTTGTGGCTTTACAGTAAATATTTCAATTGTACTTAGAAAATGGCAAACATTTTGACCTTCGCCTCGAAAAGCTGACAAGCTAACAAGACATAGTCTACGAGTTGAAAATTTGAGAGGTTGTTTTTTAAGAAAAAACTGGGAAATTTCAAATAACAATTTGAAGATATAACTTGACAATATTAAAACGTATTTTTTCTTTTCTCTTTTAACTTTGAGACTTTTAATAGCGCACTCTTAAAAATCCGAAAAAGAAGTGTTTAAATTTCAACAAAAGCAGTCAATAATTTAAAATTTTTAATCTACAAAATTTGAGAAATATTTTAAAATTATGAATATTTTATATAAAATTTTAAATCAAACTTTCCAGTCTAAGCTTAAAACTCTTTGTTTTTTTTTTTCAAAATTTCGACTCTTAAATTAAAATGTTATTTTTTTCTCATAATTTCTCAAAATATTGATACAAAGTCGACATTTTAGGAAAACATTAGCTTTGGAGTAGGTAAAAGTAAAAATATTGAAATAAATATTAAATTTTGAAGAAATTTTCTAACGCAGAATTTACCCTTTTCTAGAAAATTTTTAGCAAAAGTTGAATAATAATAATTTTATTAAAATTGTATGTCTTATTTTCAAGTTGTTTTCAAATTCTTAACATTTTGTGTTAAATCTTGAAATTCTTATAAACTTTTTTCCTTCTGAAAAAGCTTGAAATTTGTTCATTGAATTACTCGAACTTTTTTTGTTAACGTTAAAATAAAGTTGAAACTTTGTGAGGCAAAAACTTTGTAAAAATATGTAATCTATTTAAATACTCCTACTTTAAAGTCTAACCTTGAAACACTGATTTTTTCGCGAAAATTCAGTTTTAAATTCAAAATTTTGATGTCATGTGGAAATTTTAAGCTTGTCCAGCTATGTTTAAAGACAACAAAAAAAAATCATTATTGTGGTTAATGTCTAAATTACGAAATATTTATTATTAAATAAAAAATTTTTGGTAACGTTGAGTTTTTCTTAAAAGTCTCTGCGTAAACCTAAAATTTGAAAACAGTTTTGAATTTAAAAAGGTATTTAAAATCACAATTATCCAAAAGGCCAAAATTAAAAAAACCAAATATCCAAACGTTTTCAAAAAGCAGAATATTTCAAAGAATTTTTTCATGGTAGACTGCTATTGGTCGAAAACATTATGTTTATTAATTTTATTTAACATTTTTGCGACTCAGCTTGGAAATATGTTTACTAAACATTTAAAAATTTTTCAACTAAGTTGCAGAAATGTTAAATCAAATGAATAAACATTTCAAAGGATGTGAAGATTAAAAAAAAATTAAAATTTGAGGACAATTTTCTGAACATCGGTCGAAATTTTCAAAAACTCAGAAGTTTGAAAACTCAAAAATTAGTAGAAATTTAAAAAAATGTGGTAATTTTGAAATAGAAACTGGTAATTCTCAAAATTCGAATTCTTGAAAAAGATTTGAAGCTTACAAAAAGACAAAAAATTGGTATATTCGATTTCTAAAACAAGTCACAAAATATATTCAAATTTCAAAACAAAAAGACAAAATATTAATTTGGAAAGAAGTCAAAGTTTTCAAAAAGAAAGTTAAGATTTTTTAAAAGTGGAAATTTTGAAAAAAAATGAAAATTTTGAAAAGCTGAAATTTGTAACCAAAATTTTTCACAAATCAAAAAAAAGAGACAATAGTCAAAATTTTGAAAAAAAATGTAAATTTTAAAATATCGAATTTGTGTATGTCAAAATTTTCCAGAATTGTCCAAAAAGTTAATTTTTCCAAAAAAAAATTGAAATTGTGCAGAAAAGCATACATTTTTGAAGCCAAAATTTCGAAAATAAATGAAAATTGTGAAAAAGTAAAAATTTTAAAGTATCGAAAATTTCAACTAAAATTCTTTAAAAGTCAAAAATAGAGAAGTTGAACATTTCAAAACAGTTGAAATTATGAAAAAAAGAACGGCAATTTTTAAATGTAAAAATTTTTGATTTTTCAGAAGTCGGAGTTTTGATAAAAAGACTATTTTTCTAACAAAAAAACCAAATGTCGGGAAAAAGGGTAAATTTTTGGAGTCAAAATTTTAAATATAAATAAAAATTTTTAAAAAGTAAAAATTTTGTCATGGAGAAATTTTTAAAGTCGAAATTTGGAAAAAGAGCCAAAAAAGTTTCAAAAAGTAGAATTTAAAAAAAATTAGTTAAAATTTATTTTAAGAAATCAAAATTTCGCCAAACCACCAAAATGTTCAAAGTGAAGAAAATGACAAAATATCAAAAAATTGAGATTTGGAATAAAGCACAAATTTAAAAATTAACACAATTAACAAATTAATGAATTCTACAAAGAATCGAACTTTCAGAAAATCAACATTTTGAAAATCCTGGATTTCCAAAATTACAGTAAAGAAATTAGTGTATGCAGTTTCAAAAAGTGGAAATTTTGACATAAAAGTCTAAATTTAGAGAAATAAGCAAAATAAAATAATTAAATTTGGAGAAAGCCTAAATTACTTTTGGGGAAACCTAAAGGTACTAAATTTGGGAAAAGCCAAAAATTTGAACCAAAATCCAGAAAATTTTCTTCAAAATTACAAATTGATAAAATTTAATTTATTAGAATCTTTTTGAAAGTGTCTTGCTAAAAAAATTAAAATTTTTATTATAGTAAATTAAAATTTCGAGAAAAATTAAAATGTCAAGGGTAAACTATTTACTAAGTCGGATTTAAAAAAGAAATTAATTTCCATAAAAAAAGGAATTTGAAAGAGTCAAGATTTTTAAGAGTTTAAATTTTGAGTAAAAAGTGGAAATTTTAGGAAAAGTTAAAATTTTGAATAAGGGAAGTTTTGAAAAAGATAAAATTTTGAAATGTTTGAATTTTCAAGAGTCGAAAATTTCAATACAAATTGAAGCTTAAAAAGTCAAATTTATCAAAAAAGGTTAAAATTTTGAAAACATTCGACAATAATATTCGAAATGTCCATAGCCTCCCGCGCTTTAAGAATTTGTGCACAAAATTAAGTTGAATTTGTTACTTTACAAACACAATTGTTAAATCCCGATCATAAGCCGATGTTAATAAATAGTGGTCGCAGCTGTTGTGCGAAGAAAAAATAAAATGAATCGTTTTGTAAGGGAAGCTCTGCTTCCCTAGATTCAGTGAAGAACACGCCACTATCCAAAAAGTTTTAAGGTCAAAATTTTGAAAAAAAAGAACACATTTTTAAGAGAATCGAATTTTTTGTAGTTAAAACCTTAAAAAATATTAAAATTTGGTGAAAAAATAAAAATATTTAAAATTGAAATTTTGGAAATAAGTGAACATTTTGAATAAAAGTGAATTATTTAAAATATTGAAATTAACAAAAAGTTCAAATTCTTTTAAAAATAGTCGAAATTCTCGGAGTCAAAACTTTAAAAATTATGAAATCCTGAAATAAGTCAAAAATTTGTGTCGAGTAGTTTCAAAAAATGTCAAAAGTTTGAAAAAGGTGAAAAATTAAAAAAAATGGAAAAGGTCGTAGTCATAATATTGAAAAAGACAAAATCTTTAAAATCTGTTAGTCAAAATTTCAAACAGAAAGTTAATATTTGGAAAAAAAGTAAAAAAATATTTGAAGAATTGGGAAACTTAAAAAAATTAAAACCAAAACAAATTTCGAGAAAATTAAAATTTTGAAAAAAGGCGAAATTTGGAAAAGCTGAAAATTTTAAAGTGTCTAACTATTCGGACAAATTTTTTTAAAGAGTAAATTTTTCAAAGAAAAGTTCAAATTTACTAATAAAAATATCATAATTTCGGGACTAGTTTGTACGTAAATTTTTTTTAAAAATCGCATGATTTTCAAAAACAATTAAATTCTTCAAAAAAAGTCCAAGTTTACAAAAAAATCAAAATTTTGATAAAAGGTCGTAATTGTTAAGGTTGAAGGTTTGAAAAAGTCAAAAATAGGTATAAATATTGAAAGAGAGTAGAAGTTTTTAAATATCAAAATCAACAAATGAAGTTCCATTTTTTTTTAATTTCAATTTTCCCGATGTAATTTTGCAGTAGGTTTTGTGCGCTGGTACCACTACACTGCTTGTGCGAGAAAATTTACTTAACGGAGCTTTTGCCAAAGACGCTGCTATGTTTCCATTACTTCAAGATGTTTCCCTAACGTGCGAAATGAAGCATCGATATTTCGTGAGATGTGCAATTTCAAACTGCAATTACGCAAAAACCGTACCGCTGAAAAATCTTATATTTTACTGTTTAATTGACAATATTCCTGTACATAATATGATAGTTTAATAGTTTTTTTAGGAACATTTATAAAAAGTTTGGTCGCAATGAATTAAACTCTCTTCGAAAATGTTCCTTCTCCTATACTTTACACCTTACATGTTTAACATCGTAAATTTGACATTAAATTACTTGGCTTCGGCACCAATACGATTCTTTTAATTTCGCAAGTGTATAGGCAATACTAATACTCATGACAGAAATCTAAAAAAAATTTTTAGAAAAGCAATTGTACCGATGAACTACTTTAATAACCATCTTGGTGTAATTTAGAACATGGTCATCTCTATTTCGCTGTTAAGGCTAATTGCGGCGGGCGTTAAAACAATTCGGAACAGGGGTTATTCAGCACTATCCGGGGCAGAAAGTAACTACCGGCCGAACTTGTGGCTTTTCCACTTACAGCTTTATAAAATTATGCCACCGGAGGAAATGGAGGTTGTATCTTCCATTAAGCAAGTGAGATAACGGGAATTAAGGAAGTGCCTCCTATAGGTCTGGATTCCCATGATTTTAAGCATACCTACACTAGAAACAAAAGGGTAAGGGGCTTGATCCTCTAAAAACAAGATTGGAAACTTGCGTTAAACGCATTAACAAAATTACTCTTTGTTTGGGGCATCTAGAAGTAGATGAGGCTTATTACAGTTTTGGTAATTTCAACGATAAATATAGTTGCCCCACTTCCTGGGATTATTTCAGAGTGTTGACCCAATGGTTACCTCACCATGTTTGGAACACTATGTACGACATAGGCGAAGTTATAAAGTTTGATTAGTTAATTAAACCGAGGGTGGAGTTGGGAAAATTGATTAAGGAAATTTAAAATACAATTTATTTTCCTCACTCGTTTATCATCTGCTACATTTATTTATTAGAGAAATCTTGAACCTCTTTTTGCATGATTTTCCTTTTTACTCTTTACACTTTACGATGGTCCAAAAGAAGATTGTATTATTTAACCAAATCTAATCTACTAATATACCAGGGGCATATTTTTATGGAAGCTTAAAGAATTAAGTCTTGATCCAAATTTATTATCAAATATTTAATCTTTAATTCCATTATTTTGACTTTTTGTAGATATTTTTAAACTACAACCTCAAAAAAATCCGTTTATACGTGAAATGTTAACTTTCAAAATGAATTTTAACTTAAGAATGGTAAAAAAGTGACAGTTTAGAAATGAAAGTCTAAATGGGAATAAGAATTCATATTCAGAAATAGTCTAAGTTTTGAGTTTTAACTCAAAATGTTGGAAAAAACATAAAATTTAAAAATGTAAATTAGGTGTACCGAAAAGAAGTTAAAAAGTAAGGTGACTTCAAGTTTCGCCGGCAGCGTACATTCGATTATCGATTTTTTGTTATTTTTGTTGTTGTTGTGTTAGTACACATGTCCCAAACATATGTTTATAGTTTTAAGTACACAGCGTACTTACAATTAGTTGTTTTTGACAGATAAAAAGGTGAGACGTATTTTGATGTGCTTGGCGGTTTTCTATTATTATAAAAAATGGAGCAAAGAATTCGCATCAAATTTTGTGTGAAAAATGGGATCAAGCGCTTTAAAACACTTGAAATGTTGACAGTGGTGTACGGTGAGTCTGCTCTAAGTAAAAAAAAATGTTTACAAGTGATACAAACTCTTCCAAGGCGGCCAAGAAGAAGCCAACGACGAACCTCGCACTGGATACCCCAGCACATCAACAACAGAAGATATCGTCAAAGCTGTGAAGAAAATTGTTTTTGAAAATCTTCGAATTACGATAAGACAAATTGCTGAGGATGTTGGCATATCAGTCGGCTCGTGTCCTGTAAATTTTTTGGATGTTTTGGGCATGAGACGTGTGTCAGCGAAGTTTGTTCCGAAACTTCTCAATTTTGATCAGAAGAACCGTCGCATGAGCATCGCTCAGGAGCTCTTGACTGACGTGACAGCGGTGATCTTAATTTGCTCAAAAGGGTCATAACTGGTGACAAACTATGGGTAAATGATTTTGACGTCGAAACCAAAGCACAATCGTTCCAATGAAAGCACCAGGAGAGCCAAGACCGAAAGAAAAGCACGCCAAGTCCGATCAAATGTCAAAGTGTTCCTCATTGTTTTTTTCGACTACCATGGCGTAGTGCATCAGGAGCTTCTACCTCAAGGTCGTGCGTTCAATAAGGAGTATTATCCTTAAAGTTATGCGCCTTTTACCAGAAACAATACGATAAAAACGTCCGGAATTGTGGAAATTTAATTCATGGCTTTTGCATCACGATAATGCATCTGCCCATTGATCTTGCTTGTGGGAGGTTTTTTGGCCAAAAACAACACGGCAATCATGCTTCAGCCACCATATTCACCGAATTTGGTACTCTGCTATTTTTTCCTGTTCCCAAAACTTAAAAGACGTATGAAAGGATGGAGATTTGCAACGATTGATGACATAGAAACTGCATCGCTAGATAAGCTCAAAGCTATACCAAAAAGTACTTCATAAGGAGTGCTTTGAAGATTGGAAAAAGCGTTGTACAAGTGCATTGTATCTAAGGTTGATTACTTCAAAGGGGACAGTATAAATGTTTATGAATAAATAAATATTTTTTTCATAAAAATATAGTCACCTTACTTTTTGAAGGACCTCGTATATTAATTAGCTTTCTCAAAATTTCTTTTTGACGTTTTAAAAGATATTTTGAAAAACCTGCATCTTTCAGTTAAACTCAAAATTTAAAATAGAAATTTGGAAACATATTTTACATAAGTTTAGTTTTTATTTAAGTAAGCCTTCTTCTTGAAATCGAATTTAAACCATATTTTTCTTTATTTTTCTAATTTCGAATAGTGAACAGTTCCAGCAAAAAGCGAAGGAAAGGCGAAAAAGTTAAAGCTAGAGAAAGTTCAAAATTCCACTTAAAGTAAACACCAAAAAAAACAAATTTATTTAAAAATTGTTGACTTCAAGCTCAAATTTTTGAAACTTCTGAAAAAAAATCGAAAATTCGAAATTTTATTAAATTCCAAGTTTAAACCTGAAAGATTTAAAATCGACAATTAAGGAATTTTTTAAATGAATATCAAGTTTATTTTCAAACTTTTCCTGCAAAATTTGTTTATTAAAAAATTTTATTTTCATCTTGCAATTTTTGTACTCCTTTTACGCCTTTTTGTTTATATAGAGTATCCGTTAAATTTATTGTTGGTAGGTGTAGCACTATAGCTATGGCCTTAGTATAATTCACAAAAAAGTATAGAGCGGATTTAAATCCGGGTACGTTTTATGTTATTCAAAAAGTACACCATTTTAAAAGCAATAATTTCAAAATAACTGCCAGCCAGTATACAGCTTTCACTAAGATTATGGGAAATTATAAACCTTGACAGTCCAAGAATAGGTTTCAAATCATGAGACGATCGCTAAAGAGGCGATGGAAGTTATAATAATTTTTTTTCTGAACAATTTTGACTCGGAAACGAAACAGTTTTTACTAAGCTTTTTTTCGTAAATCGTATTTATTTACCCTTCTGCATTTATTGTCAAGCGTTGTACGTGAAATTTAAGGACAACCTGTATTAAAATAAAATCTAGTAACTTTTAACTTTAAAGGTACTAACATCCAATATCAAATCCCCAAAATTTGATCCTATATACAAAATTTGGCTTTTTTAAATCATATTTTTTCGAGTTTGTTTTAATTTTGGGTTTTTCCTCAAAAGTTTTTTACTTCTTTAATTTTTTGTTTCTCAAAATTTGCATTTTTACGAAATTTAGACTCCTATCTCAGAATTCGACATTTTAGAATGTTTCTGCAAATTTCAATTTTTTTTTTAGAAATTTATCTTATTTTAGAATAAACCCACATTTAACCCATAACATTTTTTCTTAGTTTGACTTTCTCTGGAAAATTTTAACTTTTTAAAATTTAACATGTTTCTCAAAATTTGCATTATTTTCAATATTCGTCTTTCTTTTAAAATATATTACCGATTATCTCAAAACGCAACGTTTTTTCAGTATTCTTATAGTTTTTAGAATTTGTTTTGTTCTTGAAATTTTAATCTTTTCTTAAAATTCAACTTTTTTCCCCAAAATTTGACTTTCTTTTGGAAACCATGGACTTTTTTATCAAAATTTAACGTTTTGCTCAAAATTTCGATAATTTTAAGAAGTAATATTCATTTCTTTGTTAAGTTTTAACATTGTCTGAAATTTGTGTTATTTTATTTTCAAAGTTTTACTCTCTTCTTCTTCGATAGATTTCGACTTTTTTAAAAGTCGATTTTTTTGAAAGGTTCACGGAGCTTTTTGATTTATTTTTAAAGTTTGTATTTTCTTGAGCAATTTTTCTAAAAATTTTCATTTTAAAATCCTTATTTTCTAAATTTCTATACATTCTAAAAAAAAGAGTTTCCTTTAAATTTGACAAATAAGAACTTTCTACTTTTTATAAATTAATTTTTTTTATAAAAATTTATATATATATTATTAGGTTTTTGTTTATGATCGTAGGGTATGTTAATTTTGTTTTAGGGTAAGTCGATCAGTAAAGGTACAGGTAAAGAATACTCTTTATCTATTTCCAAGCTTTCGAAGCTTTATTTTTGCTTCATCATCAGGGATTCTACAGTGGTATACTTATTAAGCAACAATTAATTCCTACTTGGATTTTACTTTTCAGGTTTGAGATTAGACCTTTGTGAAGTGCTATACATCCTACTATATATTACATTGCATTTGGTTTTTTTAAAGAAAGATAATTATTCCTGTCGTTATATTGCCAATGCTACAAATTTTTGCACGTGTTTTTTCAAAATGTTAGGTGAAGTTACAGTAAAATTTGTTTTACCCACACGTGTTTACCTTGCTACATGCATATATCTTCTTAATATTTCGATTTTACCAACATTTAGGTCCTTTTGGGAATAGAATGGCTCGTTATTCCTTAGTTTTTATTGTTTGTGAAATTTGGACCTTTTTGATGTTACTTTTCTGTGGTTTTGAATTTGACAATCAGGGTTGCAATGGTTGGATGTTATAAGTTACCAACTCACATTTGTATTTTGGTGGGATAGTGGTTGTTTGAAATTAATTGTGCAATTTCCAATTTGTGTTATCTCCAAAATTTGTTTTTTGTGAGTTGGTTTACAGAGTGTTGTTGGATTTGACTGTAAGTAAAGGGGTAATGATATATTGAAAATACTACTTCCTAAACAAGTGTAAATGTATAAAAAAGCAGAATTTAAAATGAAACATAAAAATTACATAATAGCAAGTTAACCTTGTTTTTGATCATAATACTCATAAAAATCATATTGAAGAGGGGACAACCATACGCAACAAAATTGTACAAATATATAAAAAAAACCAAAAAAAAAAACAAAGTCAAACAAGACTCATTCACGTGAATTATAATGGTCCATTATACAGGTCTAGGTAAGGAAAGGTCAGTAAGTAGGTGTATATGTTACTGAGGTTTCCTGTGTCAGTTTTCCTATTTATTCTCGCTTCATGTTTGTTAATGTAAAACATCTCCATAAATAATCTTTTTTTATAGTTGTTTTCCTGTGTCAATACTTTAACTGAGTCCCAATTTACTGCATGGTTATTTTCATTAGTATGGATAGCTAGAGCACACCTGTTCACCTGTTTTGCAATGTCACTTCTGTGGCATGCTAATCTGCTTTTTAGAAATTGTGAAGTTTGTCCTATAAATACCTGTCTACAATTACACTCTATCGAGTAGATGACATTTGATTGTAGTTGTGTTGGTATTTTGTCTTTCAGTTTTGTGTGTAAACTTCCAATTTTGTAACTGCTTTTGGTTGCTATCTTGATGTTTTCATTTTTTACAGCTTGGATTATGTTGTTCGTGAGTCCTGTTATTTGAGTTATGGAAACGTATGTTGGTGTTATTTCTGTACTGTTCTGCTGTGTTTGTTTTTGGGGCACTTGAGGTCTGTTGTTACTTTCCAGGCTGAATAGGATTTTGCTTGTTAGCCCTTTTGGGTACGAGTTCTCAGTTAACTCATTTTGAAGTTTCAATAGATTCTTTTGTATTAGAGATGTGTGGCAAATTTTCTGTATTCTGTGTTTCATTTGTTTAATGAAATTTAATTTTATAGATTGCGAATGATCCGAGTTGTAGTGGATGAATCTGTTGGATGACGTTGGTTTCTGATACCAATCTATTAAAATTTGATTTTCATTTCTCATAACTTTAGTGTCTAGGAAGGGAACTGACTGGTGTACTTCTTCTTCTATAGTAAATTTTATTCGGCCATTATACGAGTTAAATATTTCTAGGATGGTTTGATTTTCACCTCTTGGTATGCTTAAAATCATGTCATCAACGAATTTTTTCATGAAACCCAGTTCAAATGGTAATTGAGGTATGCAGACATCTAATAAATCGTCCATGACGTATTGCGCCAATATATATATATATATATATATATATATATTTTCAATATGTTTTGTTTCTAAAAATATTTGTGCCTATTTAAAATAATTGTCAACATTTAAATAAAAAGTAAATAATTAAGAAGAAAATAATTTTAAAAATTAAGACTCCTTTTTTGGTCTTTCTTTTAAAAATTTGAAGATTATTTTAGGATTTAAATTAAAAGTAAAGATTCAGTGAAAAAATATTTTAAAAAACGACGTTTTCATAAAATTTGATTTTTTTTCAAGTTTTTATTAATCTAGTTAAACAATAAGAAATACATCAGTTGAAAGATTGCTCACAAATTAAGCCTTTTTTTGTCTGTCAATTTTTCAGCATGAAAGTTGACTCCCCCTGAAGCAAATCCTGCCAACGTTCCATACATTTTTTCCAAGCAGGACTCTTCCACTCATGCATATTTCGCACAGAAAGCCAACTTTTGGGAAAATAGCCAAATTTTGCAAAAAAAAATCAGAAATATTTTGAAACATAAAGGATCAGGATTTTGAGATAAAGTCGAAATTTCGGAAACCAGATTTTGAAATTAAATTATATTCAACTTTTTGGAAAAAAGACAATTTTCGTCGAATAGTCCAAAAACTCAAACAAACTTTGAACAAATATTTCAATTTTGAGAAAAAAATCGCCATTTTGGGAAAATCATCGAAATTTCCAGTAAAAAAGTTGAAATTTAGTAGAAAATTTAAAATTTTTTAGAGAAAGCAAGAAAAAAATTGTTAAGTAAGAGATTCACGGACGCTCGGCCTTCATCATATGGACCAATCGGGGATCCATGACCTAACCATGACCTAACCATGACCTAGCCATGACCTAACCATGACCTAACCATGACCTAACCATGACCTAACCATGGCCTAACCATGACCTAACCATGACCTAACCATAACCTAACCATTAAAAGGTTTATAAATTCTGTTCCTACTTCTTAAAATATCGACTTTTTTATAGTTTTGACATTTTTCAAAATTTCGAATATTTTTGAAAATATTGATATGTTGCAAATTTTGACTCGTTTAAAATTTTATATTTATGTAGGTTTTTGGGAAATTTTGATTTTTTATGAGCATATCAAAATTTTTCAAAATCAGGTCTTTTTCCAAATTATCGGACTTTTTTTAAAAATCCTAAACTCTCAGTTATTAAAAAATTTGGACTTTTTTCTCATAATTTCAAGTTTTAGCTTTTAACTGTCTGGCTATAATTTTAATATGACCAATTGGATACTTTTCTCAAAAGTTTAACCTCATATTTCAAATTTTCGTGTATCGATTGATTTTAAACCATAAATTTCAAAAATTTTCGTAGCAATTTTTCATCAAAATTTTAATTTCAATTTAGAAAAGTCGCATTTTTTTCCAAAATTTTTTTATGAAAACCATCAAACCTTCCTATAAAAATGTCAAAATTTCGAGAATAAACCATACATTTTTTTTCTCTAAAACTTGTTTTGGAAAAATTTAATTTTCCCTCTGCAAAGTAAAATTCGTTAATAAAAAATATTGAAAAAATTATCAAAACTTCCATGAAAAACTGGAGCAGTTTAAATCCCCAATTTCGAGAAAAAAGTCAAAATTAGAAACCTCCAAAAAATTATCGTTTGACATTTTAACAAATAATGTACAAAAAAAAGTCGAAATTCTGCTAAAAAGTTAGAAACCTCTAAAAAATCATTTTGCTACACATTCCTTTCTTCATTTCTCGAAGCAGGTATTTAAAAAATTGAAGTTAGAAATAAATGACCCAAAAATTTCGAAAATGGGACTAAATTTAAGATGCAAATGCAATTTTCTGCAAGTCCTCAAAAAGTCGAAATTTTCAGAACAAAACAAATACTGAGAAAAAAGACAGGATTTCGAAAAGATTACTATTTTTGAAAGAGACATTTAACAAGTAAAATATTCAAAATAAAGTTAAAATTTTGAGAGGCAATTTTAAGAAAAAGGCAAATTTTAACAAAAAAGATTAATATTAAGAGAAAAAAAATTAAAATTTTGAGAAGAATTTTGAGGAAAAAGTCAAAATGGCTACAAATATGAAATTCGAATTTTAAAATAAAAATCAAGATTTTAGGAGAAGGGCAAAATATGAAACAAGTATCAATTTAAAAAAAATCAGTTACTAAGAGATCGATATTTTCAAAAAAAATCCAATTAATAAAAATAACTGAATTTGGAAAAAAGCTGAAATCTCGGTAACACATTCCTAATGTTTTAGAGAAAGACAAATTTTAAGCATAAATTAAATTTTTTGAATTGTTTAAATAAAGAAAAGACGAATTTTGCGAGCCCTAATTAAAAATCACAAATTTTTTGTAAAATAATTACAATTTCGAGAAAAAACAATTTTCTACCACAAAAACGAAACGAGAGAAAATGCATATTTCGCACAGAAGGTCAAATTTTGAGAAAAGAGTGAAATTTTTGTAAACAAACTAGAGATTTTCAAAAAAAATTAGGGATCGGTGTTTTGAGATACGAAATTTAAAAAATAAAAGAATTTGTAATAAAATGATAGTGAAAAAAAAGACAATTCTCGAAGCAAAAATGATAAGATCCAAAGACCTAGATTAATTGTTAGCAAAAAAATTGAAATTTCGAAAAAAAAATTGACACTGGATCGAAAGTTCAAGAAAAAAGTCGAAATTTAGTAAAAATACGAAATCTCCTAGACGAAATCAAAAAAGTTCTGTTAAGAGGCCAACCATGGCTTTCATGGTATAGTTACTTAAGGGTCTATGGACCCAAGGTTAAGAAACATTATTCTACTGCTTCAAATTTCGACTTTTTTAAAGTTTGGACATTTTTCAAAATTTCGAAGACCTTTAAAAATTTCGATAATGATCAGATCCCGACTTATTTTAAAATGTCATTAAGTGAATACTCAAGAGAAGAATTAAATTTTTTCTCAAATTTTTCAATTACTCTTCCTTAATTACGACTGCATACCAAAAAAAGTCGATATTTCTTTTCTCTAATTCTATTATAAAAACTGCACATTCTATGAACTAAAAATTGTGACGAAGCAAATGTCATTTCAGCCAACTTTTCCCTCGTGCGGAATATGCACCATTCCATAACTTGTTGTAGAATATACCATTCTCTAATACTATTATAGAAACTGCACATTCCATTACTAAAGATTGTGATAAACAAATGTCACGTCAGCACCCGTTCAGAGCACTCGTAATTCTACACACCGTTAAAAATATTAATTTTTTAGCACGGATTTCGACAAATCAGAAGCCGCTTAGGTTCATTTTTGGGCCGAATATCAAGTAATTTGTTTTATTGCTGGTTACATATGACAATTAACGTATTTAGTTAAAGCCTCGAGTTTCAAATTTGTAACCTATTTCGAGGATTTTTATGAACATTTAGGGGTTTTCTATAACCTTGTTAGATAAAATATAAATAAATAATTGGGAAATAGTAATAAATGAAAGTCGTAAGAAAAAAGTTGTAATGTCAGGAAAATGAATCGAAAATTAGCAGGGGGGGGGGTATTTAAAGTAGACGACAATTCATAAGAAATCATTACATACAAAATGATAGAGTTTCAGGTGGAAACGCTGAAAAATAGCTGTAGTCCATATTGGTTAGTTTAGAAAAAAAATTTAAAATTGAGAGATGTTTATCGAAATTCTTAAAAAAGTCCTTTCTAAGAGCATTTGAAAATTTAGAAAAAAGGTCAAAATCTCACGACAAAATACTCCAAATTTAGAGAAAAATTATTCTCGGCATTTTAATTATAGTAAGCGTCTAAAAAACTAAATTTTAAAATGAGAGATTAAAAAATCAACTCGGATTTTAATGAAAAAGTTCCAGTTTTCGGAAAATCCCTTTCTTAAAATAAACAACAAGAATATAAAAATTGAAAGTTTAAAATCGAAATGTTGGGTTAAAATTATGAAAAAAAATTGCGCACTTTGTTTTTTTTATTGTTGTAATGTCAGGAAAATGAGTCGAACATTAACAGGGGGAGGAGTATTTAAAGTCGACGACAATTCATAATAAATCAGAATTATTACATACAAAATGATAGAGTTTCAGGTGGAAACGTTGAAAAATAACTGTAGTTCATATTGGTAAGTTTAGACGAAAAATTTAAAATTGAGAGTTGTTTAGGGAAATTTTTAAAAAAGTCCTTTTTAGGAGCATTTAAAAATTTAGAAAAATAGTCAAAATGTCACGACAAAATACTCCAAATTTAAAGGACAATTATTCTCGACATTTTGGGTATGAAATAGAGAAATTTAAATTGAAATTTCGAAATATAAAACTGAAACTGTCTAAGAGAAACTAAATTTTAGAATAAAAGAATAAAAAATCAACTCGGATTTTAATTAACAAGTTCCATTTTTCCAAAATCCCTTTATAAAATCAACAATAAGTTTAAAATAGAAATGTTGGGTTAAAATTATGAAAAAAATTTCTCACTTTGTTTCTTTTTATTTTAATACCTTTTGCTCACATTTAGCTTCGCGCTGGCAGAACTACAAAAATTTAAAGGAAATATTGCAAACCATTGGTTTATACATATGAAATCACATTGAACTATGACAATTTGAGTATGAATCATTATAAGAATTTCGGATTTTAATGCTTTTAAGTGGTGGTTTGGACCAGATAACCCCTCCCATGGATCAGCCACATAGACACCTTGTATACTATAACGACTGTAATACGTAAATTCATATCAAATGAATTACCTTAATGAAGCAGGGTATTTTCAGTTGATGTAACTGTTTCTCATAAAGTTCAACTGTTTCTAGTGCAGAAGTTAACAAACTAAAATAACAACTAGGCGCCTTCTTGCTCAGCATTTATGGCTTCAAGCCATTTAGTAACCCCGGAACAATTGTAAATACCCCTTTATTACCAATAACAAGTTGGTTGCCCCACGTAGTTAAAGATCAATTTGTACAGCTATCTCACGTGGGAACCACGACAGGTGTCTCTCAAATCGCCGTCTATTAGACTCATTTGCATTTCGTGGCACCTGTTCTGAAAGGGCTTCATAATTGATTAGGGGTGGCGTGTTGTAAGCTGGATTTCGAGTCGTCCAGACTGCCAATTCTGGTTCTATTTTAAATTATGAAAAGGTGGAATAGAAGCGAGGGCTTTTTCTTATTTAGTATGTTTTGTATGCAGTCGAGCTTTTCCAGCTTAAAGAGACATGAATGTTTAATAACATAAACTTGATTTTCTTGTTGTTACGGCCGCGTGCATAATGCTAATGCAAATACAATTGCGGGATACCGCACATAAATGTATCTATTATGGATTTTGAATGAAGATTAATCGAAGTTAGAAATGGATAAGCTGGTGGTAAAATTACTCATTAATTTACAACAAAACAAATAGGATAATTTACAAACGGCCATACAAAAATAAATCGAAAAAATTTGGAGGAATTATTACACCAAGAGCTTAGGACAACTTTTCTTCCTTTAATAACTTTATACTTCAATATCGATGATTTCAAAAGTGTGAACTTCTTGATGTTTTATAGTAAGACTTTGAGAGGTTTGTCAGTGTGCGGTTATCTCCGGCGAAAAAATAATTAAATCTGATACTTTTTACTCGGTGACAAACCACGACAATGTAAATATGAGGCTATCAACTCGTATTCTATTGCAGAGGAAAAGCAACGAAATGCGAACAGAAAATTTGCAATTGAATGGTCTCCTGTGTTTACCGAGCACGAACTTTCCCCAACTGTATTAAAAAGTGTTGAGCTAATTTATAGAGCTGTCTGGTGGTTTTATGTATGAAATAAGTTGTCATATTCGGTTGGCTGGTTTACTAGTTTTATTTTTTCAGGTGCTCGGTTTTCCACTGAGCACAAGAGAAATAACAAGTTTCATTTTATACATTTTGGGAATGGAAAACGATACAGTTAAGTTGTTATCTTTCCATCTCGAGTAATATCAATGAGTGTATTGCTGTATATATATGCCTCAATTATTTTAATTAACCGCATGGAAGCCAAGTTAATAATGAAAAATTCATGGCGCTTCTGGATTTGTCGGAATATGACTTATTTCAAATTGATAATAATCACTTTGGATTTGTAAGCACAAAGATAATTATTTCGTGAATCATAAACATTGATTTAAAACTTTTCAACTTCAACTTTTTACTTCTGAATTGACTCGTTTAAATACAGAGTGATGAATTTTTAAGTGAAATAAATTCCATTCCATTTAAATTCCAAATGTTATTTGGCAAAATTCCTAAAATACGTTA
Organism: Dastarcus helophoroides; assembly: GCA_028583605.1. Lineage (NCBI taxonomy): Eukaryota > Metazoa > Arthropoda > Insecta > Coleoptera > Bothrideridae > Dastarcus > Dastarcus helophoroides. The sequence continues at coordinate 8,965,450 of CM053328.1, forward strand.
ATTTTTCTCTAGTTTGCCACATTTTAGGGTGAGTTTCTTATTTTTTAAAGTTTTCTTTTCTGAGAAAGCTTAGAAATTTTTTGCTCTCTCTTTTTAACAAGTCGAATTTTCGGGTGTTTTTTTTGGAAATTCGACGTGTAATCAATTTTTGTGGTGTACCCTTTTCCTTTTATTAACTATTTTAATAATCTTTTATATATAAAAATGAAAACTGACTAATATATATTGTTGTGCGTTATCGGTTATCGGTTCGAATGATTAACACATGGTGAATTGTAACCACTTTATTTCTAAACTGATGCCGGAACACTACAACCGTAATTAACTAACACTGTTTAATTAACCAACTTATTCATCGACTTCTAACTAACTTACTTACTACCTGAGGGAAAGCGACCGCCGTGTATAGGTCCCGGTTCGGGTTCTAGAAGAATCCAGTAGATAAGGCTTATCGTTTGCCGAAATTTCTGGAGCGCTTGTCTGCCGTTTGATTTATTATCGCGGCCGCTTCCCCTTATGAATTTTCTAGAAAATTCCCAACTAAATTTTATAACTACTTTTTGTTACAATATTAACACGCAGCCCAAACCGCTAACCCTAGGAACTCGAAATTTCGCACAGAGGTTCTTTTTGTAAGGTAGGCGCACACTAAGAAGGGATTTTTGAAAATTTGCCCTTTAAGGAGGCCTAGGGAGGCATTAAAGTACGCTCTGACGTCTGTCAATGTGACAAGTTTCGCTGTCCAAATTCGAGTGGGCAGGCAGCAAATTAAGATTTTTGACAGTACGTTGACAGTTGTTTGCAATTTTGAAAAGATAACCGTTGATATGTGCTTAAACATTTTAGTTTATTCGATTAAACTGATAATGAGTATGAGAAGTGCTAAGTATAGAGGTGTACAACATTTTTAGAGCATCGATACTATGTTCAATTGATGTATCGAAAAACAAGGTATCGATACGTTTCGATACATCGGTAAATTTATTAGACATTCGATGTATGGTATAAATCCAAATCCATACAGCAAGTCTTCTTAACCAGCGACGCTCATAATTTCACTTTTTTCAAAATTCCTACTTTTTAAAACAAATTTTTACTTAGTTTAGAATTTCAACTTTTTTAAAATCTTGACTTTTAAAAATTCGATATTTCATAAAAAACTTCTGCTTCTATTTAAATTTTCTGCTTTTAAAAAAAAAATCGAAAATTGCAACTTTTTATAAAAAATTACAGTTTCTAATCTTTCAATTTTTTTGAAAATGTCGAGTTTTTAAAAAGTTGAAATTTTTGTTTGGATTAACCTATAAAAAACGAATTTTATTTGAAAATTAGGACTTATTTTTACAGAATTTGTACTTTTCTAAGATTTTTTACTTTTCCTTAAATTTTGATGTTTTTCAAAATTATTAATTTTTTAAAATATCGACTTCGATTTTTCAAAGGTTTGAATTTTAGAAAATTTCGACCGTTTTTAAAAATTTTCAGTCATTTTAATTTTCTCGAAAATTTCGATTTTTTTTTTAAATCTCAACTTTATTGTTAATTTCAACTTTTAAAAAAAATTTCGATTGTTTTCTCAGTTCCGAACTTTTTCCAAAATTTTTAATTTCTTTAAAATCTTAATTTTTTCCAAATTTTATTTTTTATTAAACTTTAAATGCCAAGTGTTTTGGAAAATTTCGATTTTTGAAACTTCTTTTTGACTTTTTTGAAACTTGCTACTTTTTTGAAAACCTTCATTTTTTAAAAATTGTAAATTTATTTTTTATTTATTTATTTATTGAAATTTCGAAATTTTTCCAAATTTTGACCCATAAGAAAATTTGAAACCTTTTTTAATACATTTTTTTAATTTGAAATATTTTTGAAAATTTCCCCATTTATTTAATTCTCCTATTTTTTTGAAAATTTTGACTTATTCCGAAGTTCTCTGACTATTCGTCAATATTTTGATTTTTAAAATTTATCCGATTTTTCACAAATTAGACTTATTTTTAAATTTAACAAAGTTTTCTATAGTTTGATTTTTCAAAAATTTGGTTTTTTCAAATTGTGTGATTTTTAATTAAATACGAAATTTTTGAAAACTTCAACATTATTGAAAATTGTGACCTTTTAAAAAATTTTACTTTTTATGAAAATCTGTTTCATAAAAAGTAGTCAAAATAGTCGGATTTATTCAACATTTTAACATTTTTTTATTTTAATTTTAAAATTTTGACCTTCAAAAATTTTGAATTAGTTGAACATTTCGCATTATCCTTAAAATTTTCGAACTAAAAGGTTTGACCATTTGTCAAAATTTCGTTATTTTTTACAATTTGGAATTTTTTTGATTGACAGTCTAGAATTAAAATTTTGACTTTTATTGAAAAAAAAGTAAAAGAGCAAATAAATATCCATTTAGAAAAATTTAAAATCTTCAAGAAAAGAATTAGTTGGAATGTTGAATTTTTGGAACAGATCCAAATAAAAAGTTGAAATTCTAAGGAAAATGGAAATTTTCCAAACAGTCCAAAATTCCTAAAAAAGTCAAAATTTGGAAAAATTTTGAAGTTTTCATAGAGAGTTGAAACTTGCAAAAAAACCAACATTTTAAAAAATGGTCAAATTTTCGAAAAAAAGTTTATATTTTAAAAAATAGTCTGAAATTTAAAAACTATTCGAAAATAGGAAAAAATCTCAAGATTAAAAAAAATTAAGAATTTTCAGTAAAACATAAAAACCCAAATTTTTGAAAAGCCCACATTTTGAATAAAGTCAAAATTACCACAAATTTTGAACTTTTTGTTGGTTAACACTGAAAAAAAATTAAAAAATCACACATATTATAAAAAAATTTAATTAAAAAATGTTGACATTTTCAACTTAGGATTTTCAAAAAAAGCCAAATTATTGAAAATATCGACAGTCTGAAAAAAATTCAAATTTTCGAGAAAAATCAATAATTTCAAAATGCAACAAATGCTAGCAAAATAATCCATCCAAAATTTTACCAAGAGTCGATTAAAAAAAATCGATATTTTTATATAAAGGCGACATTTTAAAGAAAGTGAAAATTTTAAATATAAAAATTTTGATAAATGACAAAATTTTAAAACATTTCTAAATATTGACAGAAAATTAGGATTTAAAAGAGATCAAACTTTTGAAAAATAATGTCAGCATTTTAAAAAGATACTGTAAAAAATTAACCTTTTCAAAAAATTCAAGGATTTTGATTAAAATAACGAAAATTTCAAAAAAACGTTTACAAAACTTGAAAAATAATTTCAATTTAAAAAAAAACCAAAATTTTAAAGAAGTATCGATATTTAAAATAAATGAAACATTTTTAATTAAATTTTCAAAAAGAGCCAAAATTTTCGAAGAGCCTAAATTTTGAAGAAAACTAAAAATTATCAAAAAATTCTAAACTTTCATAAAAAAAAGGAAAAGTAAAAATGTTGAAAAACATAAAATTTTGGTTAATTAAAATTTAAAAAGAATATAAATGTCATTTTTTTAAAAGGTTAAAATTTTTGATTGAATATTTTTAAAAAGATCGGAATTTACAAAAAAAATCGAAAATTTTAAAACGCAGTAAAAGTGTTAAATAAATTTAAAATTTTGCAAACTAGTTTAAAATGTCAAAAAACGTCGACATTTTAAGAAAATGCCGCGATTTAAACAACTAGAAATTTTCGAATAAAGTGGAAATTTTTAAGAAATTAAAACAATTTTAGTGTTTTTAAAAAAGGTAGAAAAACTTGAAAAATAATTTCAATTTCAAAAATAACCAAAATTTTAAAGAAGTATCGATATTTAAAATAAATGAAGCATTTTTAATTAAATTTTCAAAAAGAGCCGAAATTTTCGAAGAGATTAAATTTTGAAGAAAACTAAAAATTATCAAAAAATTCTAAACTTTCATAAAAAAAGGAAAAGTAAAAATGTTGAAAAACATAAAATTTTGGTTAATTAAAATTTAAAAAGAATATAAAAGTCATTTTTTTAAAAGGTTAAAATTTTTGATTGAATATTTTTAAAAAGATCGGAATTTACAAAAAAAATCGAAAATTTTAAAACGCAGTAAAAGTGTTAAATAAATTTAAAATTTTGCAAACTAGTTTAAAATGTCAAAAAACGTCGACATTTTAAGGAAATGCCGCGATTTAAACAACTAGAAATTTTTGAATAAAGTGGAAATTTTTAAGAAATTAAAACAATTCTAGTGTTTTTAAAAAAGGTAGAAATTTTTGGAAAAATCAAAATTTAAAGAACAATTAAATTTTAAAATGTAAGAATTTTTAAAGTTTAAATTTGGAAAAAGGTCGAAATTTTAGAAAATAAAATCTACATTTTTAAAAGCGAAAATTAGAAAAAAAAACAATTTTTGTTTAAAGACAGAAATTTTAAAAAAAGTCCAAATTTTAAAAGTCGAAAATCTTAAAAACCTAAATTTTGATAAGTCTACATTTTCTAAAAAAAAAGTCTAAATTTTGAAATAAAATCGAAATTTTGAAAAAATAGATTTTTTCAAAAAACTGGATATTTTAAAAAATCTTCGGTGTCAACCTTTTTAAAAAATCCAGAATTTTCGAAAGAGATAGATTAAAAATAAATTAAAATTATCAGAAATGTCGCAATTTTCTAAAAGACGAAATTTTCAAAAAAGAAATATTTTAAAACATGTCGAAATTTTGGACCATTGAAAATTGTATGAAAAAAATGTTAAAGTGAAAGTTTTAAAAAAGTCAAAGTTTAAATAAAAAACTCAAAAGTTGGAAATAAAACGGATATCATAGAAAAATGCATTAAAAAGAGCTCGACATTTTGGTTTTTTCAGAGCAGTTGAAATTTTATAAGTTTTAAATGAAAAAAGTTGAAATGTTTAAGAAGTCAAATTTTTCAAAAACATAAATTGTTCGATAAGTCGAATAAGATTAAAAAATATGGAAAGTTTCAATAAAGTGGAAGTTTTCAAAATGGGCAAAAATTTAAAAAGTTTGGATCTTCCGAAATGTCGAAACTTTGAAAAAAAGTGAAGTTTGTAAAGTCGAAACTCTTGAAAAAGTCAAAATGTTAGAAAAACACTAAGTTGAAAAAGGCAGAAATTTAAAAAAAAACGATACTTAAAAAATTGATTTACTTAAATAAATTTAGTCGCCATGAAATAGTGAATTGGATCGGGTGACATATGGGCTAGTTATTGATAGAAAAAAACCATTCAAATCCAATTTTGTCGCTTTATTTTTAGGTAAAATTTATTTCGTTAAAATTTAAACTTCATTTAACTTTTAATCAAACAACACTTTCCTTGTTCCTGTCAGAAGCAATACTTCACAGTTAAAGATAAACGCTCCCATCCGCTGGTCTTAAATTACATCGTTAATCTCCTTTATGGAGATGGCGAGCCATTAAAAAATAATGCGGCTACTTAATTTAGTCACTCTTCGCCCTTAAAATTCAACAAGTTCTTTTTTCGATTCTCCCCCGGTACGTTTTCGTCGCGGTATCTGTTCAGTTTCAGACATGTAAACCAAATTGCAAACAGATTTACTGATATTTCGTCGACGTTTTAAGGTCGTAGAACCCCCCCATAGCACTGTATCATTTTTCTAATTAAGAAGAAGCGATATTAAATTTTTATGAGCTTGCTAATTACGTTTAAATTGGATTTCGAACACCGTTTTCAACAAATTAGGACCAATTTTAGGCACATTGAGTTACTCAAAGCGTCCAGTTTCTTGCTTGCTTCCATTTACGACTATTTTTACCAGTTAAAAACTACAAATCAATTAAAAAAAAAAAGTTTTAAATATGATACATATGTTACGGTAAATTCGATTAGAACCGTTGTTATTAATTATTACCAAAAATCATCATACCTGTAGGTCGAAAGTAGGCCCAAGAAAGAGACAAAGAGAGAGAGAGAGAATAGAATGTGTGTGGATGTGGGTGTGGGTGTGGGTGTGGGTGTGGGTGTGGGTGTGTGTGTGTGTGTGTGGGTGTGGGTGTGGGTGTGTGTGTGTGTGTGTGCGTGTGCGTGTGCGTGTGCGTGTGCGTGCGTGTGTGCGTGTGTGCGTGCGTGTGTGCGTGTGTGCGTGTGTGCGTGTGTGCATGTGTGCGTGTGTGCGTGTGTGCGTGTGTGTGTGTGTGTGTGTGTGTGTGTGTGTGTGTGTGTGCGTGTGTGTGTGTGTGTGTGTGTGTGTGCGTGTGCGTGTGTGTGTGTGCGTGTGTGCGTGTGTGTGTGTGTGTGTGTGTGTTTTGTAAAAAATCAAAGTTTTTAAAATTGCAAATTTGGAAAAATTCAGAAAGACTCCTAAAATGTCAAAATTAAAAAATGCCAAAATGGGAAAATTAAAAAAAATCCAAATTGTGAAAAAAGATCGAATTTTATTTAGAAAAATAGTTTTAATTTTTCAAAGAAGTTGAAAGACAAAAATGTCCAAAAACAATGTTCAAGGAAGTCCATATTTTCAAAATAAGTCAAACATTTAAAATCCCAAATTTGAAAAAAACAATTGAAGTTTTTAAAAATGTTCAAGATGTTCAAAAGTCAAAAGTTAAAAAAAGTCGAAAATTTGAAAAAATCCAAACGAAATTTTGAGGGAAAATCACAATTCTGAAAAATAAAATCTTTTAAAACCTCGACATTTTCAACACAATGGAAAATTTGGAAAAAAACTAAAAATTGGAGAAATGGAAACTTTTGAAAATATGTCAGAATGTTTTAACCTAGTGTCACTTAAAATAGGTGAGTTTCGAAAAAAATCTTCATAATTGGAAAAAATTGCGGTATTTTTAGAAAATTCAAGTTTCTCTAAAATTTTTCAAAAAATTGTTAATAAAAAATTGGAAGTTTGCAAAGTCAAAATTTTGAACAAAAAGTTGATATTTAAAGTTAAATTGAAATTTTAAAGATAACCTCAATTTTCAAAGTGAAAGTTTAACAAAAGTCAAAATTTCAAAGGAAAAAAAAAAGTTTTCAGCAATAATTCGAAATTTTAAAAATATAAAATTTGGAATAAATTGGAAAATTTGTTTCAATAATCAAAATTTAAAAAAAATATCAAAATTGGAAAGTGAAAATGAAAAATCCAAATTTGCAAGAAAGATAAAATTCTGAATTGAGAAAGCTAGAAATTTGCATTAGATAAATTTTCAAAGCGTTTGTAAAATAGAAAATTTTACATTCTGAATTAAATTTAGAAATATTAAAAAAAATCCAAATTGTGAAAAAAAACGAATTTTATTTAGAAAAAAAGTAAAAATTTGGAAAAAGGGTCCAAATTTTCCAAAGAAGACAACAATGTCCAAAGAAAATGTTTAAAAAAGTTTATATTTTCAAAAAACGTTCGGTAACAACCAATTGCAGAAGAAAGTTTTGCAAAAATAAAAAAAGGAGAAATCGCGAGATGGATGCAAAGTTGATATCAACGTTGCAATGAATTAAATTCGCTATTGTGGGTGCAAGTATTAAAAGTGGTTAATGCTCGAGAGTTATTTTCCGACGTTTTATTATTTGTGACTCTCTGTGATACGAATGGAAATTTTTTAAAGCCATGTGTAGTTTACCGACGAATCATCACTTTTTTCATGCACCCGACAAGTTTAAAATAGTTGGAGTATTAATGTAAGTACACTGCATCTATCGTTGATATATTTTTTATAAACAACAACCTAACAGCTAACCAACGTTAATATGCTTCAAAATGAAATAAACCAGTGCATCGTATCATTACTTATTTTTCAGAATAAATATTTTAGTTTGGGAAGGTTTGTGTTCGTTTATTTTTGGATTTGCATTTTACTTTTCATCGGACCGATTGATTAACGAAAGAAATAAATGTAAATAGTTTTAGGTGTATGAAAATACAAACAGTTATGTGTCAAAACAACTAATAGAGTTTTGTTGCCCATTAATTAGCAATGTTTTGCCCTGGCCAGTACGGCTTATCATTGCAGATGGCGAGTGGATGATAACGTGATCAGCGTCTGTTGCCGTAAAGCATTTAATGTGGTCAGTAGCGCCCTGGGCTTTTGGTGGTCAATGGGTTGATTTGTAGTCTATTTTAAAAAGTCGAATAACATTTTTATTTCCGATTTTCTGTTCCTTACTTAACTCTTCCGAACACTGTAGTTAAAATTAATGTCATAATGACTTAAATCAGTCCTGTCAGATTATAACCAGCTTAAAACTTTTTGTTAACGGAATTTTTCGCAAAAAATAAAACCGAATTGAGTCTTATTCTCTTACCTTGTCCCTTTGTTGTTGCAAGGAACTTGAGCTAGATTATTATTTAATTAAATTAAGCTATTTGATTAATTATTTCTAGAAAGGAATTAAAAATGTGGATCAATTTGAAAAAATAATTCAAATTATAATTTAAATACTGCGAACTACGCTATCAAATAAGCAAATACATAGGGTCAGTTGGTTTGTGTGTATGTACTACATATTTACATACACACAAACCAACTGTCACAAATACATGTAATTTAACAGCGAATTTGGGGAATAACGATAACTGAAAAAAATGTCAGCAGAAAAAAAGAATAATCTATCCAAAAGTCTACCTTACAGTAGTTGTAAAATTACCAGAATTTTAATTAGTTTTATGCAGATGGCGGCTGGCGTATAGGTACTGTGGAACTGCAGCACCCCCAATTTCACTTACGAGTTTTTTTTCGAAAATTTTCTGAACACTTCATTACAAAATTTTTGTAGAAATCTTTAAATTTCTTTTAATTTCTTTTAATAGAAATTTTAGGTTTCATTTTCACGAAGTTACGACATTTAAAAACCTATTTTAATTTTAATCAAAATTACATTCTTAAAACAAACTTTTGTAAAAGTTTTGAGAAGAAATCAATATTTCGAGAAGGAATTAAAATGTTAAAAAAACTCAAATTTCTTTGAAAATATCAACATTTTCAGAAAATAATTACAAGTTTCAAGAAAAAATCTAAATCCAACTCATCTCGCATTTTACTATTACTCTAAAAAATAATTTAATACGGTATCTTCGAATTTTTACCTCAAATCTCATTTTATATACATATTTCGAGTTTTTTTCAGATATTTCGATTTTTTTCGGAGATTTTGATTCTTTCTGCCAAGTTTTCATTTTTGCCTATGTATTGTATAAAAAGAATTTTTTTCGAAATTTTCATTTTTACTGAAAGTGCCGTTCTTAAAATTTCTTTTAGAAATTCAAACTTCCCAGATTTTTTTTGTGTTCCTCTAATTTGCTTTAAAAATGTCAAGTTTTTTCACGACACCTTCACAATTTAAAGTTCATTTTTTTTACAAAAAATGTTTGGAAAAAGGCCTGAAGGCTCTAAAAAAATTTCAACAATTGGGGAAAAACAAAAAAATTCGACTTTTTTGCAAAGATATTTCAATTTTTTTTCAAGTTTCGATTATTTTTCTCCTAAGAAATTTTGCTTTTTTTTCGATGCAATTTGTGTTCTCTAAACATTTTATACAAATTTTTTTTTTGAAATTTCGACTTTTCCTGGAGATTTTGTCTTTAAAATATTTTGTTTTGTAGAAATTTTGATTTCTCTTTAATTTATTTTGGAAATTTAAATGTTTTTAACGAACTTTTAATATTTTAAAGTTCATTTTATTTTCTAATTTTGATATGAAACTGAAAAATTATTAAGTATAAGTTTAGCAAAAATAAATTTCAAATCTGCATAAAAATAAGAAAACTTTAGGAAAAATATTGAAATTTCAAGAAAAAATGAACCTCGCAAATTTCAACCTTACAATATGATATTTCTCTAAAAAATTACTACTACTGTAGGACCAAAGATAATTCTGAATCGCAATTTACAATTTTTTTTAGAAATGTGAATTTTATTTTTGTAATTCTCAAGTTTGAATTTAAAATTCAAACTTCGATAAAAGTAAGATCGAAAATTAAAGATTAAATGCAAAATTTCAAGACAAAGCAGATCATATTTCAAGAAAAAGTTGAAATTTAATATTAGTAAACAATATTTTTCAACAAAAAATAATATTTTCGGAATTAAAGAAAAAAACTTATTTTTGAAATAAATTATTTGTCAAAAATATTCTTATAATTTTAACTTTTAAAGTGAAAATTTTTAAAATTTTTGAAAAAAAGAGTCGACATTTTAAGAAGAGTTTCAAAATTTCGAAATTAAAATTAATCAAAATGTTGAAAAAAATTCATTAACCATTAACCGTCCTAATCTAATTTTTTTCTAGTAATTTTGAAGTTTCAGAGAAATTTTAAAAATTAAAAATTCCAGCTTGAAACCAATTTTTTGTGATTAAAATTCAATTTTTGGCAATTCATTTGTACATAAAATACAAGTTTTTTTTGGAAATTTGTTTCAAAACTTTGTACAACTTTAAAAATAAAAATGTTCGTTATTATTTTTTTAAATTCAAGTGTTATTTCAAATTTTTTCTTAAAAAATGTAAATTTAAAAAGAAAAACATTACCAATTTTAAAAAATAAAGCTAAAGTCAGAAATGCCGAACTTTAAAAAAAGTCAAATCTTATCAAATTTTGCAATTTTCATAGAAAGTCAAATTTTCAAAAGAAAATAAAGATTTCGAAAAAAATTTTCAATTTTTAAAATAGTCGACATTTTCAATAATTTTGGGAATGTGAATAAAAGATGAATTTTTGGAAAAATATCGATACTTAAAATAAATTGCAGAGTTTTTAATTAAATTTTTAAACAAGCTGAATATTTTGAATATTGAAGAATACTCAAAATTATCGAAAAATTCTTAATTATCAAAAATGTTGAAATTTTGAAAAGGTAAAATTTTGAAAAAAGTCGAAATTTTTTTCATAGTTCAAGTTTTAAAGGAATCTTTTCTTTTAAGTCAAAGATTTAATTGGAAATGTTTAAAAAAATATATAAATGAAATTTAAAAAAAAATTCAAACTTTTCAAAAAAAAGTCAAGTTTTTAAAAAGAGACGAAATTTTGAAGAAAAGTCGAAGTTTTGAAATAGAGTCAAAATTTTACGAAATATTAGTCGAAAATTTCAATAAAAGGTTTTAAGAAATGTCTGACTTAAAAAGAAATTACAATTTTCAAGTAAAGGATCGACAGTTTGCAAAAAATGTCAAAATTTTTAAAATAGTTGAAATTATAAAAATATTCAATATTTTTAAGTTTTTCAAAAATTTTTAATTTTGGAAAATGACTAAAATTTTGAAAAATTTCAACATTTGAAAAAGGGCGGAATTTTCAACAAAGTAGAAATTAAAATAAAAAAACGAAAATTTCAAAAAACTGGAGATTTAAGAAAAGGTTATTATTTTCAATAGAGTCGAAATTTGTTGACCTTTTCAAAATCTTTCAAATTTCCAAAAGAAGTCAAAAATTGGCAAAAAAAGAATTTTTCAAGAAGAAAAGGTCGAAATTTAATAGTCGAAATTAAAAAAAATATCAAAATTTGCAAAATAATTCAGAATTTTTATCGAATTTACGAAATAATTTGAAATTAAAAAAAAAAATTAATTTTGAATAGTTGGGAAATTTGCACTCAACTTTTCAATAAATATCAAAATTTTCTAAACCGGAATATTAAAAACAAGTGAAAATTATCAGATAGGTCGAGGTTTTTAAAAGTTGAAATATTGAGCAGCTAAAATTTTGGAAAAAGTTGAAATATTTGGTACTTAAAATTTTGAATCAAAGTGGAACATTTTTTTAAAAAGTTGAAATTTTAGATCAAAAAAATTAAAATTTTTAAAAATGTCAAACATTTCATAAAATTTCAAAATTTTCAAAAAAAAATCGAAATTTTGAAAGAATTCTGAAAAGTAAGAAGTTTTCAACAAAAAATAATCGCAACATTGCAAAAAAGTCGAAATTTTGAAAAATAGTTGACATCTAAATAAAAACCAGTCAAAATTATTAAGAATCAAAATTTTCAATAAAAAAATTATAATTTTCCAAAACAAATTATAATTTCCAAAAAAAAATTATGATTTTCCAAAAAAAAATATAATTTTCCAAAAAAAATTATAAACAAAGATGAAGTTTAGTAAAAAGTCGAAATTTTCAAAAGTCCAGTATTGAAAAACTTTACAATTTTCAGAAAAAGTAAGAATTTTCAAATGATAAACATTAAAAAAAATGTAATAATTAATTTTCAAAAAAAATTACAAAAATAAATGGAACCCCGAAAAGTCTAAATATTTACGAAAATACGGAAATTTTTAAAAGAGTATTCATAGTTTTTCAGAAAAGTCAATACTTAAAAATAAAATAAGGTTCAGATTACAAGAAAAAAATCTAAATTTTGCAATACAGTCGAAATCTGCAAATAAAATCCAACCTTTCAAAAAACGGGACATTATCAAAAGTTTTCATTGTCAAGTTTATAAAGAAATCTAAAATTTTCGAAAAGTTACTTTTTGAAAATGTCGAAATTTTTAGTCCAAATCCTAAAAATTTTAAAAAGCTAAACATTGTCGCAGCACCCCCATTAGTTTTGGCTAGGAGCCGCCACTGGTTTTATGGAACAAATCTAAATCAGGCACGTCATTCATTAAAAGATCTAACCTTGACCAATAGCTGCTATGAGCATTGCAGAGATAAAATTGCTTTCAATTGCATTTTTTTTAACCCTTAGAAGAAAATTTAAGTTGACTTTAGATCACGATTTTCGATATTTCGCATAAAATGAAGCTAAATATGAAAACAACTGAACTCTTAAGTGATTTTTAAGCCTCAAGGTACTTGGAAAAGCAAGCTAGGGTTATTTATAACTTTAATGGCTTCTCATATTGAATGTAAATCCCATGTAATTAAATTACTCCTCTCGTATTACATTATACAACGTTTCACTCTTGACGTGTAAAAAGTCCGGAAAATACGCGGAATTTCCTATGAAACAATGAAAGTTGTTCATAATATCTTCACTAGTTTTGCCTCTTCCCCAGGGACCATTACTGTCAGTACAAAAATGAAAATTTAATATGGAGCTCCCCACACTCCACGTGATCCACCGTTTTAAACGCAAAATCCCATTTACAAAATTACATAACGAAAGCGAAATGTTTTTGGAATTTGTTTATTGAAGCAAAACACTTGACTTATGAGAGTTAATTGAAAAATTAGGTCTGACTTCCGGTTGCAGCGAAAAGCGGTTTAGCGGTTTGGAGTTTATTTAAACGTATTCCCCTTTAATTGACATTTTTAACCTTTACTTCGTGAAATTCTTTAACATACATAAGTATTAAACTTTATGAACGCCCAAAAAGCAACAGATATTAAGAATTTCACAATGTTTCGATAAATATTTGATAACACCGGACCATTCAGTAATGCGAAACCTGGTCCGGTATTAACAAATATTTATCGAAACATTATGGAATTTTTAATATCTCTTGCTTTTTGATCGTTAATAAAGTTTAATAGTTATAAGTATTTTTCTTTTTTTGCCCATCAAGTTTAGGCTCGAGAATCAAACCCCTGTTTAATTGAGTATGATTCATTTTTTAGTACACAAATGGAAAAATCTATTTCTCACCCTCTAACAATTTTTAGTTGAAGTAGATGGCGAAACATGATATTTTAAAGCATCAAATAGAAAAGAATAACAAGTTCTTTATAAATCCCTTCCTTTGGGATAAGCTTACATAAACAAAAAGCAGAAGTGAATTGGATTTAGAAATTCAATACGTCCTGATTTAAGCGGCAAATATTTTGCTTGCGCCGAGGAAAAATAAAAGCGAGTCAACCTATACATTTTACATAACATCTTTGAAAATAAAATAGTAATAAATCCGAGTGGAGCAGCTTTGTTTGTGTAAATATTGTTCTTGTTGGTTGGGGCAATCAATCGACGTTTTGCATAAATGTAAAAGCGGATGGACGCTGATAAACATCGAAATTCGAAACGATTAGAGGTGAGTGGAAGCGGGGGGAGTAGGTTCCCGCATTTTGCACGAAATGAAAAAAGCACGTATTTACAAATAGAAATATTGGTTTTTTAGAGCATACATGTTTCATTTCAAAATTTCCATTACCTGGCTCGAATGTTTCGCTTTCAGACTTAGTTTTGGGTTAGATGGTTGAAAAGTTGTTACTACTGACCTGTTATGAGCCATAGTTCCTTCAGGCAATCCTCCCTGCTCTTTTGAACTTGAGTTAAGGCATCGCCATCGCCGCCGCCCTCTAGGGTCTTGAACATTAGGGCCCCAAGAAGGGCGTATCCTGTCATTAATAATAGCAAACCGCTCCTTCCGCAGAGGATGGCGACGCAATGCCGCGAACTCGACGAGCCTTCTTCCATCTGAAAAGTACCCCCAAAATGAAAATTTTGATTTACACAAATAAACTAATTTGTTGCATTCAATTTAAATCAATAGCATAGACAAAATGTGATGATTGGAGACCGGATTTTAGGTAAAATCCTAGGATCCTACTATTCACCTTTTACGACGTTCTTCATGTGTTATTGCCTAAATTTAAGTTTTGTTTGTTTTTTGCCTCTTTATACATAATTTGGACCTATTTTTGAAAATGTTCGTGCCTATTTATACTTTTCTATGGGTTTTCCTCAGTATATTTACGATTCTAAAGAATTATGAGCAGAAATATCTATACTCAATAAAATAGAGCAATAAAATAGAAATTTAAACCATTATATTAACAATAAGAAGTATCAGGCATATATTTCCAACAACAGACCCATCCAGTCCCCTTTAAGTGGAATGTGTTAATTTATATCAAATATACTTGTACGAACTCGAAATTTTCAGGTTTTAAATTCGAAATTTTAGAAATAACTTGACAGTTGGAATTACTGTCTAAATCAGTGGAACGAATATGTTAATTCTTTTCAAATTTACCTGTTCGAATTCGAAATTTTCGGTTTTTTAAATTCGAAACTTTAGAAGAAAGCTGACATTTACAATTACTATCTAAATATCAGGAAAAAATAAGCTATAATTTTTGAAAAAAAGGTTTGAAGCAAAATTTACGAAAAAAAAAGAAAAACTATAAAAATTGCAACACAAATTTAAATTAGGAATTTTAGAAAAAAATCTCCAATTTACAATTTAACAAAAACTAACAACATTCAACATTTTGTCTTGAATTAAAATTCAGAAAAGAAGCTTTGATATTTTCGGAAACCTTTGGTGTTTTCTCAAAATTGCCAGGGAATTCTGTTTAAATTAAATCTCAAGGACCATAGTCAAAATATTTTGAAGAAATCTGAATTTTGAGCCAATGCTAATGTAAACATTTGAAAAAGAAAACTAAAATTATTAAGCCAATTTTTTTTAGAATTTCGACTTCAATCTTGGCATTTTTAAATAAAAAAAGTCGTAAAAACTTTATTAATCAAGTACTGGAATTTAAAGTTGAAATCTCGCCATGAAAAGTAAAAATTTTCTAAATTAAACTTGAAATTTGATAACTAACAATAAGATAAAAATTTCAGTATTTTTTTTAAGGTTTTTACTTTTTTGTGTGGAACGGACTGCTCGTTAATTATTTTTAAAAATTAAAATACAAATATTTTTCCCTGAAACCAAGAAACATTAAAAAACACAACACAGGTTGCTATATGCCTTTCGATACCCAAGCTATTATCTTCAAAGAGATATTGAGTATGTTATGTTATATAATCTTTCTTGGTTTCAGGGGACAACACTTGTATTTCTAAGTTTTTACTTGAAAGTCGAAGTTTTCGTGAAAAAAGTCAAATTTTCCTAATCATAATCGAAATATAAAAAAAAAATCAAGTTTATAACAAAAAACCTCAACATTTGTTTACTAAAAATTTAAAATTTTACAAAAAAATTAAAAGTTTTGAGTTAAACTGATTCGTGAAGGTTGTAAAAAATCCGGAATTTTCCAGTTTAAAAATGTTCAAATTTTAAGTAAAACTCAAAATTTATAAAACAGTAGACACTTTAGACTTTTTTTAAAGTTCAATCGACATTTTAGAAAAACTTATAGAAGAAATTCTTAAATTCCTAATAGTTAGATGCGAAAGTGTGTTTGTCTGTTGTTTGTCCGCTTCAGTGTTGCCAGATCTCGCGCACTTTCTCGATTTTCAATTCTCACGCATATAGCGCAACACTTTTTCTATGTAAATAAATGCAAAGCTTGACAATGATGATACAACATCACCATCTAACGACGAGGATTGATGTATTTTAAAAATCAAAATTTTGAAAAAAATCCAATTTTTTAGAATAACGTAAATTTTCAAAGGGAATCGAAATTTCAAATTTTTTAAATAAAAATCTAGCTCACTACATAACAGTCGAAACTTCGAAAAAAAGTCCAAATTTTTGAAAAAAGTGGAAATTTTCACCAAAAAAAAAATGAAAAAAGTTTCAATTCTAAAAAAAGTCATAATATTTTAAGAGAAACGCCGAAATTTGATGACAAACGATTAAGATTTTCAGATAGATAAAAATTCTAAAAAAAGTTCAAAAAATTGAAAAATCGGAATTGTGAGAAATTTAAAATTTTTCAAGAAGGTAAAAATTATCTAAAAAAGTTGAATTTTTTAAATAAAAAACCAATTTGCTACCTAAAAGTCAAAACTTCGGTAAAAAGTCGAAATTTTTGAAGAAAAGTGAACATCTTCAAACAAGATTGAAATTTTGAAAAGAATTTAAATTCTAAAAACAGTCGTATCTGAAGAAAAAAGCTGAGAGAAGCTGAAAAGGTTTACTCTTTCAAAAAAGTTAAAATTCTTAAACAAAAAATCTAACTTTTGGAGAAAATCCAATTTTTGAAAAAATGGAAATTTTTACGAAAAAAATTAAATTTGGAATAAAGTTAAAATTTAAAAAAGTCATAATGTCTTAAAAAAACGCCTAAATTTAATGACAAAGGATTAGGATTTTCAGAATAGTAACAATTCTAAAAAAAGTTCAAAAAATAAAAAAATCAGAATTGTGAGAAAAATCCTATTTTTTAAAAAGGTAAAACTTTCCAAAAAAGGTAAATTTTTTAAATAAAAAACACATTTGCTACGTAAAAGTCGAGACGTTGGGAAAAAGCTGAAATTTGATGACAAAAGGTTGACCCTTTCAAAAAAGTGAAAATTCTGAAACAAGTTCGAAAAAATCTAAATTTTGGGGAAAATCCAATTTTTAAACAGTGGAAATTTTCAAAAAAAAGTCGAATTTTTTACTTAAAACACCGTTTACAACACAAAAGTCGAAATTTCAGAAAATAAGTAAAAATTCTATAAAAATAGTCGACATTTTTATAAAAAATTAAAATTTTGAAAAACTTTAAATTCTGGAAAAATAGTTTCCTTAGAAATACCGAAGTTTAATGACAAAGGGTTAACATTTTCAGAAAAAAATAAACATTCTAAAAAAAGTTCCAAAATTTTAAAAATCGGAATTGTTAGAAAAATCTAATTTTTCGAAAAAATAAGAATTTTCAAATAAACCAATTTTCTACGTAAAAGTCGAAACTTCGAGAAAAGGTAAACATTTTTGTACCAAAGTGACAATTTTTTTAAAAAAGTGAAATTTTGAAACAGATTTAAATTCTGAGAAGTCATAATATGTTAAGAAAAAAGTGAAATTTGATGACAAATGATTTTTGAGAAAAATCCAATTTTTGACAAAAGTGACAATTTTTAGAAAAAGTGGAATTTTTTAATTTTTCAAATAAAAATACTATTTACTACATAAAAGCCAAAATTTCGAAAAAAATAAAAATTCTTGAAAAATAGTCAAACCTTTCATAAAAATTTAAATTTTTAATTAGTTCAAATTCTGGAAAAAATCATATCCTACAAAAAAACGAAGTTTAATGACAAAAAGTTAACATTTTCAAAAAAAAAACATCCTAAAAAAAGTTCAAAAATATTAAAAAACGGAATTGTGAGAAAAATCCGAAGAAATGAAAATTTCCAAAAATAGGCAAATTTTTTAAAATTTGAAACAAAAAACCAATGTTCTACGTAAAAGTCTAAACCGCGAGAAAAGGTAGAAATTTTTGTACAAAAGTGAACATTTTCAAAAAAAAATTGAAATTTCGAAACAAATTTAAATTTTGAGAAGTCATAGCATCTTCAGAAAAAAGTGAAATTTGATGACAAAAGATTTTTGAGAAAAACCCAATTTTTGAAAATTGTGAAAATTTTCAAATAGTCGAATTTTTTAATTTTTCAAATAAAAATACTATTTAATACATAAAAGTCGAAATTTCTAAAAGATTAGAAGTTTTCGAAAAATGGTCAAAATTTCCAGAAAAAATTTAAATTTTGAAAAATAAATTCAATTCTGAAAAAATTATATCTTGAGAAAAGCCAAAATTTGATGAAAAAGGTTAAGGTTAAAAAAAATTAACCTTCTTAAAAAAGGTTTGAAAATTTCAAAAATTGAATTTGTGAGAATTCAATTTTTCAAAAAAGTAAAACTTTTTAAAAAAAGGCACATTTTTTAAGTTTTTAAGTAAAAAACTAATTTTCTACGTAAAAGTCGAAACTTCGAAAAAAAGTCGAAATTTTTGAAAAAAGGTGAAACTTCACAAAAAATTGAAATTTTGAAAAAAGTCATAATATCTTAAGAAAATAGTGAAATTTGGCGACAAACGGATTTTGAGAAAAATTCAATTTTTAAAAAAGTAAAAATTTTCAAAACAAACGAATTTTTCAATTTAAAAAAAAACCATTTACTATATAAAAGTCGTAATTTCAAAACAAATTAAAATTTTGAAAAGGTTTACATTCTGGAAAAATTGTATCCTAAAAAAACCGAAGTTTAATAACAAAAGGTTAACATTTTTAAAAAAAGTAAACATGGTAAAAAAGTTCCAAAATTTTAAAAATCGGATTTGCTAGAAAAATACGATTTTTCGAAAAAATGAAAATTTTCAAAAAAGGCAAATTCTTAAAATTTTTAAATAAAAATTCACTTTTCTACGTTAAAGTCGAAACTTCAAGAAAAAGTAGAAATTTTTGTACAAAGGTGAAAATTTTCATAAAAAAATTGAAATTTTGAAACAATTTAAATTCTGAGAAAAATCATATCTGAACAAAAAAGTGAAATTCGATGACAAAAGATTTTTGAGAAAAATCCAATTTTTGAAAAAAATCCAATTTTTGAAAAACTGACAATTTTCAAAAAAAGTAGAATCTTTCAATTTTTTAAATATAAATACTATTACTACATAAAAGTCGAAATTTGGAATAAAAAAGTGAAAATTCCTAAAAAATAGTCGAACTTTTCATAAAAAATTAAAATTTTAAAGTTTAATGATAAAAGGTCAACATTTTCAAAAAGAGTAAATATCCTAAAAAACCTTCAAAACTTTTAAAAAACGGAATTGTGAGAAAAATTCGATTTTTTGAAGAAATAAAAATTTTCAAAAAAGCCAAATTTTTCAAATTTTTTAATGAAAATCCACTTTTCTACGTAAAAGTCAAAACTTCAAGAAAAAGTAGAAATTTTTGTACAAAAACGAAAATTTTCAAAAAAAAATTAAACTTTTGAAACAAATTTAAATTCTGAGAAAAGTTATATCTTAAGAAAAAAGTGAAATTTGATGAAAAAAGATTTTTGAGAAAAATCCAATTTTTGAAAAAAGTAGAATTTTTTAATTCTTTAAATAAAAATACTATTTACTACATAAAAGTCAAAATTTGGAAAAAAAAGTAAAAATTCTTGAAAAATAGTCGAACTTTTCATAAAAAATTAAAATTTTGAAAAAGTTTAAATTCTGGAAAAAATCATACCTTTAAAAAACCGAAGTTTAAAGATAAAAGGTTAACCTTTTCAAAAAGAATAAATATCCAAAGAAACGTTCAAAACTTTTAAAAAACGGAATTGTGAGAGAAATTCGATTTTTCGATGAAATTAAAATTTTCAAAAAAGGCAAATTTTTCAGATTTTTAAATCAAAATCCACTTTTTTGCGTAAAAGTCGAAACTTCAAGAAAAAGTAGAAATTTTTGTACAAAAGTGAAAATTTTCAAAAAAAAATTGAACTTTTGAAACAAATTTAAATTCTGAGAAAAGTCATAATATCTTAAGAAAAAAGTGAAATTTGATGACAAAAGATTTTTGAGAAAAATCCAATTTTTAAAAAAAATGACAATTTTCCAAAAAAGTAGAATTTTTCAATTTTTCAAATAAAAATACTATTTACTATATAAAAATCGAAATTTCGAAAAAAAAAGTAAAAATTCTTAAAAAATAGTAGAACTTTTCATAAAAAATTAAAGTTGTGAAAAAGTTTAAAATCTGGAAACAAATTTATTCAAAAAAAAAATCTAAGTTTAATGACAAAAGGTTAACATTTTCAAAAAGAGTAAACATCCTAAAAAAAAATCAAAAATTTTAAAAAACGGAATTGTGCGAAAAATCCGAAGAAATGAAAATTTTCAAATATAGCCAAATTTTTTAAATTTTCAAACAAAAAACCAATTTTCTGCGTAAAAGTCGAAAAAAGGCGAAACACAAAAAATTGAAATTTTGAAAAAAGCCTTAATATTGTAATAAAATAGTGAAATTTGACGACAAACGTATTTTGAGAAAAATCCGATTTTTGAAAAAAGTTAAAATTTTCAAAAAAAAACAAATTTTTTAATTTTTTAAATAAAAATACCATTTACTTTCATATATAAAAGTCGAAATTTCGAAAAAAATTAAATATTTTTGAAAAATAGTCAAAATTTTCAGAAGAAATTAAAATTTTGAAAAGTTTTAATTCTGGAACAAATTATATCTTAGAAAAAAAACCGAAATTTGATGACAAAAGGTCAAGGAACAAAAAAATATACATTATAAAAATCGAAACTGTGAGAAAAATTCAATTTTTTAAAAACGTGAAAAAAGTCGAATTTTCAAAATTTATAATTAAATTTGCTACATAAAAGTCGAAACTTGAAAAAAGTCAAAATTTAAAAAAGAAGTGTCAAAACCTCGAGAAATAATCAAAAATTTGAACAAAAGTGCAAATTAAAAAACGCGGTTTTTAATAAAGCAATATTAACAGCATCAGAGTTGAAAAAAAAATTTACTTTAAGAAATCAAAATTTTGTATCAAAATTTTCAAAAAATTGAAAAATAAGTCTAATTTCTGAAAGAACTGAAATTTTTAAAATATAAAGTCGAAATGTAAAAAAGTGAAGATTTTCAATAAAAATCTAAGTCAGATTTAAAAAACTCGTTACCTCCAGAAAGTCGAAACGAAGAAAAGCTGAAATTTAAAAAACAACTCAAATTTAGAATGGAAATGTTTTATAAAAGTCGAATTTTAAAACAGTGAAGTTTGCAAAAAAGTTTAAATTTCGAGTCAAAATTTTAAAAAACGATGCAAAAATTTTCGATTTTCGTATTTTCTAAAAAGTCAAAATTTTTAAAGATGTGGTCAAAAATATGATAAAGTATCAAAATTTTTAAAAAAACTTCGAGATAAAGTCAAAATAATAAAAATTTAAACTATTCAAAAGCAAATTTTCAACAGAGAAATTATTTAACAAAAACAGAAATTATCATAAAAAGTTTCCAGAAAAGAAAATTAAAATATACCTAAAAATCATTATTTTAAAGCTAAAAAACTTCGAAATAAGTCAAAATTTTTCAACGTAAATCAAAATTTCGAAAAAGCTTGAAATTTTGGGAGCTGAATGAGAAAATGTTTCTGAAAAAAGTTGATCTTTTAAAATGTCGAAATTTTTAAAATACATAATTCTACATTCCTAGTAAAAATCAAATTCTTCAAAAAAAGTCGGAACTTCTAAAAAAATGACCAAAAATGCTCTTCATTCATGTTAACGAAGGCGCGGGTGGCAGATAGTTCGTCATAAGCATATTTTTGGTAAATTTGTCTGCTGCTTGTAAATTATGTAAAGTAAAATACAAACCGAAGCAACCTAAAAGACCATATAGCACATAGATGATTTAAAATAGAACTATGTGTAAAGACTATCGATAGTACTATCGATAATATCGATATTTTCGTAAGGAGTCTATCGATATCGTACAAACTATCGATGTTTAGTGAACACTAGTATTGAAGGAACGGACAGAAATACCTCTCTGAAGATGATAGCTTGGCTGTCGAAACGCGTTAGAGCAACCTTTGTTGTGTTTTTTAATCTTTCTTGGTTTCAGGGGACAAGATTTGTATTTCAAAATACCACTTGCCAAAAAACACTTTCGGTGGAAAGGAAATGAATGAAAAATAAAAAATTCATCTTTAAATTTATTTTTACCTGAAATGGCGATAAACTGATATGGCTTATCTATCCTACAAGCATGTTCAAGTTGTAAAGAAAACATTGAATATACACGTGCGTGTAGGAAGACGTTATTTTGCAAAAGACAGCCATGTTATGACTAAATAAGTAGAAGCCCAAGGTAAAGCCCTTTGTTTGCTTTCATTGGATGCTGACTTTGAAATCACTGCCGGGCTAATTTGTTCTAAATTCAATTTGGAAAGGGACGAATAATTCCCTTTCAACCGTTTAACCCTGAGACCTTCCGTTCTAAAGCAAAAATAATTTATGTATTACGAATTTGTAATACGTTAAATTTAAAGGGATTATTGGATTGAAAGCAATATTTGGTTTCTCTGAGAGGGAAAATTGATCTTTCAAGCACCGATACAGGGGAACGAATTCGAGACAAAGCTTCGAAATATTACTTCTTATTTCGCTTTCAAATATTTAAAAAGGTCACCGGAATTAATTTCAATGAATTTCTTGGGCACACGAGATAATCAATTCTAGTTGGGAAGGTATATTTCGAGAGAAACATTTTGATTCTGGTCATTTTTTAAAGTGAAAACTTCTTTCGAGGAATTTTGATAGGGGGCTAAACCTACGATTTCAGCATGGCAGTCACGAACTATCACGCTAATTTGTGTTACCAATATGCTTAATGTTAACAGTATATATAATATTATAGCATGTTGGTAATGCAATTTAGGATAATAGGTGACCTACAGTGTGTCCCAAGGTAGAAGTACTGGAGAGGGATTTCTTTTTTATTTGTGGATTTACGAGAAAAAGTACTTCTTTATAAAACCCCTCGGCTTGATCAGAAATCACTAGAAAATAACAATTATTTTCTTTATTTTTTATACGAGAAGTTCAATTATTTGAAAGTTCTAGAAAATGATGCTGCTATTATTTTTGGTAGTATCGAAAAATATATATTAAAAATATGTGTTAAAATTGCCAAAAAGCCATTTTTTAAAATTTCCAAATAATTGAACTTCTACAAAAAATAACAAAAATAATCTCATTTTTAGTGTTTTAATATCCAGGAGAAATCTTTATAAAGAATGACTTTTTGTCATAAACACACAAATAAAAAAGAAACCCCTCTTCAGTATTCTATCTTGACACACACTGAATAAATAAGCTTTTTCACTACATGAAAAATCGCCCAATGTGCCTAAGAAAATTTTTACTTTAAAAAGGCTTGATAGGTACCGGAATTCGAACCAACGACCTTTCGAACCTATCAGCGAACTGTGCAACTCTTACCAACTAATGCTATACTACTGTCTGCTCATAAGTTCAACTTTTGTTAAAGTTATCAATATGTTAAACTGACACTGCATTGTTTAAATTATGTTTTAATTTGATTATTATTTTAATTGATTGAATTGTAAAGTCACTGTCCAACACAACATTGAGTACTACATAAGTTTATACAACAAAAGTGAATCGGATCTTCAAATCGCACTTGCGAAATTTGAAAATTGAAATTGAAAAATTCGGCTTGTAGTAAAGTTTTGACCAGGGCTTCGAATCGGAACTGAACCGAAAATCGGAAACCGAAAATAACCGTTATTTTTATTGGAACGAAAACCGGAAGAGAACCGGAACAGAACCGGAAAAAATAACGGTTTATTTTGGTTCGTTGAATTTGCATGTTCATAAATTATGTTTACTTTACTCTAAAGTTTGGGATATTTTGAGAAATTTTCTTTTCAAAATTTTACATAAATTCATGCACTTTTCATCTGAAAATTACAAGCTTACTTTAAAGAACATTTTTTTTTGAAAGTTAGATGAGAAATTTACAATTTCCACACTTTTTAAGAAAATGTTGATTATATTCACAAAATTGCAATCCAAATTGAATTTTGAGTTGTATAACTTGAATATTTTTTTTTCAAAATTTTCGGTTCTTTTTTGAAATTTGGTCCTTTTTCTCGAAATATTTCTTTTCTTTTCCCAAAATTTCGAATTTAAGACAAAACTTTTATGTTCTATTGTAAATTTGGACTAAAGTAGTGAAGTCCTTTTAATTAAAGCAAAGACTCCTGGCAATTTTATTTCCAACTTTGAATTTTCCTAAAAATTCCAATTCCAACAAACACTTAAAATATGTTTTTTTTTCTTAAACTTTCATTTTCCCTTTTATAATCTTATACTCGCTATTTTTTTAAAGTTATTAATAAAAATTTTGAGTTTTCTTAAATTTTTTCCTTTAAATTTCACTTTAATTTCAATATGGCAATTTTTATTTTGAAATCTTAAATTCTAATGATTTTTTTAGGAATGCCGGCTTCCTAAAACTTTCAAAAACTGAAGGATTTTGCTTTCTTTCTTAAAATTTTTGATAAAACCTCGCTATTTCTAATTTTTCCTAGAAATTGAGAATTTCAGTTAAAATTTCAAAAGAAAAATTAAAACGTTTAAATGCCAATTTAAAGCCGGGATCTTGAAATTGAGGTCAACATTTTGAGAGTAAACTTGAAACCGTGACATGTTAGAAAATATCTAATTTAAACTTCAAATTTTTATCTTTACGCTATATTTGACTTTTTTCTTCGACTTTGAACTCGAAGCTGCTATTTTTTTAGATTGTTTTGAGCTTAAGCAGCTTTCAAATCAAAATTTAGTTAAGTATTGAATTCGTTTTGTAGAATTCGTTCAAAATTTAAAAATTCGTAATTAGGAAAATTAGATTCTTCATAAAAAACATTTCTGAAACGGGCAAACTTTAAAAAGATGTCAAAATTTTCAAAAAAGATAAAAATTTCGAATAAAAAACTTCAAATTTTGATTGAAGCCATATTAACTTTGAAAAAGTCCAAATTTTGATGATAAAAGGTAGACATTTTCAAAAATGGTTTAAACACTGAAAAAAATTCAGAGATTTCAAAAAGTCGCATTTTTGAAAAGAAAATTAAATTTTTCAAAAAAGCAAAACATTTTCAGAAAAAAGTCGGAATTCCATAAAAAAAGTTAAGACTTCGAGAAGTAGTAACAAGTTTGAGCTAAAGTGAAAATTTTCAAAAGAAAGGTGAAGGTTTTCAAAAAACAATGTTTCAACATAATCATGTTACAAAAAAACCAAAGTTTGAAAAAAATCAAAGTTTTGAGAAAAAAAGTTTGTCAAACTTTTTACACAAAGCCAAAATTTTGAAAAAAGAAAATTTTTCAAAATAATTAAATTTTTAATAGGTTACAGCTTCGAGAAAAAGTCAAAATTTTGATGATAAAAGGTCGAAATTTTTGAAAAAAATTTAAATTCCGAAAAAGCTTCGGAAAGATTAAAAGTGTCAAAATTTTGAGAAAAACTTAATATTTCAACAAACAAAAATTAAAGGAAAATTTAATGTTTTAAATAAAAGTTCAGTTTACTAGATGAAAGTCAAAGCCTCGAGAAATTAAAAAAAAAATTCCTTTTAAAAAAATCAAAACTTTGAGAAATTATCGAAAATTTGGACCAAGGTGAACATTTAAAAATCAAGGTAGAAGTTTTTAAAAATCAGTTTTTGAACATCATTAAATTTATTAAAAAAATTAAAATTTTGAAAAAAAATAACAATTTTAATAAGATATCGAAATTGTGTAAACATATTCAAAAAATTCAGAATTTGTCTAAAGAAAGGCCAAACTGCGATTAGTAAAATAAACTATTTGAAAAAAGTGGAAGTTAAAAAAAAGAACATTTGAATTTCAAAGTTTTCAAAAATGAAATGCTTTAAAGAAGTCAAAAAATGTTTAAGAATTTTCAATAAAAATTGAAGGCAAACTTTTCAAAAAGTAATTATTTGTGGAATGTTACAAATTTGAGCAAAAGTCAAAATTTTGAAATAAAGTCGAATAAAAAAAAACAAACACTCGACAGAGTCGATATTTACAAAAAGTTCAAACTTTCAAAAAATTGAAATTAAAAACAAAAATTATTGTTTTGAAAAAATCGAAGCCAGTTAGATCTGCAAAAAAATTGAAATTTCAAGTCTGAAATGAGGTCAAACTTTCGAATTTCGAGATCAATTCAAGATAAAAAAATTTGAAATTTTCAAAAAATAAAATCTTTAACAAGGACAAAAGTTATAAAAAATTAAAATATTTAAAAAAATTAATATATTTAAATAGGACAAAATTTTGATAAAGGAATAATCAAAAACTCAGAATTTTGAAAAAAGTCGATATTCTTAAAATCATATCAAAATTGACAGGAAAATAATGTAATTTTCGAAGTCGAACGAGAAAAGATGGACTTTGTAAAAAGGTGGGTTTTTATTGGCGAAATTTTTAAAATAAGTTAAAATTCTCAATAAAAATTGAATTCTTCAGAAAAGAAGTCGAAACTTTCAAAAAAATGACCAAAAATCCTTTCTCTTTTCCCACCTAGGCAAAAGCGCGGGTATCAGCTAGTTTTTTTTTAAATAAATTTCGGGGTTTTCTTGAAGATTAAATCCAAAATCAATCCAGAGTTCAGAGCTACAGCGTGAAATTTTTAAACTCGAAAAATCGAGAAATATTTTCTTCAAATTTTAAGCATTGCCAGAGTAGTTATATGCTGTAATATTTAAAAAAAAAGAGAAAGAACATTTCCCAAATTATTTTAGAAATTAAATTTTTAATTCAAATTAAAACTTTTAAAAAATTTTAAAAATGATTCACCCGGAACTGGACTGAAAACCGGAAAAACCCACAATTTTTGCAGAAATGAAAACCGGAACGAAACCAATATGATTTTTCCCGAAACGAAAACCCAAAAACCGGAACGAAAAAAATAGCGGTTCGATGCCGTGGTTTTGACTCCCAATATTTCGACTCTTTCTCGAAATTTTGATTTTAGTTGGAGCATTCGACTTTTTAATAAATCTGAAAATTTAAATTTCTGAATTTCAACTTTTTTCAATATTTCCACTACTTTTAATATTTCGGAGTATTTTCACAATGTTTAATATATTTTGAGAATATCGTATCTTTCAAACTTTTGACTGTTTTTAAAATTTTTGATTATTTTGTTCGTTTCGACTTTATTAAAATTGTTATATTTTTTGATAATTTCGACTACTAAGTTTCTTGAACTCTTTCAACATTTCTACTTCTTTAAAATGTTTACATTTTCTTGACATTTTGACTTATTAGAAAAAAAAATTTGAAACGTTCTTTTTTAAGGGCCCTTTACTCTGAATATTTTGGTATTTTTTGAATCTTTAGAATTTTTTAGCTTTTTGGCTTTTTTAAAAATCTCGAGCTTTTTTGAAAATGTCAACTTTACTTAATTTCGATTCTTTTAAAATTTTCATTTTTTTCTAAAATCTGACTTCTTAAAACTTTGACCTATTTAATAAATTTACTTTTTTGAAAGTTTCTCCTAAAGTTTTATTTTTTTTAATATTTCTATTTATTTGATAAGTGGGCATTTTTGAAATCTCGGCTCTTTTAGTCACGTGTAAAATGTCGACCTTGCTTAAAATTTTACCCTTCTCTGAAAGTTTCGACTCCCTTTTAACATTTTTTCGACGTTTCGACATTTTAAAATTTCGAATTTGAGTTTTGAAAATTTCGAATATTACAAAATGTCTTTTGTCGAAAATTTGACTTCTTTTTGACTTTTTTCAGTTTAACTTTTTTGAACATTTTTGAAGTGTTTTCAACATTTCAACGCTTTCTCGATGATTTAACTTTTTTCAAAACTCATTTTTTTGCAAATTGCCAGATTTTTGGCAAAATGTGCTGTTTGCAATTTCGATATTTTTTTTAATATCGACTTTTTTCTTAATTTGATTTTTTTAAAACAATCTTTTGATAATTCCATATTATTTGAAAATATCGATTTTTTAGAAGTTTCGGAATTTTTCTAGAAATTTTGACTGTATAAGGAAATATTTTTTTTCAGGAATTATTTTGAAATTTAGAATCTTTTTGGAATCGGACTTTTTCTAATTTTTTTAATTCCAATTTCCATCAAATAATTCGGCTTTATTGAAAACGTTGATTTTTTAAAATTGCGATCCTATCTTTTTTAGAATTTCGCCTTTCTTAGAAAATATCGCCGTTTAAGAATAGGACTTTTTTGTCAATTTAGCTCCTCTTTGCAAAAATTTCGCTTTTAAAAGAATTGTAACTTCGTTAAAACTTTCAACTTTTTAATACTTATGGTCGTTAACAATCGTCATCTAACATTTCTCAAAAGTTCGTGTTCTTTCCAAATATCTTGATTTTTTTTGTAAATTTCGACATTTTCAAAAATTTGGTTCATTTCTAAAAAATTCGAACACATCTTTTTTAAATTTTTATCATTCTTTCAAGTTTACAAATTTAAGACTTTTTTTTAATTTTGTCTTCTTGAACTTTCAATTTCGTCGATTTTTTTTTCAAAGATTCAACCTCATTCAGAATTTTAGTTTTTACTAAGAATTTTGACTATTTTCAGAAATTTCAAACATTTTTGAAAATTTTGTTCGATTTTACCAAATTTCTTCTTTTTTTTAAATACGCAATTTTTTAAGAAAGTTAAAAAAAATCACTTTTTTGTAAATTCGACTTTTGACATTTCCAACTCTTACTTTGTGGAATTTTTAATATCTGTTGCTTTTTATTGGTTATTAAAGTTCAATAGTTATGAATTCGACTTTAAAAAAAAATCTGCTTTAACAAATTTCGACTTTTTTAAAAATAGTGTGCTTCCAAATGTACACTTTTTTCCGAAAATTTTAAGATTAGATTTAAATTTTTTGGATGTTTTGACATTTTAAAATTTTCGAATATTTACAAAATGTCGGCATTTCACGAATTTTCGATTTCTTGCAGATTGAACTCTTATTCAATTGAATATTTCTCGAAACTTTGAGTTTTTATGTAAGTTTGAACTTTTTTAAGAATTGACTTTTTTGAGTTCTAAAATTTTTCTGGACATAGGTATTCTCTATTTTTTTTATTGTTGGCTTTTATTAGATAGGTAACTTATTTTAAGTTTGCCAAAATTTTGTTTTTTTTTTTAAATGGAGCATTCTTAGGGAATTTTGCTTTTCTTTAAAATTACTGTCATTAAACCCTCATTAAAAAAATTTTTTTTTTGTATATATTACCTTTTTTTTAATAATTCCCTTCTAAAAATTCTTACTTCTTTAAATTTTTTTAATGATTTCTGGTCTTTTAACATTTGGTCTTTTTCAATGAGTTGTATTTTTTTGTAAATTTTAACTTTTTTAGAAATCTCACTTTTTTGAAAATTCCACATTTGTTGAAATTTCGACTTTTATGAAAATTCTTATTCATATATTTTTGTTTAATTGGGATGGACTTCGTTTTTAAATTTAGATCATTTTTGAAACTACCCACTGTTTCGGAAAATTTTGACCTTTTTTTTAATTTTGACTTTTCGAAGTTTTAATTTTTTATATTTTTTTCAAAGATTTGCTCTCTTTGAAATTCTGGGTTTTATTAAAAATTTTGCCTATTTTTGAAGTTCCGATCGCTTTTGAAATCCTCGATTCGATTTATCCAAATATCGATTTTTTTCAAAGTAAACCATATTGTCAAAAAAAGTTAAAGAGATTCACACTTTTATAAAGTTTATTTGTGTTTTTTTTTGAAAAATTGGTGCTCTTAAAAATTTTGTCTTTATTAAAAATTTTAACTTTTGTAATGGTAGTAGTAATAGTAGTAGTAATAGGACTTTTTTCTCGAAATTTTGACCTTAATATCGAAATTTTAACATTTTTCTCAAACCTTCAACTTTAAATCAAAATTTCGACTTTTTTTTCGTAATATTAACTTAGGTTTTCCCAAATTTCGATTTTTTTTCTCGAAATTTCTACCTTAATCTCAAAATTTCTACTTTTTTCTCAAATTTCGACATTTTTCTCGAAATTTCCACATTTTTTTTTAAATATTGACTTCACAAATTTCGATTTTTTTCTCGAAATATTTCAAAATTTTGATTTTTTTCTCGAAATTTTTTTGTTTTCAAATTTTGACTTTTTTATCGAACTTTCGTATTTTCTGTTTTAATTTTTGACTGTTTTCTTAAATATCGACTTTTTTTGAAAATTTTCACCTTAATATCGAAATTTTAACATTTTTCTTGTAAATTTCAATTTTAATTCAAAATTTCAACTTTTTTCTCGAAATTGCGACTCTTTTATTCGAATTTTAACTTTTTTTCTCAAATTTTGACTTTTTTATCGAAATTTTGACGTTTTTCTCAAATTTCAATTTTTTCCCGAATTTTCGTTTTTAGCCAATTTTCGACTTCTTTCTCAAATATCGTCTTGTTTTTGGAAATTTTGATCTTAATATCAAAATTTCAACATTTTTCCTAAAATGTCGACTTTAAACCCAAAATGTTGACTTTATTTCTCGAAATGTCGACTCTTTTTCTCGAATTACGACTTTTTTTTTCCAAATTACGACTTTTTTCTCGAAATTTCGACTTGACGTTTTTCCTAAATTTCGACTTTTTTTCTCGAAATTATGACCTTTATCCCGAAATTTCAAGAAAAAAAAGACGAAATGTTGCTAATCAAAAATTATTGAACGCACCTTACTACCAACTGTCCAGATTGTTGGAGAAGGGGAGTGGTGGGACGCAACTGTCATCTGCCTAATTTAACCATAGGGTATAGAAATTTCGACTTATTCTTGAAATTTCGAGAAGAAATTCGATATCAGAGTCAAAATTCCAAAATTAAAGTCGAAATTTCGACTTTAATCTCGGAATTTCAAGAAAAAAATAGAAATTTTGAGAAAAAAATGAAATTTTTGAGAAAAAAAGTCGAAATTTTGAGTGTAAAGTCAAAATTTTGAGTTTAAATCCGAAATTTCGAGTATTAAATCTGAAATTTTGGGATTAAAATCGAAATTTCGAGAAAAAAGTCGAAATCTCTAAAAATATTTTTTAAGTCAATGTCCTTTTTACGCTTTTGTAAAATGTCGAAATTTCTAAATATAATTTTTTTTAATCAATGTCCTTTCCAGATCTTTGTACAATGTCGACTTTGAACTCCAAGTTTCGACTTTTTTCTCGAAAATTCTACTTTAACCTTGAAATGTCAAGAAAAAAGTCGAAATGTTGGGTAATAAAGAATTGAAATTACTGAACGCACCCTACTGCTAACGGTCAGTATTAAATTGTAACGGGGTTGGTGCATAGAATATATTCTTATATTCTAAGGGTTGGTGGGGCGCCACTGGTATCTGCCAAAACTAACCATAAAATAAGAAATTTCTTATCTCGAAATTTCATGAAAAGAAGTTGAAATTTTGAGATTTGAGCCGAAATTTCGACTTTATGAAATTTTCTCCGAAAAAGTCGAGATTTGGAGAAAAAAGTAGAAATTTCCACTTTAAACTTCATATTTCTAAATATTTTTTTATAAATTAATACCCTTTCTACATCTTCCTAGAAAAATTAAAAATACATAAAAAAACAAGGCAAAAAATAAATACATGTATCGGATCTTTTAATTAGGAATAAATAATTGAAATATAAATATTACTGTTTAAAATCCAAGAAAAAATTTGCAAAATTAAACTACAATGCTTTTACCTATCACGAGATAGCACGGGGCAATTTTTTTACTTGGTTGTAGATTGTGGAACTGTGCGTAAAATAATATTAATGAATTACTTAACAAACTTATTGTTATTAAATAGTAAAACGTAAATTACCGTATTTTTTGGTAAAGTTTTGGTATTTGGACCATACACTCGTACTTTTGTCAGAATTACCGTACATATACGGTAATTACGTATGGCAATACTGTAAAGGAAGCAAATGCCAGGGGCTCAGTAAGCTGTTGCCAATTTCTGAATCCCAATAATGTTGAAGCTTTTTTTTCTTGGATTTTAATGTTAAAAATCAGGCTGTTTTAGCGTTTTTTTTCTTCAAATTGCATGTTTTAATTTCAAACTTAAAAATTTGAAAAATGATCCTTTTTAAAATGCTAGCTTTAAATTGGCAGTTTTAAATGTCAAGTTCTTCAAACTTTGTAGCCAAAGGCAAATTTTTTAAAAATTCAAATTCATAAAAATTCCAATGTTCGAGAAAATGTAAAGTTTTGGGAAAAAAGTCTAAATTTTTAAAAAAAGTCAAAATTTTGAAAGAATTTGAAGTTCTTCAGAAATCAAATATTCAAGGAAAAGTCGAAATAGTTGATGATAAAAGGTCGAAATTTTCAGAAGACAGTGTAAATTCTAAAAAAAAACTAAGAAAAATCGAAATTTTTGTTGGAATTTGTAAAAAAGGAGTCGAAGTTCGAAATTTCTAAAATAAAGTAAACATCGGATATGTAGAACTTTAAGAAATAGACAGAATTTTAAACAGAGGTCGCAAAATTTAGAAAAAGACCGCAACTTTTGGAATAGAAGTGAAGAACACTTCTACAGTAATAGAATCACCAAAAAAAAAACGATAATTTTGAAAGAGTCGAAATTTTAAGCAAAGTTCGAAATTTTGTGTCAAAATTTAGTATAAATTAACAAAAAGTTTTAGTTTTGGAAAAGTAGGCATTTTGAAAAAAGGGCAAAATTGCGAAAGATTTGAAATGTTCAAAATAAGTCAAATTTTGAAAAATGTGAACGTTCCAAAGATGGAAAATTTGAAATTCGAAATTTTTAAGATATGTCGAAAATTTTGAATAAAAATCAAAGAAGGATTTTTCAAAAATGTAATTTTCAGAAAAGACATAAATCTTGAGAAAACTCGAATTCCTCCAAAATATTTAAATTTTCAAAAATATGTAATTTTTTTAAAAAAGTCAACTTTGGGAAAATTTTAAAAAAGCTATAAATTTTGATAGGAAAAGAAATTAAACAAAAAGTGAAATTTTATAAAATTAGTCAAACATTTTAAAAAGTCTGAAATTTTTCACAACATTCAAGATAAAGTCAATATATTAAAAAATTTATCAAAATTTTAAAACAAGGTCAAATTTTTAAAAAAGTTAAATTTTCGAAAAAAGCGAAAAAAGGTCGAAATTTTCATATTTAAGTTAAAGTTTCGAGAAAAAGTCAAAATTTTGGCAGTAGGAGGTTTTCAAACATAAGTGAAAATTCCGAGAAAAGTCGAAATTACGATAAAAGTGGATATTTTAAAATATCGAAAATTTCAGAAAAAGGTCAAAATTTTCAAAATGAGTAAATAAATTAAAAAAAGTGCGGTGCTGCAATAAAAATCGACTTCTTCAAAAACAAATTTTCAAAAGGTGAATATTTTGAAATATAAGTCGGAATTTATAATAAAAGTCAGTGTTTTCAAAAAAGTATACATTTTCAAGGAAAGTCAAAATATTCAAAAGTGATAGACATTTTGAAAAAAATTAAAGAAAAGACGAAATTTAAAAAAAAAGAATAAAAATATCCCAAAATGTCGAAATTTTGCACTCAGTCTTTTCAAAAAAGTCGAAATTACAAAATCTAAATTTTGAAAAACAAGTCGAAAATTTCAAAAAAAAATTGATTTTTTCTGTTGTTTTGTATTCGTTAAAGCGAACTTTTTGAATTCTTTTTTCTAGATTATTATTAAGCCTCTTTCCTGTAATATAAATCATAACATTTATGGCACTAAAGTTCACAATTACATTGTGAATGTGTTATCGTTTATATTGTAAAATATAAAAGAAATTAAAAATGTTAATGCTTTGTAATTAATTCCTTTTTCTAAGTAATGGGTACTGGAATTACTTTTTAACCAATAGTAATGTAATTCGAAGTAATTTCATTCCTTTTTCTGAAAAAGTAACGGGTAATGTAATGATTACCTTTAAAAAGAAATTTGCCCAGCTCTGTTAATATGTTAGAAGTTGGGCAGTAAGTAAGGACTATTCAACAATACCAACAGTTCAATAGCTACGGCTTGAAAATTAATCATTTAGTTACGACAGGTCTACGTCGACTAATAGAACTACCACTAACAATGTGGAGATAGTGTGGCAATCAAGAGAAAGGATTACTCTGGGAAATTGGTTGACATAGCTGCATCTAATAACATTCAAAATAAAATAAACATCAAGATAGAAAGTCAATTATGTTACATGTTACTGGTTCGACAATTCAAAAAAATGTGGATTTTTCACACTTTTATTTTCCCTTTTTAAAAAACAGTTTAATCAAAGAACTGAACAATTTATCTGTATTATTGACTCAGGGTCCTGTTGCTGGCTTATTTTGGAATTCCAAACCTGCTAGATTATTCGATATCTCGAAGTCTCGAACGCACAATTACGTATCTTCTTAATAGCCTTCGGTCGGTTAAAACACTCGTAGGTTCGAGACGTCTGTCAAATGTTTAAAAGTATTTAGTTACCTCTAAATATGCGACAGACGTCTCGAACCTATGAGTGATTACTCTGGCTGCATATTTCCCTAATAACTTCTGGATCTAGTAAATATCTATAAACATCTACTAACTATCGACCCTTATTTAATTTCACAGTCCGTTACATTATATTGACTTGATCTTATTGTTGGATAAACTATATATCCAAAAAGTAATGAAGGGTTGAAGTTACCTCACATACAAAAATCATCGGAAATAAAAATTTACTTTAGGGCCCCACTTTGTTATCAAAGATAAATGTTCTTAAGCACTTTGTGCTAAAAAACGAATCTCAAAAATTTGATAACAACAACAATGTTTAAAACCTTCAACAACCTAGGCAGAATGTGGTTGATTGAAAATGTGCCCGTTAAAAAAAAACATTATTCCATAGTGGTTACAACCCACCTTAAAGGTTTTGCGCCCCTTACGTCAATAAAAATCACTTAATCGGCGACCAAGGCAGCGTAAAAAATCCCGGCTAAAAGCCCACTAAACAGGATGCTCAAAATAGCGGCCATAATTCAAATTTGATTACGCCTCCGCGTACGGACGTCCCGCATCTCGTCGGTAGCGAAAGCTCGCCGAAACCGAGCGCCGGAAAATCGGGAAAATCTACTGCCGTTCCGACGACCGTGCGGTGAATAACTGAACGTTCCACCCGCTGAGGGAAATCATCAAGTTGTTTGGTGGAATTCACGCGCGCACCTCTTCACTATTCGGATGAGTTTCCCGAATCAAATAAGTCGCGTTGGATTTGTTAGAAATATACCACCTGGGGCCTTTTATTTTAGGAACCCCTAAACTTGATTTGAGCGGAGGAAATTCGCCGAAGATCATCGTGCGCCTTCCGCTAGACGAAATAGAATAGAGCTGGAGTACAATTTTATGCTCAGTTTAGTTTACGGTCGAGAGGCGAAGCAAGTCTAAATAAAAACTAGGAGCTAGGGAAACTTTAGAAGGCTCATGTAATCACTTTTTAGAGAAAATACAAAGCTGTTTTTCCTAAAGATAGAAACTACTTTATTCGGAACAGTTACGCAGGAAATTGAATGATTTACGTGTTGTAATTTTGGTCCGACGAACACAGAAATGTTAAGGTGTTGTCAGTAGTCGACGACATTAGTTTTGTCAGGCGCCCTTGCTTTATTGTTGAACAAAAAGTCCTGTCTCAAATGCATTGAGCACATATCCTTTCTAATAATATATAAATACGAAAGTGTGTTTGTCTGTCTGTTTACCTGCTTCAGTGTTGCCAAATCTCGCGTACCTTCTCGAATTTTTACTCTCGTATATGGCATGACTCATTTTCTACGTAAATAACGACAGCGTCATCTAACGATGAAAGTTCAAACTTAATGTAACTTGCATTTAGGTTTCTTTTAGAAGAAGTAAAATGGTCTGACAGTTTTACAAAGTCATAACTCGATAGGACGCGACTCTCTTTCTTCTCGAGTTCCGCACGGTAATAGTTGTCAGATCTCTCGTATTTTCCGGGTTCTTCCATATTTTAGTAAAACCCCATTTGGAAAGAAATCTCCCGTATTTTAAAGAGTGCAATGGTAACACAAATTTTTATATGAAAATTATAAGGACCTTTTTTTGGGTCACCAATTTTTCTTGAAAGACAAAATTCTACTTTTGACTTATCTCAGGTAAAATATTACTAAACCCACTTTTCCTATGCTAACCTCTCGCAGCAGCGTGTGCCTTATCCTTTGCTGGTTTAGACAGTTTCCGCTTATGGAAAAAATAGGGAACGACAAATAGCGGTATTTAATATATCCTTAATATGACGCACCCCTTTAAACATCATTTGCAGAGTTAATAAGCTAATCATTTTGGTACGTTAAATATTTTTTTCACATTAATAATTTCTTTACAAGAAAAAACAATTACATTTTTTTGTAGCTACTCTGAAGTTTCTCCTCAAAATTATAGTAAATATTTTCTTCATAAAATCGAAAATTGAACTAGGTTTTTATTTACAGTTTTCTAAAAATTTCCAGTTTCAAAAAGCAGACAGAAATGTCGCTCTTAAATTTAGAGATAAAATTTTAAGGTTCGAGAAGAAAGAGTCAAAATTCTAATAAAAACACTGAGATGATTTTTACAAATGTTTCGCATTTTTTTTTCAGAAATTTAGATGCTTTCCCAGTTTAAAATTTGACGTGAGGCTTTTTAATGTTTTTTTTTCGACTTTAAAAACGAAAAGCTGAGAATAATGCCGACATTTAATAACAAAATTTTGGTAGAACGGACTGTTCCTTGGTTAACTTCAAAAATCAAAATACAAATCTTATACCCTGAAACCAAGAAGAATTGAAAAACACAACAGAGGTTGCTCTAACGCGTTTCGATAGCCAAGCTATCATCTTCAAAGACATACTGATACTGATCTCTCTTTCACAATAATCTCGACAGTTGGTAGTAGGGTGCGTTTAATAACTGCTCTTTTTAATTACCCAAATTTCGTCTTTTTTTCTTGAAATTTCGAGATTAAGTTAGAAATTTCGAGAAAAATTCGAAATGTCGAGTTTAACATTGGAATTCCGTGATTAGGATCAAAATTTAAGAAAAAAAACTTGAAATTTGAGAAAAAAAAGTCGAAATTTGAGAAAAGAGTCAAAATTTTGAGAGTAAGGTTAAAATTTGAAAAAAAAAGTCGAAATTTAGAAAGAACGTTAGTTGAGATTTCAGGGAAAAAGTCGAAAACAAATTAAAAATTTCTGTTAAAATTGGGCAAAAGTGAAAAAAAAATAGAAACTTTGAAATTGCAAATTTTCAAAATATAATTGAAGTACAAAACTTGTCTCCTGAAACCAAGAAAGATTAAAAAACACAGCAAGAGAGATCTCTTTAAAGATGATAGCTTGGCTGTCGAAACGCGTTAGAGCAACCTTTGTTGTGTTTTTTAATCTTTCTTGATTTCAGGTGACAAGTTTTGTATTTTAATTTTTGAAGACAACCAAAAACCAGTCCGTTCCACCAATAAAAAAAATCAAAATATAATGTCGAAATATTAAAAGAAAAGTACAAAATGTTCAAGAAAGTTGAAATTTTGAAAAAAAAAATGAAAAATCACATTTTCAGAAAGTCAAAATTTTGAGAAAAAAGTCGAATTGTTTCAAAATCAAATATTTCAATTTAGTTAATATTTTTAAAGATCTAAAGTTTTAATAAATTCAAATTTTCAAAAAGAGATGAAATGTCTTGCAAAAATCGAATTTAAAAATTCTCAGGTTTGTAAAAAAATTAAAAATTCTCGTCAAAATTTAAAAAAGACAAGCATCCCCAACAGGAAGACGGAAATTTTGACAAAAAAAATCGAAATTTTTAAAAACTTTGAAAATGGAATTTTCAAAAAAAATGAAATTATCTAAAACAAAAAATTTTAATAAAAACAAAATTATCCGAAACATAGAAAGCTTAAAAAAAATTTAAAGTCTACAACAAAGCCAAAATTTTAAATAAATTGGAATTTTTAACAAGTCAAAATTTCGAAAAAGCGACATTTTCAAAATTAACTGAACATTTTAAGGGTAAGTTGGAAAGTCGAACGAGGAAAACAAAATTTCTTAAAACGTCGAAATTTTCAAAATAAGTCGAACAGGTCACGCAGGTCAAGCCGCGGGTATCAGCTAGTATATAATAACTGTGAGTATGTTATTGCAAAATGTTGTGACAAACGATACGAGTGCAATTTATATTAGGGAAATTTCTGGCTTTCCTCCTTAGTAACTTTTATAATTAGATCGTGATCTAAATCAGCCAGGGGAGCTTACATGAACGCCAGAGTATCAGAGGCAGTAATAAACGTATCACCCCCCGGCAAAGCTAGAAATTTATTTAAGCAAATAACATTCATTATAACTAATTGTCGATTTGAAAGTCAAAGTGGATTAAACTTTAAAAAAAATCTGTCAGAATTGTTTGCTTTTATAGGATGTCAATTACCAGCGACACCATCACACTAATGAAGCCAAGGAAGGTCAAAACCGCTCCATGATTGTTAATTGTACCTATTTTCAACTATAACACGTTTGATTGTTTCATTATAGACCAATTATTTGATTCTATGTCAAGTCCAGGACTTTTATACAGGGTGCAGCAGTGAAAAGCCCTTTTACTAAAGATGGCTACGGACAAGAGGTGAAAATGGGGAGGGGGAGGGGCAATGGCTGTCACGTTCTACGCGGAGGAAAGTTTAGTTACCTATGCAGCATTAGACTGGAGAACAACGAGGTTTCGCTGTCGAAAGGGTTTAACCTCAATATGATGGAAAACCTTTTTCATTTCACGAATTCGACAACTTCAGGCTAACAACAGTCTCTTCAAACGCACGGGAGAAATATCAATGACTTTCTTACGAACTTTAATTGAAGAAGAAGTTCAGGCCATCAAACCAACGGTACTGCAGCCAAGTTGGTGAAAATATTCGTAACAGACTCAGAACATTTTTGGAAAACAACGGTCGTTTTTACCAGAAGAATGTTTAAAAATTGAATATTGATTGCCTTAAAAACAAATTATCATTCCATATTATATTGGAAGGCTTTTGCAATAAATTAATTTTTTTAATTTTTCATTCTTTCTAAGCTATCCTTAGAAAAAATATTAAAATCAATGTCAAATTTGATGTTTTTGTCAGTGCCATTCAATAATGGGAACAAAAATCGCGTTAAGGCTTGTACAAAAATACTTTTTCTCTTTATTCAACCACTCATCAGATATTATCTTCTAAAAATTCAAAGGTGATTAACACAGAAGACATTTTAAGACTTTAATACAAACTACAAGCTATATCATTTTTACAACACCCGCTGACCGTCCCAAGTCCTGAAAATATTCCGCGAATCCTCTCGCTAGTATCGCATGATGAGGAACCAGTTGAGTGTCGCACATAACCCCCAGCTTAATATGATCCGCGTACTCATTAAAACACAGGGAGATACCTGAAAGCAAGAAAAACACTCGGCTCGTTATCTCATCTAATTACATCACAAAACCCACTTGTGTTGGCCTGAGGCGGCCTCCAGTAGATAGCGGAGCTGACTTCCTTTCCCCATAAAGTTTTCTGGGTGACATTCGGATATCTGCTAGTCACTTCGGAGACGGATACGGCGAACTTTCTCGATAAATACCTCAAGTAGATCCCCAAGAGCGTGGCCGGCACGAATTTCCCTAGAAAACCGTATTTCGTCTGCATCAGCGTGCACAAGTGGAGTATCTGCTGTCGCTCTAAACTATAAGCGAAATTCTCTTTAACTTTGAGCAGGTTATCTAATAGAGTCGAATCTTTTTCGGGGTCGATGATGGGGAGATTCATGCAGAGGATGCCGCTCATGGCGGACACGGCTCTGACTTTTGGGCCGGTGGCGAAGATGTAGTTGGAGTTGACGTTGCGAAGAGTTATGGCTAGATCATCCGGTATTACATGATTTGTTTGGGTCAGGTAGTTGGACAGAAGATGGGAAATGGATGATAGCATGACCTCGGTTTCGCTGACGTTGGTAACTCTAGAGATCGCTTTGATGAACTCGATTTTAACCGGTTCGGACCAAGCTACCGATTTTCGGCCGCAGAGCGTGACGCTTTGGAGAGACTCTTTCTGAAGAAGGATATCCTGAACGACAGTTTCTAGGAGTGTAGAAGAGAAGTTTAAGATCAACTAGAATTTCCCGGAATGCGTTATATAATAAAGGACTATAATTGTACGAAATACCGACGAGGGTATTCGGGTCGGCGCAATATTGTAACGTCAAGCAGGAGTAAACTGCTTTCAGCTCTCGAAGCATCCGGAGAGGTATTCCGATGGTACAAGCGAAGGTAATATTGTACCAAGTTTTGATCCAGAAGCTCATAACGCTTATTGGATTTAAGGTGACTATGATAGACTTCAAAAACACTGGGAGAACAACCTGACGCTTGAAGCATTCCCTCGAAATAGTTTGTGAAATGTATTTGAATTGGGAGAATGCATCACTGTTGATGACTTTTAATCCTCTTCGACACTCTTTCACAACCGAGACTAGTGTTATCAAGACAATGGCGAAAAACTGCGGAAGACTTGGCGTAGTCTTCAATAATTCCATACGCTCCAACGGATCGTGATTTGATAGGAATTCGTTCCAAGTGTTGGCGAGTTCTTCAGTTAGACGTTCTTTTAGTTTTGGAATCGCTTCTGGTTTCTTGAAAACGTCAGCTACTGGACTCTTTGAGGCAAAGTATCTGAAATAATATACACGTTGCTCCAAAAATGTCTTTAAGTCTCTGAAATAATTAGTTGGTGTGATAAATTTTATTTTTTAAAATACAATCTAAAGTTTTTATATTTCTATCCAAAATATCACAGCTTTCTTTTATTAGTTTTTTAAAATAGCTGAAATAGCAATTTTAAAGATTGATAAACAAGTATTGTCCCCTGAAACCAAGAAAGATTAAAAATAATAAACAAAACAACACTCGACAGCACATGGTATTTTATCAGTTCCTAACCAACTTGTTGATTTCGTGGTCATATATAATTCAAAAACTCAACTGAATGCAGTATCAGGTAGTCATCCTTGGCGAAAGTTTATCCTTGTCTAAACAATATAGAGTTTGGAACAACACAATAGCGTTATTTAACTGTAATAAAATTTGTGCATGTTTTGCAAATTTCGATTTTTTTGAAAATTTTGAGTTCTATAAAAATTTTGTCTTTTTGTTAAAAATTCGATTTTTGCGAAACTTCCTTTTTTTCAAATCTGTTGATATTTAAAATAGTGAGTTTTAAAATTTTCAATCTTTCTTGCCTATTTCACATTTTTCAAGACTTCTTTTTGACATTTTTTTGAACATTTCGAATTTTTTCAAAATATTGGACATTTCTTAAAATTTCGACTTTTTAGAAAATTTTGACTTCTTTTTAAAATTCCATTTTTTGAAAATACTAACTCCAGAATCTTTCCCCTTTTTGAAAATTTCGAGACCATTTTAAAATTCAAATTTTTGAAAAATTTCTAATTTTTAAAAAATTTATAATTTTTGAAAAATTTTACTTTATTTGAACGTTCTTCATATTTCCAAAAATTTGCAATTTCCTTTAACATTTTAGCTTCTCTTATAAATCTGAATTTTCAAAAATTTCGACTTCTTTTATTTTCAATTTTTTGTTAAATTTCGACGTTTATTAAAAATTTCGAGTATTTCAAAATTTAAACGTTTTGAAAACTTTATTTAGGTTCGACATTTGAAATTTGGACTTTTTTTTTTAATTTAAACGTTTTGAAAGTTTGACTCTCAAAATTTTTACTTTTTTAGAAACTTCAAGGTTCATTTAACTTTTTGTTTTAATGAAACTTTTGATTTCAAAATTTTGGGACATTTTCATAATGTCGACTTTTTGAAATTTATAATTTTGAATTTTCGACAGTTCTTCTTTTGGAAATTTCGACTTTTTTAAATGTCGACTTTGTTTAAGATATTCATGTGATAACATGGGTTATGACAACGATTTGATAATTTGACTCTTTGAAAGGCTTTCAAAACTTTTTAGAAATGTTTACCTATTCTCAAATATTTAAACTTTTTAGAAATTTCCATTTTTTAAATATTAGTGCTCCTTTAATTTTCAATTTTATGTTGATATATTTTTTTTAATTTACACTTAATATTAAAATGTTGACCCTTTGAAATTTTGAGTTTTCAAAAATTCTATTTTTTTAAATTTTCGAATTTTTTGAGAATTTTGAAGGTTTTTCAAAATTTAGATTTTTTAATGTAAAGTAATGTTTTTGAAAATTTTTATTTTTAGAATTAAGAAAATTTTGACTCCAGCTGTTCAACTTTCCTATAACATTTTTTGAAAATTTTCCATTTTTTTTAATTTCGCATTTTTTTTAAGTATTGAATTCAAAATCTCGCATTTTTTAAAATTTTTTTTTTTGGTTAATAAGTTTCTTTTTAAATTTTTAATTTCCGTAAATATCTTGATTTTATGGACTTTTTAAAAAAAATTTTACGAATTCGAAAATCTTAATGCTGTAAATCAAAACTGTCAAAAAGTAAAATATTTCCAAAAAAAGTCGAAATTTTGAATGTTGGGAATAATTTTTAAAATTTAGACTTTTGGAAATTTTATTTTATTTTAATATTTCGACTTTTCATAAAATGTTGAATTTTTTAAAAATTTTCATTTAATATTAAAATTTTGACCCTTTTAAATATTGAGTTTTCAAAAATTCTGCTTTTTAAAAATTTCGAATTTTTTGAGAATTTTGAAAGATTTGAAAATTTGGATTTTTTAATGTAAATTAATGTTTTAGAAAATTTTTACTTTTAAACTTAAAAAAATTTTGCCTGATTAACATTCTTATTAATCTTTTTCAATTTCGCATTTTTTTGAAAGTATTGAAAACAAAATCTCGCATTTTTTAGAAATTTCAACTTTTTTGGTAATTAGGATTTTGTAAGAATCTTGATTTTCCACAAACATCTTAATTTTTTGGACTTTTTGAAAAAAATTTAGAAAACTTGAATTCGAATACTGCAAAGCCCAAATTGTCAAAAAGGGCAAAATTTTTGAAAAAAGCCGAAATTTTGAATAAGAAATGTTGGAAATAAGTCAAAAATGTGAGTAGTCAAAATTTTGAACAAAATGACATTTTGGAAAAAACTCTAAATGTGGACAAAATTTGGAAAAATTTTTAGAAAAATACGAAATTTTATAATATAGTCATAACATTCAAAAACTTATAATGTTGAAATTAAATTTTGGGAAAGACAAATTTTCAAAAATAAGAAATTTTTAAAATAATTAAAAATTGGAAAACATGTCAAAATTTAAAGTAGATCCAAATTTAAAAAATGTCCAATTTTAGGGTCACGAGTTTTTAAAAATCTTGAATTTGTGAAATACTGAAGAAAAGGAAAAAAGTTTTGAAAAAAAACACTTAAACTTGACAGTTTAAATTTTGACTTTTATTAAAATATTCGACTTTTTCAAAATTTAAACAATTTGTAAATTTCATTGATTGAAATTTTGATCTATTAATAATTTTTTTTTAACTTTTAGCTTCTTTAGAATTAATAAATTTTTTAGAAATTCAAATTTTTTTAATGTATATAGAAATATTTTTTAAAATTTTGGTTTTTAAATTTA
The DNA here is from genome assembly GCA_028583605.1 of Dastarcus helophoroides. Classification (NCBI taxonomy): domain Eukaryota; kingdom Metazoa; phylum Arthropoda; class Insecta; order Coleoptera; family Bothrideridae; genus Dastarcus; species Dastarcus helophoroides. Next base: position 9,009,107 of record CM053328.1, read on the forward strand.
GGAAAATGTTGATTTCAAATGTTCCATTTTCCTTTCAAATTCTTGAAACGTTCATTTTTTCAATTTAATTTTTTTTTTTCGAAAATATTGAATTCACAATCATGCATTTTTTTTATTTTTACCGTTTTTTTTGTAAAGATTTTGATTTATTTGACTATATCAAATTTTAATTCCCATTTTAAAAGTTTTACTCTTTAAGTTTTTGATCTTTTTTCAATATTTCAAGTTTTTAAAAAAAAACTTGGACCATTTGAAGATTGTTTGATACTTTTACAATTTTAAAATTTTTCTTAATTTCTATTTTTGAAAATTTTGATCGTTTTTGATTTTTAAATTTTTTTAAAAATGTTGAATTATTTAAAAATATTGGAAAATTTCGATATTCTGTTTAGAAAATTTTGAGAAACTTATTTTTTCTTAAATTGCAATTCTCTTAAAATATTAACTTATTTCTGGACAATTTTGACTGTTAATAATTGTGATGTTTTTCTGACTGTCGTTTTTTTTTAATACGTCCAAAATTTCGAGTTCGACATTTAAAATTTGTACTTTTCTTCCAATTTAAACGTTTTGAAAATTTGGACATTCAAAATTTTTTACTTGTTTATAAACTTCAAGGTGCATTCAAATTTTTTGTCTTGATCGAAATTTTGACTTTTTGAAATTTATACTTTTGAACTTTTTACCATTTTTTTCTTTGAAAACGTCGACTTTTTTATATGTCGATTGATTTAAAAATATTTACTTCATAACTTCGGTTATTATTATCAAAACGACGTCATAACCTCAGTTATGACGTGGTTTTGATAATTCGAACATTTGAAAAGCTCTGAACACTTTTTAAAATGTTTACCTGTCTTCAAAAATTTTAACCTTTTAAAAATTTTGGTTTTATAAAAATTTGTGCTTGGTTAATTCGACTTTACAATATACGACATTTTTCAATATCTCTACCTTTTTTAAAATTTCAACTTTTTGAAAATTCGAAATTTTTAAATTTTCCACATTTTGTAACAATTTTGACAGTTTTTAGAAATTGGGGCTGTGCAATATTCGAAACTTTATGAAAATTTCAACTATTGTAAAATTGATTTTTTATATAGTAATTTCAAAATTTCATTATCCTTTGTGAAAATTTCTACTGTTTATACAAATTTTCACGCTTAGTGAAAATTTAAACAATTTTAAAATTTCAATTTTCAAAACTTTTTAACATTTTGAAAAATTCGATTATTTTATTAAAACTGTCATTTTTATTTGAAAATTGCAAAGTTTATAAAAAATTTTAATTATTTGTAAAGTTAAAGCTTTTCTTGTAAATAATTTTTTGGAAAGTTACACTTTGTTAAAAATTTAAACTTTTATAATTTTTCGATTTTTTTTCTAAAAATGTAAACCTTTAAAATTGTTCACCTTTTTTTGAAATATTACTTCTTTCTAGACATGTTTAGGTCTTTTGGAAGTTTTTAACCTCATTTGACCAATCATTTAAAGCGGTAGCCTTAAAAATTGTCCCATCCAGCGTTGGTCGAATCTGCCTCATGTTAAATTAAAAAAAAAATATTTTGTTTTCCACTGTTTATAATTTTATGCTTGGAATACTATAAATATTAACAATCTACCATTTAACATATAAACGAATGCAGCCCGTTACAGATCAAATTTAAAAAATTCGTCTGAAAAAATTGAAAATCAAAAAACTAACTTAAGATCTGATTTTTGATCAATTTTGTTTAAACACTAAAAAATGAACATGTAGAGTAATGTACTTTCCCGGTGAGTGTTCTGACACATGAAAAGCTACATAAGAGCCTCACGAAGCTAAATTTAAATCAGGATGCCCTTTAAAAGGGCTTGGTTGAATGTGCCCCAAGATTGAATCTGCCCCCCTTTCCCCTATGCACTGCAACGATGATTGCCAAACTCCGCAGCGGAGATGGCACTGAAAGAAGAAGAAGACCTCATTGAAAAATGTCGACTGTTTTCAAATGGCAATGTTTTTGAAAATGCCCATTATTTTTAAAAATGTAAGCTTTTTGAAAGTTTTAATTGTATACTGATTTTTTCAAAATGTTTTTATATGATAGTTTTGTTTTCCCCAAAAATCTGAGCTATCTTTTAAGAAAATCCATTTTTGGTAATTTAATTTTTTTTGGAAAATTGTAACTTTCTGAGATTTAACTTTTTTATTTCGACAATTCTTAAATATTTCAATTTTATTTTTCAGAATTTCCATGTTTTCCCAAACTTTGAGAAATAGATTTTTGGTAAAATTTTGAATGGATTTAAAAATTGCAACATTTTTGAAAATTTAAAATTTGGACTTTTTTTCCATCTTGATTTAAATTTGAAACCTTTTGACCTTGTTTTTGACAATTTTTGCGTTGCTTAAAATTTCGGATTTTTATTGAAACTTTAATCTTTGCACAGTTCCAGGTTTTCCAAAATTTGGACTCCTTTTCGAAATTTCGAAGTTTCGTAGTAAATTTGTCGTACATTCGAAAGCTTTTCATAAATTTAGACTTTACTGAGAATTTCGTTTTTGGAAATATGGACCCTTTCAAAAATGTTGACGGTTCAAATTTTGACTTTTTTGAAAATTTGATTAAAAATTAAGACTTTTGAAAATTTCGATTTTTTAAAATTTCATTTGATTTTTCTTAACTATTTTTATTATATCTTGTTTTTTCTGCTGCTAGGATTGGTAAAAATCTGACAGATGCGTGTGTCCTACTTCTTTTGATGGCAACATAAACTCATAAAAAAATATTTAGAATTTGGAGATTTTTTTCTCAATTAGTAATATTTTCGAATTGTACCACAATTCAGCTAAATGTTAGAGGAAAGTTATATCCGATATAAAATTCGAAGAACTAATGTATTCTCAAAATTATTAATAAAAATTTCTGGTTCACTTTTAAAATATTTTTTTCTGGCACTTTCGCCTTTTATTTAAAAATTTGAGTTCAATTCAAAGTACTTGACAAAAAAATAACGTAAGTATTAAATTCGTGTTATGTCAGAAAAAAATTTGAAGCTTCTCAAAACATATTTTCAACTTTGAATTTTCGACTTTTTTCGAACTTTCAAACAGAAAATTTTCTAAACAAAAAGAATGAAGAATTGGTAATTAATTTTCTTTTTTACTTTGAACTCTATTTTTGATCGTATCATGAAGTGACTTACTCAGAATTATTAACTATTTCATAACCGGGTGTACAAAAGGTTTTTTTTTTCAAAGGTCTACTATTTTCATTGGTTTAAATAATAACCATTTGTGCTGAGAGTTCACTTTATTTTAAGAATTTGGAAGATTAAATATTTCCAGATCAATCTAAAAGTATTTGTGAAAATTTCAATCTTTTATCTAGATCTCAACTTTAACTTTGAAATAAAGACTTTAATTTCAAAATATCGTTTTAGAATTAAATTAAAAACAAAATTAAATTGACGTGTGACATATTTTCCTCTCGAAATATTTATTTATTTGTAAAAGTTTTTTTTATTCTTAAAATTTGGCTTAAATTTCAGGATTAAGCTTAGTTTTTTAACAATAACCTCAAAATTTTCTAAATATAATATTTAATCTATGTTTAAGCTGGGGACTTTAAAAAGATTGATATTTCAAGAAATAAATTTAAAATTTGGAACAAGAACTGTTCTGAAACTTAAATTTTAATTTTATATTCGAAATAAAGACCAAAAATTTAACAAAATACAATTTTCAGTCAATATTTTAGGAAAAATATCAAAACTTGAATACAAATTCGACAAATTTCAAGATTTAACTTCTGTTTCAAAATCTTGAGCCTAAAATGCATACAATTTTAAGAAAAAAATTCAAAATATTTTTAAGCTTACATTTTGAACAAAAAAAAAACAAACTTTTAAAAAACAATTAAAGTTTTTGGAAAAAAATTAAAATTTTCATCGTATCATTGAAAATAAAGTGTCTTTTAAGTTAAATCTTTATTGATAATTATTAACCTTATAATAATGTAGCAGCTTCATAATAATGTAGTAGCATAGATACAAATTTTCATATTAAAAGTTTGTTAATTTTTTTATGTCATCGTTGTCAATGATACGATAAAGCTTTGAATGTAACTCGATTATTATAAATCGCATAATAATCTCGTTACATTAATAGTTATTAAGTGGTTTTAAACAGTTTTGCCATTTTCTGTTTAATCTTAAAATATCAACTCAAAAATAGATTTCATTAATTTTTCCCACCAGATATTTGGAAGTAATTAAAAGGATTACTTCCATTTGCATTAGGTTTTAGGAATGCAAATGTAGGTTATTTATAAAGACAAATTTAGCCAATTTAATTGGATTTTTTTATTGCAAACATAAATATCTTTATTTGGGGGACATTATACATTTTTTGCATCCTTTATTTCGTCATTGGAGAACCTTTCTTAAGTAATGACTGTTTTGAAGATACTTGAGAAACATTGAGCCCCAGGCATTCAGAAACATTTTTGGAGCATAGTGATTTATATTTAATTGGCATGGAATTCTCTTCATGAAATGAAATTTTTACTTATCATTTATATAAGAATAGTTTAAAATGGACTTACCCAGTGCTTTGTCCTGGTTGGTGGTATTAAAGGTAATAGGTCGCCGATATTCAGACCTTCACTGAGTAAAACATGATGAAGTTTTATCAAAATATAGTGATGATCTCCGGGAGAAACTGGAATTATGACAACTTGCCACGGTGGTAGGTTTTGAGGTAAATACTTCGAGACAATATCACTGACGTAATCCTGCAATTTGTTTAAATTCCATTATGCTACTGAAATAGTTGTAATCGTACTGTACCATTTCAAAATAAGTCTTCAAGACATTATAATAATGTTTATTTTATTAGTTCGACTAGTTTTGGTTGCCATATTAATAAAAAAACTAAATTAATAGTACCTGGATATTATGGTCGGCTACAATTCGTCCCTTATAGCTACATGGTACAACCGTAAGGTTCTGGTCTAGATCAAACTTTCCTTTCAACCAGGCGTAAGTTCCACAGCGTGTAACAAGACAATGTCGTAATCTAGGAAAGGCGAGGTTGCCACTCTTATTTCTTCTTTTTACCAGTTCCTGTAAAACACCATTAACTAACTAATTATATACAAGAACAATTGAAAACCATAAGCAGCTTAAACGCTACATGGGGATTCTTTTAGGTGAACAGCTGAATAATTTTTTATTGTTGAATGCGATTTGCCAGATATAGAATACCTATAACAGTTTCAGTTTAAAACTCTGCAAGACTACCACAGAAACACACAGAATGTTTAAAGCAGCTTTTGAAAAGGGCGTTATAAGCAAAACGAAATATACTAATGATGTCGTGGTGTCCAGTCACAGTGCCAGTTGATTACAATAAACTTTCCAGATAACCATCGCACCAGAGTACATCTCCTTTGTTCCTAGTGATGCTGTGAATCAGGGGCGGCCTTAGCCATTGCGAGGCTCCGGGCGGGTAGATCTTTGGAGGCCCTTGTCTTTGTGGGGTTGGTTTTAACATAGATGTAGCTAGACTAGGGCAGGGTAGGGCGCCTGCCCCCCTGGCTCATCCAGTTAAACGAAAATTTATATTCAACTGAGAAGACTTTCTTTAAAAATTTTTCATTCGACAAAATTTGTCTTTGTTTAAGCTATTGACATTTTCTCGAAATTTCGACATATTTCTCAAAATTCGTCTTTTTTCATAAATTTCTTTCGAAATTTCAAATATATTCCCACAATTCGATTTCTTTCATCAGAATTGGACTTAGGTCAAAATTTCGAATTTTTATCTCAAACTTCAACGTTTTATTTTTCGAAATTCTACCATTTCTCAAAATTTGTTTTTTTCGGAAACTTCGGCTTTTCTTTAAATTTTGATTTTCTGAAAATTTTAACTTGTTTATCAAGATTTACCTTTTTCTTTAAAATTTGATCGTTTTTTTTGATAAAAATATTAATCTGGAAATTTTTATAACGCTTATAAGAAATATTGTAAACAAACAAATATTTCGAGAAAATTTTCCCTGGAATGGTTTATAACTGAAATTCAACTTGTTTCTCAAAATTTCGAGGTTTAATCTCAATATTGGACATTTTCCGACTTAGGGTGGGGCAGATCAGGGCGCATGTCTGCCTCTGATTCAAGCGGTCAAGAGAAAATTCTAGAAATTACATTTTTCTCAGACTTTGTCCTTTTTCCAAAATTTCGACAAAACTTTGACTTTCTGAAGAATTTCGAGTGTTTACTAAATTTCAACTATTTTCTCAAAATTTCGATCTTTTTTTGTTTTTCAAGGAAAAAAATCAAAATTTCCAGAAAAAAAACGAATTCAAAAAAAGCGAAACTTGGATATTTTTCATAAAATCCATCTTTTTTGGCAAATTTGAAATTTATCCTGAAATCCCATCCCGTATGTTCCCGGAAATCTGAATATTTTTCCTGGAAATTCATATCTTTCTCAAAATTCTGACTTTTTAACATTCGTTTTTTTCATAAACGACTATTCTCAAAATTGTACTTTTTATTAGTTTGAAATTTTTCTGAAAAATTTCGATCCTTGATGCTTCATTTGGTAGTTTTTCTAGAAATGTCGACTGTTTTTCAGAGATTCCGTTTTTTTTAATTCCTTTATTTTTATTAACATCAGGTTTTTCTGAAGATTATAATCTTTAAGAATATCATATTTCAGACAGGTTTCTTAAAATTTGTCTTTTTTTTGATATTATTTTAAAATGCGATGTTTTCATTTCTGGAACTTTCTGGATTTTTTCCTTGAAATTGGACTTTCCTTTAAATTTCAACTTTCTCGAAATTTGTCTGATTTCTCTAAATTAGATCGGCATATTATAGACAATTAAAAAAGTTGAGATAAATATTTTCGGGTAATTTCGAGAAAAAGATTTCTTGTACATTCAATTTCTTTACTGAAAATTAGAATCAAAAAATAAAAATTTTAAGAAAAGTGTTTTTGGATATTGCGAATTTTTTTACAATATTTGACCTTTGGAAATATTTGGCTTTTTTAGAATTTTCAGCATTTTTCGAATTCTTCCGAAAGGTTAGGTTTTAATTCAACTTTGGTTTTCTAAAAAATCCTTTCCCAAAATAGGGTTTTTTCTTAAAATTCGTTGCTTTCGAAATTACGACTTCATTTAACTTTTTCCTCTTCAAAATCGACCTTTCATTTTTTTTAAATTCGGTTTTTTCTGAATTTTTTTTTAATTTCATCTCCGAAAATTTCATGTTTTTAAAATTCTGGAAATTATGACTCGTACTTTAAATAGGGATGTGTTATGCTTCTGGAAATCGTCCACTTACAGTAAAAATTTTACTCGAAGTTCCAAGTTTTTCTGAAAATTACGCATTTTTTTAGAAAACTCCACCTCTAAAATATAATTTTTTCGAATTTTTAACATTTTTTGAGATTTTTCGAAAGCTTAGGATTTTATTTTAAACACGATTTTCTAAACTTTCCAACTTTTCCCCAAAATTCGTTTTTTCCTCGAAATTCGTCTCTCTCAAAAATAACTTTCTCTTCAAAATGTTCACTTTTCTTCAAGAAATTTTAACCTTTTTCTCGACATTAGACGGTATTTTTCAAAAATCGTTATTTTTCGAAATCTTCGAAATTTCGATAGTTTTCGAAGTTTTTCGAAAGGTTCGGTTTTTATTTTAGATTCAATTTTCTAACTGTTTTCGCAAAGTTCGGCTCTATTTCTAAATTTCAAAGTTAATCTAAAAATTAGATTCCCAGTTCATATAGTTAAATGAAAATATACATATACTCAACCGGAACGTTTTTCGGTTTTCTTTTTTTTTTAAATGTTTCTTGCCCCACCCTTAACGAAATCCTGCCTACCCCCATGAGTTATAATGATGACGCTTGACGAGAAATGCAAAGTTATAAATAAATAAATTTAGACTTTTAAAACTGTTTACTGGAAATTAAGATAAATTGTTAAACACAAAGATAACAAATTATTAATCATCATAAATTAAGGTGCATTAATGTCTTAAAGGAATCAGGGATTTAGAAATGATGACGACTGCTCTAATATAAAAGCATAATCCGACGACAGTTGACAGCTGAAATAAAACACGGGAATTCCCCGAATCGTAAACACGAAGAAAATGGAGTACTATCAGATTTTGTTTAGCCCTTGCAGTTGGCAGCACTCGTGGCACTGGTACGAAATTTCGTCAATGTGAAAGAGAAGGAAAGGAACATTCATTGGAGCGAATGAGACAGATACCAGCGCTATAACTACCAGGCAAGAGAGCAGCGAGTCGAGTTTTATAATACAAAAAAACATTAGAACTCGTATTATAGCGGCGCGAGTGCGCGAGGCCCCTTGCAAGAGCGAGGCCCCGAGCGATTGCCCTGCTCGCCACCCCCAAAGGCCGCCCCTGCTGTGAATGGTTGTAAACAGAAGGACAACTACAACATGGAGAATGGCACATGTGATTAGATGTCATAGGAAGAATTGAACACCAAAAGAATAGTAGCTGGTGGAACCGACCTGGTCCTTGGATATCTTCAAAAATAGAAATACAAATCTTGACCCCTGAAACCAAGAAAGATTAAAAAAAACACAACAAATGTTGCTCTAACGCGATTCGATAGCCAAGCTATCATCTTCAGAGAGATACAAATACTAATACTAATAGAGTATTTCTCTGAAGATGATAGCTTAGCTATCGAAACGCATTAGAGCAACCATTGTTGTGTTTTTTTAATCTTTCTTGGTTTCAGGGGACAAGATTTGTATTTCGATAGTAGCTAAATTCTTATCACGTCTCTTAAACTATAGTGTGCCGACGTTTATAAAAATTGAGACCAATAATTTTGAAATGATTCGATTTGTTTTAGTCAAGGAAGAATTTAAAAGTTTTTTCGAAAGCTTACAAGAATCGTCTCAATAGGTAAAATCCTCCAAAAGGACCCGTCAACTTAAGACTGATATCTGATCGCTTGTGACATTAGTGCGATTTTGGTGCAACGGACTGGTCCTTGGGTATTTTCAAAAATGGAAATATAAATCAATTAATACAAGAGGAAGTATCTCTCTGAAGATGGTAGCTTGGCTATCGAAACGCGTTAGGGCAACCTTTGTTGTGTTTTTTTAATCTTTCTTGGTTTCAGGGGACAAGATCTCTATTTCGATAGTAGCTGAATTCTTATCATGTCTCCTAAATTATAATGTACCGACGTTTATAAAAATTGAGACCAATAATTTTGAAATGATTTGATTTGTTTTAGTCAAGGAAGAATTTAAAAGTTTTTTCGAAAACGTACAAGAATCGTCTTAGTAAATAAAATCCTCCAAAAGGACTCGTCAACTTAAGACTGATATCTGATCGCTTTTGACATTAGTAGGATTTTGGTGCAACGGACTTATCGTTGGTTATTTTCAAAAATTGAAATATAAATCAATCAATGCAAGCGGTAGTATCTCTCTGAAGATGGTAGCTTAGCTATCAAAACGCGTTAGAGCAACCTTTGTTGTGTTTTTTGACTTTTCTTGGTTTCAGGGAACAATATTTGTATTTCAATTTTTTTTATTGGTAAGATTATCCACAAAGTATTTGTGTTAATATTAAATTTCATCGCTTTATTCAGCTGCTGGGAAATTATGGGAAGGAAACGTTCATATCAGAGGTGCAAAAATAACTTAGGTAGTAAAAAGATATCCATTTTTCCGAAATTGGACATATAAAAGGACTCATGTTTGATGTTTCGCCCGCTATAGTTGAAAAGTGCTTCAAGAACATGAAAATATTAAATTTGCGACAGAAGAGCACAGTAATTCGGTATCTTAACCATACCAGAGGTGAGCCTCTTCCAAAGTGAAACTGGGGCTAAAATAGGGATGAAATTCATACATTCATACATTCATACATCAAAGTCAAGATTTATCTGTTCTTACTGTGGTATCAAAAAAAAACAAAATTCAGAATATAAGAGGATGGATAACTCAATATGTCAACCCGGCCAGAGGCTAAACGCTCCCAAAGACAAAATGGTACAAAAGAAGAGATAGTTAAGACAGAAAGAGCACGGACACTTCATACCAGAGGGAAAATCACTTTTAAATAACTGCGTTTCCCAGCAGGAAGCCATGTCGTTTTTAATATACAGCATTTTTTGGAAAGAAACACCATAAACGTTGCTTGTACTGACACGATTTGGCTTCATGCTACTTTCTCAATTCTTTGAACGATGAAAATCTAGATAAAGATGCCTAGATGCAACTTTAAAAAAACTGGTGATAAGCTAGACCAGTGTTTTCTAACCGGCGTGTCTGGCACATTAGTGTATCGTCGGAAGCTCTTAGGGATGCGTTTAGATTAGACACTTTATTTCGTACATTTCTCTCCGTGTATCAACTAACCTGCGAGAAGCTATCCAAAGCTCATCTACACAGCTGGGATGAGATAGCTTTCTTTAGGACAACTGTACTTTTACGTCAGAAAAATTTTTTATTTTTTCAGAGAGAAATATTCGCAATAAAGTGTCAAGTGTAAACGCACCGTTAGGTGCGTGGTCAAGTTAGTGAGATATGAGATCATAAAACCTTACAAAAAATATAAAATCTGTTGTTTAGTCATTAAAATTTGTAGAAGATCAGTGAGGACGTTTTTTTTGGGTTGTCAAAATTGGAAATCATGCGAACATTTAGGTTGTGAAACACTGAGCTAGAAATTGACCAAAAGAAAGTATTTATAAAACAGATTCTTCAGCATGACACCGAGCACTAAGATGATAGCTTGGATCCCAAGAAACAACTCTGAAGCGACTCGACACCAATTTTATAAAATATTGTATTTTGAAAAGCATAAATACCTGAAGGTGTTTTCTAACTGCCTCCAATTGAGCCTCGCCCTTGATTCTTAACAGCACAGAAATAATTCCTTGATTCCTGTGGGTATCCAATAGAGTTCTTATGGTTGAATAGCGTAGAAACTCCACTTCTGGGTACAATACAGAAACGCAACTAAACCATAACGAATGGTAGATTTTCAAAACTGCAAAACGAAAGTACCATAATTGTCAGGTGAATTGAGCTTTGACTCAAGCACCAATATGTAATATAAATAGAAAAGACGTAGAATCGACACCATTGTGAAAATTTTTTACGATCCTTACATTTTTTCCAAAATTTCAAGTTCTTTCTTATAGTCTCAAATTCTACTTTAATTTAGTATTTGTTCTAAAATTTTAAGCTTGCATTCCACTTATTGATTTTTTCTCTAGAAGTCTTAAAATTAATAGTGCAAATTTGCAATATAAAAGCAATTTTATGCCCCCCCCCCAGATTCAACTTAGGTACAAAACTTTTACGAAAATTCCGACTTTTAATTTTCGAATTTTTGACTTTGACTTCTCAAGATTAAACTTAATATATCGGCACCACATTTAAAAATTTCTCTTATGTTTTCGAAATTTCATTTTTTTTTTCAAAAGTCGTTCGCATTTTTGTTTTTTCCTAAATTAAATTAGCTACAAACCGAATATTTCGAATTTTTTTTAGAAATTTTGACTTTGTTTCTCGAGATTTTCAATTTCAAAATCAATTTAAAGTTTACATTTCGATTTTTTTATAAAACTTTGTTTTACAAACGTCACTTTTTTATAAATCCCAATTTTTTTCAAATATTTACTTTTGTCTCATAAGTTTACTTCTCAAATTACAAATTTTCAGGTCTTTGACATTTCAACTTTAACTCGAAAATAATGGCAGCTCCCGCATAGGCACTATGGAAGTGCAGCAACTTCAATTTCCGTTTAATATTATCGATAATATTTAATAAAATGTTAGTTCGTCCTTTTTTCAAAATTTAAACTTTTTTGTATTATTGCGGATTTTTTTGTAAAGTTTGCCTTTTTTTTAATAATGTTGACTTTTCTGTTGAAAATTGCGGAATTACTTTGAAAAATTCCACTTTTTTGCCAAATTTCAACTTTAATTTATTATTTCAGCTCTTGATAATTCAAGTTTTTTTTTGATTAGAAGATTAGAAATATTATGTTTCTTTCAAAATAGTACCTTCTTTTAAAATTCTAACTTTTTGTTAAATTTGGATTTTTTTAAGGTTTGGAAATTTTTCCAAAAAATTCGACCATTTTCGAAATATTTTGTTTTTTTAAATTCGGGACTTGAAAGTTTCGACTTTTTCGAAATTTTCTCCATTTTTGAAAACTGCGAATAAAAGTTTCGACGTTTTAAATAAGTTTCACGAAAATATCGTTTTCTTTTGGAAAATTTTAACTTTTTTAAAAATGTTGATATTTTTTCAAAATTTTCATTTCTTGGTACCTATTTCAAAATAAAACTTTTTTGAACTCCACTTTTTTCAAAACTTCGGCTTTTTCAAAATTTTAGTTTTATTTTTTAAATTGTACCTGTTCCTGTCTTCTTTTTTCGTGTTTCTCAATTCAAGAATTTTTTCTTCTTCAAAATTTCGATGTTATTAAATATTTTCATGTTTTTGAAAGTTTCGACTTTTATTAAATCTCGACTCTTTGAAAATTGAGATTATTTTCGAGAATTATTTTTGGAAATTTCTCAATTGTCCAATTTTTTTTCATAACTTCGATGTTTTGAATATTTTGATTTGATAGAAATTGTAAATTTTTTTTGAAATTTTCATTGTTCGAAAGTTTTTTCAAAAGTCCAGTTTCTTAAAACTGGATTTTTTAAATTCTGACTTAGAATTTTTGACTTTCTTTAATATTTCGAGTGGTCCTATAGCAATTTTTTCAAATTATTATTTATTTTTGATAATTTCAATTTGTTTTTGTTGACTTTTTCCGTTCCTTGTACCTATTTCAAAATTAGAGGTTTTTGAAAGGACTACATTTTTTGAAAACTTCGACTTTTTTAAAATGTTAAATTTATTTTTTAAATTTCTGGCTTTTTTTTGTTTTTGTTGATTTGAGAATTATTTTTTCCTTGAAAATTTCGATGTTGTTGAATATTTTGATTTTTTTGAAAAATTCGATTTTTATTTAATCTCGACGTTTTTGAAAGTTCAGATTATTTTCCTGAATTATTTTTGAAAAGTTCTCAACTGCCCAATTTTTTTTCATAACTTAGATTTTTTGAACATTTGATTTTATAGCAATTGTAAGATTTTTTTTGAAATTTGTGTTAGAAATTTTTTTGAAAGGTCCAGTTTTTTAAAACTGGATTTTCCTAATTCGGACTTAAAATTTTTGACTTTTTTTTAAATTTTGGGTAGTGTTATAGCAAATTTTTCAAATTTTCTTTTATTTTTGATAATTTCAATTTTTTTTGTTGACTTGCTTTCCATTTCTTGGTACCCATTTCAAAATTACAGGTTTTTGATAGCCTTACTGTTTTCAAAACTTCGACTTTTTCAAAACGTTAGATTTATTTTTTGAACGCCCGACTTCTTTTTTCGTTTTTTTTTTTTCAATTTAAGAATTGATTTTTTCTTGAACATTTCGATGTTGTTGGATATTTTGGTTTTTTTCAAAATTTCGGTTTTTATTAAATCTCGACATTTTTGGAAGTTGAGATTATTTTCGTGAATTATTTTTTGAAATTTCTCAGTTGTTCAATTTTTTTTCATAACTTTGATTTTGTGAACATTTTGAGGTTATGGAAGTTGTAAAATTTTTTTCAAATTTTAACTGTTCGAAAATTATTTAAAAGGTTCAGTTTTTTAAAAATAGATTTTTTTAAATTTTGAATTAAAATTTTTGACTGTTTAATATATTGAGTGGTTCCATAGTAATTTTTTTCAAATTTTCTTTCAGTTTTGACAATTTCAATTTTTTGTTGACTTTTTTCCATTCCTTCGTACCTAATCTTAAATTATAGTTTTTTGAAAGCTCTACTTCTTTTGAAAACTTTGGCTTTCTCAAAATGTAAGATTTTTAATTTCTGACTTCTTTTCTTCGCTTTTCTCGATTAAAGAATTGTTTTTCCTTGAAAATTTCGATGCTGAATGTTTTGGTTTTTTTTAAAGTTTGATTTTAATTAAATCTCGACATTTTTGAAAGTTCTGATTATTTTCGTGGATCATTTTTCCAATTTTCTCATTTGTCCAATTTTTTTCGTAACTTCGAATTTTTAAACCTTTTGATTTTATGGAAGGTTGTAAAATATTTTCGAAATTTTCACTGTTCGAAAATTTTATGAAAAGTCCAGTTTTTTAAAACTAGATTTTCTAAATTCTGACTTAAAACTTTTTATTTTCTTTAAAATTTTGGGTGGTTTGACAGCAATTTTTTTAATTTTCTTTTATTTTTAATAATTTCAATTTTTTTTGTTGACTTTTTTTCATTCCTTGGTACCTATTTCAAAATTAGAGTTTTTTAAAAGTTCTACTATTTTCAAATCTTCGACTTTTTCAAAATGCTAGATTTATTTTTTAAATTCCTGGCTTTCTTTTTCCGTTTTTCTCGATTTAAAAATTGTTTTTTGCGTGATAATTCGATATTGTTGAATATTTTTAATTTTTTAAAAATTTCGATTTTCATTAAATCTTAACATTTTTGAAAGTTGAGATTATTTTTGTGAATTAATTTTGAAAATTTCTCAATTGTCCAATTTTTTCTCATAATTTCGATTTTTTAACGCTTTGATTTTATAGAAATTGTATTTTTTTTTTCAAATTTTCACTATTCGAAAACTTTTTGAAAAGTCCAGTTTTTTAAAACTGAAATTTTTGAAAATCTGCTTTAAAATTTTGACTTTCCCTAACATTTTGAGCAATACCATTGCCATGTTTTCAAATTTTCATGTTTTTTTAAATTTTGGTCTTTTTAGTTAACTTTTATAAATCTCGATATTTTTGAAGTTTTCGGCTATTTTCGTCGACTAGTTTTTCTTAGTAAAAATGCAGGAATTTTTAACTTGTTTAAAGTCGCGACTTTTTCGAAAATTTCCCTTTGGGCAAATTTTGACTCACTTAAAAAATTTTAAAATTTCTTTAAATTTCCACTCTTTGAATTTTCGAAAACTTCAATTTTTTCAACATTTCGACTTATTTTTGTAACTTTTGATTTTCTAAATCTTGTCATTTTTGTAAAATTTTTGGGTACTCTCGTTGACTATTTTTTAAAATTAGCCATTTTCTGAAAATATCAAGTTTTAACCTGATTGGCGAAATTTTTTTCATAATTTCGACTTTTTTTCCAAATTTCAACTTTAACATTGCCATCTGTTTTTGATAATATCGAGTTTGTTTGAAACATTTAAAATATCAAATTAAATTCAAAATTTAGACTTTTTTTTCAAATTTTTAACTTTTTGTCAAAATTTGGACCTTTTTGCATACTTGGAACTTTTTCTTAAAAGTCCGACTTTTTTCAAATAGTTTCCTTTTTTTAAAAAAATTTCGACTCTGAAAGCTTCGATTTATCCAAAAATGTCTACCTTTTTTAAAAATTGCGTAATAAACATTTCGACGTTTTACGAAAGTTTTGAACTTTTTTTTGAAATATTTTGATATTATTTCAAAATATTCATTCTTTGGTACCTTATTTGAAAAATATAATTTTTTGAAAGCTCTTCTTTCTTCAAAACTTCGACCTTTTCAAAGGGTTAGCTTAATTTTTTAAATCGTACCTCTTTCTGGCTTCTTTTTTTTCTCGACTTGGATTTTTTTTTCTTTCAAAATTTCAATGTTTAAAGGTTTTTTGAAAATTTCAGTTTTTATTAAATCTTAGCATTTTTTTGAAAGTTTGGATTACTTTTGCTAATTATTTTTCGAACTTTGTCTATTGTCCAATTTTTTCTTTTTCATTACTTAGATTTTTTGAAGGTCTTTATTTTTTGGAACTTACCATTTTTTTAAATTTTCCATGCTTCGAAACTTCCTACGTTTTTTCGTTTTTTGGAAGGACCGGTTTTTTAAAACCTAGTTTTTTATATATTTTGACTTAAAATATTTGACTTACTTTAAAATATTAAACGGTTCCTTCGTGATTTTTTCAAATTTTCAATTTTTTTTTGAAAAAAATCGGTTTTTTTGGTGATTTTTTTTAAATCTTGATATTTTTGGAAATTTTCGCGTACTTTTTTCAGCTAGGTTTTTTCTGAGTAAAAAATCAGAAATTTTGACTTTTGCGCAAAATTTTAGAATTTCTTGAAATATCCACTCTTTGAATTTTCGAAAATTTCAAATTTCTTCAAAATTTCGACTCTTTTGTATATTTTGATTTTTTAAATTTCAACATTTTTTAAAATTTTTGAGTTCTCTCGTTGACTTTCTTTTCAAATTAGTCATTTTCTAAAAATATCAACTTTTTACAAATTGGCGACATTATTTTCATAATTTCGACCTTTTGGACATCTCAATTTTTTAAATTGGAACATTTTTTCAAAATTTTCACTCTTTGAACATTTTTACGTTTTTTAAAAATGTCGAGTTTTGTAAAATGTGAACTTTGTTAAAATTGTGATTTTTGAAATATGTGGCCTTTTTCAAAGCCCCATCTATTTTAGATTTTTTAAAAAGTTAAACGCTTCTGATATCTTTCAAAATTTAATTTAATTTTTTTGCAAACTTTCAAAAATTTCTTATATTTTTTCCAAAGTTTTGAGTGTTTAAAAAAATTTCGACATTTTTGAAAATTTTTGTTTTTTTTTAAATTTTGAAAATTTTAATTTTTTATTTCTTTGTTGTTTGAAACTTTTGACTATTTTTGTCAGCTATATTTTAAATTTTTGAATTTTTTAAAGCTTTTTTATTTTTATCGACTCTTTTTGAAAATTTCGATTATTTTCAAATATTATTTTTTCTTAAATTTGTCAAATATTTTAGTTAACTATTTCGTAAATATTTTAAGTTTTCAAAAACTTGATTTTTTAAAATTTTCCAACTATTTTAAAATTTGCAACTTTTTGCAAATTCGTGGATTTTTTTTAATCTCCGATTGAACTTCTTGACTATTTTTAAATGTCGACAGTTTTTTAAAATATTATTTTTTTCTTAATTTTACTCAAAAATGTCTACATTTTTCAAGAAATGTTTGACTTTCTTTAGATTTCAACTATTCCAAGATTTAAATTTTAACTTCGACTATTTAAAAAATCGACATTTCTGATAATTTTGGTATTTTTTTAAAATTAAAACTTTTTGAAAATTTCAGATTTTTCTCTCTAATTTGTTTCGATGTTCATAATTCTGATAATTTTAAAAATTTTAGGCAGTTTTTGAAAATTTCATTATCCAAATTAAAAAAAAATACTTATTCAAATTATCAATGTTTTTTGAAATATGTACTTTAAAATTTTCGAATTTCATGAAAATTATACCTTTTTGAATATTTCAATGTTTTTGCAAAATTCTCGACTTATATTTCGAGTTCTTGAAACATTTGGAATATTTTTTAAATTTCGTCTTATTTCCAAATTTTTAAATGTCTTATTTCTGATAATCCTGGTATTTTTTTAAAATTAAAACTTTTTGAAAATTTCTGATTTTTCTCTCTAGTTTGTTTCGATGTTCATAATTCTGATTATTTGTAAAATTTTAGGCAATTTTTTAAAATTCCATTACCCAAATTAAAAAAAAATACTTATTCAAAATATCAATATTTTTTGAAATATGTACTTTAAAATTTTCGAATTTCATGAAAATTATACCTTTTTGAATATTTCAATGTTTTTGTAAAATTTTCGACTTATATTTCAAGTTCTTGAAACATTTGGAATATTTTTTAAATTTCGTCTTATTTCCAAATTTTTAAATGTCTTGAAAATGGTTTATACAGAAAATAATAAATTTTTTTTGAATATTAGCTTTTTTTCCAAATTCCGAGCTTAAACTTTTAATTATGTATTATTTTTATCCTATTTTTTGGATTATAGACTCAAAATTTCAGTTCCTTTTGCGTAATTTCAAACCTTAATCTTGACATGTGGAGCTTTTTTTTAGAATATTATTAAATGAAAACGTATCTTTCTTTTTAGATATTTAATCAGCTTAGTGTTTGAAATGTCTAGTTCTTGGGGAAAATTTCTGAAAATCTTTTGTTTTGTAATAAAAATTTGGCGTGGTTTCAACTAAGTAATGATTTTTTGAAATTTTAAATTTACATTTGCACTTCTTCTTCTTCCTTAAATTTCTAGAGGTTTTTTTTTAATTGTTGGGCGTAGTCTCAACTTTTCAAGTTTGAGCACAATTCCAAATTTGTTTACTCTATTGTTATGCATTTATCAAATATTTATTACTATTTTTAGAAATTGTCATTTTTTAAAATTGTAATCCCTGTAACTTTTTCAAAATATTTTGAACTTACATTTTCAATCTATATGTATTTTTTTAAATGTAAAATTAGAAATAAACAATTTCTATATCTTCTAAAAAATGTTACGTTATTCTGAAAGTCTCAATCTAAATTTCAATTTTATATTTTAAAATTTCAAAACAACTCGTATCTCAGTTGTTTAAAAAGTCCAATTTGTTTCTTAATTCAGGCTTCAATATTTTTTTTCGCACAATTTATCACCGAAATTTAAAATTCTGTTTTACAATTTCAAGTTTTTCTTTACTTTTTTGTTACACAATTTGGACTCTTAATCATGAAGTTGCATTATTTTTGTTGAAATATGAATATTTAAAAATTTGAAGCATTTTATCAGAAAAGTGAAGATATTACTTTTTCATTAAATTTTTTAATACATTTTTTTATTAAAACCTTAATCAATTCTTACCGTTTTCTGAAAAATAAGACACTTTTTTAAATATTACAGCCTTAATCTTTCAAATTTCAACTGCTTTTCCAAAATATTAGGTTTAAACATCGTCCAATTTTTGTAAAAAATATATTTGTAATACGATTAAAAACATAAAAAAAATTAATAATAAATCAAACTAAACTTAAAAGTAAGAAAATTGTTGTTTTTGTCGAAAGAAAAGGCCCCGAATCGATATAATTTTTATTTAATCGAACCGAAACATAAAACAAAATAGAAAATTCAGGGTGCGAAGCCCTGATTTTAACACAAAAGCTGAATATTTTCTGGAGCAGCACCTCCACTAAATTTACCTACCAGCCGCCATTGCTCTAAAATGTCTGGAAATTTTGACTTTTTTTCTTCAAAATTTCGACATTTGATAGGGATTAATGTGTATTCGAAATTCCAAGACTGTTTTTCTAAATTTCAAATTTTTCGAGCTTACATTTTCATTATTTTGTTTTTTCCTGAAGTTTTGGTGATAACAGTTAATTTTTTATAAATTCCTAATTTTTTTTAAATTTTCAGTTTTTCCTAAGTCTTCTATATAGACTCAAATTACGAGCTACAGGGTTAGTTCTTTGACTTTAGCCCCAACTGTTCTACACATTGAGAATTTTTCATTCGACTGAAGAAAGTTTTCCCATTTCGCATTTGTAAGATGGCATTTTTTTAAAATGGAGCGTTATTGTATTGAAGTCTTTAAAATTTTCTTTTAAGCTCCTCCTTAAGGAATCTAGTTTGTTCTAGTGTGATTCAAATTCGATATTTTCTAATTCGATTGCAATCTAAATTAATTTGATCACTTTTATCTTCAAAAGAAAACCCGACAAACATCGTTATCAATTAAAAAACGATTCCGAATTGTGCAAAACAAATTCGCATTTAGCACCAACATACTCACTGAAGTAAGTCAATCCTAAAAACGGCACCAGCGATAGGGCGACCCAAAACAATATCAAGGAAATCAAAAAATCGAACATAATTCACTCCGGTCGCAAGCTAACGCGAACTTTATCACATTGTTACATTCCAAATAAAAATATTACTTAACAAAATCCGTAAGCGAGAAGGCTTCAATATTACATCGCGTTATCAGTGACCTATGAACTACGTACTGTCATTTGTTTTTATTTCTAACAATAAAACGATGTTTACCACACTAATTGATTGTACTATTGTGCGGTTCCAAGTATCGTCTAAATCTCACCTGTATCGCGTCGGAAAAGGAAAGTTCAAGACGTGGGACTTCGTTTTTTATTTTATATTTGTGAATCAATCTAGCCAAAACTTCCACAAATGAATGGATGCAAACGTTGAGAGTTTTATCTCCAGTCAATATTATTAATGTACCGGATGTTTCTTATCGGGTATTATGCACTTTAGGACCCTAGATTTCTTCATATCATTTACCAAAAGTTAGAAATTCTTATAACAACTTTGTCACTTTAAATCGTAGTGAGGAAGTCTAATTTGTTGGTTTTATTCATTTAAGGCAGGGTTTTTTAACCTGTTTGCAGTCACGAGCCACTTTCAGAAACACTAGGGACACCTTTCCTTGGGGTTTCGGTCAGGAGGAGATAATAATAACTTTGGTGGAACGGACTGGTCCTTGGTTATTTTCAAAAATTGAAATACAAAGAGAGATACTCGATATCTGTCTCAAGATTGTAGCTTGGCTATCGAAACACGTTAGAGCTAACTTTGTCGTGTTTTCTAAGCTTTCTTTGTTTCAGAGGAAAAGATTTGTATTTCAATATTTTAACAATAATTTTGAAAAATTGTCGCAAAAAAACAACAAACAAAAACAAAGTTTAATATGCATATTTTCTCCTAATTTTGGAAAAAGGCCTAAAATCGGATTAAAATAAAAAACTTTCAAATATCTCGAAATTTCAAAAACTAGAATTTTATACAAAAAGTAGTCATTTCCAGAATAAATTGATTTCATAGAAAAAGAAAACAATTTTATAAAAAAATATTTCTCTCAGAACATCTATTTTCATATAAATGTTGACATAATAAAATTAATAAGAAATCTGTTTCTCTAAACTTCTTAAAAATGTTATTTTAAAAATGTGTACAGATTAAAATTTTAATCCAATTTTAAAAAAGATGGACGAATTTTGAAAGAAGTCTAAATTTAGATAAAAAGCCTAATTTTAAGTAGAAATTTTCGGAAAGATGAGAAATATTTTAACATGCAAGTCGAAAATTCGAGAATAAGATAAATTTTGGAAAATAGCTTGAAATCTGCTCTAAATCAAAAAAATATTTAAAACTTCCAAGAGATACTCCAATTTAAAAAACAAAAAGTAGAATTTTGGTTACAAAGTAGTCATTTAGAAAAGACGAATTACGAAAAAAGAAAACCCAATTTTGGGAAAAAGTTAGAACTTTTGGAAAATCAAGTTTAAAATAAAAATCTAGCGCTTTGGGAAAATTCTAAGAACATCGAAATTTTGAAAAAAGGTCAACATTTGGTCGGAAAGGTTGAATTTTGTGAAATAAAATGCAAAAAATTTTCATAAAAAGATGAATTTTAGGAAAAAAATTGCCATTTCTAATTTTTTTTTTGAATTTTTTCATTTATAATTTGGATATTTCAATTTTGCTAAGGAGGCTAAATAAACCAAAAAGTTCTTGATATTCTTAGAAAATATTTTTCTTCTCATGTTTTACTTATTTTTTAATATTCCAGCCTTAATAATTTGGGAAGGTCAAAATCTCAGAAAAAATAGAATTTCCAGAAAAAATCAAATTCTCTAAAAACAAAAAACATCACTCATTGAGATAAAAATCAAAAATTTGAAAATTAAGCCAAATTTGAGAAATTAATTGTAATTTTTGAAGTTCAAGTTTTTAAATATTACAAATATTAAGAAAATTGACAGAATTTAAAAAAAATACCTTTTTTTGGAGGAGAAATCCAAAATTTAAAATGTTTTAAATACGGTGGAAATTTCACAAAAAAAATTTTAAAAAAACTAGTTTGAAGAGAAAGAGTCAAATTTTAAAAAATAAATGTTTGTTGAGAAAAAAAGTAGATATTACCAAGAATTGAAATGTATAAAAACAAACAAATTTCAAAAAATCAGTAAAATTTTTTGAAGAATCAGCTTCTAAAAGGTCAGAAAAGGCAAACTGTTAAAAAAAATAATAAAACTTCTACAAAAAACTACAAACTGAAAAAAACGATCCAAATTTAGAGACGAAGTTTAAAATTTTCCAGAGGGAATCCATTTTTCTTAAACAGTATAATTTGGCAAATAATTTACCTAAAAAACATTTGATCTTGTAAATAAAGTCTAACTTGAAAAAAATGAGAACTAAAAGATTAGTCAAAATTCCGAGAAACAGAAAAATTTTGACGACAAAAACATTTCTCGAAAAAAATGAAATCACTAAACTTCTTAAAGAGGTTATTCTAAAAATGTGTACATATTAATTTAATCCAATTTTAAAAAGAATGGACAAATTTTGAAAAAAGCCTAAATTTGGATAAAAAGCCTAATTTTAAGTCAAGGCTTTCTGAAAGATGAGACATATTTTAACATACAAGTCGAAAATTCGAGAATAAGATAAATTTTTGGAAAATAGCTTGGAATCTGCGCTAAATCAAAATTTCGAGAAGTGATTGAAACTTCCGGAAAATATCCAAAACATCCAAGAGATACTCCAATTTTAAAAGCAAAAAGTAGAATTTTGGTAACAAAGTTGTAATTTAGAAAAGACAGATTACGAAAAAGAAAACCCAATTTTGGGAAAAAGTTAGAAGTTTTGGAAAAATTGACAGAATTTAATAAAATACTTTTTTTTGGAGGAAAAATCCAAAAATTAGAATGTTTTGAATACGGTGGAAATTTCACAAACAAAATTTAAAAAAAACTAGTTTGAAGAGAAAAAGTCAAATTTAAAAAAATAAATATTTCTTGAGAAAAAAAGTAGATATTACCAAGAATTGAAATGTATAAAAACAAACAAATTTCAAAAAACCAGTAAAATTTTTCGAAGAATCAGCTTCTAAAAGGTCAGAAAACGCAAACTGTTAAAAAAATAATAAAACTTCTACAAAAAGCTGCAAAGTTTAAAATTTTCCAGAGGCAATCCATTTTTTTTTAAATAGTATAATTTGGCAAATAGTTTACCTTATAAAACGTTTAATCTTGTAAATAAAGCCTAACTTGAAAAAAAATAAGAACTAAAAGAATAGTCGAAATTCCAAAAAACAGAAAAATTTTTGGAGACAAAAACATTTCGCGAAAAAAATGAAATTCGCACAAAAATCAAATTTTGAGAAAACACTCAAATTTGTCGAAAAGAAAATTAAATGTCGAGAGACATAGTGGGTCAGGTTTTGAGATAAATCCAAATTGAAATACATATCTTGTCCCTTGAAATCAATAAAAATTAAAAAAACTCAACAAAGGTTACTCTAACATGTTTCGACAGTCAAGCTATCATCTTCAAAGAGATACTCGTTAGAGCAACTTTTGTTCTGTTTTTTAATTTGTCTTGGTTTCAGCGGACAGGATTCTTTAAGATAACCAAGAACCAGTTCGTTTCACAAAAAAAAATTAACAAAATTTAAAAAAAAATGAAAAAAATATTGAAATTTCAAAAAAAAACGAATTTCGAGGCAAAAATCAAAGGTTTTAAAAATTTAAAGTAACTTTGCGAAAAAAAACACGAAATTTCCACAAACAGATCGACATTTTGCAGAAAAGATCGACATTTCAAGAAAAAAGTTGAAATTTTGTTTGAGATTTTCGAAGCGAAGTCAAATTTGTCAAAATTTTGATAAAAAGACCCATTTTGAGTAACAGTTAAGAAAAAAGTCAAAAAATGTCCTAAATTGAACTTTTATTTTTTAATGACTGCCTGAGTAAAGGACAAGCTCCTCCTTGCCTCACTTTGAAGTCAGAAAATGTTTAATATTAAGATAAACGTCAAAATTTTGAGAAACAATTTGGAACGTGAATTTTTTCGAATTTTTGTCTTTTTACAAAAATTAAGATTTTCAAATAATCCTTTTTTTTTAAATTACCAGACTATTCTCAAAATATTTATGTTTGATCTTAAGGTCCACTAAATTTCTAGTAAATTGCAAATTTTGATAAACAAATCGAAATTTGCAGAATGTCGAATTTTAAAAAAAGCTTCAGGAAAAGTCGAATTTTAAGTAACTGATGAAAGAAAAGAAAAATTTTTAGATAAAAATTCGAAATTCTGAGCAAGTCGGATTTTCATAAAAGAAGTCAAATTTTATGAATAAATTGGACATTTCAAAAGAATTAAGGTTTCTCAAAAAAAAGACGAATTTTGAGAAAAAGAGTCGAATTTTTCAAAAAATGTGTCCTTTTCTCCTGAAATTTTCAATTTATTTATAAAATTTGACTTATTGTATTTAATATGACTTTCTCAAAATTTCTCATTTCTATCTCAAAATTCGTCATTATTTCCGGAATTTCGTCATTTTTCGATTCGACTTTTCTTCAGAAATGTGAATTTTTTTTGGTATGACTTTTACAAATTTCAGCTTCATCTTTGTCTCGTACTTTGATTCATCTTCTGACAAAAAAGTCAAAATTTTTAGAAAAATACTTATCTGGATAACATTACATTTGCAGATGTCGAATTTAAAAAGAAAGTTTTAGAAAAAGTCCAATTTTAAGAAATGATAAAAAAAAAGACGAATTTTTTGATAAAAATTCAAAATTCTGCGAAAGTCAGATTTTCATAAAGGAAGTCAAATTTTATGAATAAATTGAACATTTCGAAAGTATCAAATTTTCTAAAACAAAGACGAGTTTTGAGAAAGAGTCGAATTTTTCAAAAAATTTGTCCTTTTCTTCTGAAATGTTCAATTTATTTATAAAATTTAACTTATTGTATTTAATATGCCTTTCTCAAAATTTTTCATTTCTCTCCCAAAATTTGTCGTTATTTTTCAATTCGACTTTTCTTCAGAAATGTCAATCTTTTTTGGTATGACTTTTACAAAAAGAACTTTATCTTTTCCACTAAATTTAATTCATCTTCTGATAAAAAAGTCAAAATTTTGAGTAAAATATTTATCTGGATAAAAGACCATTTGCCAAATATCAAATTTTAAAAAAGTTTAAGAAGGAAAAGTCGAATTTTAAGAAATCATGAAAGAAAAGACGAATTTTCAAATAAAATGTCAACATTCTGATATAGTCAAATTTTCATAAAAGAAGTCAAATTTTATGAATAAATTGGATATTTCAAAAGTATCAAATTTTTTCAAAAAAAGATGAATTTTGAGAAAAAGAGTCGAATTTTTCAAAAAATTTGTCTTTTTCTCCTGAAATATTCAATTTATTTATAACATTTGACTTCTTATATTTCAGCTTTATCTTTTTCTCGAAATTTGGTTAATCTTTTAATAAAAAAGTCATCAAAATTTTGAGAAAAATATTTACCTGGATAAAAAACCATCTGCAGAATATCGATTTTTAAAAAAGTTTCAAGAAAAGTCGAATTTTAAGAAATGATGAAAGAAAAGACGAATTTTCAGATAAAATGTCAATTTTCTGATAAAGTCAGATTTTCATAAAAAAGTCAAATTTTGTGAATAAATGGACATTTCAAAAGTATCAAATTTTCTCAAAAAAGACAAATTTTTAAGAAAAACGATCGAATTTATCAAAAAGTTTGTCCTTTTCTTCTGAAATTTTTAATTTATTTATAAAATTTGACTTATTGTATTTAATATGACTTACTCAAAATTTCTCATTTCTATCTCAAAATTCGGTGTTACTTTTCGATTTGACTTTTTTTCAGAAATGTCAATTTTTTTGGTATGACTACAAATTCAGCTTTATCTATTTCCCCAAATTTAATTCATCTTCTGATAAAAAATTCAAAATTGGACATTTCAAAAGTATTAAATTTTCTCAAAAAAAGACGAATTTTGAGAAAAAGAGTCGAATTTTTCAAAAAATGTGTCTTTTTCTTCTAAAATTTTCAACCTATTTATAGCATTTGTCTTCTTATATTTCAGCTTTATCTTTTTCTCGAAATTTGGTTAATCTTCTGATAAAAAAGTCATCAAAATTTTGAGAAAAATATTTGCCTGGATAAACAACCATTTGCATAATGTCGAATTTTAAAAACGTTTCGGGAAAAGTCAAATTTTAAGAAATCATAAAAGAAAAGACGAATTTTCAGATAAAATGTCAATATTCTGATAAAGTCAAATTTTCATAAAAAAGTCAAATTTTATGTATAAATTAGACATTTTAACAGTATCAAATTTTCTAAAAAAAGACGAGTTTTGAGAAAGAAAGTGAAATTCTTAAAATAATTTGTCTTTTTCTTCTAAAATGTTTAATCTGTTTATAAAATCGGGTTTCTTGTATTTAATATGACTTTTTTCTCATTTTTATTTTAAAATTCGTCGTTTTCTCCTAATTTTCGTCATTTTTCGATCAACTTTTCTTCAAAAATATCAATCTTTTCTAGTATGACTTTTACAAATTTCAGCCTTATCTTTTTTTCAAAATCTTGTGATAAAAAAGTCAAAATTTTGAGGAATTTATCTGGGTAACATAGCATTTGCAGAATGTACAAATTTAAAAAAAAACTTTCAGGAAAAGTCAAATTTTAAGAAATGATGAAAGAAAAGCCGAATTTTCAAATAAAAATTCGAAATTCTTGGAAAGTCAGATTTTTATAAAAGAAGTTAAATTTTATGAATAAATTGGACATTTCAAAAGTATCAAATTTCCTCAAAAAAGATGAATTTCGAGAAAAAAAGTGGAATTCCTTAAATAATATGTCTTCTTATTTTGAAACAGAGATACTTAAGTATCTCTCTGAAGATGATAGCTTGGCGATCGAATTACGTTAGAGCAACCTTTGTTGTTCTTTATTGATCTTTCTTGTTTTCAGGGGACAGGATTTGTATTTCAATTTTTGAAGATAAGGAAGCACCTGTCCGTTTTATCAAAGAAGCCTTATTTATAGAGAATGGGTACCTGTCACCCTCTAACTCAAATAATTAAGAGAAAATAGGTTTACAGTCGGGAAATTTTCTTAAAATTTCGATTTTTTCCTAAAATTTGCTTTCTTCTAAGTTTTGATGTAATCTAGGAAATTTCGACTTTTTACTAGGACTTAAACCACAACAGATTAAAGCTTTGTCTTCAAATTTAGATCTTTGTTGGGAAATTCAGATCATTTTCTTGAAATTTGAATCTTTTTCTAGAAATTTCGTTGGGTTTTCTCAAAATTTCGAATTTTTTTATAAATTAATCCTTGTGTTTGAAAGTTTTGTTTATTTGCCTTGAAATTCGTCTGTTTCTTTAAATTCTGATATTTTCCACAAAATTCGTCTTCTTTAGCAATGTAGGCTTTATCTCATGTATGTTCTTGGAAATCTTAAAATTGGCTTTTTTCAAAATTTTGATAAACTCTTCATTTCACTGAAACATTTCGTATTTTTGCTGTAATAAAACCTCAAAATATTAAACCTTTGTCTAAAAAATTAGATCTTTTCTGGCAGAAGTTTGGTCATTTTCTCAAAAGTTTGACCTTTTTCTCGAAATTTTGATGTTATTTCTCAAATTTTGCAATTTTTTAATAAATCAATTCTTATTTCTGAAAGTTTTCGTTTTATTTGCCTTAAAATTTGCTTGTTTCCTTAACTTTTGATATATTCTAGCATATTTCGACTTTTTACTAAGATTAAACTTTAACAGATTCAAGCTTTGTCTTAGAATTTAGATCTTTTTGGGAAATTTAGATCATTTTCTTGAAATTTTAATGTTTTTCTTAAAATTTTCTTGTTTTCTGAAAATTTCAATTTTTTTTATAAATTAGTCCTTGTGTTTGAAAGTTTTGTTGTATTTTCCTTGAAATACGTCTGTTTCCTTAAATTTTGATATTTTCCACAAAATTCGTCTATTTTAGAAATGTCGGCTTTATCTCATGTATGTTCTTGGAAATCTTAAAATTGGCTTTTCTTCAAAATTTTGATAAAATCTTAATTTCACCTGAAAAATTTCTTATTTTTGCTGTGATTTAAACCTTAAAAGATTAAACCTTTGTCTAAAAATGTAGATCTTTTCTGGTAAAAGTTTGATCATTTTCTCGAAATTTCGACCTTTTTCTCGAAATTTTGATGTTATTTTTCAAATTTTCCAATTTTTTATTAAATCAATTTTTGTTTTTGAAAGTTTCGTTTTATTTGCCTTAAAATTTGCTTGTTTCTTTAAATTTTGATATTTTCCACAAAATTCGTCTTTTTTAGAAATTTAGGCTTTATCTTATGTATGTTCTTGGAAATCTTAAAATTGGTTTTTTTTCAAAATTTTGATAAAATCTTAATTTCACTGAAAATTTTTTATTTTTGCTGTGATTAAACCTTAAAAGATTAAACCTTTGTCTAAAAATTTAGATCTTTTCTGGCAAAAGTTTGATCATTTTCTCGAAATTGCGACCTTTTTCTCGAAATTTTGATGTTATTTCTCAAATTTTCCAATTTTTTTTTAATAAATCAATTTTGGTTTTTGAAAGTTTCGTTTTATTCGCCTTAAAATTTGCTTGTTTGTTTAAATTTTGATATTTTCCCAAAATCTGTCTTTTTTAGAAATGTTGGCTTTATCTCATATATGTTCTTGGAAATCTTAAAATTGGCTTTTTTTCAAAATTTTGATAAAATCTTAATTTCACTGAAAAATTTCGTATTTGTGCTGTGATTAAACCTTATCAGATTAAACCTTTGTCTAAAAATTTAGATCGCTTCAGGCAAAGGTTTGATCATTTTCTCGAAATTTCCACCTTCTCTAAATTACGATATTTTTTCCAAAATTTCCAAATTTTTTTTAAAATTAATTATTTCTCTTTTAAGTTTTGTTTTATTTTCCTTAAAATTTGTCTGTTTTTTTTAATTTTAATATTTTCCACAAAATTCGTATTTTTTAGAAATGTAGGCTTTGCCTCATGTACGTTCTTGGCTTTTCTTCTAAATTTTAATAAAATCTGAATTTTACTAAAAAATTTCGTATTTTCTAAAGCCGTAACAGATTGAACCTTTGTCCTAAAATTTAGATATTTTCTGCCAAAAGTTTGATCATTTTCTCGAAATTTGGATACTTTTTCGCAAAATTTTGAATTTTTAAAAGAAATTAATTTTTGTTGTTAAAAATTTTTTTGGCTTGAAATTTGTCTGTTTTTTTAATATTGTGAATAAAATCCGTCTTTTTTCAAAACTTCGACTTCATCTCAAAAACCGATCCAGGACGTTCTTGAAAATTTTAAAATTTGCCATTTTTCCAAATTTTCATAAAACTGACTTTTCCTGAAAAGTTTCTCTAAGATTAAACCTTAACAGATTAAAATTTAGATCTTTACCACGAAATTTCGATGGTTTTTTCAAAAAATGTATTTCGACCATTTTCTCCTAATTTCGTTTTTTTTTTCAAAATTATCATGTTTTCTTTAAATTTTAAAATGTTTTAAAAATCTAATGTTTGCTATTGAAAGTTTCGTTTGTCTCTTCCTTGAAATTCGTATTTTTTTCCTTAAAATTCGTATTTTTTTAAAATTTTGTTATTTTCTGCAAAATCCGTCTTATCTCAAAATACGATCCTGTATGTTCTTAAAAATCTCAGTTTTTTCTTGAATGTTACCATTTTCTTAAAAAATTATTTTGTTTTCAATTTTTTTTATTAATGACTATTCTTCGAATTTGAGTATTATCTGAAAATTAGATTCCCTTTTTTATTGAAATTCCGACTATTTCTATAAGTTTTGGTTATATTTTTCAAAATGTGTCTTTTTCATTTTGGCAAGTTAAAAATTCGACGTTTTTTTCTTAAAATTTGACTTTCAACAAAAAATTTTAAATATTCTGTCCCTTTTGAAGCTTCTTTTTTCTGATCATGTTTTTTTCTGAAAATTTTAACCATTTTAAATCTGATTTTTCAGAAATTTTGACTAGTTTCTTAAAGGTTGCCTTTTTCAGGAAGTTTTGCTTGTTTTCTTAGTATTCGATGTTAAATATTTCTACAAATTTCGACTGTTTCTTCTAAATTTGTCTTTTTTCTAAATATTTTAAATTTTTCTGTTGAAATTAAATTTTTTAAAAATTCTTCTTTTTGTAAATTCCACATTTTGGACCCATATTTGTTTATTTTGAAATTATGCCATTTTTTTTATAGTTTGTCCTTACAACAAAATGTGATGTTTTATCGTCGACATTTTTCCCTAAATTAGATGAAAATGT
The DNA here is from genome assembly GCA_028583605.1 of Dastarcus helophoroides. Classification (NCBI taxonomy): domain Eukaryota; kingdom Metazoa; phylum Arthropoda; class Insecta; order Coleoptera; family Bothrideridae; genus Dastarcus; species Dastarcus helophoroides. The sequence goes on from CM053328.1 coordinate 9,039,096, forward strand.
TAATAAAAATGTTGACAAAAATATTTTGAGGCATTTGAAACAAGATTTTCTATGAATTCAATTTCTTGAGAACACTGTTTTTGGAAGTTGGAATTTTTTCTCCAAACTTCGAAGGAACGGACTGGTTCTTGGTTATCTTCAAAAATTGAAATACAAATCATGTTCCTTGTAACCAGTACAGATTAAAAACGAGTATCTCTTTGAAGATAATAGCTTGGCTATCGAAACGTGTCAGAGCAACCTTTGTTGTGTTTTTTAATTTTTCTTGGTTTCAGGAGACAAGATTGTTATTTCAGTTTTGATTAATCTCAAAATCCGGCCCGTTATGTCTCTGGAAATGTAATTTTTTTCGAAAAATTTGACTGTTTACTCAAAATTTGTTTTTTGTGCGAAATTCCATTTTTTTCGAGAAATGTTTTTGTCGTCAAAATTCGTCTTTTTCTCAGAATTGCGACTATTCTTTTAGTTCTTATTTCTTTTTAAGTTAGGCTTTATTTACAGGATAAGACTTTTTTAAAGTAGATTATTCGCAAAATTATACTGCTTTAAAAAAATTATTCTCTCTGGAAAATTTTAAACTTGCCCCCGAAATTTGGACCGTTTTTTTCAATTTGTGGCTTTTTTAGAAGTTTTATTATTTTTCTTAATTTAATAGTTTGTCATGTTCCCCTAAACCAAAAAAAGATTAAAAAACACATCATAGATTGCTCTAACGCGTTTCGATAGCCAAGTTTTCAGAGAGATGTCTCTGAGGTTGCTCTATGTTCAGTTGTAACTTTTTTATTTTTAAATAATTCGTTGGTATACAAATCTCAATTCATAAAACCAAAAAAGATTAAAAAACCCAACAAGAGTTGCTCTTACGCGTTTCGATAGCCAAGCTATCATCTTCAGAGATATCTCTTCAAAAATAATTGGCGTTAGAGCAACCTTTGTTGTGTTTTTTAATCCTTTTAAATTTGTATTTCAATTTTCTCCAAATTCAAAGTTTTCTGAAAGTTGCGTCATCTCATAAAATTTGACCTTTGAAAATTTTGACCTTTTTCGAAGTTTAAATATTTTATTTTATTTTCAGAGAAATTTCACTGAAGATGACAGCTTGGCTATCGAAAGGCCCTAGAGCAACCTTTGTTGTGTTTTTTAATCTTTCTTGGTTTCAGGGGACAAGATAGGTATTTCAATTTTCTCCAAAACAAATTTTTCTGAAATTTGCATCTTCTCATAAAATTCGTCCTTGGAAAATTTTAACCTTTTTCGAATTTTAAACATTTTACGAGTTTTTAAGATAGGTTAGGTTTTTATTTTTAATATAATTTACCGAAAATTTCGACTTTTCAGAGAGATTTCTCTGAAGATGATAGCTTGGCTATCGAAACGCGTTAGAGCAACCTTTGTTGTGTTTTTTACTCCTTCTTGGTTTCAGGGGAAAAGATTTGTATTTCAATTTTCTCCAAGTTCAAATTTTTCTGAAAGTTGCGTCATCTTATAAATTTCCACCTTTGATCATTTTAACTTTTTTCGAATTTTTAACCTTGTACAAAGTTTCAAGATAGGTTACGTTTTAATTGTTAATATAATTTACCGAAAATTTCGACTTTTCAAATCTTTTTGTCTTGAAATTCGTCTTTTTCAAAGTTTCTATTCTATTTTCAAAATTTTAATTTCCCTGTTAAAATTGGACCTTCCCATAAAAATTTGGAATTATTTTTGGACAGGTCAATCTTCTAATTAAAATATTATCAATATTTTTCAAAAATCGTGTTTTTTTTTGAAATATATTTAGTACCGGTTTTTTTTAAATTTGACCCTTCAATAATTTTAACTTGTATCTCAAAATTCATCTTTTTCTCCAAATTTTGACTCTTACCTTAAGATTCGATATTCCTTTTTTTTGAACATTTCTATTTAAAATTTGCCTTTTTCCAAAATAACGACTTTTTCCGCAAAAAATCGTTAATTTTTCTAAAATTGGATCAAAATTTTAATTTAAATCTAAAAATAGGAACTTATAAGAAAATCGTTTCAAGAAGATAACCAAATTTAAATAAAGGAAGACTTGCAATTTTTGATTTGTTTTGGAAACTGCCGATTTTTTCACATAATTCGACTTTTGATAAATTGAACTTTTTTTTTGAAATTTTTATCTTTTGGAAATTTCGACAATTCTCGAAATTTTCCAAATTTCGACTATAATTTAGAAATCTGATCTCTCCTGTTTATTAAAAATATACTTACTCTAGCTGAGCAATCACTTTTTTTAGAATAATTGCTTTTCCTCTCTTAAAGAAAATCTTTATTATGCTTATGGACTACAAAGAATTAAAATGTCAATCAAGTTCAGTGTTGACCACTAATAAATTTTGCAAAATTTTTGGACAGATTTCTACAAAACTTACAAAGTAATTTCTATGCAAGAAGATTGTTGGCGATGGCCATAGTTTCTCTATGAACCATAGGTGGTAGTACTAAAGAGTCACTCGCTTGACGCCTGTGAAAATGTCTTAGTACTTGTCGGAACATTTATTAGCATTCGAGTTGGATATACCAAACTGACGAGATCTAACAACATCGAAACCGGTATTTGGTTTCCAAACTTCGAATCTAATAAATGTTCAAACCTATGGTCTGTGCATTATAGAAAATAATTTCTGATGACTTTTTAATTTAATAATCGCGAATCCAAATAAATCTATACACTGTGCAGAGTATTTGACATCGACAATATTGATATTTAAGATTAGGTTACGTTTAAAGCCTAACACTGAGTTCACGTTTTAGAGGCTTTCAATAACAATAGTCAACACTGATTTCGTCAGACGAACTCTAGGTAGGTAATTGTGTTTGGACTTCCTACCCTCATAATAAAACCGTACTTTTTTTCCATCCCCCCAATTTTCTTATGACAAGGTAAAATTTAGTTTTGGAAATGTAGTCTTCCCAAATACTGTCCGTATTTATTTAGGTCCACATATTATTTACATCTTATAAAATTTTATCAGAAATAAAACATAATATTATGATCATATTAATTTTTTATTTGAAATCTTTTTTATCATTAAAATTTGGGTACTTTTCATGTGAATGGGGCACCAGGGATCGAAAAAATCACAATTAGGAAAAAGTTTATCCTACACGTAAATCTTTAATTTGTAAGTAGAAAAATGTAAAGCATTTACACTTGTAAAGCTGTCTGATATATTTCTACTACCACCTCATCATATCAAATTAGATTTACCAGAAATTTTCCAAAGGGGATGGATCCCAATAAAAATGAGTTTTTTATATTTCAAAGAGTAATTTCCCAGAATGAGTGAAGTAGTATTAGTAGAACCTCAAATTAAGAAAATTAATGAAAGGCTCTATGTTTAAAGCAAAATTAAATGTTCTGAAAAATTCAGCATAAAGATGCTTCAAAAATCTAATTGGAAATTTTTTAGTTTACCATAAAAAAAAAGATAATTGGTTAAAAAACTTTTATTAAAGTATAACACTTTGGATTGCAATATGGAGATCAAGATTTATTTTTTACACATCCTACGAATTAGGGGGCTCTGGGAGGCTCTAAGTGATAAAAACTGATAAAAGTTTTAGCGTACGTTCTAATGATGAAAAAACTTTATCATGGCAGATTTAACACAAGATTGTTGACTGACTACTACTGCTTGATCAAGAGGGACCAATTAAAAGCTAAATAATTTAGAAAAACAAAGATTATAAGTTTCTAATGTACATTTTTAAATTTATATTTTTGGAGATCCATCATTTTTCAAGTATTTAACAAACAAATGTCGTGGCTGATAAAAATTTCAAAGCTGCTTATTTTAAATGACCCCAACTAAATACTATTAAAAAATACAAAAGAAGATTACGTGACATGACGAAACTTCAATTTTGTTAACCTCTGTAATTTACATAAAATGTACCCCAAAAAATTAAACTAATATGATATAAAATAATTTCACGTAGTTTACCATTTTGAGTATAATTAACCGAAATAACGTACAATGCAATACAACCTGCACAAAGCAACCCTACACAATAGATATATGCTTTACAAGGGAATTGTGTGAAATAAAATGAAAATGCGTTATTTTTATTATAATGTATTTCATAAATGAGATTTAAATTATATTACATATATGCAATAAATTTCTATGTATAGCACTTTTAAAATGTACAGTACAGTAATAAGATAATGTATAAGGTGAAATCAGACCTGAAGTCTAGATCTATTATCTCATACATGCTCTAATCCCTTTTTCGTGAATGTACTCGTCTGAAAAGAAATTAGTAACACAAATTAACAAACCACGAAGAAAATGTCAAGAAACATTTTTAGTTCTCTCGATACAGAATCAAATTTTGGACAATAATTTGTTAGTGTATTGGATAACATGGTTAACAATTTGATTTAATGCTTTATAAACATCAACACTACCCTGATTTTAACAGTTCTTTTAGTATACAAGCTAAAAATATGTTGAGGGCGAATTTGGTGCTGACATAGCTGCTTTCGGAAAAGAATTTGCTGAACTTCAATTTATATTAGCTGCCTCTACGACTTTGTCTGCTCAATGCAACGTCATATTTCAAAATAAAACAATGTCTCATTGAATTAACAGAATAATAGATTCAACGTTTGGTGCTCCTCATGTTAGTACCAGCTCGAATGATAGGTGGAACGAAATATTATATCAACCACACATTACGAATTGGTTTCTCTTTTTTATGTTCAAATAAAGTTGTTAGCACAAGGTTTTGTAAACGAAAGCTTAAATTTTACCGGAACAAAAATAACGCAAAAGTTACGCCTGGAAAAACCCTGTATTTTAATAGAAGTTTTACTAAAATCGAGGTAGTAGTTTCCGAGATTAGGCCGGACAAAGATCAGTCGACAGACAGACCGACAGATGCTTCGACGCTTTAATTTTATAGTATAGGTTGGTAGGTAATTAAAAAGATAAGAAACTCTCCTACTCTCCTTTGGAAGTTAACATGATTATTATTGTTTTTTATTTATATATCTCGAGATTTTTCATAATTTGGATCTTCCCTTAAAATTTCGGATAATCTGAGCTTATTACCTTTCTCACTGAAATTTTGGCCTTTTTAGGTATCTGGGATACCTGGGCTATCAAAACTCTTTAGAGCAACCTTTTTTTGTGTTTTTTAATCTTTCTTGGTTTCAGGGAACAAGATTTGTATTTCAGTTTTTGAATATAACCAAGCAGTAGTCCTTTCCACCAATCAAAAAAAAAAGAAAAATATTTTGCGAACTTTCAATTTTAATCCCTCGACTTTACATCAAAATTTGTGAAGGAAATTTTTATATTAAGTTGATTTAAAGTTTTGACTTTTCTCTCAAAATTTCGATGCATATTTTATTTTCTCGTAAGTCAGTTCACGTTTCTAGAAATGTTGACCCTTTTATTTTTAAAAATTTTAATGTCTTCAAATTTGTACGTTTTTCTCAACATTTCTAGTTTACGTTCTCTTCGATATTTCGAAGTTTTTAAATAGTTTTGTAACTACTTTTTTAATCTCAAAATGAGAAATCACTTTTTCGAAATTTAGATGTTTTCCTACAAAAATTAAAATACAAAACTTGTCCCCTAAAACCTAGAAAGATTAAAAAACACAACAAAGATTACTCTAACGCGTTTCGACAGCCAAGCTGTCATCTTCAGAGAGAAAACACTTTATTGTGTTTTTTTGATCCTTCTTGGTTTCAGGGGACATGTTCTGTATTTCAATTTTTGAAGATAACCAAGTTCCACCAAACTTATGGTTTTTCCTACAGCCTAAATTTCATTTTTTTTAATTTAAATTATTCTCTGAATATTTCAAGTTTATACTTTTAACTTTTTCTTAATTTTCATTTTAAATTGAAAGCTGAAATAGTTCCTCTAAGTTTGTACTATTCCAAAATTCCCCTATTTTTCAAAACCTTTTTTTTAACGAAATTTTGAGTTTAAACTAGATTTTTTTGTAAGTCGATTCCTTTTAATTTGGACATTTTCTCCCACAACTAAGAGTTTTTACTCAACCTAAATCTTCAACCGTAAGTTCGAAAATTTAAAAATTCTTTGTACCTCTGTGATTAATAATTTTTTTTTTGGTGGAACAAACTGGTCCTTGGTTATCTTCAAAAATTCAAATACAAAACCTGTTTCCAGCAAAAAAGCAACATTTGTATTTCAATTTTATAATAAAAATGTATGTTTTTTTACATACATTAAGGTGAGTTAGGTGGCTGTTTTCGATATTCTTAGTTTACACTTTTCTAAAAATTTTTATTTTATTATCCAAATCCTAATCTCAATTATTAAAATTTTTACCTTAATTCCAAAATTTAATTTTCTTCAAGAAAATTTCAAATTTTTAACTAATTCCTCTTCTTTTTTTCCAAAATTTAACTGTTGACCCCAAAATTCGAGAATTTTTTTATGTATAACTATTTTATTTATTTTTCCGGAACTGTAAAATTAATAACATTTTTATACAAATATCGATTTTAAACTGGCACACTTCGAGAGTTTTTTCAATATATTTTGTCTACAAAATTAAGAGTTTTTTGAAAACTTGGATTCTTTTTTCTTGAAATACTTGATTCAGTTTTTTACGTGTTCATGATTTGCTAAAAGTTCTATTACAAACCCAAACTTTTGACATTTTTCTAAAGGTATCATTTAAGAAATTTCGACATTAATTTTAATCCCTGAAAATAAAAATTTAATCTTCATTTTTTATAATATTCCTTCAATTTCGAAATTTTGTTGTTTTTCATAATTTCCTTTGATTTTTTATTTTTATGCTAAAATTCAACTATAAGCTGCAAAATTCAAAATTTTTAATATAAATATTTAATTTTCTTCGAAATCCTTAAATTAGTAAAATTTTTCTTAAAGATCTTAAATATTAAACTAAATTTTTCATGGTGGACTCTTATTGGTCGGAAACATTATGTTTTTATGCTTTGCCTATTCTATGTAAAATAAACTAACCTATTTTTTGTCAACTGTCTTGAGGTGATGTTTTAAATAAATTTAGATATCACGTAGACATATATCAAAAACTGTTTTAAAATATTGTCAACAAACAATAAAAATTTAAATATTTTTAAACTAGGTCGCAAAAATATTAAATAAAATTAATAAACATTAAACCGAATATTTCTTATATTGGTTCTATATAAATTACAACTTTTTTTTAGAAATTTCGAATTTTTTTGCTCGAAAGTTCTTGATGTACACTTTTATTACCAAAGAGTAGGCAATACTTACCCTAGAAAGCTCATTGCCTACCATAGATATATCGATTAGCATAATATTTTTTTAGACTTGTGAGGATCTTTTTTTTTGGTTGTGAAAATTTATTTTGCGAAGGTAAGCCCAGAAAATGTAAAAAATATAAATTTAGGACCTATTTTTTTGTCGTCAGAAACTATTTATACGAAGATAAATTCCAGGATATATAAAATATATGATTTAATTTTTTTTATCGTCCTTAAATTTTAATACTTTCCAAGCCGAAGTAATCTAATAGTCCAAGATTGCTTTTCATAGAAATAAACCCTAGCTAGGCCAATAGTCATCATTCGCTAAAAGAACTATTAGAAGGTTAAAATATCTATTTTTTTTTTTAATTTTGGTTTTATTTTTGAAATAAGACTTTAATTTCAAAATTTCATTCCCTCAAATAAAAGTTATTAGTTGTAACTAATTTTTTTTTTCGTTCAGTTTCGAAATTTTACTTTTGTTTTTGATATTTTCATTACATGTTTAACTTTTTTTTTTAAATCTCAAAACAAATTTTGTTAAAATCATATTATGAACATGCTTCTAATGCGGTATTTGGTAGAACTATAGAAAATACAGGTAAACATCGAATCGTAGAATTGGAACCAAAAAGTTATTTGTTATTTGGTAGCGATTTCCAGTAAGGACTTTAGGATAATTTTAAAAAAATAGAATAAAAAATTCAACAAATTTCTGTTATATTCATAAAACAATATTTCGTCCAGTACTTACTTTTAAAAACAAATTATGGACACTTTCTAGACCAAAAAAAAAGCAAATTACAAGCGACGGAAGTGAAATATTATCGTAGAGTACTAGGGATAACAAGAAGAGATCGAAAGCGAAATGAGGACATCAGACAAGAGCTAGAAATCAAACTTGTTGTAACAACTATAGAGAGGAACAAGTTAAAATGATGGGGCCACATGACAAGAAGGCATGGCGAAAGACAAGTGACAAGAGTCTGGAAAGTCGGAACACACGCAAATAGACAAAGAGGAAGACCTCTTGGAAACTGAAATAATGTAGTTGGAAAAGTACTAAAGGAGAAAGGCCCCTGTCATGGTATGAGGCAAGAAAACTGGCATTGGCAATAATAGGTGGGCAGGATTTGTGTACGAATAATTACTTTAAGAAAACGTAATATTGTAAAATGGAATGTACTTAAATTCCCTACACCTGAAAGGGTAGATGAGGATTTTGATAATATATATAAATATATAAATGTTGTTTTTTTCAAATTCCCAGTTTACAACGCTAAAGTCAAAGTGGTTACTTTTTTTCCAAATTTTGAATCTTTCTCCCTTTGAAATTTTTCTCGTGTTTATGTTAACCTCAAGCATCATCGCAAAGACTCCATATTATATATCATTCATTAAAAACGACGTTAAATATTATTTTCATCAAATAACATCGAAATAATCTGATAACGAAGGCTTCCACGCCCAGAGTCAGTATAATTTTAACAATCCCTTCGCAATTTTAAAACAAAATTTTAGAGATATCAAAATCCCAAAATGTCAAAAGTGTCAGTTAAAACTTTAAAATGTCTAAAATTTAAAAATGTCAAAATTTAAGAATGTCAAAATTTAAAATCTCGAAATTATAGATACTTTTAATGCCCTTTAGAAACTGTCCATCCTCTCTGGAAGCTTTTAACTACTTTTCTGAGGCCCTTTAGCTCTTTCTAAGGACTTTCAATGCCCATTTAGACATTTTCAGAGCATTATAAATTCTTCAAAGCTCACTACAGACGTTTAAGTTTTTCTAAATTTTTCTTCTTTCCTCTACAGAGTTTTAAAGCCTAAAGAATCTTAAAAATGTTCAATATATTTGAGCTTCAAATTTCTTATTTTTAAATACGTTTTTAATTGCTCTAATTTCGAAAAATGTGGTAATTTTTTAGGCTTTTTCAAAAATATATTTCAAAATTTCTGAATTTTTTATGTTTCAGTTTTTTGAAATAGTTTCACTTTTTTTTAATTGAAAATATTGATCTAACCTGAAATTTAGAGAAATTTTACCTTGGAAATGTCGCAGTTCTTTCAAAAATTTTTTACCTAAATTTGACATTTGGAATTCGAACATCGCTTTAGGACTTGATTTTCTAAATTAGTAATTTCTACCCTGACTTTGAAATTTTCACTTGAAGTGCAATATGTCGATTATATTCTCAAAATAACAGAACTTAATTTAATGACCCGGACACATTTGGCCAATTTTGAGCGCGAACTATTTATTTTCAAGGAAAAATTTTGAAGAATGTCGGAATTTTGGAAAAAACGAGATTAACGAAACAAGACTGAAAAATTGAAGATAAAGAGAAATTTTTAAAAAGTTCGAAATTATAGAAACAGACAGAATTTAAAAAAAATTAACTAAATTCTTCAAAACGTCAAAATGTTAATTCAAAATTCTTTAGAAAATCGTAGTTTTATAGTGAAATGTTCAAAAAAATGTGTCGAAATCTTGAAAAATATCAAAGTTTTCAGAGAAAGTTGAAATCTCCAGAAAAAAGCAAAGGTTTTAAAAAATATGAATATTTTCATATTTCAACATTAAAAAAAATCGACAATTTCACAAATTCTAAAATTTGTGAAAGTGACGAAATTTTAGAAAAAACTCGTAATTTTGAAAAACGTTGAAATTTAATCTTTTAATTTTTATGTTACTGTTGATTTTCTCAATAAAATTAAACTTTTGGACTAACTGAACAGTTTCAGAAAAAGGGAGAAATTTCTATAAGTTCGAACTTTATTGAAAAAATTTGTAATTTTGAAAAATGCTGAAATTTAATCTTTTAATTTTTATATTACCGTTGATTTTCACAAAAAAAATAAAACTTTTGAACAAACTGGAAAGTTTCAGAAAAAGGGAGAAATTTCTATAAGCTTCAACTTTATTGAAAAAATTCTCAAATTTTGAAGTTTAAAAAATTGAAGTTAAAATGGAAGTTTCTTTTTAAGTACAAATTTTGACAAAAATAGAAAATTTATTAAGATGATTCAAGTTTTAAAATAGCATTTCAAAAAAAATGGTCTACATTTCGAACTTAACCTGGAAACAAAGGACATTGACATTTTAGCAAAAACCTAATTTTGAAAAAATCCAAATTTTAGAAAATTAAACAGAATTTAAAAAAATTTAAAATTTTAAAAATAATGGGATTTTTTTTTAAAAGGTATAATCGTGGAAAATATCGTAATTTTAAATAATGTAAGAAATTTCAAGCTATAATTTTCAAGATTTTCAAATAATGATTGAAACTCTGAAAAAAATTTCGACACTTGGAAGAAATTGACATTTTGAAAATTTCAACATTTGATGAAATGGTAAAATTTTTTTTTAAAATTTGTAATTTTCAGGAAAGTTAAATTCTTGAAACTTAGTATAATAAAATTTCAAAAATGGTCAAGATTTTGAAAAAAAACTTGAGATTTAAAAAATTTTCGGTCAAATTTTTAACAAAATTTTCGGTAAGTCTTCATATTAAAGAAACCCCAAAATCTCAGAACAGTTTCAATTTTAAAAAATGATCCAAATTTTGAAGTTTTAATGTTGCAAAAATCGAAATTTTGGATATTTCAAATTTTGAAGAAAGTAGAACACTTTTTAAAAAGTCAAAAATTTGAATTGAAAATTTAAAAAAATTGAGGTTTGAAAACATTTTTGAAATTTTCAAAGAAAAGTCAAGAAAATATCGACATTATCACAAATGTTTAAAAATAACATATTTTTTAAAAAATTTCGAAGCATATTTAAATAAAAATTTTTCAGTTTTAATAAAAACAATCACAATTCTGAAAAGAAATTTTTTGGAGAAACTTCCAAATTTTCAAAAAAATGTAGTGTGAAAAAACTCAAAATTTTGAAAAATAATGTTTGCGAACTAACAAAGTTAACGTAGAAGTCAACCAAAATATCAAAATTTTTAAAAAAATTTTATATTTTGAAAAAAGTGAAATTTTAAAGAGTTTAAAAAGTTTAAATATTAAAAAAGTTTAGCTTAAAAGCAACTTGACATTTTTGAAAAAAATGTGAATTTTAAATGAGGGAAAAATTAAAAAAATTAACAAAATCTTAAAAAAATTCAACATTATCAAAAAAGCCAAAATTTTGAACTTTCTTCAAATTTGGAAAAAAATAAAATTGTAAAAAGAGTCAATAATATTTTCTGACAATTTAAAATTTTTAGAAAAGGATCGATGTTTGTCTTCAAAAGTTGAACACTTTTAGTAGGTCTTTGACACGGTCCAACCCCGGAAGAAGTGTATCCTGTACTAACATCGAAGTAATACACATTTTATAATTTTACACACAACTTCCTAAGTTTGTGAATATCCTGTAAATAGATATAGAATCATTTAACATTTTTTCTATCCAGTTTGAAAAAAATTTAAATTTTTAGTAATAAAAATTGATGATATTCTAAAACATTTTTATAAAATACTACTAAGGTGATTTACAAATTTTTAAAACGTAACCTCAAAAATAGGTTAAAATAACTCTCAATAGCTATCTTTCAAAAAGGCAATCAGTTGAGAAAATCGACAATTATGTATGGTTCTAGTGGAAATGGACTGGCCCTTGGTTATCTTTAAAAATTGAAATACAAATCTTGTCCCCCTGAAACAAAAAAAGATTAAAAAACACAACCAAGATTGCTCTATCATGTTCCCTAAAACCAAAAATAGAATAAAAAACAGATCATAGGTTGCTCTTACGCGTTTCGATAGTCAAGCTATCGTCTTTAGAGAGATCCCTCTGAGGTTGCTCTAACGCGTTTCGATAGCTTCAGAGAGATACTAGCTAGTATCTCTCTGAAGATAATAGCTTGGCTATCGAAATGAGTTAGAGCAACCTTTGTTGTGTTTTTTAATCACTCTTGGTTTCAGAGGACAAAATTTGTATTTCAATTATGTATGGTAAGTTTTAAATTTACTAAAATATTCCCACATACAAACAGAATATATCTAATTATCGTTTTAGTTGCAGCTATATCAACACAAATCTATATTTTTAGCTTCCATCGTTTTGATATTTACGTAATCGGAACAAAGAAGCAACATTTCATAAAATTGAGCATTATCTCTAATATATAGACATTTATTTGCATTTTTTCCTCTATAAATTGTAACGAATTCGATACCAAATCACTCGAAATCAATCGACGAAATTAACTGTCGAAAATTATTTTGCTCGCAGCATTTTCAACAATTAACGTTCGAAACTTAATTATACAGTTAAAAATTAGGCCTAAGTATATTGCTGCATCAAATACTCACACAGTAAATTTGAAAAAACCTTGAAATCGAAACAATGGAGGCACAAAAGGTCATACTGTTGCCGCAATTACCAAATAAATTTTAGCCCATTGAAATCAATAATCGAAAACTCGTTATTGGGGACAAACATATTTCGAAATGAAGTCGTTAGTTAAGCACTTGGAAGTTTTATCCAATTCAAAATAAATTTCTATCCTTTCACTGCATTACTATGTAGTAGGCTGGAATTGTTCAATATGCATTTATTACTTGATTTATTTTTTTAATTTACGAATTATAATTAGTTGCAGGGTGTAAACGCTTAGCTGCATTTCAACGTTGGACGTTGGAGAGTGTCAACAGAACTGGCCACCCTTTCGGTACATTATCTGCGAAATGTGACGCCACTTCCGCTGCAGAAGCCCCCTTAGATTATCTTCACATATTGCGCTATTCTTCATGTTTTAATGCAGTAAAGGGGTGGAAAAATTTTGATGTTATAATAGATGAATAAAATTGAATAAAGCGAATAATTATGCGCTACCAATTGAGCTAAAATTTATAGCAAAAATTCAACGAACGTAGCAAATATTACTTTACTTATTACATTTACGTTGCCCTAATGATGAAGCAACGTAAAAAATACAGCTGTGATATATAAGAAATTTATACGATAGCTTAACTAGTCAACTAGTTTTGTCTTGAAAAAATTTTGTATGTTACACTGCCTGTATAATATAATCAATTCCATATATAAACTACTTTTTGGACAGCAAATTTCAACAAGTTTTGCCCAAAAGATATATTTTGTACTAGATAACTTATTGCTATACAATTGCTACTAAAATCTCACTTATATCTAAATAAAATACTCGACTCATAGAGGTTGGCTTAGGAAACTTATTGGTAAATTATTTTATTGATGAATCATTAGGAACTATAAGTTAACATATAACGTGTATGTAACATATAGGGGAAAGGGGGACAGAATCAACCATTTTTTATTCAATGTGCTATTTTTGAAGTTGTATTAGAAAATTCTGGTAACTATGGGCTGGGTAGTATTCTATAGACCTTTATTTACAAAACTGACTAACTTTCAGCGATTTAAAAGTAATTTTAGTACCAGCAATCAGCGTTTAAAAAAAACCTTAGAACTAGTTCAAACTGCCCCACTAGTAGGGTACATTCAATCATATGATGGGGTAATTTCAACCATGAGATATAAATACATATTTTTTTTATACAGTCAAACAAAAATCGTTTTCCTACTTAAATAAGTTCATTATGTATTTAGCAAGTGAAATAAAAAATTGGCGAAACATGTTTGAAGTAAGACTCAAAACAATACTCAAAGACAATAACGTTGGTGTTAGTCAAACATTGTAATATGTGCGGTTAACCTTAAATAAAAATGACATTTTCTGCAGAATTTCGATTTGAGAACTTTAAAACTGTTACCTTGATCAGCTGGTGATATATCACTGACCAACGGATATATGTAACTTAGTGTTTTTTGGCACAAAAATTTAATTTGACATTTAAATTAATTTTGTTTAATTCTTTTCCTACACAGCATTTTATTTTTTTTTAGCGGAAATGTCACCAGTTGGCAATCACATTTTATTATGGGGCAAAACATCTTCAATCGGATTTTTAAACGTACACTCATCAAACTTCGAAATCAATTTTTTTTCCATAATTTTTAATCATCGTAAATAATACAATACTCCAGTAAAAGAAAAAGTTACATCTTGGGACAGAAACCACGCTAACATTGTCAGAACACACTAAACCAGTGGTTGAAATTATCCCATCCAACGCTGGTCGAATCTGCTCCATGTTAAATTTTGGATTTTTTTTCCACTGTCTATAATTTTACGCTTGGGGCTCTATAAATATTAACAATCTACCATTTAACATATATCGAATGCAGCCCGTTACAGATCAAATTTAGAAAATTCGTCTGACAAAATTGAAAATCAAAAAATAAACTGAAAATCTGATTTTTGCTTAATTTTGATTAAACACTAAAAAATGAACATGTAGAGTAATGTAACTTTCCTGGTGAGTGTTCTGACGTATGAAAAGCTACATAGGAACCTTACGATGCTAAATTTAAATCATGGTGCCCTTTAAAAGGGGTTGGTTGAATGTACCCCAAGGTTGAATCTGCCCCGCTTTCCCCTACATATAAAGAATAAACCACAAAAGAAAACTATCTTCTGTGATGCTTGTTATGTACTCATTTCCTTGTTTGTACTTTGATTTTTCTTAATTAGTTTCAATTTTAAAAATATACGATAAAATTAGAGGATTTGGTCTCGGAATCCTGATTTTCGGGATCCTAGGATCCTGACCGCTTTAGTAATCCCAAAATTTTCGGAAATAAGTTTTTTCGATCCCGAGACTTTCGATATTGACATCAGTTTTAAAAAAGTTGTACGTTGACTGCACCTATCGAAACGCTTAGTGTCGATGTTTTCAATAAAATGACAACAAGAAATTTTTTTTCCAAACAAGCAGAACTGTTATGGGATTGTTATACTTGTTTGAATTAAAGTTCTTATTCTTCATGGTAGACCCTTATTGACCGGAAATATTATGTTTTTTTTCAATTTATTTAACATTTCTTCGGCCCAGTTTGGAAATATTTAATTTTTTTTTTATGGTTTGTTGACAATTTTCTAAACAATTTTTGAAATGCGACTACGTGATATTTAAATTTATTGAAAACGTCACTTCATGACAGTTTACAAATTAAGAGGTTAGTTTATTTTACATAGAATAGGAATAATGAAAAAATACGAGACCAAAAATTAGATATGGAAAAAATAAATTTTTTTTTATATTTTTGATAAATTAGGAAAATATAAAAAAATACATAAAAAAGGTTGTAGCACTGGACATCGATGTTTCGCTCAAGAAATGTTAAATAAATTGAAAAAAAACATAAAGTTCTTATATTTTGAAGGAAAAGGTTTTGTTGATAAGACACCAGACACGTTGTTACTTCTCAGATTAAGTGGGGTAAGAGGGACAAGTAGATTCTGACATCGTGTAACACAAGGGCGAAACGCGTCATAAGTTCCGACTTTTATTTGAAGAATTTCACTTTTTAAAAGTTTGGAATATTTTCAAAAATTTCCTCTTTCTTGAAAATTTAGATTTCAATTTCGATATTCTATTCTTCATGGTGAACTCTTATGGACCGAAAACATTATGTTTATTAATTTTATTTAACATTTCTTTGGCCCAGTTTGTTAAAAAATTCGATATTTAAAAAAAATTACCTTTTTTAATAATTTCGACATTTTTCAAAATTTATTTTGTTGATTATTTTCCCATTTTATTCTTTTTCTCGAAATTTAAACTTTTTGTCAATATCAAATTTTTCTAAAAAATTTATTTTTCAAAATTTCGATCTTTTTCTGAAAATACAGGATATACTTCTTCCGGGATTGGACCGTGTCAAAGAACTACTAAAAGTGTTCGACGTTTCGCTTTTTTTTTCACTTTTAGTAGTTTCTCTGACACGGTCCAATCCCGGAAGAAGTATATCCTGTACTGACTCTGGCCGTGGAAGCCTTCGTTATCTTTTTCTGAAAATTTTGAAAAAGGTAAATTTTTTAAAAAGTGTGATTGCTATTCATAAAAACTTTAAATGTGGAAACAAAGATCGATCCTTTTCTAAAAATTTAAACTTATTTGAAAACATAGTCGACTATTTTTAAAATTTTAATTTTTTCCAAATTTGAAGAAAGTTCAAAATTTTGGCTTTTTTGAAAATGTTGAATTTTTTTAAGATTTCGTATAATTTTCTTATTTTTCCCTGATTTAAAATTCTCATTTTTTTTTAATGTTAAGTTAGCTGAACTTTTTTTAATATTTTAACTTTTTAAACTCTTTAAAATTTCCCTTTTTTCAAAATTTAATTTTTTTGAAAATTTTTATATTTTGGTTACTTCTAAACTTTGTTAGTTCTCAGCTATTATTTTTCAAAATTTTGAGTTTTTTCACATTACATTTTTTTTGAAAATTTGGAGTTTCTCCAAAAAATTTTTTTCAGAATTTTGATTGTTATTTAAAACAAAAAATTTTTATCTAAATATTCTTTGAAGTTATTAAAAAATTATGTCATTTTTAAACCTGTTTGATAATGTCGTCATTTTTTTGAAAATGTTGTCTTTTCTTTGGAGATTTCAAAAATGTTTTGAAACCTCAATTTTTTTAATTTTCAATTCAAATTTTTGACACTTTAAAAAGTGTTCTACTTTTTCAAAATCTCAAATATCCAAAAATTCGATTTTTTGGAACATTTTAACTTCAAAACTTGGATCATCTTTTAAAATTTAAACTTGTCTGATGATTTTGAAGTTTATTCAATATGAAGACTTTCCGAAAATTTTGTTGAAAATTTGACCGAAAATTTGGTGAAAATTTGACCGAAAATTTGGTGATAATTTGACCGAAAATTTTGTTGAAAATTTGATCGAAAATTTTTTAAAATGTCAATTTTTTTTAAAATCTTGTGCATTTTTAAAATTTTATTATACTAAGTTTCAAGAATTTAACATTCTTCAAAATTACAAATTTTTTAAAAAATTTCTCCATTTCTTTAATGTTCAAATTTTTAAAATGTCAATTTCTTCAAAGTGTTAAATTTTTTTTTCAGAATTCCAATATTTTTTGAAAATCTTGAAAACTATAGCTTGAAATTTATTACATTATTTAAAATTACGGTATTTTTCACGATTATACCCTTTTAAAAAAAATTACCATAATTTTTAAAATTTAAACATTTTTTTTAATTCTGTTTTATTTTCTAAAATTTGGCCTTTTTCAAAATTAAGTTTTTGCCAAAATGTCAATATCTCTTGTTTCGAGTTAAATTTGAAATAATTGTAGACCATTTTTTTGAAATGCCATTTTAAAGCTTGAATCATCTTAATAAATTTTCTATTTTGGTCAAAATTTGTACTTAACAAGAAACTTCATTTTAACTTCAATTTTTAAACTTCAAAATTTGAGAATTTTTTCAATAAAGTTCGAACTTATAAAAATTTCTCCCTTTTTCTGAAACTGTTCAGTTAGCTCAAAAGTTTTATTTTGTTGAGAAAATCAACGGCAATATAAAAATTAAAAGATTAAATTTCAGCGTTTTTCAAAATTACGAGTTTTTTCTAAAATTTCGCCACTTTCTCGAGTTTTAGAATTTGTGAAATTGTCGATTTCTTTAATGTTTAAATATAAAAATATCCATATTTTTTTAAATCTTAGCTTTTTTCTGGAGATTTCAACTTTTTATGAAAATTTTTTCATTTTTCAAGATTTCGACACCTTTATTTTGAACATTTCGACTTTAAAACTACAATTTTTTAAAAAAATTTAACTTTTTTAAACATTTTGACGTTCTGAAGAATTTCATTAATTTTTTTAAAATTCGGTCTGTTTCTATAATTTCGAATTTTTTGACAATTTCGCCTTTTTCATTTTATTTCGTAAATCTCGTTTTTTCCGACATTCTTCAAAATTTTCTCTTTAAAATAAATAGTTCGCCCTCAAAATAGAACGTTGGCCAAATGTGTCAGAGTCAATAAATTAAGTTTTGTTATTTTGGGAATATAATCGATATGTTGGCACTTCAAGTAAAAATTTCAAAGTCAGGGTAGAAATTACTAATTTAGAAAATCGATTTCGAGTCAAAGCCATATTCGAATTTCAAATGTTAAATTTAGTAAAAATTTCGTGAAGGAACTGCGACATTTCCAAAATAAAAATTTCTCTAAATTTCAGGTTAGATCAATATTTTCAATTTAAAAATATGTGAAATTATCTCAAAAAACTGAAACTAAAAAATTTAGAAATTTTGAAATATATTTTTGAAAAAGCTTAAAAAAATTACCACAATTTTCGAAATTAAAGCAGAAAAAGGCGTATTTAAAAATAAGAAATTTTAAGCTCAATTATATTGAATATTTTTAATATTCTTTAGGCTTTGAAAATGTGTAGAGGAAAGAAGAAAAATTTAGAAAAACTCAAACGTCTGCAGCGAGCTTTAGAGAAATTAATAATGCTCTGAAAATGTCTAAATGGGCACTAAAAGTCCCTAGAAAGTGCTAAAGGGACTCAGAAAGTATTAAAAGCTTCTAGAGAGGGTGGAATAGCTTCTAAAGGGCATTAGAAGTATCTATTGAAATACAGAACTTGTCCCCTGAAACCAAGAAAGATTTTTTTTTAATTTTGCTTGGTTTCAGGGGACAAGTTCTGTATTTCAATTTTTGAAGATAACCAAGGACCACCAAAAAAAAGTATCTATAATTTCAAGATTTTAAATTTTTGACATTCTTAAATTTTGACATTTTAAAGTTTTTACTGACACTTTTGACATTTTGGAATTTCGATATCTCTAAAACTTCATATTTTAAAGTTGTGAAGGATTGTTAAAATTTTTAAATTTAGAAATTCTATAATTTTTGTTTCAAAAATTTTAGAAAATTCTAAATCGTAAAATTCTAATATGTTGGCATTTTTTAGATCTCGATATTTAAAATTCCTGAAAAAATTTGAGTTTTTTATTTAGAAATTTTGAAATTCTTTTCTATAAAACTTGGACAATTTGCGACTTTGCCAGAAAATTCTCAAAATTTTAAAATGTTAATTAAAATAGCAACTTTTTGGGATTTCAGGATTTGCTAATTTCAAAATCTCGAAACCTTAAAACTTTTTTATTAGAAAACTTTATATTTTATGATTTTGTCAGAAAATTTTCTAAATGTTAAATAAAAAGCAAGATTCTAAAAATTTCAAACTTTTCAGAATTTTTAAAATTTAAAATTTCGAAACTGCAAAATATCAAACTTTAACACCTGAAGTAGGATGCAATGTTGAAGTTTACCCTAAAGAGTCACTCTAGGAAGTAACTTTTAATTCATGGACATTAAATACAAACGCCCTTGGTGTGGTTTTAAATTTCAAAACTTCGTATTTTTGAAGTTTAAAAATTTCAAAACTTCAGAATTCACAATCTTAAAAGTTGCAAAATGTTGAATCCTTAACATTTAAACTTTGAAAATTTCAAAATGTCGCGACTCAAAACTTTACAACTTTCAAACCTTAAATCTTCAAAATTTCCTAACTTCAAAGTTTAATAGTTTAAAAATTTTCTAAATGTTAATTAAAACAGAAACATTTTAAAATTTACACATTTTTTAAGATTTTCTAGACTTTCAAATTTTCAAATTTCAAAATTCCAAAACATCAAATTTTAATCTTCGCAACTTTGTATTTTTAAAGTTTAAAAACTTGAACACTTTACAAACACTTTAAAGGTACAAAATTTTGAACGTTCAAAATTTCACTCTTGCGAACTTTTGGAACTTTGAAGGAATTTCCAAACTTCAAAAACATTAAAATTACTTAAAATTTTAAAACGTCACAACTTCAAAACACCTTAACTTCAGCTTCAACACTTCACAATTTCAAAACCTTCAAAATCTTCAGAATTTCGAAATCGTCAAAATATCTAAATTTATTTTTTATAAAATTTCAAATTTCAGTCATTTTGTGTAAAATTACTAAGTTACGGCGCTTTGTAATTACAACATTTCAGTGGTAGAAATTTTGCAACTGCGAAAGATAGAAATTTCGAAACTTCAATACAAAAATTTTGGAACTTAAATATTTTTGGAACTTTGGAATTTTGAACATTCATAACTTGAAAATAACAAAATTTTAAATGTTTTAAAATTCAAAACTTCAAACTTTGATACTTCAAAACTTAAGACGTAGAAATTTTGCAATTTTATAAAAAACTTTGCAAAATAGAAATTACAGAACTTCAAGAACTAATTTTTTTTTAATATTCAAAACTTCAAAATTTTGGGGGCTCAAAATTTCGTCATTTGTAAACTTTAAATATTTTAAACATTAACACTTCAATAACAATCAAATATTAATAACTCAATACTTCGAAACTTCAAAATGTTTAAGACTTCAAACTCTAAATTTCAAAATTTTAGAATTCTGGCACTTCGTAAGTTTTAAATGTCTAAATTTAAAATTTAAAACTTTTTAAATATTTAACATTCAAAGCTTGAATATTTAAGGACATCAAATCTGCAAAATTTGGAAACCTCAAAATTTTAAATAGTTTCAAAATTTGATACTTCGCCACTTGAATACTTCAAAATTTGAAAAATTTAAAACTTCAGAACTCTAAACTTTAAAACTTTGGAATATCCAAATTTCAATATTTTGAAATTTCTAAACATTAAGGCTCAGAAATTCTGGAATTTAGATTTCAATATTGTGAAATTCTTAACATTCAAAGCTTCGAAATTTTGGGTTAAAAAGTGCGAAATTTGAGGATTTCATAACATCGAAAGTCTTAAATATTTTAACCTTTAAAACTTTGATATTTCAATACTTTGAATCTTCAAAATTTTAAATTTAAAAATTTTAGAATATCAATTCTGTTAAATTTTAAATATTCTAAGCTTTAAAAGTTGGAAATATTCAAACCTAAAAATTCAAAGCTTCGAAATTTTCAGCATTAAGATTTTTAAAACTTCAGGAATTCAAAATTTCAAATTTTCGAAACTTCAAAAAATTTTTTAATTCGAAACTTTTATATTTTAACACTTCAATACTTCCGAAGCTTAAAGATTTTGAAAGTTAAAAGCTTTAAATTTCAGAGCTTTGGAATACCGAAACTTCAAAATTTTGAAATGTAAAAACTTCGAAACTTTAAAATAGAAGATTTAAGAATTTCAAAATTTCAAAAATTCAAAACTTTAAAATTTGAAAATTTTAAAACTTTCAAATTACTAAACTTCACAACTTCAAAACTAATCCTAAATATTTCGAAGCTTAAAAAGTTTAAATATTCGAACTTTTAAAACTTTAAAACTACTTCCTAATGGAATTTTCTAATTTTGTCATTTTGCCTCGAAATTTTTAAATAATAAGTACAACAGCAGGATTTCATAATTACCCAATGTTTAAGAATTCGAGATTCAAGAATTTTAAAATTTTGGAACTTTAATACTTCGGTATACCTCAAAACTACGGTATTCTGAAAGCAATTTGAAAATTCTTAAGTTCAAAATTTCAAATTGCTTTCAGGTGCTTTGAGGTATATCGAAGTTTTGGAACTGCGAAATCTCGAAGTATTAAAGTTCCAAAATTTTTAAATTTTAAAATTCTTGAAAATTCGAAACTTCGAAATTTCAAACTTGAAACATTGAAATGTTTAAACTTCAATACTTCGAAAGTTTGAAATTTCAAAACTTAAATTTTTAAATTTAAGACTGTGGAACTCGGATAATTCAAAATATTAAAATTTCAAACATTTAAAATCTTCGACACTTCGGAATTTCAAAACTTCAGAATTTGGAACTTGTCTACATTAAAAAACTAAATTTTTATACTTGTAGGCTTTGAAATCTTAAAATTTCAAAATTTAAAATTTCAAAACCTTGAAACGCGAGATTGAGATCTAGGGTCATTTTCATAAATTTTGACTTAATTTTTAAAGTTCCAAATTTAAATTTTCAAATTTACGCCTCAGTGGTGGACTACTTTCAAATTTTTTCATTAAAACACATATTTTGGATAACTGTAAATACCAGCTTTGCAAAATTTCATGTTTTTGAAATATTGAAACCCATTTTTAGTTTAGCTTTAAATATTTTTTATTTTAAATTTTTTTACAAATATTTTTTTTTTAGGTGGAACCGGATTAGTCCTTGGTTATTTTCAAAAATTGAAATACAAATCTTGTCCTCTTAAAAAAGAAAGATAAGATTAAAAAACACAGCCTTTCTTGGTTTTAGGAAACAAGATTTGTATTTCAATTTTTTTTACAAATATTCCTGTTCAGATTTTAGGTTATAAAATTTGGATATATTTCTTTTACAAATCTACAGTTTGTTTGCCAAATGTCCACTTATTTATAAATTTTTTTCGTTTAAACTTGAAAATAACACTTCTTTAAAATTACAACTACAACAAAACAAAATTTATTTAATTTTGAAATTAAAATTTCATCTGAAAATTAAGCTTCCACAATATTGATACTGTTTTGCAAAATTTGCCAAATAAAAGAAAAACCTAGCACAAAATCTGGAGATATTTCAGGTAAGAAAATTGTGGCTCCATTTGTAGTTCAATCAATAAAGTGGCTGAAAAATTTCCTCTTAATAGAGGAGTATCGTAGCAGATGTTCGTAGTTTTCTTTCGTTCTTGACATTAGTAATTGCTTGATATCCAAGCAAACATTTATTGACTATACTTTTTTTTTCTTTGGTAACTTGCTGCGTTTCTAGAAAGAAGTTTTTAAGATTTTAGATACTGAAAATGTTGTAAAAGGCTTACACCCTTTTTTAGAACTCAAAATGTTTTAAAAAAGTCTTCGTTCCTTTTAAATCTAAAACCCAAGACGCCTAAAATGTGAAATGAAGAGACAGAATAATGATTTGCATTTACCAATAAGTCCTAAATATTATAGAATCGAAATAAATTTCATTATCTACAAAGTCATTGATAATAGAGGGCATCCTATTAAAATTTGCTGCAAAACATCATATACCTAATACAATAAGTTATTGTCCCAATTGCAATGGACTCAATACGATACCACTATGCGTTTGCTTTTCATTAGCATTCTTCCTATCACTATCAACGTCCCTTTTACCTAAACTAGGACCTTCGCTGGTCTCGCTATTATCATTTCGTTCAATAACCACACTCAGAGTATTCTCACTGAGTTCTCCATAATTGTTCACGGGCTCCCTAACTCTGCTTAACTTCGATTTAGTCTGTATAACTTCTGTACCTATAACAGTAGCACATTCACTGTCATTGCTAGATACCGAAACACTATCAACTTCGTAAGTGAATTCTAAGTTTTGCAACTCTATAATCGAGTCGCTCGTGGATATTCTACTTTCCTCCGCGAGGAACTCGCTGACTTCGGGAAGCTTGATTTCTGGTATCGTTGGCTTTGTCTCATCCTCTACCGATAACGAAGCCTTGGGGAACTCCTTAAATTCGCAAGTGCTCGTGCTGGGCAGAGAATGATTCGGAGGAACTATAGACACCTTTTTCTTGTTCTTATTCGGAAGAAGATTCGGTTTTTCCACTTGAATGTAATCAGGCGGATCGTTGCTTAATTTCGACGTTAGAGGGTAACGGCTGGAGTTGTGTGGACAAGTGTTTTTTAATCTTGTCTTTTTTCTCCTTCGGAAGCAATTGGATGGGCAAGCGCATAAGAGAACTCGTACCAGGCAGCAGAGTAGGCCGCATGCTATTAGAGTAGGTCCTATCAGTCGTAATTCTAAGGTTTTGAAGCCCTTTTCGCCGGTACCGACGAAGAATATGACGCTTCCTATGGCCGTTGTTCCTAGGCCTACGTAGAGTAAGGCATTGGCGGCGGCACTCTGGATGGTAAACGCTGAAGAAATCTTCCTCGTCCGATCCACCACCATAGGTTGAGTCGTGAATCTACAACACGAAATAATGAATCAATAATTTTTCCAGTTTCAAATGAAAGACTCCAACGTATTAGAGACTTTTGAACCACGCTGAAGTTTTTCATGCAATGCTAGAGGGGTTTTATTTCAAAGACCAGCTAAAGCTCAATTCAGCTAAAGGGTTTTTAACTCTTTAACGCGTTTTAAATCCACATGTTAAGGCTAAAGTCAAAATGTTCAAAAAAAAGTGAAAATTTCAAGAAACAAATTCAAAATTTTTAAATCTACATTCAAAATGTCTTTCTTGATTCAAAAATTTAAAGATTAAATGAATTTTCAAATTACATAAGCTTTGATATTATACAATCTACAATTCTAAAAAAAATCAAAATTTTCGGTTTACCCTAAAAATGTTGAATAGTTATTTATTGAATCTTTTTTCTTTCTTTTATTTTTGACTTACATTATCCCGTGTTATAAGGTACAAGCAAATTATTATTACATTTGTACTTTAAAGTCAATATTTTGAGTTAAATTTTTGAAAATTGTCTAAAAAAAGCTTTTTTTAAAAAGTGAAAATTTGGAAAAAAGCGAAAACAAGTTTAAAAAGTTTTCCAAATTGTTTACACTTCCGGTAAAGCATGTTTTGCAACGTTTTGATTTTTGTTTTAATTTCGACTTTTTTTGACATTTAAAGTTGAAGTTAAAACGTGAAATTTTTATTTCTTTAGTTTCTACTAAAAACTCGTTTTTCAAAATCAGAATTTCTAGAAAAAAATTGGAAATCGCTAGATTGCAATTTTTTTTATCTCTGGTTCTTCCTTGGGGTGTTATTACCCTCAATTGCATTAAAAATAAAATAAGACTAAAAGTTTAAAGCAGGCATTTTATTCTTATGCTTAACATTTCAAAGTCATGTAGAGATTAAATAAAAAAAAACAGCGAAATTTCTACAAAAAAGTTTTTCGAAAGTTCAAACTTAAAAAAAAATTTTTAGAATATCTCTAAATAAAAAAAATTAAAACTAAAAAACATCTTCCACCAAATTTCTACTTAAACATTATAATTTTTAAATTAAATTAAAATCTGTGGATTAATGTAAAAAATTATTTTGTTTAATTTTCGTGTTTAATTAAAATCAAAGTTTTAGAATGAAAGTGAAAATCATGTTAGAGTTACAAATTTGCCAAAATTTTTTAATTTGATACCAATAAATTCCTGAAAATATATTTAAATAAGTGAAATTTTCTTAGAAAGTGCTTTTTTATTAAAAATTTCAATTTTAAACCTAGATCTTATAAAAAAAATTCGAATTTTTTAGTTATGAAATTTCAATCTATAATTACAAAATTACAATAAAAGTTTAAACAAGAAATCAAAATTTGTAAAAAATATGCAACCTTTTTAACAAGAATTTACGAGAAACACTTTAAATTGAAGAAAAATATCTCAAATTCTCATATTTAGGATAGATTATTGGTCAAATGCTTTTCTACAGATTTTCTTAAAATTTTGGTCAGCTGTTACTAACAAGGTTACCTATACGGTTACAAATTAAAAAGACCCTTGACGGTACTGAAGACGAGATATTCAATGTCGAAGTTATGATTTTTAACATGTAAAGTATAGGGAAAGAATGCCTTTGAAAATATTTGAATTTATTGCTGCCAAACCTTTAAAAGATTTTAATAAAACGCAATATATTATGTAGAATAAAATTGTAAATTAAATGTTAAAATATGAGGTTTCCTAGGGGAGTCATTTTTACGTAAACGAAATCTAAAATTATTCATGTTATGCAATGTCAGTGCTTTATTTCGCATGTTAGGAAAACATCTTGAAGTAATAGCAGCTTCACTACTTCTTCTAGATACTTTGGAGTCAAACCTCTGTGGCGTAAAGTTCTTGCATATGTAAGTGTTGTCGGCTCAGAAAACCCTACTGCAAAGATCTATTGAGATTTGTATTATTGTATAACTTAAAAATAGTCATGGAGAAAACTATTAAAAACAAAACAAATTAATGCTTTAGGTTTCTGTTTTTTTTTTCATATTTTGAATTCAATTTTTTTAGATTGAACAGCTTTTGAATAATTATAAGAAAACCATTGACTATTTATCGAAAATATATTTAAAGTTTTCCAATTTGAAACAAATGGACATTGAAATTTTTTAAATGATTGACATTTCCAACCCTCAATTCGTAGAATTCTTTAATATTTATAACTATTAAATTTTGTTAACGATTAAAAATCAACAGATATGAAAAATAACCGCCAATGATGCAGTAATACGAAACCTGGTCCTGTGTTAGCAAATATTTATTGAAACATTGTGGAATTTTTAATCTCTGCTGCTTTTTAATCATTAATACAGTTTAATAGTTATAGATTAAAATTATTGTTTAGAAAAGTCTTGATATTGCAAACTTTTACTCGGAAATTTATTATTTTTGTTATTACTTTGACTCGAAATTTGAATTTTTTGAAACAATTTTGGATGTTATTTATTTTTTTTCTTATAATTTAGTTTGTTTTTTTAAGACAAAAATCCTTTGCAAATAATGGCTCTGATTTAATAAATAGTGTAGGCCCTACCCAGGTGAAGCAAGAAGTTTTTAAGTATCAAAATTTTCAAAAAAAGTCGAGATTAAAAGGGATGTATTCTCAAAAGGGTTCGAAATTTCAAGAAAAAATTGCAACTTTAAAAGCAGTCTAGACTTCAAAAGAAGTTTTAATTTTCTAAAAATGGATGAAATTTCAAAAGAGAATCTTATTTTATAGAAAAACTCGAAATTTTAAAGTCAACATTTTAAAACATTCAAGATTTCTAAAAAAAACTGAAATCTTTAAAACCAGTCTTAATTTTAAAGAGAGGTCCAGATTTTAAATAAATGCCGAAGTTTAAAAAAAGTCTAGATTATTAAAATATTCCATAGATTCAATAGTCAGTTTAGGTAAAAAATACAAAAAGTGTTAAAATTTTGGAAAAATTCGAAATGATCAAAGAGCTAGAGAAAAAACCAAAAAATTTATATTAATTCGCAATTTTCAAGTAAAGTTCAAATTAAATAAGTGTCGAAATGTTCAAAAAAACGCAGAATGTTGTTTATAAAAGTCAGCATTTTCCAAAAAGTCACAATATATAACAAAAAGTCTAAATTTCTAGGTTTAAAAAAAAACGAAATTTTCACATATGTAATAATTTCACACACGAATTTTCCAAAAAATGTCACAAAATGTTTAGAAATAGTCAACATTTTAAAAAAGTATGAAATTTTCAAACAAGCTAACATTTCCAAAAAGATTTGTTTTTTAAAAAGTAGAAATTTTCAGTAAAATATAAATTTGGGGATAAATTTGAAACCTTTAAGGTAAAAATTTCGATAATAAAAGCAGGAATTTTGATAAAGAATGGTAAATTTTACAATTTTTTCAAAAAAGTCGAAGTAAAGCAAAAATTAAAGTTTCCAAAAAAGTCAAAATTTTCCTAAGAATTCACAATTTTAAAGTAGGTCACAATTTCATGGGCCTATTGTCAGGCAAAATCTGAAAGGATATAAAAGCTCGAAATTTTCAGAAGAACATTTAAAATTTACAAAAGAATCCAAATTTTCTAAAAAGAGCGAGTCTTGAAGGATCGAATTTTCTATATTCATAATTTTGGGGAATTTGAAAATTTTGAAAAACCAGGATTTTTAAAAAAATTAATACAGTATTGAGAAAATGCTAGATTTGGGAATTTTTCTTTAAAAGTGGATAATTTGAAAAGATAAACTTTTCTAAAAGCACCACATTTCGAAAAAAATTTCCAAAGTTAAAAAAAAGCCAAATTATAAGAAATCTATTCTTGGAGAAAGCCACCGAAAATTTCAAGAAAAAAGTCAAATTTTTCGAAAATAAAGGATTTCAAGAAAAACTCGAAATTTTCGAAAAAACCAAGCTTATAATAAAAAGTCGCCATATTCAAAACAAATGCAAATTTTCAAAAATAATGATTGGCGCTTTAATAAAGACGAGTTTTACTGGAAAAAAAATCTAAGTTTTGAGAAATTAAAATACAAATGTTGTTCCCTAAAACCAAGAAAGATTAAAAAACACAACAAAGGTTGCTCTAACGCGTTTCGATAGCCAAGCTATCCTCTTCAGAGAGATACTTCTTGTCCCCTGAAACCAAGAAAGATTAAAAAACACAACAACGTTTCGATAGCCAAGCTAGTATCTCAGGATCTTTCTGAAGATGATAGCTTGGCTATCGAAACGCGTTAGAGCAACCTTTGTGTTGTGTTTTTTAATCTTTCTTGGTTTCAGGGGACAAGATTTGTATTTCAATTATTAAAGATAACCAAGGATCATTCCATTCCACCAAAAAAAAAACTTCTATGCTTAAAAGTTTTGATATCCAAAAAAAATCAATATTCCAAAAACAACCCAATTTTCCAGAAAAACTCGAAACTTTGTCAACATTTCCAAACCATCTTCAAAACAACAAATTTTTAAAACCAGTTTTACTTTTTAAAAGGGCTCCAAATTTACAAAAAAAGCCAAAGTTTAAAAGAAGTCAACATTTTCAAAATATTTCATTTGTTTAAAAAAGTTTGTTTTCCTTTAAATAGAAATTACAAAAATGTTGAAATTTTGGGAAAATTCGAATTTTTCAAAGAGTTCGAGAAAAAAATGGAAAAATTTATAATAAATCAGTTTTCAAATGAAGTCCACATTTTTTAAAAATGTGTCAAAATTTTCAAAAAAAGAAAAATATTATCTGAAAGTCAGCATTTTCGAGAAAGTTACAATTTATAGAAAAGTTCTAAATTTTCAAGTGTCGAAAAAAAAAGTCTTCAAAAATTTCAGTTTTTCAAAAACGACATAATTTCACAGCATGAATTTTCCAAAAATTTTCTTAAAGAACAAACAAGTCAAAATATTCAGAAAAAGCCTACACTTTGAAAAAACTCAAAATTATCAAAAAAAGTGAACACTTTCAAGAAGGTTAATATTTTTTTAAAAAGAATAATAAAATCGAAGTTTTGAAAGAAATTTAACATTTTTAAAGTTAAATTTTAAAAATAAAAACAGTAAGTTCAATAATATAATGTAAATTTCAGAACATTTTCAAAAAAAGTCAAATTCAAAGACATCAGATTTTTTAAAAAAGTTTATAATTTTGAAGAACCATAATTTCATAGTTCAATTTTCAAAAAAATTCTAAACATTTGACCTATGACATTTGCAAAAAAAGTCGAAATTTTCCAAAAATGGCAAAAACTAAGAATTCAAAGTTTTTAATTAAGTCGAAATTTTGAGAAAATTGAAAATTTAGTGATTTTAAAACATTTCATATTTTCAATTAACAATTTTGGTGGAACGGACTATTACGGGTTATCTTCAAAAAATGAAATACAAATTTGGT
Source organism: Dastarcus helophoroides (assembly GCA_028583605.1). Taxonomy (NCBI): domain Eukaryota; kingdom Metazoa; phylum Arthropoda; class Insecta; order Coleoptera; family Bothrideridae; genus Dastarcus; species Dastarcus helophoroides. The sequence goes on from CM053328.1 coordinate 9,068,543, forward strand.
CCCCTGAAACCAAGAAAGATTAAAAAAACACAAGGGTTGCTCTAACACGTTTCGAAAGCCAAGCTGTCCTCTTCAGAGAGATACTGATCCACTGATCTGAGTATCTCTCTGAAGATGATAGCTTGGCTATCGAAACGCGTTAGAGAAACCTTTGTTGTTTTCTCAATCTTTCTTAGTTTCAGGGGACAAGATTTGTATTTTAATTTTTCAATTAACAACATTGACAAAATGCTAAGTTTGGAAAATTTTAAAAAAAAAGTTAACGGTTTGAAAAAGGCCGTATTTTCTAAAGGGTCGAAATTTCCAAAAAGGTAAAAGTTTTAAAAGTCGAAGTTTTGAAAAAAAAGTTAGACTTAAAAAAGCAATTGTTCGAGAAAGAATTTAAGATGACGAGAAATATCAAAGTTTTAGAAAAGTCAGGATTTTAAGAAAAGCCTGAAATGAAAATTTTTAAAGTCCATGAACCTTTTTGAAGCTAAGCAGAAATTTGAAAATATTTTTGGCCGATGGTTTTCTTATAATTACTTAAAAATTGTGTTCACTAAGTAATTTTGAACACTGGAAACTTGGAGCTTTAATTTGATCTTATGTTATTTTCTCGATGACCATTGTATTTTTTGAGTTATAGTCTTTTGTAGTCATACACAAAGCAAGTTTTTTTGTCTTGCTGAGCAATTTGTTTCATTTAGTTTTCTTCATTTTTTATTTTTTTTTTATCAAGATATTTAATTATTATGACCATTTTAGATTGAATATAATTATTATTTATAAAATTTGTTTTATTTATTTCTTTAATAGTAGTATTTATCTTGTCAATTCCGGGCTGGTTTGATTCTTGTCTTGCTAGCAAAAGTCTTGCTTGTTCTTGTTTTTTCTGGCTTGGTTGTTTTGCTCATAAGCAACAACAAAACAGATTCAGAATTAATTGCGATACAATCAATTTAAAAAATAAGTCATGAATAAAAAATGCCACAAAAAAAGAAAACAACAAATTGAGGATATGGATTCTCAAAAGAGAATCCACCCAAAATTTAGAAAAAACTCAAAAAGATTAAATAAAAATAAAAAAAAGTATTTTTATACATAACTTTAAGTCTTAAATTTGGACTGGAAATTTAGAGAAAAATGTTAATATTTCAAGAAAAACATTGTTTTAGTAAAAATTGCCAGTCATTTTCTGGAATGTCTATATTATTGGCGAAATCTGGAGTTCAAATTTCAAAATTTCAGTTTATGCTTAAAATTTTAATTTTATAACCAAAATGTTTCACTTTTCAAAACCTAACATTTTTAACAAAGATTAGAAACATTATAAATTGTGACAAATAATTCAATATTTAGGCATTTTATTTGGATATTTATAATTTTTTCTGGAATTTAAAATTTATCGAAATTTGATGGTTAAATTTAAATTTTACAGTTAATATTGTAACTTCAAAATCGACGATTTTCAACGTCACATTTAAAATTTAGATTTTGTCTTTTAAATTGCGATAAAACGCAGTAAAAGTTTTAATTACGAAATTTTTAGAAAAAATTGAAATAAGAAAAATTGGTGACAAATTTATGATTTCTGGAAAAAATAAAAATTTCTCATAAATTCGATATACTTTATACTTTAAGAAAACTAAAAAATGTAAAGTCAGAAAACAGAAATGTTTTGAGAAAGATTCGAGTTTATTAAAAAAATTTAACTTTTTCTTATATTCCGAATTTTTATTTTAATATAGTCTGACCTCCCTATAGCGAATTCCTAAATCCTACAAAAAAATTCGTTATAGAGAGGTTTTCATTATAGGAAGCTACCATTAAAAATACTTGCAGGAATTTCAAATTTGTTGGAAATGTATTTTTTTAAACCGTGATTATAAACACTATTGATCGATTGAACTTTTTCACTGAGCATTAAAGTTGTTATTCGACATTTTTTTTTGCAATTTTACTCTTTTTATTCTTCTGACGCATTAAATCAACTGAAGAAGAAAATCTTTTTTCTACTAACAGGCAAACAAATTCATTAGCATGGGGTAACTCAAAAATTAGGAACTTTTTCTGAACGGAATGCAATTAAAAACTAATTAAATCTTGGAAAGTCATAAGTATCCCAAAAATTGGGAAATTTTTTTGAACAGAAGCATTTAGAAATCAATTATGCTTTAGAAAATCTTGGTTCAAAAATTCGCTGTTTGCGTTCGTTAAATGCAGTTAAGTTTATGTGTAACTTTGCGTAAAATGCTGCATTTCGTGAAAAAAAAATTGTTATATAAATGAATTTGGTATATAGAGGTTCGTTATAGAGAGGTTTGACTGAAGTGTGATGTTTTTACTTAATTTTCCCCTTCAGAGTCGACTTTTTCGACTTTAAACTTAAACTTTCGAATTTGTTTTCGAAATTCAAATTCGAACTCTTGAGATTAAAATTCCAAGTTTATAATAAGTTGAAATTGAGCTGAGTTTAGGGGGTAAAAATTTTGCGATTAAAATCAAAATGTTTAGAAAAAACTGAGTCAAAGTTAAAACTTTGTGGTTAAAATTATAATTTCGATAAAAAAATCGGAATATAGAGATGAAAACTAAAAGGGTCTAGCCGTACTTCCATAGTGAAATTGCCCCCACCGGGAACCCACATCGTGATCTATATCATAACGTATAGGGTCACATTAGTAATTACTATATGTCAATTTTCCCCCTCCATCTTCGGTTACTAAAGAGATAATTAAAATAAAAAACGTTCCTCGAGCACCATTTTTTCTAAGCGACATATTTATTAAACTATTAAGGATAGCAAAGCAAAACAGACTGGTAATGATGGTACACTGTAGGGTTTATTTTATAAATATTTTTGGGGAAGCTAGCCCCCGTACAAATATTAATAAAATAAAAATAAAAATTTTAAGTACTAGTTTTTGTAGGATCTCTTTAAGTGACCACTACAAAACATATGAAAAATGTGTGCATATGTCTTTTAACAGCGTACCAAGTTTAGTTAAAATCCAAGTGGTGCAACATGTTAAAAAAAATTAAATGTCTACCAAATAAACTCTGCGCCTGCTGCCTCGTATATTTGAATTAAATATAATTGTTATTCTACTTTAAAAACTTTTCCATATTGAATAAAATACTTTCTCAGATTGCTTGAGGATTAAAAGTTTATATTAGTTTAAGAACTAATATTTTTTATTTCCAAATTACAGGCTGTTTCATTTTAGAGGAAAATAAAATTAGTTTTATTTTTATTTCGAAAACCCTTTGACTTAGCTTCATGGAATTTGGTATACAATATCAGTACCGTAAAGGCTAACTTCTGCATTTATTTAGTTTTTTTAAACGCCAGGGGCATACGTTAGGGTATTAAAATTAAACTTTTATATGAGAAAAATGGTAAGCCCCTGTTTTTTAAGGTTTTAAAAAAATGAAAGATTAAAAGTGGTCACCAAATACCACAGAATGTATAACTGAACGCAGGAGATGATTTTTGCAAACTTATAACAATTCATACACCGGGCGACCTAACGAAAACATAACACAATCCAATAAAGTTTGTGATTTTGTTTTGCGACAAAATCAGAAAATAGTTAGATTATTTTTGGCAGGAACCATATTTTGCAGTACATTTTATAGTTTTAAATGCAACCTCTCTGCTAGGATTCAAGTTGCACATCAAACTTGTTTTTTTATTCTTTGCAACCATAAGTTACTTTTTGAATTTTATTAATTTTATTTGAAGATATATCAGGAAATATATCCTGTAGTATGCAAACTTCCATTATCATTTTCTTTAAAACAAAGCAGTTATTTAGACATATGGAAAACAATTTTTTTAAGGTGTCTATTATAAAATAAATTATTTCACTTGCAAGTATTGTATTTAAACAGACAATTTGTTGAATTGTAGAAGTACTCTATTAAAATAATTTTATACAAATAATGTATGTTTTTCTATAAGAGCTTAGTATGTTTAATTGACCATTAAATAAATAATGATGACCATAGGTGGCAAAACTGTTCTGAAATTAGTAACAAAATTCCGACATAAAGGATATAGGGACTGCGACTAATAAAATACGGAACTAAATGTAATATGATCTACCCTTTATAGCAACATGTCATCAAACAGTTACCTGTCTCTACATCGTCATTTTGATTGAGATATTTAGTAATTTATTTTTTATTAGCCACAGAGATCATCTCTCGGAATTTTGCTACTAATTTCAGAACAATTCTTCCTGGAGTGTTATTTGTCGAAAAGATGAGATATTTATTAGTTATTTTTATAAAACAATTTAATCACTGGTACTCCTCCCGTAATCGAATAAATCATTTTAATTAGAGATAACATGTCAGAGTAAATTCATTTTCTTTTCACAATCGTAGATATACTACTTGGTCTATCAGCAGAATCTTTTTTTATTCCTATATAGAACAAAATAAATAAATAAACCAGAATAAAAGTTAAACAATTTACTGAATCTGAATGACAAGCACACTACCTTATATCTTAAAAAATTAATCAAACTAAAAATAGATAGAATATCAAATGGGTTTTCCAATGATCTGCAACATGGGCCACTTTCCATTAAAATTGTTGAAAGAGATACAAGCCCTGTTTAGGAAGTTGTCATTAAAATGACTAAAGTTGTTTTGATTCAAACAAAATCAACCTGTCTTTGCATTTTTTTCAGCAATAAAAAAAATCCTAGAATTTATTGACTCTGTTAAGTTTTTGTTGCTTTACCTCGTATATAAATTGATATAAATTTTCAAAGGTATTTTCTGCTTTCAGTTATACATTTTTTTGTACTTCATAATAATTCTTAATCTTTTATCTTTTTAAGACTTTAACATACAGTAGCATGGCATTTTTCTCATATGAAAATTTATTATTAATATTCTAACGTACGCCCCTAGCGTTTGAAAAAAAAAATGAATAAATGCAAAAAATTTCCTTTAATGTACTGATACTATGTATCAAAATTTATAACGCTAAGTCGAAAGGTTTTAGAAATATAAATAAAAATAATTTTGTTTTCCTGTATAATGAAACAGTCTGTAACTTGGAAATAAAAAAGATTAGAACTTGGGTTCGTATGAACTTTTAATTCTTAAGTAATCAACAAAGTTATATTATTCAATATGGAAACGTACTTGAGGTAAGATAATAATAATAATTACATTTACTTCATATCAGCAGACTTAGATATTATATGCAGAAATATTAAATTTTTTTTTGACATGTTGCAGCAACTGGATTTTAATGAAACTTCGCATGCTGTTAGGTGACATATGAATACATTTTCTGTATTTTTCGTAAAGTAGTCACTCTAACAGACATTATAGAAATTAATAATGAAAATTTTTATTTGTGTTATACTGATATTTCTTGGGGGGCTAGCCCCCTAAAAAAAAATTTTAAATGGATCCTGCAATGTACTATCAAAAACAGTTTGTTTTTCTTTGTTACCTTCAATAGTTGAGCAGATAGATCGCTTAGAAAAAAAGGTGCCTGAGGAAGGTCTTCGTCAATTATTTCCATGGTAACCAAAGATGGAGGGGGAAATCCACCTATATTAATTTAATTTCTAATGACATTCTGTACGAAACCGTATCACAGTATAGGTTCTCGGTGGGGGCAACTTCGCTATGGAAGTAAGTCTAGAATCTTTGGAGAATAAAATTAAAAGTTTAAGATTTCTAAAAAAAATCAAAATATGGAAAAAGTTAAATTTTTTTTTGTTAAATTTTGGTTACTTGAATAGTGTCACTTTGAGAAAAAACTTAACACTGGATTTTTTCCTTTAATTTTGATGTTTTCTGGAATTTCAATTTTTTTTTAATTTTAATTTGGGACGAACGCCAGAATTTTTTACTTGTAAAGGAACTGAATATTCAAAATGATTTACAAGCACTGTTTTAGAGCTTATATCAAGAAAATGTTGAAAAGAGCGAGAAATCTTGCTTCTTGCAATTTTTTGACAAGAAATCTTGCTCTTGCTAAAAGAGCTTCTTGTCTTGTCTTGCAGAAAGAACAATACAAGCACAGGAAAAAGCAAGACAAGAACAGAAAATTTATGAAACACTAGTCTTTTGACAATCACCTTAAAATTTCTATTTTTTTTTTCAATTTCTTAGTTTCTGTGTAAAGAATACAAATTAAAACAGCCAAATTGTCCAATGTTACGATCTAAGAACCATTCTCGGATCCTCTTCAAAATTCAAACACAATTTACTTTCTTTATACATTGGGGAAACGGTCGTTTATTCAAGACAGGATTATGCGAACGTAAATGTTGTGTAATTTTCACAATCTACCATTAAATCACATTTTATGTTAGATTTTCTTTAAAACTCATTACTAAAAGGAATTTTTCCCAAGAATTACAACCTATCCTTATTCAAGAAGTCGGCTCATCCCAGCTATTCTTGTTTCCGCATCCTACTCGCAATGCTTTGAAGGCATAATGAAGTTGCCTTTGCGAGTGGATTTAATTTAAAAAAAGAGATATTTAGTTTTTTTTTATATATTGACCGTTGATGAAATTATTTTGTAATAAAAAGATCTTTACCAAGAGACTTCATCAGAATTACAACTGTATTTTAACTGTCTCTCATAACAAATATTAAAAGTAATTAAACTACCAAAGATATAAATTTAACTGAAAACATTGGTAAACTCGTAGCTTAGCATTACTTATTGTCGAATTGCAACAGAAAAGCTACAAATGTGCACATACGTTTGTTTCTAATGTGCTTTTAAAAGCTTAAGCCGGACAAAATCAATATCTACACCGACGTCAACATAAAATCGAAAATATAATCAAATAAACGAGAAGCAAAACGTAAAATACACACAGCGAAACAGTTGTGAATCTCAGCCCATGTTTTTTTATGGGAAATTTGTTAACTCATGCTTTACAAATATCAGCGGATCGGATGGAGCATTTGAAGCAAGAAAAATTCGATAGTCCCAAGGAAATGGACTTTGATATCGCAGAATTTTGAAATTGTGTTCTTAATACGCCCTGTCCAAAAATTTGGAACTTGGCGCTTGAACTAAATTCCTCTTTTTGTTGAAATATATTCTAATTGTAGGACAAATTTGGTTATTAAAAACCTAATTACTAAGTAAATTGTTTGGGAATATTTTCGATTTTTAAAGGTCAAATAGGCTTTTTAGGTAGTTCACCGATCTGTTGCTTTTCTATAGATTTTCTTTAAATATTCTCTTTAAATTCCTGCCAGATATTACTAATAGTGCTATCTATACGCCTATTAAATTAAAAGACTCGTGGCGGTGCCAAAACTTACGATTTTTAACATATAAGGAATAAGAAACGTTTTCAGAGAGATTTATTGGAGACAAACCGTTATATATATTTTTGTAAAAAACTAATATATTATGCATGATGACATTGAGAATGAAATAGTTAAATATGAGAATTATCATCATTAGAGCAATCCCAAATTGTATATTCCACCGACTTTGATGCTTCTCTCCTTACGTTAGGGAAACATCACGAAGTAATGACACCGATCAACAATCTAGACGCTTTTGGTTTCACCTCTATCACATGATACGCGTAAATTCGTAAAATGAGCAATGCAATGTTGGCGGCTCATAAAATCCGAGCGTCTATTGTAAAAATCGAGTAGTGGTGGCAGTTTGGCACTCGTGCCGCTATGCGCCAACATTTTTGCTACGATTGCTGCCGGTGAACTACCCTAAGGTACTTAATATTTTTGAAATATGCTTTAATAAATCAATCTGAGAGAGCAAGACAAAAATTCGCAACAAATGCTTAGCCCCAAAAATATTTTGTTTAAACATTATGTAAAGGCGGATCAAATCAACAAATATTTATGTTGTGTATTGTTGTTGTTAGATATACCAAACTGGCGAGATCTAAAAAGATCGAAACCGGTTTTTGGTTTCCAAACTCCGACTCTAATAAATTTCAGACCTACTGGTCTGTGCATTAGAATCCTTATGTATTGTATTTAACTCAAATTTGCTCTTGTGAGCCCAAGTTTTATTGATGTGTACTGTGTGCCACATAGAACTATGTGCATTTTTATACGGCGTACACTAATAAAATGTTGGCAAACACAAGCAAATTTGTGTTGCATAATGTATCAAAATGCAACGTACAACAAAAATTGGTGTGAACTCACTTTACGAAAAGCAATGGTAGAGATGGAGCCACATCAATAAAAATTTGTATTGTGCTTGTATTGCTCACAAAAAGTTAAGTTGTATTCATTGTTTTCGCTCTGTATTTGAAGAGTTTAGGACCTACAAAAATGGATTGGGCGCTTCAACAGAGAAAATAACTATTTACATCACAAAATAATTGACCTTGATTGAAATATAGTTTTTTTTTTTAATTCCAAAATACAACGCACAACACAAATTTTTATCACGGACACAGTTAGGGAGGGACAAGCAAATTTAACCCCTGAAAAACTTCTTCAAGATTATCACACCCATACACATTCTTTCACATACTTTTTAAAACATGCAGAATATAAAAAACAAGTTACTATAATGAATAATAACCAAGGATTGGTCTACAAGATGCATCACTTCGGGATACCTCTGGTGATGGTTCAAATGGTAAGCTAGTTCCTGCACCAGCGCTTAGAGCAAAGGTGGGACAGGAACTGTCTAACCAGCATAGGTTGGGGTATGGCGTACCGCAAGGTTCTGCCTTGTCCCCGCTCCTATACTGTCTGTTCACAGCAGACATTCCAAGAACCGACCAGACGACATTGGCAACCTATGCTGATGACACGGCGTCATTGGCAAATTCTCTAAATCCAGAATTGGTCACCAGATGATTACAGAGAGCGACAGACCAACACCTAGAATACTTTTGTACATGGAGAATTAAATTCAACGCACACAAGACCCAAGCAGTCTTCTTCACCAGAGAAGACTCTAACAATATGAACATATTCATGTCCATAGGCAAAACGTCGATTGGAGAATTCAGGCAAAGTATTTAGGGGTTATACTCGACAAAAGACTGACATTTCAGGCTGACATCGACTATGCGATGTCAAAGGCCAGAATGCTAAGGGGACTGCTGCTAGCAATGATTGGTAGAAATAGCGAACTGTCCATAGGACTTAAAGTTTTCCTGTACACATCAATCATAAGACCAGAGATGACCTACACATCTGTATCCACAAGTGGATTGCGAGCCGAAAATCCAACCAAAGTCAGGAAACCAAGGATGGTTCTTTAGGCTGCGATTATTGTCTTCTCATAGAGACATTTTTGTGTTTTGTTTTCAGGCAAAACAGCTTACATTTGTGCTTTAATGTACTGTTCCGTCAAAGGGATTGGGGGCCATGGGCCCGACCCGAAAAAGCAAAGATTTTAGTCGGTACCCACAGACTGAAAGTCCGACACTACCCGGGTTTTTTCCCAGATGTCCCTAAAGGAGATCCCCTGCCCAAAAAAAAAATAATAAGTCAATTGCTTTGACCTATGGTAAATTTCGACTTCAGTCTCGATCTTCATGCAAGTACAGTAGATTTTAGGTTCACACTAACAATTTTGAGACATATTTAAACATTCCAATTTTTTTTACAAATTTCTCTCGTAATTTTGTCAAATATTAGGCAAAGATTAACTCAAAAAGGTTAATATTTCGTTTTCAAAATCAAACTTTTAAGTTCATACCTAAATTTTCAATTCCATTCAATTACCTTTGAGTATAATAACGAAATTTATGGATTAAAGCTAAGATTTTGATTTTGAAGTAATTTCAACTTTTTTTTTTATTTTGGAAGTCAAGTTCGAAATTTTCAGTAAAATAAAATATTAGGAATTTTTGAATTCAAAATCGACATTTTAGGAAAAAAGATAAACGTTTCGAGTTTAAATCGAGATTTAGTAGTTCGTAGGTAAATCTAAATTTATTGAAAACATTATATTAAGCTCTAAATTTTGGGAAAATGTTTTAAATAATTTAAAATATCCTATGCTTGTGTTAAAATTTCTACCCAAGACGTTATCTCCAGAATTTCTGATATTAGGGTCGATATTTCAAGCTTCAAGCTGTAAGAAATGAGAAACAAAGTAAAATAATTTAAAAAAATGTTCAGGTTCTCTAACACTTGACTTTTTCTCAAACCTTTCTAGTTTTTTAAATTTTGATTTGACATTCCAAAATTTTCCCTTCCTACTCAAAATTTCGAGTTATTTTTATGAAAGACATTTTTATTCTAGCCTTGACATTATTTTTTTTTAATGTACACTTTTTGTGACCTAAGCAAAAATTTGAGAATAAAAATCGAACTTTCAAGACCTTAACCACAAAATCTCAACATTTTGAAAAAACTAGGTAAATCTAAATGTATCGAAAACATTACATTTAGCTTTGAATTTTGAACAAAGAGTTAAGAGTTAAATAATTTAAAATATCAGGTGCTTATGTTAAAATTTCTACCCAAGAGGTTATTTCCCGAATTTCTGAGATTAGGGTCAATATTTCAAGCTTCAAGCAGTAAGAAATGAGAAACAAAGTGTAATAATTTGAAAAAATTTTTAGGTTCTCTCAAACTCATTCTTTTCTAAAAACTTTCTATTTTTTTAAATTTCGATCTGACACTCCAAAATTTCCCCTAAATTCATTTTTCTTGATTTTTATATTTATTTTAATACAAAAACACGAAATTTAAAAATAAAGAAACAATGATAAAAGTTATTAAATGATTCAAGATTTCTTCAAGACAGATTTGATTCCTTTTTGAAATCGAGTTATTTCTTACCAGCTTTAACATCAAATTTTCCACTTTTTTACCCAGATTTAGGCTTCTTATTTTGATTTTTTTCGAATTTAGATTTTCGAGATAATTTTAAGATTGCAACCGACATTTTGTGGTTGAAGATAAAATTTTGAGTTCAAGCTAAAAACAAAGTTTAAAAATTTATAAAAAATTCTATAATGAAAATACTTTTAAAGTTTCAACAATATATAGCTACAAAATTTTGACGCAAAAGAAACCTGGCCCGGTGTTGGCAAATATTTAACGAGCCCCTTGTGGAATTTTTAAATTTTGTTGCGTTTTTATCGTTAATAAAATTTATTAGTTATGAAAAATGTAGAAAGCAAAATAATAAACAAAAGACAAATTATTTTCAAAAGTTGGATTTTTTTCTTATAATCATCAAGTTTAAACTTATGTTTAATATAACTTGCCTTCATAACTATTAAACTTTATTAACGATTAAAAAGTCACAAAAGTTCCAGAATGTTTTAATAAATATTTGCTAACACAAATATATTTGAAACATTGTGGAATTTTTGAATATATGTTGCTTTTTAATCGTTAATAAAGTTTAACAGTTATAAATATTAAAGTATTCCACGAAGTAATGGCTGGAAATGTCAATAATTTTAAATCAAATTTTCAAATGCCAACTTTCAAGTCTAAATACTGTCTGCGAGTCTAGTCGAAAAATTTTAGACATTTAAAAAGTTTGTTCCAACATTTTGAACATTTTGAGAATCAGATTGGAAATTTTCAAATACAATTTAATAAAATGTATTTAACAAACTATAATATTTCCTCAACATTCTTTTTAAAATGTCGATTTTAAAGTAAAAGGCTTACTTTAAAATTCAAAATTATAACTTTTTTGAGAATAAGAACACTTTAAATTATAGTGTTCGCGCAAAAAATTTGGTTAGAAAAATGAGAGCCTTTCTCTAAATTGACGTTTTTTCAATATTAAATATTAGAAAAATAAAGTTGTGAACGTAAAATGGATAAAAAAAACTCTCACTGATCTAAACAGCAAAACTTGAAAAGGAAAATCTAAGTTTAGGAAACATATTCTTGAATTTTCAAAGTGAAACTCGAAATTTTTAGAAAAAATATCGAGAAAAAACCAAATTTATTTAAAAACAATCGCGTTTTACAAGAACAGTCAACAATCCAATAAAAAAATGTAGAATATCTAGAAAAGTGCTCAATTTTTCAAATATTTTAAAATCTTGGATCGAAAAACCAAACATTTTATCAGTTTAACTTTCAAAATTGTGTTAATTGAAAAGTTCTAACTAAAACATATATATTCAAGACTTTCGTTTCGAAACTTTGAATTTTAAATCAGGCAAGTTAATGAAAACCTGCAACTTAAACAATTTAAGTTTCAAACATAAAATGGAAAAATTATACCAAAAAAAAATTAAAAATTATTTTGTCTTTTCAACTACTGAGTTATGAGTTATAAAACTCATTTTTTTTACTCTAAATAGCCAAATAATTAGAAAAATTCTAAATTCAGAGAGATTTAAAAAAAATTGAATCTATAAAAAGCAAGAATTTTTGTGCTTTAATCTGAAACTTTCAGGAAATTTTGAGTTTAAGAGAAATACGAGAAAATCTCGAAATTTGTATAAAGTTTTCGAATTTGCAACTTCTATATTGAAACATTTTGAAAGTTTTTTCTTGAAATTTTGCCCGAAAATCCATTTGCAGGTTTATAAAAAAGTTTCATATTTTTAAAAACAGATGAATTTTTAAAACTATACTGCTCGTTTCTAAAAAAATCTAAAGTTGTAGAAACATTCTGTGAAAGTTTCAAATTTAACTTGCAACCAAAATAAAACCTAGACTACAGTATGTATATGCGACCTTCAGCATTCGAGTTGAATATATAAACTGACGAGATCAAATAAGATTGGAACGGCAGAAGAAGACTACGTCATCCAACCGACTAACGAGGAGGAAATCCAAAGCTTTGTCCGCAAACTAAATGTCAAAAAGTCTCCAAGTCCAGACGGAATTCCAAACCAAGCTCGGAAGTCTCTTCCAGATCAAGCTGTCAAATACTTTGAAGCAATAGTCAATTCCATGTTTAAGTACCGGTATTTTCCAACAAGAAGGAATATTGCAAACGGTATCTTTATTCCTAAGCCAGCTAGCGATGGAAAATTTTCCCAATGAACCTCTTATCCAACTTGGGTTAGGTAGCGGAAAGAATTTTGAAGAAGAGTTTGCAGAATATCATCAGCGATCGCGACATCATTCCCAAGGAACAATTTGGGTTCCAACCTATGCATTAGACCAACTTAGATAAACTGCTGAGAGTGGTTGAAACAATTACTCAACGCATGAACTGAAACCAGGTAGTTGGAGCTATTTTCTTTGATATCTCCAAGGCATTTGACACAGTTTGGCACCAAGGACTAGTCTACAAGATGCACCAGTTTGGAATACCTCTAACAATGGTTCAAATGGTAAACTCGTTCCCAGACCAGCGCTCTTTCAGAGTAAAGGTGGGACAGGAACTATCAAACCAGTTTAGGCTACAGTATGGGGTGCCTCAAGGCTCTGCCTTGTCACCCCTGCTGTATTCTCTGTTCACAGCAGACATCCCAAGAACCTATCCAACAATCGACCACACCTTATTGGCAACTTATGCAGAGGACACAGGTTTGGAGGCGTACCCTTACAGTCCGGAGTTAATCACCAGACGACTTCAGGAGGCAACAGACAGTCTACTAGATTACTTTGGTCAATGGAGAATCCAAGTCAACGCAGACAAGACCCAAGCAGTATTTTTCACCCAAAGAAAAGTCCAACCATATGGACATGTGATTATTCATGGGCAAAACGTCGACTGAAGACTTCAGGCGAAGTATCTAGGTGTAATTCTTGATAAGAATTACATTCCAGGCACACATCAATTATGCAGTGTCCAAAGCCAAAATGCTGAAGGGACTGCTGCAAGTGATGATTGGTAGAAATAGTAGCCTATCCATTGAACTTAAAGTGTTACTATACAAATCAATCATAAGACCAGCGATGACCTACGCATCTGTAGCTTGGTCACAGGCGGCGGATAATCAGATGAAGAAACTCCAGGTGTTCCAGAACGTCTTTCTAAGACAAGCCATGGACGCCCAATGATTTGTGAGAAACAATCGACTCCATAGGGAAGCTGAACTACCTTTGGTAAGAAATTTTCTTAGGGAAATTAATTCCAGGGCGATGGTGAGAGCGGAAACGCATCCCAACGAACTAGTTCGACAGGCAGTGGATTACGATCCAGACATCCCAACTAGGATTAGAAGACCAAGGATCGTCCTCAAGGCTACGACTTTCATTTCGGAAATTTTTTGTTTGGTTTATTTCTTAGGTTTCAGGCAAAACAGCTTACAGTAATGCTCCAGCACTATTGTACTGTTCCGAAGAAGGGATTGGGGGCCAAGGACCCGGCCCAAAGAAGTAGGAGTTTTTAATCGGTACCCGTAGTTTGAGCGGAAGTCCGACACTATCTGGGTCATCTTCCCAGGGGTCCTTAACGTATTTTCCCCTACTTGAAAAAAAAAGCTTGGAAGTGGTCTTTGTTTACCAAACTCTGAATCTGATAAATTCGCAAGCCTACTGGTCTGTGCATTAAACTTGAAAATAATGAGAAAAATCAAAAAATTTGACTTCAAATTTTTGAGTTAAAGAAAATTTACAAAGTAAATTAAATATTGAAAAAAAAAATCGAAATGTCAAACATGTACATTCAAAATTCATGTTTTGAAGCTATTTTGTGTTGGAAAAATGTACAATGAGATCTGAAGTTGGAATATTTGATAAAAGTAAAAACTCCAAAGCGTAGGTATAAGAATTTAAGAAAATCCGAGTTTGTTTTTGAATTTTTAACTTCTAATGGCGAAATTTCGTCATTAAACTACATTATTCAACTTTTTTTCTGATAATTTTACATTTTAGGCTCAAAATTCGATAGAAGTTTTAAAATATTAATAAATTTCAAAGTTAAAGAACATTTCATGCAAAAGTAAAAAATTACGACCCTAAACTCAAAATTTCGATTGGTAAAAATTAAGAAAAATATCAAAATTTCGCTATTAAGTAAGAAACTAAATATAATATTGAACCTTGTTTATATTTCATTATTTTTTTAACTTGGAAAAAAATGTGTAAGGACAGCTTCAAATCTAATGAAAAATATCAAAATTTGGGGGTTAAATTATTATTAACTTTTTTTTTAATTACTTTTTTATGCTTTGATCAATTTTATCAAAATTTCGAACTTAAACTTGTATGTTTCTTTCCTAAACTTTTGAATTCAATTTTAAAATGTTGAGTTTTTTCTATAAGTTTCGAATTAAACCTCTACATTGTAGCATTTTTTTAAAGATTTTAAATTAAAATTAAAACACTCTACATAAAAAAACGAACTTTTGAATTTAAACTAACAAAATTCACCTGTTCATAATTAAAGTGAAAATCTATCAAATTATTTAGGAACAACATCGAAGTTTAAATTTGGAAGTTAGAGAAAAAAAAATTAAAGTATTCTTGAGAAAAACGAATTTTGTAATTGAAAATTAGAAAGTATGAAAATATGAATGAAAAAATGAAAAATTAATATACAAATTTTTTTCCCTGAAACCAAGAATTAATCTATTTTGATTTCAGGGGACAAGATTTGTATACCAATTTTGGAAGATAACCAAGAACCACCAAAAAAATCACACTGTAATTGACTTAAACAGATAAACATTTGTAAAAAAAAATTAATTTTTTAAAAATACCGCAAATTACAAATAATATTCAAATTCAAACTCAAAATTCCTTACATAATCAAAATTTATCAAGCAGAAGTATTTAGTTTCGGTGAAAAATATCCAAATTAAAAAAAACGTTTAAGTGTCAACTGAAAAATTTAAAATCATGGTCTAAATTTTGAGATTAAAAGACGAAAAGAGAAAATGAAAATGTAAAAACAGCGGATATTTCGAGATTACTTTAAACGCAAACATTTCAGGCAAACAAAAGTGACTATTGTAAACTTCAAGAGAAAAAATTTCAGGTCTGCTATTTGCAGTCGCCAGCTCATTAAGAACACATTTTTTAAAATTTCAAAATGTAAGACACACTTTTAACATTAAAAAAAGCCTCCGTGGAAGAAATTTTCCAATTTAAAATCGAAATTAAAAAAAAATAGATTAGTTAAAATTTGAAGTAAAATCAATTATCTCTAGAAGAAAACCAAAATTTTGAAAAAATATCACGGATTAGAGATTTTAAGAAAAGAACTGCTTGATTTTAAGGTAGTAAATTACAAAAAAAAAGGATAAAAACCTCTAGGAAAACTCGAAATGTTGGTGAAAAAGTTCTGATTTTCAGATAAATATCTACATTTTTAAATAAAAAGTTACAGAAAAAATACAAGAACAAAGTGAACTTCACACCAGAAAATCCTTTATTAAAAAAAATAGTTAATAAAAGGGAAAATAATGGTGGTAAAGTAGAAGGGGGTTTAAGGCCCCCAGTTTAGGTGACCTAACTTGGCCTATGATTTTTATTGATATGGATCCAGCTTTACAAGTAAAACTTAATCTAGAGGTCGATATATAATTTGTGCAAATTGGACCGTAGTGAGTGATGAATATCGAACACCTTAAGCAGATGCTGGAGGCAGCAAAATCTCGAGTAAAATTTTTAAAGCGTCAGTTTCGATTCATAAGCTTTCAGACAGTTTTCAACGCCTCTGGTAAAAGTCTGGCACTCACCTTCGTCACCTTCTGATTAGGTCCATCATATTTTAGCTATTTGTAGCATGAACCAATCATGACAAATACTGAAACCGGCAATATTTTTAAATTAATAAATCTCATAATTTTCCGTATGAACATTTAACGTTTACGAATATTACGATTAAATTATAAAACGAATAAATTGACATTTCCAATGCTTACTTCGTGGAATTCTTTAATATTGTTGCGCGTTATCGGTTCAAATGATTAACACTTGGTGAATTGAAACCACTTTATTTCAAAACTGAACTCGGAACACTACAATTGTAATTCACTAGGACTGTTTAATTAACTAACTTATTCATTGACTTCTAACTCACTCACTAACTAAGGGATAGTCGACCACCTTATATAGGTCCCGCTTCGGGTTATAGAAAAATCCGGCAGATAAGGTTTATCGTTTGCCGAAATTTTTGGAGCGCTTACCTGCCGTTTGATATATTACCGCGGCCGGTTTCTCTTATCAAATTTTCTAGAAAATTCCAAATTAAATTTTATAATTACATTTTGTTACAATATTTATAACTATTAAACTTTATTAACGATAAAAATGCAACATAAATTAAAAATTCCAGTACGGTGTTAGCAAATATTTATCGAAACCTATCGCGTCTTTATCGTTAATAAAGTTTAATAGTTTTGAACACGAATAGACCAAATAGATTGTGTTATTCTGACAAGTGTCAACATTTATTGTTTTGTTTACTCAACAAGGTTAGATTTTCGGTGAAACGGACTGGTTTTTGCTTATCTTCAAAAAAAGATACAAGTTTTGTCCCCTGAAACCAATAAAGATTAAAGAACACAACAAAGGTTGCTCTAACGTGTTTGGATAGCCAAGCTATCATCTTCAAAGAGATACTGTAACCTCTCTTGCTAAAAGAATGTTTTGTCTTGACCTGTTTTGCTCACAAATTTCTGGCCTTATTTTTGCAGCAGGAGCAAGACAAGAATAAGAAGAAGCAGGACCGGTACAAAAAATTTGTTAAACACTAACAAATAAAAAATAATTTAGAAAAAAATTGTCTGTTTGTCCTGAATAAGTTGTTATTTTTTCGAGTGTAGTCTTTATATATCTCTATAACGTATGCACTTAAATCGCTTAAATCGTTTTAGAGAAAAAAATATTTTTCTATTTTTGGGTTTTTTCGATTTTTTTTTTAAATAATTTCAAAACCATAATAGATGCAGATATGAAACTTGCATTAGTAAAAAGACTGAATCCAGTATGTGCCTGAAGATGATAGCTTGGCGTTAGAGCAACCTTTGTTGTTTTTTTTAATCTTTATTGGATTTAGGGGACAAGATTTGTATTTCAATTTTTAAAGAGATTAGACTCGCAATTGTTTTTTAAAGGTAAATAACTATTTTTTATAAAAAGTTATATTTCTGAGGAAACACGGTTTTCAATTAACGATAATTATCTATTTAATAAAAGTCTAACACTTGCTGACAGACAATGCACAGCCTAAAGGTGGGGTTCTACAAGAATAAAATTTTGCACACGAAGGTTACGTATAACGTATAACTTCTAAGGGCTCAAAAATGGGCCTTGAAATCCGAAAAAAGGTAGGCAATAAATAATACACACCAGTGAATTTAAAGCTGCATGTACGCCTTAGTCACATACTAAAAGTATATGGCGTTAACTCATCATTTTAACTGTATAACACCACGGCGCGGCGATGTTTATTTTGCTTATCGCAATCTGTGTGGCTATGCGGCGGTATAACTGGAAAACTAAGAGTCTTTATTCTGCTGCAGAACAAACAACGTTGATAATACATGACGTTTTTTTAACCACATTTTGACATATTCAAGGGTTGGAAATGTCAATTATTAGATTCAAGGGTATTGATGTATTAAAATAGAAATGTCGGTCGAAGAAAAAAAGGATTCAAAACACACGAGGTGGAAAGGAGGGTATAAGCAGATCAATATACCCAAAAATTAACTGCTTAATGTTTGAGGAAAATCTAATGGTCCCTGAAATGTAATCTCATCTGGTATACAGCTAATATATTCATTATCTGGCAGATAAAAATACCAAAAATAACAGGTTAGAAATTTCGCACTATGTTATAGCTTGTTATCGTGGAAATAGCTAAAATATGTCTAAAGTGTGCCAGACTCTTACTAGAGAGTCCCTAAACGCTACGTATTAAGAACACCCCACCGCGGTATTTTCTGTCATATTTTTGCGGTTTCGGCAGCGATAGGCGATGCATTAGCTTACTCTGTTTCGTTTCATCCATCGGTGGTGCGCCTCGGTCTGTTTGATGCGATGTTGCCGCGCTTCCTCTGAGAGCGAACAGCGTCTTCCTCTCTCTCTTTCTTGCCATGCTGCTCGACCCTGAGAACACTGGGAAAAAAGCGTGTTTATGAGTCACAGACAACAGTGCGTTACATAGAGAACATCTGACAATAACACAAACACTAAGCTTGTACTACAATCGCAAACAACAAAAAATCTAGTAACTATTACAATTTTTTTCTAAAGATGTCTTAGTTGCTGGAGACATGTCGACGAGTTTGTTGGAATCAAGTACTCGACGTTCTTGAAATTGGTTTCACTGGTCAAACTGTTAATGAACTATTTAACTTGGTGTGTATCGTTAAGATGCAAAGTTTTGACAAATTGTTTCAGTAAGTTGATACCCGCGTCTTCAAGATCAGTAAAATTGACCACTTTATTTGGATTTTGCTGACAGTTACGTAGCTAATAGGAGGAATCACTGTTGAGAATTACAACCAGATTATGTACAATGTAACTCGTTCAGTTCAGAATGCTTTTTTTTTTGCTGACAACTACGTTGTTAAATGTCTGGGGTCCGCCCTGTCTCCTACTCTGTTTCTGTTACATATAAACGATCTCTTAGCTTTAACTTTCAATCCTATATACAGCTAGGCAGATGATAGTAGCCTTCGTGTCATTTTTTTTCTCCGACAAACCATTATCAGTTGCTGCTTCAGATCGACTAAGGGAACAACAGATACAGATGATTAATCGGGATCTAGAAATCCTTCTGGAATGGGGTAAGAAAAACTTGGTCGACTTCGAAGCTTCAAAAACTCAGACCTCGGTTTTCTCTAAGAAAACATCAAGGTATAATGCAACAAACAAACTAATGGACGGTAAAATCCTTCCGATGGGATCTAATCTATCTATCCTAGGAGTGAATGCGAGCACTAACTTCTCTTGAGACGATTCATGTGCAAATCCGCCTCTCGGAATCTAGGCCTTCTTTTTAGAACTAAATAGACTGAAAAGTAATTCACATCTCATTAGCTACTCACACTATGCAAAACTCAAATTAGGCCAACACTAGAATACTGTTCTCGTGTTTGGAGTTCAGCCCCAAAGCACACTTTAGCTCTCTTGGATTCAATTCAAAGAAGAGCGATTCGCCTAATTGATGACGAGAGTTTAACCGATTCTCTCAAAACATTGGAGCAGAGACGGATGGTTGGTGACTTGTCTTTTCTCTACAAGCACTGTCATGGAAGATGCTTGCCAGAACTAATAACATTGATCCCCCAAGGGCAAGATTCTCTTGAAACACTAGAGCACAGACAAATGGTTGATGATTTGTCTCTTCTCTACAAGTACTGCCATGGAAGATGCTCGAAGGAACTAATGGGATTGATCCCCCCAAGGGCAAGATTCTCGAGGCAAGACAGTTGGAGGCAGCAAATTCCTGTGCGGTTTAGCTGGACACAGTAAGGACTTCTGTCTACGGAGACTCTTTTTTTTATACGAACTATGAAACTGGTTACCAAAAGAAATTTTCCCCAAAAATTACAACCTATCCTTGTTTAAGAGGAAGGTTGATCGCCATCTATCCTCGTTTCCGCCTCCTACTCGCAGTGCTCTGAAGCCATATTGGGGTTACTCTTTGCGAGTGAATGAAACTCAAAAAAAAAAAAAATCCTTCCTAGGAATTTCAACCAGGTTATGTAGGATGTACCTCATTCAGTTCAGTTAACATGTAGCAAAAATTTTTCTCATAAGATACGGTCGAAAGCTAGTTAACAAATCACTAAATGGGATTTAGATCGCTTGGGTATTTATATAGTAGACAGTAGGACTAAGTTGAAAATCTTTACAGCAACTGTACCACAGTAGTAACTGTACCACAGAAATAATAAGGCCAAGAAAGACCGAAAAGGGTTTATGCTTGTTGTTTGTAAACATTTTCATCTGTAGCAGGTTGGACTGTTCCATTATAGGACATGGTGATGCTTATCTTTGCAATAGGTCCAATTGTGAATCCAAGTCAATTTCTAGATTATTTTTTTCAAAGGGTACTTTTGAAATAATTTAATAAAAAATTAGCATAGCAAAAAAACTCCATAATAAAACTCTTTACGTGCTTTAACTTATTAAAGCTATATTTTTCCCATTTCCGCTTATAAATATCGCGATAAGTCCCTTTGCTTCCTTGCATGTTAGAAATTCAATCAATAAACGACGATTTCACATCGACATCGAAATATTACCAAGATTTTAATTATAACGTGTCGGACGCTTACATGTTTCTCACAACGTGGGGACAAACTAGGTTAGTGTTCATAAAAAAATCAATATCATGGAAATTCGCCGGCGGTGTGCTGAATTGTCGAACTTAAACATGTAAATCGGCTACATACAATCCCAATTCTTCTGAATTTATTATACAGTATAAATAATTTTCCGTGAAATCAGTGCCCGTTTTGTCGGAATATTAGGCCATACATATAAACATGACCCAATTCACAGATTGTTTTGATAGAAAAATAGCGACGATCGATATTCGTTGCTCGTTTTACTACGATTCACAGGCCCTCGTCTAGAAAAAAATTGGGTTATATTCGGGCTTGAACTCAAGGTTGTAGTAGGGATGCACAAAATTTTTAAAACATCGACGCTGTATTCAGTTGATGTATCGAAAAAGACATATTGATATGTTTCGATACATCGGTAAATTTATTGGATATTCGATGTATCATCTAAATACAATACCATACAGCAGGACTTCTCGACCAGCGAGACGAGCCGCTCAAAATTTCCATGTTTTAAAATGCGCTTACTTTTTAAAACAAATTTTTACTTATTTCAAATTTTCGACTTTGTAAAAATTTTGACTTTTTAAAAATTTTGACTTTTCCAAAGTTAGACATCATTTAATAAAAAATTTCCCCTTCTGTTTAAATCTTCATTTTTTTTCGAAGATTGCAAATATTTATAAAAATTTCAGTTTTTAATAATGAAATTTTTTTAATAATGTCGAATTTTTTCAGAAGTTGAAATTTTTTTACGATTTTATTCCAGAATGAGGATTTCTTTTTCCAGAATTTACACTTTTTCTCACATTTCGATGTTTTTCAAAATTTTTACCTTTTTAAAATGTTGACTTCGACTTGTGAAAGGATGGATCTTTTCGAAAGTTTCGAAATTTTTTAGAATTTCATTTTTTTCGAAAAACTCGATTTTTCTAAATCTCACCTTTATTCTAATGCACAGACCAAACTACGAACAAACTCGAATTCGAGTTGGACATACCAAACTGACGAGATCTAACAAGATCGAAACAGGTATTTGGTTTCCAAACTTCGAATCTAATAAATGTTAAAGTCTATTGGTCTGTGCATTAGAATCCTCTTCTTCTGGGAACTTTTTCCTCGGGAGTAATCGCTTCGCTAGGTGGCAGTGTTTCAACTGTTTGTATTACTATTTCAAAATTTTTCAAAATTTTGACATATTTTCAAATTTTCGCACCTATTTCCAAAATTTTAGGTTTTTTTAAATGTCTTACAATTCTACACATTTTTTATAATTTATCTATTTTTCCAAAATTTGACTTTTCGTAAAACATTTTGGCAAAATATTTTTTGAAACATTTTTATAATTTCGAATATTTTTGAAATTTCCCCCAGTTTTCAATATTTTGATTTTTTGAATCTATATAAATTTTTCACAATTTGGACTCAATTTTTCTGAAAATTTTGACTTTTTTAAATTTTCAACATTTCTTAAAATTTTTCTTTAAAATATCTCCTTTTTTTCAAGTTTTCTTTTTCGAAAAATTGAGCTTTTTTAAAAATTGCAATATTTATTGAAAACATCTATTTTTTAAAATGGTGAAAATTTTTCTGATTTTTGTTTTTTAAAAATTTACATTTTTTAAATTGCATGCTTTTCTTAGGACTGAATTTTTGAGAAATTTTTATTTTTTCAAAATTTTATTTTT
Source organism: Dastarcus helophoroides (assembly GCA_028583605.1). Lineage (NCBI taxonomy): Eukaryota > Metazoa > Arthropoda > Insecta > Coleoptera > Bothrideridae > Dastarcus > Dastarcus helophoroides. The sequence goes on from CM053328.1 coordinate 9,091,347, forward strand.
CGACATTGTTGCCAGTTTCCAAGTTTCAATTTTTTTAAAAATTAAATACGAATTTTATCTAAAACTCACATATTTTTGAAAATTTGACTTTTTGAACATTTTTACTTTTTATGAAGATTTCTCCATTTCTTAGGATTTCAAATTTTTTTACACTATTCGGATTTATTTTAATCTTTATTGAACATTTTGACTCCAAAATTTCGACTTTGCCAAAAATTTGGATTTTTTTCAAATTTTTTATTATTTTTAAACTATTCGGATTTATTCAACATTTTAAGTTTATTTGAACATTTTGACTCCAAAATTTCGACTTTGCCAAAAATTTGGATTTTTTTCAAATTTTTTATTATTTTTGAACTATTCGGATTTATTCAACATTTTAAGTTTATTTGAACATTTTGACTCCAAAATTTCGACTTTTCCGAAAATTGGGAATTTTTTCGAAATGTTAAACTTTTTCAAACTATTCGGATTTATTTAACATTCTAACTTTTTCTGAATATTTTGACCCTAAAATTTCGACTTTTCCAAAAATTTGGAATTTTTTTAACATCTCACATTATTTTTTAAATTTTCTAAAGTAGGCATTTGAGTATATTACATAAAAATGTCGAAGTGTTTAAAGAAAATCTGAAAACGAAAATTTTAAAATTAAAACTTTAAAAAAGTAAATATTTTAAAAAAGATCCATTTAAAAAAAATCAAAATCTTCAAAAAAAAGTCGATTCCTTAAGAATTATTTGAAATGTTGAAGTTTTAAATATAAATATATCTTTCAAAAACATTCCTAATCTTTAAAGAAGTAGAAATTGCGAAAGATTTTTACAAAAAGTCGAAAGTTCAAAGAAAGTAGAAATTCTCCAAAGAGTCAAACTTTCCAAAAAGATCAAAAATTTGAAACGTATTCAAGCTTTCATAGAAAGTTAAGACTTCCGAAAAACTTAAGTATTAAAATAAAACCAAAATTTTAAAAAGGAGCCAAATTTGCAAAAAAGGGTTTAAATTTAATTTAAAAAATACCCAAAAAATACTTAAAATTATGATGAAATGTCAAGATTAAAAAAAAATGAAGAATTTTCAGGGAAATCTAAAAACCTAAATTTTTGTAAAGCCCAAATTCCTAAAAAGTCAAAATTATCATAAATTTCGAAATTTTTGTTAGTTAAAACTTTAAGAAAAAATTTACAAATCTCAAAAAGAAATTCAATTTAAAAAGTGTCGAAGTTTTCAACAAAAGTTAGGATTTTCAAAGTAAGGTCAATATGTTGAAAAATATCGAATTTATGAAAAAAGTTGAAATACAAAGGTATCTCTCTGAAGATGATAGCTTGGCTATCGAAACCAGTTACAGCAACCTTTGTTGTGTTTTTTAATCTTTCTTGGTTTCAGGGGACAAGATTTGTATTTCAATTTTTGAAGATAACCAAGGACCAGTCCGTTTCACAAAAAAAAAATTGTGAAAAAGTTCAAATTTTCGAAGTAAATCAAAAACTTTAAAATGAAACGAAATTTTTGCAAAATACCTAATCCAAAATTTTAACAAGAATCGGTTTAAAAAAAATCGATTTTTTTCAGACAAAAGCGAAATGAGAGCCCAAATATTGAAGAAAAGTGAAAATTATCAAAAAATTCTAAACTTCCAAATAAACTAGAAATGAAGAGTAAAAATGTTGAGAAACAGAAAAATTTGAGTTAGTTAAAATTAAAAAAAAAAAGATAAATATCTGTTTTTTTAAAGAGTCCAATTGTCTGATTGAATATTTTCTAAAAAGATTGGGGATTTTGAAAAAACATCGAAATTTTTAAAAAGTCAGCATTTTTTTTTAAAGCTATAAAGTCAACACTTTGATTAAGTTGAAATTTATAAAGCAAACTGAAAATTTTAAAACCAGCGAAAGTACGAACAAAAATTAGATATTTTGTAAAATAGTTAAAAATCTCAAAACTCAAATCGAATAAGGTCGAGATTTTTAAAAAAAATTACAGTTTTCAATAAAGGTAGAAATTTTTGAAAATTCGAAACCTTAAAAGAGGTTAAATTTTAAGAAAGTAAGAATTTTGGGAGTGAAAATTTGGAAAAAAACGTCGAAGTTTTCAAAAAATCAAGGTTTTCAAAAGTGTCAAAATTTTGGAAAATAGAATCTACAATTTAAAAAGCGAAAATAACAAAAAAAAAACATTTTTTTAAAGGACAGGGGTTTAGAAAAGTGGAAATTTTGAAAGTCGAAAGTTCTGAAAAACGCAAATTTTAGAAAGTCGAAAATTTCGAAAAAAAGTTTTAACTTTGAAATACAATTCTAATTTAGAAAAAAAATACAATTTTTCAAAAAATTGGACATTTTAAAAAATCTTCGGTGTCAAGCTTTTCAAAAAAATCTTGAATTTTCAAAAGAGAAAGATTTAAAAAAAGTAAAGTATCAGAAAAGTCGAAATTTTTAAAAAAGTTTGAAAAGAAGTCGAAATTTTGGATAGTTGAAAATTGTCTGAAGAGAAAAATTTAAAGCCAAAATTTTGAAAAAGTTGAGATTGTGATAAAAAATTCTAAATTGGAAATGAAATAGGAATTGTGGAAAAATTCATTAGAAGAACTCGACATTTTGTATTTCTTCAGAGAAGTTGAAATTTCAGGAATTTTAAATTAAAAAATTGAAATATTTACAAAGTCTAATTTTTTAAAAACAATAGCTGTTCGATAGGTTAAACAACAGTAAAAAAATCATAATTTTCATTACAGTGAAGTGAAAGTCGAAAATTTGAAAAGAAGCGAAATTTTAAAAGTCGAAATTTTAAAAGTCAAAACTTTGAAGAAGTCTAAATTCCAGAAAAAGACTAAATTTAGTGGCAGAAATATCAAAAAAAGTGATATTAAAAAAGCGATTTATTTAAACAAATTAAAGTAGCGGCTGTGAAATAGTGAATGGTATCAGGTGACTTATTAGCTGGTCCCTAGATAAATTGTAACCGTCGAAAAAGTAAGATTTTTTAACTTATTTCACAAATCGATACATCGGAAAAATGTATCGATACCATCGATACATCGGAACGAAAGTATCGATACAAAAATATCGAACATCGAACGAAAACATAATGTTTTTGATACATCGATGTATCGTTTGCATCCCTAGGTTGTAGTCAGTCCCACTAATTGTAAGAGAATTCCAGGTCCTGGGTGCAATTACGAAGCCGGTCCCAATCATATCCTATCTGTTGGAGCCCTCATAAGCTTTAAGAAAATTAAAAAATTAGCCTTTAACATTTCTGGAAAAAATAAGTCTAAATTCTCTATTTTGAGAAAAGAGTCCAAATTAAAAAAGAGAACGAAAACACAAAATTTTGACACAAAAGTAAAATATTACAATTTAAGGTCAACATTTTGAAATTATAATGCAAATTTTGAAAGTAAACATTTTGAAAATTATCTATTTCATGTACGTTTTTTTTTATTTTTCTGGAAATTTCAAAATTATTGTGAACATTTCGAAATTGATTTCAGGTGGAAACATTTTTTTAATTTGGGAAATTAAAGTAGTAGTTTTCCGGATGAGTCCCTGTTGAAAAGCAGCTTTAGCTTTAGACAAGAGCCCTGTCTCTCCCCCTAAAAGCTTGGATTGCCCACTGGTGTGCAATTCAAGCTGATCATGTTGACTACCACTGATTTCATCCTGATAGAGTTCCCTGCAAACTACGCCAAAGTTCAGTCGCGAAATAATTTTTATAACATTATAGTAGTTTGCGCAGACAAATTTATTTTCCGAGCACTTACATTAAGAGCCATTTTTTTGGTAAAATATTTTCTATTTTTTCGTTCCACTTTTTGAATTGGATTTTCTAGAAGTTTCGATTTCTTCCGGTATAACCAGAAATACTACAAGTTCGCGAATATTTTACTTGTGCTGGTCTTGTCATCTTTGCTAAGTTGCCAAAATTTCAAATGTTTTAGATGTGTACTTTGCCTGATATCGATCGCGGTGATTCCCGGTAGGGACACACTGTATAGTAATATAAAAATATTGGGGAACATGATTTTTGAAAAATATCGATTTTTCTTTCAGTTTTTCTCGTTTTTGAAATTTAGACGCATTTGTGAAAGTTAAACGTTTTTTCAAAATTACATGTTTGTCAAGATTTCAACTTTGTTTCCAGATTCGACTTTTTTCCTTTCGTCAATTTTATGAAATATTAGGTTTTACTGAACATTTTTTATTGCCTAGGAAGTTCGACTTCAAACCAAACTTTTTTTCTTGAAATTTGACTTCGACTGGAAAAATCTACCTTCTGTGGAAAAAATTTAGAAGTTTTTTAAAATTTCACACGTTTCTCGAAATGCTTCAGCATTCATCTTTTCGTTCAGAATTACGTTATCAATTTTTTTTGTGGAACGGACTGGTCCTTGGTTATCTTCAGAAATTGAAATGTAAATCTTGTCCCCTGAAACCAAGAAAGATTAAAAAACACAACAAAGGTTGCTCTAAAACAAAGACATACTCCTTAAGATGAAGCTATCAGCCATCAGCACCGAGTTTCGATAGCCAAGCTATCATTTTCAGAGACATACTCATGCAGATGAAGCTGTCAGCTATCAGCTGACTATCTCTTTGAAGATGATAGCTTGCCTATCGAAACGCATTAGAGCAACCTTTGTAGTGTTATTTAATCTTTCTTGGTTTCAGGGGACAAGATTGTATTTCAGTTAGTAATTATTCCAAAATGCAATTTTTTCTGAAAATTTGAAGAATATTTTAATTCGTCTTGTTCTTTCCTTTTCAATATTTTCCCAAAATTTTACGTACACATTATTAAAATTTGACTTTTTTCCTCTTTGGGAAATGTCGACTATTTAGGTTGCTCTAATGTATTTTTTGAAAATGATAGCTTGGTTACGAAACGCGTTAGAGCAACCTTTGTTGTGTTTTTTAATCTTTCTTGATTAATTTACAAAATTGTTACTAAACAATGTTTTCAATTTTGGAGTGTTTTCTCTAAATATCAACCATTTTTCGAAATGTTTAGTCTAAATTAAAGTTAAAAAAAGATTATTTTTTAATTTAACTTTTAAGTAAACTTCGATTTTTTTAGTAAAATTTGGATGAGTTTTTTCTTTTGAGAGCCCACATCTTCAATTTATCCTTTTATTTTGTCTTATACATGCTGTACTTTTTAAACTGACCTGTGTCGCAATTAATTCTGAATCTCTTTTGTTGTTGCTTATGCGCAAAACAAACAAGCCAGCAAGAATAAGAAGAAGCAAGACTTTGGCTGGCAAAACAAGAGACTAAGAGTCAAACAAGCAAGAAATTGGCAAGACAAGAAGTAAAACAATTGTCTTGTCTTGCTCAGCAAGACAATACAAGAAGTTAGATAGCAAGACAAGGAATCTTGCTTTAGACATCACTATTCTTTGTGACAACATTCTGGAACAATTTTGAAAATAACTTTTTTATATACTTTTTTTTTGATGTAGAATAACCTTCTTAAATTCATAAACTGATCAGAGAGGTACGCCACATTGAAAAAAAAAATAAAACAAAAATTACCTTTTTCATATTATAAAAAAAATTGATTTATATTTAAATCCAGAGATATTGTCATCATTTCTGAGGAGTATATTCTTACCAAATGGGTACTTTAATCAAGCAAGTTTGAAAGTTTCATTTTGGTGCTTGAAAAAATCGGAACGAACAAAAAATAGGAAAATATATTTTTTTCAAACCGCATAAAACCGGTTTCAATGAAATTTGGAACTTTCAAAAAGGTCGAATTTTAAAAAAAGTCGACATTTTCCAAAGAAGAAAAAAGCCAAATTTCAGTAATGTGTACATTAAATTTTGGGAAAATATTAAAGAGGCAAGAACAAGACGAATTAAAATATACTCCAAATTTTCAGAAGAAATTGAATTTTGGAATAATTACTAATTGAAATACAATCTTGTCCCCTGAAACCAAGAACGATTAAATAACACAACAAAGGTTGCTTTAACGCGTTTCGATAGCCAAGCAATCATGTTCAGAGAGATACTGAATGAGTATCTCTCTGAAGATGAAAGCTTGGCTGTCGAAGAAGAATCGTTAGAGCAAGAAGAATCGTTAGAGCAACCAAGCTATCATGTTCAGAGACATACTAATGATGATAGCTTGGCTATCGAAACGCGTTAGAGCAACCTTCTTGTGTTTTTAAGGCTTTCTTGGTTTCAGGGGACAAGATTTGTATTTTACTTACTAAAAATTTTGTTTTTTTCAAAATTCCAGCTTACGTTTTTAAAAATTTTACCTTTTTTAAAATGCAACTTTTTTTAAAAATTTTGCCTTTCTAGAATAAATTTGACCTTTAAGAAAGATTAATCTTTTGAAAAATTTAAGTATTTGATTTCTTTTAAATTTAACTTTCGAAAATTTCTAATTAAATACTCTTTATTTTTTTGAAAATTTGACATTTTTTTAAAACAAATAAAGTAATTTTTAAAGGCCCCAATTGTTTCTCAACATTGTAACATTTACGTTTACAGTTCTACTTTTAAGATGTCAATTTTTTTTAAATTACGCCATTTCTGACAATTTCTTTTTTATAAAAATTTAAGTTTTATTAAAAATAGTTGACTTCTTAAAATAACCATTTTTTCAAAAGTTTCGTTTTCAAGAATTTTTCGTAATTTGAAAATTTTGACATTTTTGAAAATTTAAAACTTTAAAAGTTTTGATTCTTTTGAAAAGTTGTACATTTCTTTCAATATTTACTCAATATTTTAAAATCTTCTCCCAATTTTGAGTCTTAATATTTCGACTGAAAAATTCGGCTTTGGCAGATTTCGATATTTTTGGGAATTTCGATTTTTAAAAATTCGACCTATGTATTGGAAAATTTGTCTTATGTCTCTGAAAATGATAGTTTGGCTATCGAAATGCGTTAGAGCAACCTTTGTTATGTTTTTTAACCTTTCTTGGTTTCAGGGGACAAGATTTGTATTTCAATTTTTGAATATAACCAAGGACCATCCCCCCTACAAAAAAAAAACAATTTCGTAGTTTTTTCCCAAAATATCGACCTTATTGGCGAAATCTAAAGCTTAAATTTCAGTGTTAACTCAAAATTTCAATTTTACAACCAAAATTTTCGACTTTTCAGAAAAATCCCATTATTTTTTTAACAAAGATTTGAAAAACTACAAATTCCAAGAAAACACTCAACGTCTTATTTGGATACTTTGAACCCTTTTGAAACTTATAACTATTAAACTTTATTAATGGTTAAAAAGCAACAGATATTAAAAATTCCACAACGTTTCGATAAATATTTGCTACCACTGGACCAGGTTTCGCATTACTGCATTCATTAGCCAATTTTTCGAAATTTGTTAAATAAATTAAAATTTTTCAGTTAAAATTCTAACTGTAAACGCATTTTTCGAGGTTACAATAACATTTTACATTTTGTTCCTCATCTCGCAATAGTATGCAGTAAAAATATTTATTTGGAAATTTCGAAACAAAATTGAATAAAAAACCTAAGATTTCAGGAAAATATAAAAAACTTTTGAAAAATTTGAACTGCTTTTAGACACAAACTAGACATTTTAATAGTTTGAGAAAGATTTGAGTTTTTCAAAAATTTTTCACTTTTTCTCAAATTCTTGGGTTTTCGATTTTAAATTGGGGTCATGTTTTTGGTTAACGTTTTACGTCAGAGTCGACTTTTTTGACTTTAAATTTAATTTCTCGATTTTGTTTCCGAAATTTCTTAAAAAAATATTTCGCATAATTTAGAGTCAAAATTCAAACTGTTGCAATTAAAATTCCAAGTTTCAATAATAAATCGAAATTAAGTTCGGGTGGGGAAAAATTTTGCGATCCAAGTCAAAATGTTTAGAAAATATTGAGTCATGTTGTTGTCAAAATTCTAAGTTCGAGAAAAATTCGAAATATCGAAATGAAAATTAAAATTTTGGAGAACAAAATTAAAGATTTAAGAAAATTTATAATTACTGAAAAAAAAATGAAAGCTAAGGGAAAAATAAAATTCCTTGTTAAATTTCGGATATTTAATTAGTGTCATTTTGAGAAAGAACTAAACACTTAACTTTTTCTTTTAATCTCGATGTTTCCTAGAATTTTAATTATTCGAAATTTGAGATGGGTTGCCAGAATTTATTATTTGTAAAGAAATTGTGTATTCAGAAAGGTTTATCAACACCGTTTCTCGATTTTGTTTCCGAAATTTCTTAAAAAGATATTTTCCATAATATAGAGTCCAAATTCAAACTCTTGCGATTAAAATTCCAAGTTTCAATAATAAATCGAAATTAAGTTCGGGTGGGGAAAAATTTTGCGATCCAAGTCAAAATGTTTAGAAAATATTGAATCATGTTGTTGTCAAAATTCTAATTTCGAGAAAAATTCGAAATATCGAAATGAAAATTATAATTTTGGAGAACAAAATGAAAGATTTAAGAAAATTTATAATTACTGAAAACAAAAATGAAAGTTAAGGGAAAAATGAAATTCTTTGTTGAATTTTGGATATTTAAATAGTGCCATTTTGAGAAAGAACTGAACACTTAACTTTTTCTTTTAATCTCGATGTTTCCTAGATTTTTAATTATTCGAAATTTGAGATGGGTTGCCAGAATTTATTATTTGTAAAGGAATTGTGTATTCAGAAAGGTTCATCAACACCGTTCTGAAGATTGATTAAAAGAAAACCTCTTTAAAAAGGCAATAAATATTGCTTCTTGCTAATTTTTTGATAAGAAATCTTGCTCTTGCTAAAATAAATTTTTGCCTTGACTTGTTTTTGTTAACAATTTTTTTTTTCTTTCTTCTTTTCTTAACTTATTCTTACAGCAGGAGCAAGACAAGAACAAGAAAAAGCAGGACAGAAAATTTGTGAAACACTAACAAATAAAAAATAATTTTAAAAAAATTGCCTGTTTGTCCTGAATAACCTAAAGATTTTAAGTTGCTATTTTTTTCGATTGTATCCTTTATACTTCTCTATAACGTGTACATATTTCATTAAAATCGCTTATTTCATTTCAGAGAAAAAAACATTTTTCAATTTTTCAATATTTTCGAAACCAAAATAGATATGAACATGAAACTTACATAAGTAGGAAGACATCCTAAAAATACGATCCAAATGTCCTTCTGGGGCTGATCCACTATGCTTATCGTCCTATGGCTTTTCGTCCTTTTTTTCAAAATTAGGTCGAAATTGTAGTGAAAAATATTTCTTCAATAATTTATAATAATTTATTTATTACCTAAATAATTTCAACATTTTTCTTAAAATGTAAAAAAACTAAATCGTAAGTAAATATTTTCAGAAATTTTTTCTCTTTCCTATTTCTAAAACTTTCATTCTTTTTTCTTTCTCGGAATTAGTTTATTTTCTCAAAATTAGATTTAAATTGTGATCAAACATATTTCTTCTAAAATTTCAATATTATTTTTAAATTTTAAGGTTATGTCAAAATTTACAAATGAAAGGCAAAACTTAAAATCGTTAGAAGAATATTTTTAAGAATTTCGATCTTACTCAAATTCGTTCTTCCTTAAAAAATTTCGCTATTATTTTTTTCTTAAAATTGGTCTCAAAATTAAATCAGAATTGTAATAAGAATGCTTTTAGGAAATTCCATCTTTTTTTTTACAAAAATTAAGGTCATGTCAGAATTTACAAAAAAAGTCAATACCAAGGGAAAAATATTTTTAGAAATTGAAACTCTTTCTTAAATTCAACTTTTTATAAAAATTTCAATTTATTTCTCGAAAATTCATTACTTTCTAGAAATTTAAACTTTTTTTTTTCAAAATTTGTGTTAGAGCGAGACAATCAAAATACCTCCACCTTGTGAAATGAAACAAAAAATAGTTTTAGTTGTGTTAGCAACCATTTTAGAGAGTTGTATCTTATGCATAAAAACGTCAATATATTTTTTCTTCACAAAAATTGTTAATCTGTATTGCCATATAACTTAAATAAGGACCATCATCCAAACAGTTTGGGGATTAAGTCAAAACTGAAATAAAAAGTAAAAATACCGATTAAAATATTCTTACAAATTTTGATCAAATACATATCAGATTGAGAAACACTCTACAAATTTAAGTTTCTCTTTTCCTTTTTTTTCCATTAATTTTTCAGCATGAATGTTGTCTCCCCCTGAAGCAAATCCCGTCTAAGCCCACGGGTCAGAGCACTTGCAAAGAAAAATGGAGTAGCTGTCATTCTTCTAAAGGATATATTCAAAGAGAAAGTTCGATTTTCACAAAATTACGAGTTACTGTTTCCCTTTCGATCATTAATTCGAAAAACCTCGAAATTTCTCTTAAAAAAATTCAAGAACTTTCTAATTAACAATGTAAATCAGTGTTTCCCAACCTTTTTTTGAGTAGCGACACACCGTTGGTAATATATTAAAATGGACGATGCACTGAAATGGATCTAAGGATGTTTGACGACCAAAGTTTTTTCATAATTTGAAACTGGAATTTACGTAAAATCTATGATTTTTAAGTAAAAACAGATGTGCTGGTAATATGATAAAATTGCTCGAGATTATTTCTTTTGTACAATTTAAAAAATTAACTTTCAAGTGTCTCCTGTAAAGTGCACTTTTATGTAAAAAATATCTCCAGAAAGACAAAGGGTTTTAATTAAACACAATTTTGGAGTCAACTGGAGAAAAATCGTTTAATTGTAGATGTTAAAGAAAAATTGTCGTAATAGTTTGGTAAGTTAAATCATATCATAGCTTCTTTTTGTAGAGAAAATTCAAAATTTGAAACCTAAAACATAAAATTTCGACATTTCCAAACTTTATAGAATTGTAAAAGGTGCAAATCCTAAAAATAAAGAAATTTAGAGACTTCCAAATATCAAAATCTTAACATTTGAAAAATTCCACATTTCAAAACTCTAGAAGTATAAAATTTGAAAATTTTGAAACTTTAAAATTTCAAAATTGTGTGACCTCAAAAATTTCGCTGAAAAAAACTTTAAAATTTCGAAGCTCCAAAACTTCCAAATGTTGACGCTGCAAAATTTTAAAACCTAAATCTTTTAAACTTCAAACTTCAAAACTCGAGACTTTAAAATTTCAAAAAGTTAAAAGTTTTGATTTTTCAAAAAAAGTAAAAGTTTAACATTTTCAAATTTTGAAACTTATAACCTAAATATTTTAAAAACTTCCGAATTTTGAATCTTCAGAATTTCAAAACTTCGAAACTTGAATACTTTGTCCAAAAAGAACTTATAAAAGATTTCAAAACTGATAACGTTCAAAACTTCGAAACTTCGAAATTTCAAAATTTTGAAGTTCTATCAAATCTGAAGTTACTGCCAAAATCTGAAATTTAAAATTTTAAAGCTTTAAAACCCGAAATTTGAAAACTGCGAAACTTGAACATTTTGAAACTTCGAAATTTAAAATTTCAAACTGATAACGTTCAAAACTTAAAAACTTCAAAATTTCCAAATTTTGAAACTTCGAAACTTTAAAATCACAAAACTTCAAAACCCCCAAAACCTCGAAACCCCCAAAACTACCAAATGTTGAAGCTTTAAAATTTCAAAATTCAAAAACTTAAAACTGCCAAACTTCTAAAACTAAACTAAACTTAAAAAATTTAAAAGTGCCAAACTTTGAGATTTTGGGTCGGCGGAAACCACGACCGAAAGTTTTTTTGTCAAAACAGAAACTTTGGTCGGTTTCTACGAAAAACAACCCACCATCACAAAAATTAACAACATTTTATTACTTATTTATTTCTATATTTATTATTATATTCTTCTAAAATGTTTCTTTTTTTTTTGGTGGAACGGACTGCTCCTTAGTTATCTTCAAAAATAGAAATCTTATCCCCTAAAACCAATGAAAGATTAAAAAACAGAACAAAGGTTGCTCTAACGCGTTTCGATAGCCAAGCTATTATCTTCAGGGAAATACTGAATCTTTCTCGGTTTCAGGGGACAAGATTTGTATTTCATTAAAATGCTGAACCTAATTTTGGATTTTTTGAATTTAAGATTTTAATTTCAAATGTTTAGAAAAGTCCACATTTACAGTAAGTCGTTCTAGAAAAAGTTTAGTTGCGCGTTAGTTAGAACCTAAAAAAGATGAATTCATTAGTAATCATTTCCAAAAATATCCACTTTTTTAAAAATTTTGAACTTTCGAACAAAAAGTGAAATAGATTATGCTAATTCTAAACAAATATCCTTGTTTGAATTCCGAAATTTTCAGTTTTTTAAACTGGTAATACTGCAAATAAGTTGACGTTTAGAATACCCATCTAAATCTGAAAAAAAGAAACCATAATTTCTGGAAAAAAGGCTTTGAAGTCAAAATTTTCGAAAAAATATTAAACTATTAAAGCTGCAATGCAAGTTTAAATCAGGAATTGTAGAAAAAATATCTTCAGAAAGATCTCTTCACAAAAACCATCAAAATTCAACATTTTCCAAAAATTTTTCAGTTTGAATTAAAATTTAGATAAGTAATTAAGTTTGTTAAAACTTTTACCGTCCTCTCAAAATTACCAGTGGATATTAAGAAAAAGTTTAAATGTCGAGAAAGAAATGCCAAAATATTTTAAAAAAGTCTGAATGTTAGCCACTGTCAATGTGAAGATTTTAAAAGAAAACAATTATTAAAATCAGTTTTTTTTTAAATATCGACTTTAATTTTGGAATTTTTATATTCAAAAAATTGTAAAAATTGCATAAATCAAGTTTTTGACATTTGCAACCCTTACTTCGTGGAATTCTTTAACATTCAAAACTATAAAACTTTATTAACGATAAAAACGCAAAAAAAATTAAAAATTCCACAAGATTTTCGATAAATATTTGCTAACACTGGACCAGGTTTCGCATTACTGCATCATCGACGGTCATACTAGCAATTTGTTTAGCGGTTGTTATAGTAACAAGCTCCATGGATCACAGACTCCTACGAATATTCCGTCTAATCCAAATTCTCGTTCAAAGCTTCAATTAGAGGTGTGTTCAGAAGATCAAGCTGCTCATTCAATCAAGTTTTTCTCGAAATATAGAGTGGAAATGTCGTTATTAAAAGTAAAAAAAAATTCCTAATTTTAGTCGAAATTTGGTAACTAATAAATTACGAAATTTCAATATTAAATTTGAAACATCAAATTTTTTTCCAAGGTTTTTGCACTTGGAAGTGAAAATTTTGACAAATAAGTCAAAAGTGTAAAATTGCTCAGATTTTGCATGAAACTATATTTATAAAAGGATCGACATTTAAGGCTAAATTTATAAAAGAAATTACCAGAACAATTATATTAAAATTATTATCACTACAAATTACAAGTTTTTCTCAAAATTCGTGTTGAATCTCAAAAGACCATTTATATAAATTTTGAGTTTTTCTAAATGTTTTTCCAAATTCGGATTTTGTATCTTAAGTCGAAAGTCTCCAAACTTTCGAGCCTTAGAGCCATACTGATTGTACCAATGAGTTCCTAGGCCAAAATCGTTTTAATTTTTCGAATATCTGATGGCCAAAAAGAAGCAAGAGAAATTCAGCAAACAGATAGAACAAAGGCTGAAACCGACGAACGCATTGAAGAACCTAGACTTAAGTTAGCTGACAGAGAAATTAGCCAAAAGTGGCAATTAAGAAAGTCTACACATTTCAAGAACATAGATGCACGAAGCTAATTTCTGACAGGATAAGACTATTGAAAGAGGGCAGAGTTACGGATCGTTACGCACCTCGATAGCGCCAACTAGATAAAATGGTAAAGAGAGCGATTCGTAGAGACTTAAGGGCGTACAACGCCAGGAAAATCCAAGAAGCCATTGAAGATAATATGAACATGAGAGCCCTTCGATCCAAAATGGCTAAAGGGCAAGCGCTCATCTACAAGATGAAAAATGAACAAGGCAGAGAAAGGTGAAATCGCTGCTTTTATCGAAAACTTCTATCGGAGATTGTACAGCCAGTCAATATCACCGCCATACCGTCTCCGTTAGGAAAAAGACCGAGTGATCCAAAACTTTGACTCCGAAGAGATCCCCGAAGTTAACCAACAAGAACTGTGAGGTTAGCACTGAAAGAGATGAGAAACCAAAAGGTTTCTGGAGAACACCAAGTGACAAATGAGATGCTCAAGACTGAAGGAAAAGCTTTAAACAAAGCGCTTCTTATGCTCCTCAACAAATCCCTGGAAAAAGGAGAATTCCCGATGCATGGAGAAATTCTGAGGTCACCATCCTCTTCAAAAATGGCGATCCAAGAAACATCGAAAACTATCAGTCTATCAGCCGTCTCTCGATACTATGCAAGCTCTTAACCAGAATAATCACCAAATGCCTCAATAATAAGTTCGATTTCTACCAACTTGTGGAACAAGCTGGATTCAGAAAGGGTTACAGCATGATCGATCATATCCAAACAGTGCGTGCACTGATCGAGAATTGCGCTGAATACAATGTCCCACTTCATCTGGCATTCGTCGATTACTAAAAAGCCTTCGACCTAGAAATCTGGGAAATCTTGCATGCGATTAACGCTACAAGGATTGACTCAAGATACTCAAACCTCATCCGCGACATCTTTGAACACGTCTCTCTCCACATCAAAGTTGAAGAAAAATTAGGTAGTCACCGGAAGGATTCCCATCAAAAGAGAAGTCAGACAAGGCGACCTTATTTCGCCGAAACTGTTTACGCTCATACTACAAGACGTCTTCAAAAATCTGACACGGCAACAGAAAGGAGTCAATATCGACGGTCACCTACGCTTCGCTGATGACATCATCCTAATAAGCACCGACGCGAATGAACTCAAAGATATGTTAGGAGAGCTGAAAGAAGTTTCGGAGACTGTGGGACTGAGGATGGACCTTTAAAAAACCAAGGTCATGAGTCCAGATAACCTTCAAGTTACGCTCGACAACCACACACTTGAAGTGGTTGAAGAATACGTGTACCTTTTGGCCACAACATCAGGCTCGACAACGAAAATCAGGCCGCAGAAATCACCAGGCGAGTTGGCCCGACATGGGCAGGCAGTTGAAAAACTTGGCCATATCCTCAGGAAACCGAACATTTCCATCAACCTGAAACGATTGTATATTGCCTGTCATGATCATACGGCCTCGAGACAGTAACCCTAACACAAAGCAGGGCGCATCGTTTAAGGGTATGCCAACGAGCAAGAGAGCGGGCAATAATGGGGTTCAGTTTGAGAGACCGAGTCAGAAGCGAAGGCATCAGAGAAAGAACGAGAGTCGTCGATGTCATAGAACGTGCAACCACTAATAAATGGCGCTGGGCAGGATACGTCGTCAGAGATGATCTTAAATGGACGAAGGCAATAATTTAATGAAGACCCAGGGAAACCAAACGAATAGTCAGACCCCCTCAAACCAGATGGAGAGTAAATTTTTATGATCTTCTATTTTGGCGAGATACGTCGTCAGAGATGATCTTAAATGGTCGAAGGCGATAATTCAATGGAGAACTAGGGAAACCAAACGAAAAGTCAGACCCCCTCAAACCAGATGGAGAGTAAATTTTTATGATCTTCTATTTTGGCGAGACACCTGGACCTTCCAATGATACACTAGAGTTACCGAATGCACCGGTTAGGAATCACTGATCTAAATAATTGAAAAATAGTAACAACCGAAACTATAAGCTTAGGATTAAAATAAAAAGTCGTAATGTCAATAAAGTAAGTTCCAACATATTTTTGGTGGGGATGAGAAGTTGACAATTCATAAAAAAATCAAAGTTACTACACACTATTTGGAATTTGAAGCAGAAACATTAAAAAACTGTGGTCTATACCCGTATTTTTGAGAAAAAAATCCAAAAATGTAGTATTGAAATTTTAAAAATCCTTTAGATTTTTAGAATCATTTGAAAAATTGAAAAATACGAGAAAATAATTTCTATATTTTGGGTATAAATTCAAAAGATTTAAATTTCGAAACATAAAAATGATAATTTTTAGAAAACCTAAATTTTGAAAGGAAAGATTAAAAATCTCAATTTAAATTAAAAAGTTAAGCAATAATAATATAAAAATTACAGCTGTAAAATTGAAATTTCAAGCTAAATTTATAAAAAAGTTGCGCAATCTGTTTTTTATTATAATTATTTACTCACACTCAATTGTGCATCACGCAGAACTACAAAAAAATTATAGGGACATTGATTCCTGAAAAAGTTTTTTTTTAAACAAATCAATATAAAAGCAACGTCGCCTAATTTTCTAAAACATGGAAATACTGCTAGTACCTCATTCTTTACCGACGTAATAAACGTTGTTTATTTTTTGCATCTGAAGGGAATTGCAAGCGTATAAAACCGAGAGCAACAGGAGAGCGTTATAAAGCCGCTTATAATTAATGGTCTTGAAACACTCCGAGAATATTTAACTTTCACGCCCTACGTGTTGCTTCACTTCAGCTGAAAGATTTCATAAACGGGTCGCCCATTTTCCAACATTATCTTCAACGCAAATCCCTGATACTAATCACAAAGAGCTAGCTCCTAATGAAAAGCGCTAATTGATGAAAATTTTCGGCTCATGAAAAAGTTTCATTATGAAATATCGCGACTTGACCTGAAAATAAAATACGCCAGTCGCTTTTGTTGACACGAGTATCATTTCGAAATATTCATGTTTCAGTAAAGCTCTCAGCTGAAATATTGCAAATCCGTTGTGTAAAATGCACTCGTTGGCGGAACGAAGGCCAGCAGCTCGTCTGTATTCCGATCTGGTTGGTAACCATGCCGCGGCACGAGTTGCCACTAGCGACACATTTCAGATCAAGGCCTTTCGAACCTTCTATTCGTCTTGCTGCCCTGGACATTTGATTTTCGAATACCTGTTGATATGGCTTTCTTGGGGGTGTTTTTCGTTACAATTTCGTCTTCACCGAGGCGGAATCGATGTTTATAGCTTTGACCGGCTTAGAGGGGCACTTCAGATAAAGCTTCTTTTTCGAAAGAGGTAACGGTATAGAGACGTTTTGTATTAAGTTACGATGAATGACTGAGATCATCAACTATGTGGTTTCGATTACCCGATTCATCAAATGATATTACCCACCTCAGATTGATTGATTATTATTATTCCTCTGTGGTCGGTTCTCTCTCTTCTTATTGTAACGTATTCTTAGCCCAATTCATGTCCTTCCTCCTCATTGGCAAGTTATACAAGTAGGTTCTGTTTCTACTAGATTTAACTAGAGGAATTTCTGTTTTTCTTTAGACTAGAAGGTCAGTACCCCATTCCCCCGATGAGCCTTAACCCACCGAAGTGTAATTATAGATATTTTTTTGTGTTGATTTTTTTAACTTATCAACACAAGCTTGAATTTAAGGCCAGAGGCTCCCAATAAAGTTAGTGTTAATAGTAGACTCCACGGAAAATTATAAGATTCAAACCCCTTACATTTTTTATAGACTGTAAACAACGTTTTTTGTAGGAAAATTTGGAAAATTTACTCGAAACTTGAAATTTATTCTAAAAATTTATTTTAAAAAATTCTCGATTGAGTTTAACAATTATAGGTTTAAATTTGAAATGTTGGGGAAAAGGTTTGGTTTTTAAGAAAAATTCGAAATTAATAAGTTCAAGTTTTAATAATACTTCGGGGATTTATTTTTTTCGTGAATGCAACTTTCAAGTTCAATAAACTTTGAATTTCGACATTACCGACATTAATCGAAAATTCGACTTCTTCTTTTGATCTCTGATTTTGACCATATACAAATTTAGGCTTTTTCTAAAAATTTGACTTATTCTCACGAAACTCCAATTTTTTTCCCTAAATTTTAATTAAGCATAAATAAAGAAATACCAAAGTTAAACTCACAAAACTCGCAATTTTTAAAAAACAAACACTCGAACTTTATTAAAATGAGACTGCAACGTAACTTCTTTTAATTTAATGTATAGATATCCTGAAAAATTAATAAATCAACTATCCGTAATTGAAATAATGCTGGTCGATAAAAACACTATTTAATAATCAATAGATTTAATATTCAAGGGATTAATTGATTAATTTCTTCCAACCTAATAAAAATGTAATATTTAATTATGATTACATCACTATTGATACTTTTATCGCCACTAATTACTATGGAGTTAAAATAAAGGTAAATCCAACTACTGGCAATTTCACTAGAATAAAATAAAACACGTTTTCAGTTGTAAATGAGGATTATTAGATGAAACACTAAATGAGAAAGTTTGAAACAAACTGATTAAATTAGCAACCAGGATAAGTAGAGAGATTTGTAATAAATTATGGTCAAAAAGAGTAGAATGTTATTCAATTACTTTGGAGTTAAAAATATTAATGGCTTACACAAAATTTAAACAGTTATTTTTAAATTTGTACATTTTAATCTCTTAGAGGAAATTTATATTGCTCGTCTCATTTAAAAATAAACACATTTTTTAACTCTTCATTTTCTGTATATTTTGTAGAGTGAAAAGGAACATTAGCATTGCATTAGATTAAATAAGTCAAATAGTTTAACACTAATGAATTTTTAAATTAATTATTATTATTATGATTATTATTACTTTTGGTTCCATCCCTGCTGCACTCAAGCTTTTTCTTATTGCACACCCCAGTGATCTTTTAATAACGTATCTTCTTTTGAAAAGTGTTGTAAAGAAAAATTTTAAGAAATTGAAATAAAAATCTTGCCCCCTGAAACGACGAAAGATTAAAAAACACAACAAAGATTGCTCTAACTATCTCTCTGAAGATGATAGCTTGGCTATCGAAACACGTTTCGAGAAATCTTAAAAGAAAACAACAAAGGTTGCTCTAAGTATCTCTCTGAAGATGATAGCTTGGCTATCGAGACGCGTTAGAGCAACCTTGGTTTCAGGGGACAAGATTTGTATTTCCATTTTTGAAGATAACCAAGGACCAGTCCGTTCCACCAAAAGAAAAAAAAAAAAATTTTACAAGAAAATAACGTGTTATAGAAGTAAATTGATAAAATTTTGTTAATTTTTGTGATTGTGGGTTGTTTTTCGTAGAAACCCATCAAAGTTTCGGTTTTGACAAAAAAACCTTCGGTCGTGGTTTCCACCGACCCAAAATCTCCAAGTTTGGCAGTTTTAAATTTTTGAAGTTTTACAATTTTGAAATTTTAAAGCTTCAAAATTTTGTAGATTTGGGGGTTTCGATGTTTTGGGCGTTTCGAAGTTTTGTGATTGTAAACTTTCGATTTTGTGATTGTTAAGTTTCGAATATTTCAAAACTTTGAAATTTAGAAGTTTCAAAGTTTTGAAGTTTATCAGTTTGAAATATTAAATTTTCGAAGTTTCAAAGTGTTCAAGTCTCGAAATTTTCAAATTTCATAGCGTTTCGAGTTTAAAAGCTTTAAAATTTTAAATTTCAAATTTTGGCAGAAACTTCAGATTTGATAGAATTAAAAAATTTTGAAATTTGGAAGTTTCAAAGTTTTGAACGTTATCAGCTTTGAAATATTTTCAAATATTTTTTCGGACTTTCTAAGTATTCAAGTTTCGAAGTTTTGAAATTCTAAAGATTCAAAATTCCGAAGTTTTAAAAATATTTGGATTTTATGTTTCAAAATTTGAAAATGTTAAACTTTTAAAATTTAAAAAAATCAGAAGTTTTGACTTTTTGAGATTTTAAGGTCTCGAGTTTTGATGTTTGAAGTTTTAAAGATTTATGTTTTAAAATTTTGAAGCGTCAACATTTGGGAGTTTTAAAGCTACAAAATTCTTAAGTTTTTTTCAGCAAAATTTTTGGTGTTACGAAATTTTGAAATTTTAAAGTTTCGAAATTTCCAATAAGCTTCTAGTTTTGAAATGTGGAATTTTTAAAATTTTAAGATTTTGATATTTTGAAGGCTCTAAGTTTCTATATTTTCGGGATTTGCACTTTTACAATTCTATAAAATTTGGAAATTTCGAAATTTTAAATTCTGGATGTTCCAAATTTTAAATTTTCCAAGTTTTAAAGTTTAGTAGACTGAAAATTCTCAAATTTTAAAATAACTTAGGTTTTGAATTACCAAAATTTGAAAATTTTGAAGTTTTAAAATTTGAAAGTATTTAAATTTTGAAAGTATCAAAATTTTGAAAGTTCAAAATTTTAAAGTTTTGAAATTTTTAAGCTTTGAAATTCCGAACTTTCTAAATTTAAACTTTTTTAAGTTTAAAGTGCAAAATTTTTAGGGTTTCGAATTTTAGAAATTTGGAAATTTAAAGATACTAAAATTTCGAAAATTTTAAGTCCTAAGTTTTGAATTTTGAGGCTTTGAAAATTGAAAGTTTTAAATCTTCAAAATTTCTAAGTTTCGCATTAAATAATCAGACGCAGAAGTTTCGGAATCTTGAAATTTAAAAATTTGGGAATTTCAGAATTTAGAAATTTAAAAATTTGGAGATTTGAAAATTTGGAAATTTGGAAATTTGAAAAATTTGTAAAATTAAAATATATTAGAAATCGCAAATTTAAAAATTGCAAATTTAGAAAATGAAATTTATATTTTAAATTTAACTAAAATTTGAAGATTAAAGCAAAATATTAAAAATTTCACATATTTAAAAAATTGAAAATATTGTAACACTTTCCATATATATGGGAAATTTGGAAATTTAAAATTAAAAATTGAATTTGAAAAAGTTAAAAATTTGGAAATTTGCCAAAAGTTCTAATAATTTGGAATCTGAAATTTCAAAATCTATTTAAATTTAAAATCAAATTTTTTCATATTCTGAATTTTCTCAAAATTTCCGAATTTAGTTTAAATTTCGGAAAATTTTGGGAGATTTTAATAGTTTATTTTTACGAAATTTACAAGTTTTAAATTTAAATTGTTCGACGTTTATTTGAATTTGAAATTTGACTAATTTTGGAAATGTTGATATTTACAAACTTCGGTATTTGAAAATTTACAATTATAAATTTCGAAAATTTAATTAATTTTAATTGAGACTTGTTCCAAAAACTTCCAAGTTAGAATTGTTATGAAAGGAGAAAATTCAAATTGTTTAAAATTGGTTTCGAATTACCGAAATTTGAATTTCCAATTCTGAGTTTTTAAGATATGGGTATCCTTCGTAAAATTTAAAAAGTGAAAATTTTGCAAATTTTCGCAATTTAAAAGTTTGAAAATATTTTTGTTTGAAATTGATATTATTGTAATTTTTTATTAGAAATTTTATTTCATTTAGAATTTAAAATATTAAATTTGATGAAATTTAGAAATTTAGAAATTTAGAAATTTAGGAAATTTAGAAATTTAGAAATTTAGAAATTTAGAATTTGAAATTTAGAAATTTAGAAATTTAGAAATTTAGAAATTTATGAAATTTAGAAATTTAAATTTAGAAATTTAGAAATTTGAG
Source organism: Dastarcus helophoroides (assembly GCA_028583605.1). Classification (NCBI taxonomy): domain Eukaryota; kingdom Metazoa; phylum Arthropoda; class Insecta; order Coleoptera; family Bothrideridae; genus Dastarcus; species Dastarcus helophoroides. The sequence continues at coordinate 9,112,736 of CM053328.1, forward strand.
AAATAGAAATTTAGAAAATTTAGAAATTTAGAAATTTAGAAATTTAGAAATTTAGAAATTTAGAAATTTAGAAATTTAGAAATTTAGAAATTTAGAAATTTAGAAATTTAGAAATTTAGAAATTTAGAAATTTAGAAATTTAGAAATTTAGAAATTTAGAAATTTAGAAATTTAGAAATTTAGAAATTTAGAAATTTAGAAATTTAGAAATTTAGAAATTTAGAAATTTAGAAATTTAGAAATTTAGAAATTTAGAAATTTAGAAATTTAGAAATTTAGAAATTTAGAAATTTAGAAATTTAGAAATTTAGAAATTTAGAAATTTAGAAATTTAGAAATTTAGAAATTTAGAAATTTAGAAATTTAGAAATTTAGAAATTTAGAAATTTAGAAATTTAGAAATTTAGAAATTTAGAAATTTAGAAATTTAGAAATTTAGAAATTTAGAAATTTAGAAATTTAGAAATTTAGAAATTTAGAAATTTAGAAATTTAGAAATTTAGAAATTTAGAAATTTAGAAATTTAGAAATTTGGAGATTTGGAAATTTAGAAATTTGGAAATTTAGAAATTTATACATTTGCAAATTTGGAAATTTAGAAAATTAGAAATTTTAAGAAATTTAGAAAGTTGGAAATTTGGAAACTTAGAAACTTAGAAATTTGGAAAATTAGTAATTTCGAAATTTGGAAATTTAGAAATTTAGGAATTTAGAAAATTAGAAATCTGGAAATTTAAAAATTTGGAAATTTAGATAATTAGAAATTTAGAAATTTGGAAATTTAGAAATTCAGAAATTCATAAATTAGAAAATTAGAGTTAGAAATTTAGAAATTTAGAAATTAGGTAATTTAGTTATTTAGAAATTTGGAAATTTGGAAGTTTAAAAGTCTGCAAATTTTGAAATTTACAAATTTGAGAATTCGAAGATTTGAAAATTTAGAAATTGGGTAATTTTAAATTTTAACAAGCTATTTTTAACATCTATAAAAAGTAAAATTTTTAAAATATCAGAATTCATTCTTTTAAAATATAAAATTTTTCAAAATGTATAATCTAAATTATTTAAAAATTTTAAATTTTTAAAAGAAGGGGACTTTTGAAAAAAACAAACTTTTACAGAATCAAAATTTCGAAAAAGAATTAGTTTTTGATAATAAAACATAAAAAAATGATATTTACAAACCAAAAATTCAAAAAAATATAAAAATGTTATAAACGTCATTATTTTTAAATTTTTAAATCGAAATATTAAAAAATAGTCAAAATTTTGAGTCCCAATTACGAAAATAAGTCAAAATTTTCAAAAGAACTTGATATTTCCAAAAAAAAAGTCGAATACTTTTCAAAAACAGAAAGCATCAATCAAGTTTTGAAATTTTCAAACAAAATTTTATCAAAAAACTAAAAATTTGAAATAAGTCATTTTTTAAGTAGAAATTCAAAAAAGGTTTAATCGTCAAAAAAAGCCGGAATTTTCATCAAAGGTTAAAATTCTGAAAAAAATTCAATTTTCAAAAAAGTCTTTATCTCGAAGGAGTAAAAATGTTCGAAAAGGTTAAAATTTAAAAACACTTTAAAATTTTCAAAAATGTTCAAATTTTTAATAAAATCGGAAATTAAAAATAATCGAAATTTCCAAAAAACGTCAACCTTGTGGGAAAGGAGAACGAAACTTTCAAAAGAATTATTTGAATAATTAAAATTTTAAAAAGGTTATAATTTTCCAAAGAAAATCGAAATCTCGAAAAGAAAGAAATTTTCAAAAAAATAATAAGTTTGAGAAACGCCAAAATGTTCAAAAATGACAAAATTCACAAAAAAAGTTAATTCTTTAAATTCATAACTAATTAAACTTTGTTAAGGATTAAAAAGCAACAGATATTAAAAATTTCACAATGTTTTGATAATAAAAAAAAAATATTTGCTAACACTGGAGGCAGGTTTCGCATTACTGCATCATCGGCGGTTATACCTGTATTCTGAAAAAAAAATCGAATATGCAAAAAAGCAAAAATTTTGAAAATTGTAACTGCCAAAAGTGCAATATTCTGGTACCTAGAAATTTTCAAGAAGGTCGTAATTTAAAAAAAAAAAAAAAGTCAAATTTTTTCATATTCCTACATTTTTCTCAAAATTTTGTCCCGAATTTCAGTTTTTTCTTCAAAATTTCGAAATTACATTTTAAGTGTATGGTTTTCTATCAGTTTTTTTTCCTTAACTCGAAATTTCAAGTTTTTTACTAATTTTAAATTTGTTTCGTAATGTTTACTTTAATTTTGAAATTTTGACTAATTTCTGGAAATGGTTTATATTACAAACTTCGGTTATTTGGTTGAAATTTCGATTATTATTTCAAAAATTATAATTTAATTTGTCTATGTAGACTCTTTTTCCATAGAACTTCCAAGCTATGAAACTTGTTACCGAAAGGAAGAAAAATTACAACCTATCCCTGTTTAAGAAGGCGGTTCATCGCCATCTACCCTTGTTTCCACATCCTACTCGCAGTGTTTTGAAGGCATAATGGGGTTCCCTTTGCGAGTGGATTAAACTTAAAAAAAGGGAAACCTTTTTCTCAAATTTTCGCATTTAAAAGGTCAAAAATGTGTTTTTTTTTTTTCATAACTATTATGTGTTTTTTTTTGGAATTTTAACTTTCCATTTAGGATTTCAAAAAATTATTTATTATACTTTTGATCTTTACTTTTTCTTAACACTATTTTTTTTATAAAACTCAAATATTTTTGACTTTTCTAGAAATTTAGAAATTTACATCGAAATGTTAACTTTTATCTTAAATTTCACATTTTCCTTTAAAATAAATGTTTTATGTTATTTTTGAAAACGTAAAAATATATTTTTTAAATCTTGACAATTTTTTTTGAAAATTGTAAGCTGTACTTTCATTTCAAGCTTAAGAAATTTAATCAGAAATTTTTCCAAAACTAATTATTTGACTTTTCCATAAATTTTAACATTATGTTGAAATTTTGAATAACCTTCATACTTTGTCCTTTATACTTGAAATATTTCTCAAATTAGTTTGCAAAACTCAAAATTTCGACTCTTCTAGAAATTTTGACTTATACTGTCAACATTTTTATTTAAATCTTGAAATTTCGCATTTTTTCTTGAAACGTATATCTTATTTTGCATTTAAAAATCTTAGGTTTTTTTTTGAGATTTTGGCAATTATTTAGAAAATTGTACTTTGGGTGTCGAATTGGGAGATACTTAATCAAACATTTTTACTTTAAAAATTTGGTCTTTTTCTCGAAATTCATATTTTTGTTATATGCTGGAAAACTTGAGGTATTCTTCTAAAACCTTTTCCTCTAAATTCACGCTTTTTTGTTTTTCTTAATAATATCTATTCTAAACTTCAAAGTTTTGGTTTTTCTAGAAAAGTTCATTTCTTTTAATCGACGTTTTATCGAAATTTCCTAGGTATTTAATTATAGCGTAATTTGCTAAGTTGTTTTTTCCCAAAATGCATGTCAATCCTTAAATTGTACTCTTAAAATTATTACTTTAAATTTGAAATTTTAATTCAGGGATTTTAGATGTTTTTTTTTAATTTTTACTCTTGAGAATTTTAAATATATACCAATTTTTTAACAAAAGTACTAAAAAGCTTCCCCATCTAAGTGTGTTGCAGTAATTGTTTGGCATGGTATTCACATATGTTCCTTATTAAATTTGATCAGCACACTCCATATTGACATTTTGCCAAAATGATATTTAAATAACATTTTGACGTTATGAGGTCAAGGTTAAACGCCAATTTGGAGTTACTTATTAAACGGGGAATACACGTTAACATACCAGAAATTCACTACCATACATTATATGGGAAATTTTTTCGAAAACTTACTAAACATTTTTCGGCTTTTTCTAAATTTCAATTTTTTTTAAGTTTCTTATTTCACTATTGTGAAAAATGTTGATTCTAAAACTCGAATATTTGACAATATTTGTATTATTATGATTAGAACCTTTGGCTTTTGTGTCAAAATTTCGATTTTAATTTGAAATAATTAAAACTTCGAGTTTTTTTAAAAAGTTTGGTTTTAGTTTCAAAATTTTGACTCTCTAATTTTTTTATAGGTCTGCAGTTATTCACAAATTAAGACTTTTTTCTCTTAATTTCAAGTTTGCACTTTCAACATTTTTAACATTTCGATTATAAACGTTATCATTTTAATACAGAAGTTCTGATATATTTTTTTTAAATTTCTTGTTTGAATTTCGAATTTTTTTTAACTTTAATCCACTCGCAAAGAGCAACCCCATTATGTCTTCAAAGCACTCCAAGTGGGATGCAGAAACAAGGATAGATGGCGACAAGGAAACAAGGATAGGTTGTAATTTTTGGGGAAAATTCCTTTCAGTTACGAGTTCACAGTTTGGAAGTTCTATAAAAAAAAAAAGAGTCTCCGTAGACAGAAGTCCTCAGTGTGTCATTGTTGTCATGATTTTATTGAAGTGTCGATGGTAAGCGGTAATTTTCAGAAATTTCTAGAGATTTTGACTTTTTTCAAAATTTTAACCATAAATCTCGAAATGTGATATTGTTTTGTTGAAATTTTGAGTAGTTTTGGTTTTAAATTCTTAACTCAATTACAAGTCATATCCTAATAGACACATTGAACATTTAGAAATGCTCCTGAAGTTGACTATCATTGGTTTCGAGCATCAACCGTTACGTATAAATTTGATGTTATTGCGAAACATTTATTATTTTTCAAAGAGACCCGCGCATGCCTATCTCTAAAGAATAGACGCACGTGTGACCTACCAAAAACCCTGGTGGAAATTGCGGGAAAGGCCCTATTTCCTTGGTGGCGACGTGGCTGGGCAGCTCCGGTCGGCCTTTTCGAAATTTTTTTCGTCGAAGACGCTGTTTCTCTCTGATAAGTAACGCGGCCTGCATTCCTGCAGAAGCAGCTGTGCTCATGCAGTGGTAAACGCTTCTTTTTGAATTTGCGAAGACGTCGACGGCGTCGTATCGGAAAGGTCCTCACTTCAGCAATTTTATTGTTGAACTGAAACGCCTATTTGGATGGACCCACGACACGTGCACTTTGTTTTAGAAGGAAAATTTTAAGCTAATTTGGTCGTTTTTGAGGACGCAAGTGAAAAATATTTGAGAAATATAGTTTATATAAAAGTTTAAAAAGTTTTTAGCAAGCGAGTGTATAGTAAATAAATTCAAAGGCATATTTTAGCTAAGATTTTTATAAAAATATATAATGAATATTTTAGCGTGAAGGCAAATCTTTTTTTGAATAGTTTTAAGCGTATGAATTTTAAAGCAAGTTTAATTCGGCGGCAGTCTCTAATGATCCAGTTTAAATCGTATTGATTTAAGCTTCTATTATCGTCATTTGATATGTTCTGCGTTTAATTGTGGTCCCATCTTCACTTTAATTCAACCTACGGTTTGCACTAGTTGTTGGATTACTAGACTAATTAAAGCTCTCGTCTATCCGGGATCGAACCTGTTCGTCATTTTCAACATTTTAATTCAGTTCGTCTCCTTTTTCATCACATTTGAGGCACATCGTTTAAACATAACCTGAAATATTTTTAATTAGAATTGAACCTTTAATTATTCGTGAATAACAGCAGGTATAATTCCCATTGGACTCTATGCGACTTTTGTATATGTTTGGAATACAGAATAGACATTTAATCTGGGAAGAGTTTCAGCATGAATTAATAATGTATACTTTCCCTTAAAAAAAAACTTTAAAACCTTCTGACTTATTGAAATATCTTTGAATCCCTTTAAGCTGTTGCTTTGGAGCAGAATAGAAAATGAAAGGAAACATTGATATTTTAAATAATTTATGATGACAGCTTTCATATCTGTAAATGCGACAAACTGAAACCGAAATACTGAAATAGGTGTCTCAGTTTATATACTTACTAATGTAGTTGAAATACAGTATATTCCTTATAATTAATCCATAACTATTCTATTGTGTTGCAAGAAATGGTCAAATTTTAACAAGCATTAATGATTGAAATACAGAACTTGTCCCCTGAAACCAAGCAAGATTAAAATGCACAACAAGCTGCCATCTTCAGAGAGATACTACACTATCTCTCTGCAGATGACAGCTTGGCTGTCGAAACACGTAAAAGCAACATTTGTTGTGTTTTTCTAATCTTTTTTGGTTTCGGGGGACAAGTTCTGTATTTCAATTTTTGAAGATAACCAAGGACCAGTCCGTTCCACCAAAAGCATTAATGAAATGTAGTAACTGTATTTGTATCGAAACAGTGCACTACTGTACCAATAAAGTGGTCAACATATAAAAAAATGGTAAATCACTGGTAAAGCTCTACATATACGCACTACATATACCCTCACATTTTAAGCGACAGTTGGAACATTGTTTTTTGTAAATTATGGATTTGTTTTTTCCAAATTTCTATTTTTTTGTGAACTTTAATTTAAATTTGATTTTAATATTAAATTTCGAAAAATTTTCAAAGTTTTGAAAAATAGATGAATTTTAAAAACTTCGTTTAATCTCGACTTTCGGATTTACAAAATTTGTTTTTTCAAATTTCAATTTTTTTAACTGGGTTTGGGCATATCACACCGAGGATACTTGTATTTAATGGATGTGGGTAGACAACCCTAATACAAGAAAGTTATCTCACAAAGTGACTTTTGTGGTTTTAGTTACATCATTCATAACGTAGTTGTAGTGTTTCAATGAAATACGCCAACACTAATTTTCCTAGATATTAATTAGATAACAAGGAATGCGTCAATGCAAACTTTTATTTGTTACCGTTCTCGGGAGTATAAAAAAAAACCACCGAAATGATAATACATCAGAGGAAGATGTCAGCTACGTGGGCTTATAAATAGGCTCGTTTTCTACCTTTGAAAGCCGGTGATATATTACAGCCAACTTCATTATTATGAAAATTCCAATATTCCGAAAGTAATTTGTGTCAGAACGTCTCTGCGGTATCGCCAACTTATTATAAAAGACTTCATTTTCCCAACTTACGTTATTACTTGGACAGATACGAAAGTTCATGTTCGATGGGGCTCAAAATCGATATCCCATTAGCGGAAGCCTAATTAAAATTGTAAAGTTAAGTTAAAGTTAAGATAAACACAACTATTTGCAAATATGCTGGCTACTTCGCTAATTTTAAATTGGCTTAACACCTACGAGGGACGTTTGACAATTTTGAAAATATGTAAACAAGGTATTTTTTATTTTTAAATTTATTTTTAAATTTATTTTTAAATATAATCTTCAACGGTAGGGCGACATATATTATAAGTTATTTCTAAAATTTCATAGATCAACAAATTAATTTTATTGTAAGTTTAGAATCCTATTAACAAAATTTAAATATTTATGATACTGTACACTCTATAAAACTTCTACTATTTTTTTACCATGAAGAATTTTTTTTAAAGTTTGAAATTAAAATTAAAAACGAAATTAAAAATTTTAAACAAAGTGGAAGTTTATGTATATGACAATTTTTCTAGATATGTCGATTTATTTTTGAAGCATAAACTTAACATTTAAATGTTTTTTTAATCTCGTTTACTTTGAAAATTTTGGTTTAATTTTTTTATGAATATTTCAGGAATAATACCAAAAACCTATTAAAATTACAAGCTTTGTCACGAAAATTTAATTTTAAAGATACGTTTAGAAATGTCTACACATAGTAAACTTGACTCTTATTTGAAAAACCTTGCTTTAAAAAAAATTTCAATTTTTTTCATCCAAAATAGGTCTAATTTTTTTAAAACAATTTTGAAAATTTCGACTTCTTTAAAAATTTTAACTTCTGGAATCTGACTGTTTAAAAAAATCGTCTTTTCTATCCAAAATATGTTAAATTTTTTTAAAGAACGTGACAGTAAATTTCACTTTTATTTGTAAAATCTTACTCAAAAAAATGTCGATTTTTTGTGAAGTTGCACTTTTTCAAAGTTTCAACTTTTTTGAAATTATCGATCTTCTTTTGGAAGCTCCAATTTTTTAAATATTTCGACATTTTATTACCAAAATTTTGACTTTCTGTTGAAGTTTTGACTTTTTTTCAAAGTTTCGATATTTTTTTAAATATCCACTTTCGACTGTTTAAAAAATTCATCTCGTTTATTTTGAAAATTTTGGTCTAATTTTTTTGTGAATATTTCGGGAATAACATCAAGAAACTATTAAGAATTACAAGCTTTGTCACGAAAATTTAATTTTAAAGATACCTTTTAGAAATGACTATATTTTTTTGTTAAATTTTTAAATTGCAAAACAAAATTATAAAATGAATGTCTAAGAACTACGAGAACAATACTTTTGTTATTGAGCTTTTTATTTCGGAAAGCCAAGAAAAATATGTAAATTTTGACTCTTAAAGTTGAAAGTTTGAGAGAGAAAATCGAAATTTCGAGATAAAGTTCTACTTAAAGTTTAAATTTCTATTTTTTCCTTAAAATTTTGACTTCAAAGTCGATATAGCGAACTCAAAATTAAGATTTTCTCAATTGATATGCTTAATTTGTTTCTGAGTGTAACTTGAAACATTTAACTTCTTAGAATTTTGACATTAACGTTGAGATTTTTTTTTTGTTTCATTTTTTATGAACATTCAAGATTTAATCTTCCTCATTACAATTTTTTCTTTAAATAACAATGTGATATTGAAAAACTTTTTTTTTAATATTTCGAGAATTTTTCCCAATATCTTATACAGGTTCTAACAAATTCGCTTCTCACTACAGGAATCTCGAAAACGGTAAGAGATACAGCATCGGTTAAATTAGGACAAAGTGAGAGATAAGAAATATCCCGTTGAGAAATCGAAAATATCTCTCGCATTTCTTGAGATTTTTGAAAAAAAGTAAAATTTTGGATCTTTATTTTTATTATTTCTTAGCGTTATTTGAAGAGTAATCGAAAAACTAGAAACACTTTTTCATTGACGTTTTTTATCCTTTACAAAATAGCATAAGAAGCTTTTTATTAGACGATTCATCTTTTCGCTATCATCATCAAGTTCCTTTATTTAAATACGGACCTGTAATTTTTATTGTTTTTTTACATAGCTTTTGAATCTTTGATTTTATTGATGTATGTGGCTAAACGTTTCGTAACTTCAAACCATCAACAAGGAAGAAACAGTTTTTTAGAGTAAAGTTATTTTATTATTTTTTCATATTTAATAAATAACTATTGTTAACAATGAAATTATCAAAATGCATTGAATTAGTAAGAAAAAGAGGTAATGGCAAAATTAATACATTTTAACCAAAAACAGCAGACATAACCGAAAACAACTGACCATTCAAAATAATGACTAATAACTGGGAACAAAGTAACTACGGATATTTAGAATAACAAATCAAACAATAGCTGTCATATTTCGTTTTCATATTTTATTGAAAAATTGAAATACAAATTTTGTCTTCTGAAACCAAGAAGGATTAAAAATCACAACCAAAGGTTGCTCTAACTCGTTTTGATAGCCAAGCAAGTTCTGGACAAGCATCTTCAGAGAGATAATAGTATCTAGAGAGAAGAAAAGAGAAGAGAAGAGAAGAGAAGAGAAGAGAAGAGAAGAGAAGAAAAGAAAAGAGAAGAGAAGAGAAAAGAAGAGAAGAGAAGGGAAGAAAAGGAAAAAAAAGAAAAGAAAAGAGAAGAGAAGAGAAAAAAAGAGAAGAGAAGAGAAGAGAAGAGGAGAGAAAAGGAGAGGAGAGGAGAGGAGAAAAGAGAAGAAGGAAGGGAAAGGGAAGGGAAGGAAGGGAAGGGAAGGGAAGGAAGGGAAGAGGAAGGAAGGAAGGGAAGGAAGGAAGAGAAGAGAAGGAAGGAGAAGGGAAGGAAGAAGGGAAGGAGAAGGAAGGGAAGAGGAAGGAAGGGAAGAGAAGAGAAGAGGAAGAGAAGAGAAGGAGAAGAGGAAGGAAGAAAGAGAGAAGGAAGAGGAAGAGAAGGAGAAGAGAAGGAAGAGAAGGAAGGAGAAGAGAAGAGAAGGAGAAGGAAGGGAAGAGAAGGAGAAGGAAGAGGAAGGAAGGAAGGAGAAGAGAAGAGAAGAAGAGAAGAAGAGAAGAGAAGAGAAGAGAAGAGAGAAGGAAGGAAGAGAAGAGAAGAGAAGAGAAGGAAGGAGAAGAGAAGGGAAGAGAAGGAGAAGAGAAGAAGGAGAAGAGGAAGAGAAGAGAAGAGAAGAGAAGGAGAAGGAAGGGAAGGAAGGAAGAGAAGAGAAGAGAAGAGAAGGGAAGAGAAGAGAGAGAAGAGAAGAGAAGAGAAGAGGAAGGAAGAAGGAAGAGAAGGAAGAAGAGAAGAGAAGAGAAAGAAGAGAAGAGGAAGGAAGAGAAGAGAAGGAAGAAGAGGAAGGGAAGGGAAGGGAAGGAGAAGAGAAGAGAAGGAAGGAAGGAAGAGAAGGAGAAGAGAAGAGAAGAGAAGAGAAGAGAAGAGAAGAGAAGAGAAGAGAAGAGAAGAGAAAGGAAGAGAAGAGAAGGAAGAGAAGAGAAGAGAGAGAAGAGAAGAGAAGAGAAGAGAGAGAAAGAAGAGAAGAGAAGAGAAGAGAAGAGAAGAGAAGAGAAGAGAAGAGAAGAGAAGAGAAGAGAAGAGAAGAAAGAGAGAGAAGAGAAGAGAAGAGAAGAGAAGAGAAGAGAAGAGAAGAGAAGAGAAGAGAAGAGAAGAGAAGAGAAGAGAAGAGAAGAGAAGAGAAGAGAAGAGAAGAGAAGAGAAGAGAAGAGAAGAGAAGAGAGAAGAGAAGAGAAGAGAGAGAAGAGAAGAGAAGAGAAGAGAAGAGAAGAGAAGAGAAGAGAAGAGAAGAGAATAAAATTAGTTCAAATAAACGCAGGTTTTAAAGAGTTCGGGCTTGTCGCAGAATGTTGTTTGTTCAAAACGTTGATTGCATTTTGGTTAACTGTTATTCAAAAATTATAAAAACGTTAATCGAAAAAAGTTTACAATTACGAAACGTTTAACCACATAAAAGTTTGATATATCATTGAAATCAGAGATATAAAAGTTATACAAAGATGCAATAAAAATTACAGGTCCGTATTTAAAATAACATACTTGATGATGGCAGCGAAAAAACGAAACGTCTAATAAAACAATTTGTAGACTATCTTGTAAAGAATAAAAAAAAGCAAACGAAAAAGTGTTTTCGGTTTTTTGATCACTCTTCAAATAACGCCAAGAAAAATTAAAAACTAAAATCCAAAATTTTACTTTTTTAAAAAATCTCAAGAGCAGTAAGAGATATTTTCGGTTTCTCGCCGGCATATTACTCGACGCAAAATTATGTAACTTTGCCCTAATTTAATCGATGCTGTATCTGTCACCGTTATCGAGATTCCTGTACTGAGAAGCGAATTTGTTACAACCTGTTTATACATATACTACAAATTTCTGATTTTTGTTCGTAAAGTATCCAACTTGTCAAAACTTTTGAGATGCGTGTGTAAAATGTTGGAAAAATGCTTTTGTGATTAAACTGGAAATATTAAAATTAATCCTGAAATTTAAATAAAATCGTACAAATCTTGAATTTTTTTGAAAACTTCGACTCTTCTTGGAAGTTTTGACTTTTTTTGAAAACTTCGCCTTTTTTCAAAATTAAAACTTTCTAGAATCTTCCAATTTTCATAAATTCCACTATTTAAAAAACAGATAATGTAAAAATTTCGATTTTTTTGAAAAGCTTGATTTTTTCAAAACTTCAAATTTTTAATCTTCTTCAAAGGTTCCACTTTTTTTAAAATTTCGACACTTTATTATCAAAATTTCGATATTCCTTTGAACTGATGAAATTTCGAAATTTCGGAATTATTCGGAAATTTTTCTTTGGAAATTTCGCCGTTTTATCAACAATATTTCTATGTTTGGGTTTTTTTTGGAAAACTTTGACTTTTTTCAAAATTTTGACTTCTCGAATCTACAATTTTTTTTTAAAATTCGAACCCTTGAAAAATTTGCCTTCTCCATCTTAAAAATGTTCAATTTTTTAAAGAAATATTTGAAAGTTTCGACGTTTTTCAAAATTTTGATTTCTGGAATCTTGGAATTTTTATAAATTCAACTATTTGAAAAATGTCTTTTCGATCCAAAATATGCTAATTTTTTTTTAAAGAACATGACAGTAAATTTGACTCTTATTTAAAAAATCTTATCTCTCTTAAAAGTTGCACTTTTTCAAAACATCGACTTTTTTGAAATTGTCGATCTTTTTTTAGAAGTTCCAGTTTTTTAAATATTTCGACACTTTGTTATCAAAATTTCGATTTTCTGTCGAAGTTTAGACTATTTTTTACAGTTTTGAGCTTTTTTAAAATATCCACTTTCGACTGTTTGAAAAACTCAATTTTTACATCCAGAAATGTCTAATTTAAAAAAAAAATGTGACGTATGTAAACCTGACCCTTATTTAAGAAATCCTACTTTAAAAAAATTCGCCTTTTTCATCCAAAATAGGTCCAATTTTCGACCTCTTTCAAAATTTTGACTTCTGGAATCTTCGAATTTTTGTAAATTTTACTGTTTGAATTTTTTTCCATCCAGAAAATGTCTAATTTAAAAAAAAGGTGACGTATGTAAATCTGACTTTTACTTAAAAAATTCTACTTTAAAAAACAATTTGCCTATTTTCATCCAAAAAAAAATGTCTAATTTCTAAAAAAAAATTTGAAAATGTCGATGTTTTTTAAAATTTGAACTTCTCAAATCTTCAAACTTTTGTAAATTTGACTGTTTGAAAAAATTGTCTTTCTGTCCAAAAATTGTTAAATTTTTTTAAAAAACTCATTTGAAAAATATTACTTTAAAAAAAATTCGATTTTTTGTAAAGTTGCACTTTTTCCAAAGTTCGACTTTTTGAAATAGTTGATCTTTTAGAAGTTTCCTGTTTTTTAAATATTTTGATATTTTATTATCAAAAGTTTTCACTTTTTCTTAAAGTTTCGAGGTTTTTTAAAATATCCACTTTCGACTGTTTAAAAAATTCACAGTAAATTTGACTCTTATTTGAAAAATCTTACTTTAAAATAAATTCAATTTTTTGGAAAGTTGCAGTTTTTCAAAACTTCCGACTTGTTTGAAATGGTTGATCTTTTAGAAGTTCCTGTTTTTTAAATATTTTGATATTTTGTTATCAAAATTTCTATTTCTGTCGAAGTTTTGACTTGTTCTCAAAGTTTAGAGCTTTTTTAAAATATCCACTTTCGAAGGTTTAAAAAATTCACCTTTCTCATCCGAAAAATGTCTAATTTAAAAAAATGTGACGTATGTAAATCTGACTCTTATTTACAAAATTCTGCTTTAAAAAAAATTCGCCATTTTCATCCAAAAAAATTCTAATTTTTTTTTTAATTTTTGAAAATTTTGACGTTCTCCAAAATTTTAAATCCTCAAATTTTTGTAAATTTGAATTTCGACGTTTTTCAAAATTTTGACTTCTGGAATCTTCAAATTTTTGTAAATTAAAAAAATAGTCTTTTCTACACAAATTTTTTTTAAAAGAACGCGACAGGTAATTTGACTGTTATTTAAAAAATTTTATTTAAAAAAAATTTATTGTTTATTGATTTTTTGTGAAGTTGGACTTTTCAAAATTTTGACTTTTTTGGAATTAACGATCTTCTTTTGGAAGTTCCAATTTTTTAAATATTTCGACATTTTATTTATTATCAAAAATTCGACTTTCTGTTGAAGATTGGGCTTTTTTTTAAAGTTTCGAGCTTTTTTAAAATATCCAATTAGGACTGTTTAAAAAATTCACGTTTTCCATCTAAAAATGTCTAATTTAAAGAAAATGTGACGTATGTAAATCTGATTCTTATTTAAAAAATTCTACTTAAAAAAAATCGTCTTTTCCATCCAAAAAAATTTCTAATTTTTTAAAAAATGTTTGAAAATTTCGACGTTTTTCAAAATTTTGACTTCTGGAATCTTCAAATTTTTGTAAATTTAACTGTGTGAAAAAATCGCCTTTTCTATCCAACATGTGTTAAATCTTTTTAAAGAACATAACAGTAAATTTGACTCTTATTTGAAAATTTTTACTTTAAAAAAAGTTTAGATTTTTTGTTAAATTGCACTTTTTAAAACTTTGCCTTTTTTGAAATTGTCGATCTTTTGAAAGTTCTAGTTTTTTTAAATATTTCGACATTTTATTATCAAAAATTCGACTTTCTGTCGAAGTTTGGACTTTTTTTCAAAGTTTCGAGCTTTTTTAAAATATCCGACTTCGACTGTTTAAAAAATTCACGTTTTCCATCTAAAAAATGTCTAATTTAAAGAAAATGTGACGTATGTAAATCTGATTCTTATTTAAAAAATTCTACTTAAAAAAAATCGCCTTTTCCATCCAAAAAATTTCTAATTTTTTAAAAAATGTTTGAAAATTTCGACGTTTTTCAAAATTTTGACTTCTGGAATCTTCAAATTTTTGTAAATTTAACTGTGTGAAAATATAGTCTTTTCTATCCAACATATGTTAAATTTTTTTAAAGAACATAACAGTAAATTTGACTCTTGTTTGAAAAATTTTACTTTTAAAAAAAGTTTAGATTTTTTGTTAAATTGCACTTTTTAAAACTTTGCTTTTTTTGAAATTGTCGATCTTTTAGAAGTTCTAGTTTTTTTAAATATTTCGATATGTTATTATCAAAATTATGATTTCTATCGAAGTTTTGAGTTTTTTTGAAAATCGACAGATTTTTGACTTTTGTGCACATTTTGACTCTTTTCGCCTTTTTCGGTTTACTTTTGGCAATTGTTGACTTAAATAATTCTACTTTTTTTAATTTTCACTTTTTTGCATACCATAGTAACTTTTTTTTGAAAATATCACCTTTTTTTTAAAGTTAGACTCTCAGAATTTGATCGTTTCTCAAATTTTAAAGTATGATTCATTTTGATGATTTCCACTTATCTTTCAAAATTTTGACTTCTCCTAAAAAGTAGATATTCATTTTTTGAAACTTTTAAATGTTGATATTTTTCCAAAAATTACTGATTTAAGCTCTCTGAAACTAAAAATTGAGGATTTGGAGCACTGGGATAAATTTAAATATTGAATTATGGATTCACAATAAAGAAGTTAAAAGTCCATGTTTAAGCTCGAATTTCAAAATTTGTTTTTTTAACTAGAGATTGACTTTTTAAATTAAAATGGAAATTTTGAGAAAAATGGTAAAAAAATTCTAGAAAAAAAACAATCATAGCTAAAAAGAAAATGACAATTTAACTCTAATTAACAAGAAATCTGCACAAAATTCTTACGATTTTTAATTTCAAAATTTTTTTATAAAAAAATCAAATAAAAAAAACCAAATTTTTGGTTAATCATCAAAAATATGTAATTTAAATTCGAATTTTTTAGAAAAATTTTACCATAACACGTTTCCTCTTCAAAAGTTTGACCTTGTTATCAAAATTATTTTTCAATTTTAACTTTGAACTTTCAAATATCAGGATTTCAACCGATATTTTGAGAAAATAAAGTATCTTCTTTTAGACAAATATAAAGGATATATCCCACTTAGAAAAATTGCAAAAAGTACGGAAATTTTGAAAAACATTCAGTATGCTGAAACAATTCAATTTTAAAATTAAAGAGAAACTTCATCTAGGTATTTCGAGGTTAAATTCATCAAAGTCGAAATTTTGAGAAAAACTTAAAATTCTTAAAAAAATATTGGCTTCTAACCTCAAAATGTGGTCTACATCTTGAGAAAAAAAATAAGTATAATCAGCTTATTTGTTAGTTTGTTTGTTGTTATTGTCTCTCCTCGTTATTTTTTTTTTTTATTTAAATTTAAGTCAATAAACAGACTAATAAATAAATACAGTAAACATTCAACATGGTGAAAAAATCCAGATTTAAAATTAAAGAGAAAAACTTTAACTAGGGATTTCAAGGTAAAATTCATCAAGCTCAAAATTTTGAGAAAAACTTAAAATTCTTAAATTGGCTTCTAACGTTAAAATGTGGTCTACATCTTGAGAAGAAAATATGTACAATCAACTTCTTTGTTAGTTTGTTTGTTATTGTGTCTCCACAATAAAGAACTCCTCGTTTCGTTTTTTTTTTTTTTGATTTAAAGTTTTTTTTTTTAATTTAAAGTTAAGTCAATAAAGAGACAAACAAATAAATACGTGTCTAGGTAAACTTGTAATAAATCAAATCAGTTTCATATATCCATCACAACAAGACAGTTCTATTTGCGTCTTATACAAACAGATGTTCCAAAGTGATCCTTGCCGACTGGAAAAACACCAAAATGGGGGAATTAGAGGGAAAAGCCAGAAAACAAACAGATGAATCGGTGAACGATTGACACCAAGATGTTTTCTTGATGTTATAAAACTAACGTAGAACTCCGAAAGTCAATATCGAGTATCAATCCAGATGTTATCACGTCTGGATATGAAGCTTTCGAAGGTCTGACATCGAAATTCGCGGACTAAAATCTAGAGAAAAGCGACATTTGCAAGATATTCATAGGATTTATTGTGTCTAATAAAATCTAGCACTACAGCAGTCAAGATGTTTTTTGAAATAGTGTTTACTAACATAGTTTCTACTGTCGATAGGTATCGATAAGTAAAATTTATATTTTTCCAATCTCTACTTTTTTTTCTAAAGTAGAAGTATAATTGAAATATTGGGATTAGAGCAGATATATATTTTTGAAATATTCAAAAAATTTATTTTTTTCAGTTAAACTTTTTTTAAGTTAAACTTTCTTTTGAGTTAAACTTTAGAGTGTTAAGACCAAGAGATTAAGTGAAAACAACTACGGAATTTCTACGAGAATAGTTCTCGATTCTTTCGATTTTTAATTTTTTTTCTTTGATTTTTAAATCAAAGAAAAATTATCTGGAAATTTTCAGAATAAACTTCGAAATGTCTAAGAAATTCTTCCCTTTTATATTTCTACTTCAACATCGTAATGTCTAAATTCAAGCAAACATTTCGAAGAATCTGAATCTCTAAATTAAAGTGGAAGAAGTTTTGGAACTTCAAGAATATTACTTTTACTAAGTTTCGCTATTAATTCAAATCAAAGTTTTGAAATTAAAGGAAAAATTTGGAATTTAAAATCAGGATTTCAAAATTAAAATCGAATATCTAGGTTTTTTTTTGAACAAATGAGAGTTTTTCATTGCAAAAGTTTTTCGGAATTTGGATTTTTTTTGCAGGAAATTTCAACTTATAAAAATAAGCTAATTTTAAGAAAAAGTTGGTACTTATAAGCGACGTCCATTTATAAGTAACAAAAGAACAACTACTGCTCTGAGTCTAAATTTCTAAGATATTTACCTAACTAATACAAAAAGGAACATTTAAAGACCCACACAAAGTTATCATGCAAAACAAAATTAACCAGTAGTCACCTCAGAGAAAGGACAGTCGAGGCTACCGAACAGACCCCTGTCGAACTCCGTATAATACGACAAATACCTACGTAACTAATATAAAACGGAACATGCAAAAACCCAAAGTTACCATGCAAAGCAAAATTAAGCAGTAGTCACCTCAGAGAACGGATAGTCGAGACTACCGAACAGATCCCTGTCGAACTCCGTATAATACGATGTATTATTATCCCACAACTTCTCCTTGATCTCAAAGTTGCATATATGATTACACCTGTCTAGAAGGCCCCCTTCGTGGGCTTTTTCCATCTCCTCCACCTGCCGTACGAAGCTGCATCTCCGCTCAAGCTTGCTATCGCCCTCCGGTATGAAAATTTGGGGTAGTTGACTTTGAAGGCTGGGGGAAGCGCGTAAATTTTGCTCAACTAAGGTAGATGGCGTTAAAGGTAAAGGGGGTTTGTGATTTTGCACCGGAATGGATATAGATGGACTTTCGCGTATTCGAGCTCTGGTCGCGTGCTCCTTGTGGTAATTCGAGGTACTGTGGCGTCTCTCATGCTGGGTGGGTGGTTTTAGAGTACCACGTTCGACTCGTGATAACTTCGGTAACGTGGAATCGGTGTAATTGTAGAATTTTCCGGCTTGAGGTGTTTTGAGCTCGTTGACTTTTTGATTTTTGAGTTGCTGCTTTTTGTTTTGTCGCTGCTTTAGTCTCGCTTGTCTGCTAGCTAGAGAAGCGCCCCCTGCCGCTGCATACATAGTTTTAATTTTAAAAACTTAAAAATCGTAGCTTATACTTTCAGCCGCTTACATTATTAGTCGTTGCTTTTAAAATTGTTATGATGGCAATAATTTGCTTGTTAATGATAAAAGCAATATATTACTTGGTTAAGTCTTCTGCTTTTAATTAATATGTACAAAATAATTAAAGGCATATAAAAGTCCTACGTTGTAATAAATTAATGATTGCATATCTTGATTATCACTTTGCTTTTTTGATATAGCTTTTAATATAACTTTCTGATTAATTTTTACAATCGTAATTGACAGGTTTAATTTCAAACTATAAATGCATTTAAAACAAGGAATATTCGTTACAGCTATTGACTTGAATCTAAATCACTACTAGGTTAAGCTCACTCCTATCTTTAAAAAATTGATTGCAAACAAAACTTTGTTTTAAGTTTGATTTTGCCCTTCAATTAGTAAAAAAGACGTAACCTAATAAAGGTAAAACATCAAAATTTACACCGAAATAGTAAAGTAAAACGAATTTCAGTCCACCGGTTTGATTTAAGTCCAATTAATCTGGGAAATTAAAGAAAGGAAGCCATTTCTTTTATTACCACAACCTACGAACTAGCTTAAGCTCTTTGATTATTTTGTGCGTCTATAAAACTGCAGAAATCCCACTCAACAACTTGAATTTAATTTTAGTGTACTTCATGAGATTGAGTTTATGTTTATTCATCATTTTTAGACATTCGTTTAACAAATTTAACATTTTCTTTTCAACAGATGCTTAAAATATATTACAAAATACTCTTAATTTCAACAATAACATTTTCGGCGTTAACAACCTCTACGATAAATAGTTTTTTTTTATTTTGTATATTGTCTAGTGATGATTTATTTTAAATATAACACATTTTTATTGCTTTTTATTGAACGGAGTGATTTGCGCACGTAAAAAGTATAAGATATGATTTTTTTACATTTTCGTGGATGTTTTAGCGGCGACACTATTTAAAAGAATACGCAAAATCGTGCGAGTTTGGAAACGAAACCATCTTATTGGAAACGGCGCCAATTATTCAAATATGGAAATTTATGGAAAATAAAGAAAAAGGATCGGCGAGGTGGAGGATATTCAATGTCTGGCGATATTCATGTTTTCTCTCTGAAATATAAATGTATATATTCAAGGACCAAATATGCACTTAAATGAGATTTGGAACTATTTTGCACAAGTTTACGTATCTAGTTACTTTAAAAGCGTTACATGCAGAAGTACAAAACAAGTTTCCAAACAGGAGAAAAGTGCTTCATTTCATGCAAACAAAGATAATGGTCATGCATAAGGAAAGCAACATCAAAGCTCACATTTTTCCGCAAACAGAAACGAGGTTCATTACGAGATAAGTATGCAAGTACGTAAGATGACACTTATCTAAACGCAGAGGAAGTCGTTTACGAAGTTTACCAAATTCGTAACTCTACAGCGCGCTGTAAGGACTGCTAAACTGATAACTTGGTTCTAAATTACGTTGACAGGTACATTGATAACTTTCAAAATAAAATTAGCGGATGGAAGATATGCATTTTCAGGCTTGTCGGAAAGTTCACCGACTACAGTTCATCGACTGCAGTTCACCAACTGAAATTCATCGACACAAAGTTCGACAACAATTCACCGACTGAATTTAGTCGCCCCACGCAGTACCGGAACAAGGTATGACCACTCGCACAGAGCTTAACCGACAGAGGGGCTTTACGATAAAAAAAACATGTATCTATAGCCAGCACTTTTTTTTAAGTCGCAAAGGGCAACTATTTATGCCTTCGAAGTACTTGGAGTAGGATGTGGAAACAAGAATAGATAGTGATGAACCGCCTTTTTTAAATTAATTTAATTTTTTATTAAAATGTCGATATTTTAATCTCAAAATTTTAAGCTTCTTTTTATTTTCCAAATTCCTAATTGAAATTTTGACTTTGAAATTGTATGGTTGGCAAGAAAGTAATTCCGGTTTTGTGGTATGAAAAAAAACACATTTTTTTAATACAAAGAATAGACTTCAATCAATTATATCTTTTCCATTTTGTTCAATGACTTTTTGCCATCTTCCCTGCAGCTTCATTTTTCCGCGCTCGTAGAATTTTTGATCCTTCTCAGAAAAAAACTGAACCAAGTGCGATTTAAGGTCAGTCATCATTTGGGAAATTTTTACCATTCATAGAGTTCTGCAAATTACGAAATAAATGGTAAGCAGATGGTGCTAGGTCAGGGCTGTATGGGGGATGCGACATCACTTCCCAACCAAGCTCCAATAATTTCCCACGAGTTACCAAAGATGTGTCATTATCATAGTGGAACACAACTTTCTTCTCGATTTGCCAATTCTGGCATATTTTCTTTGATTGCTTCATCCAGTTTTATTAGAGCTGTTGGCAGTACACATCTGAATTGATTGTTGATTCCTTGGAAGCAGCTCAAAATACACAACACCTTGATAATCTCATCAAATCGACAGCAGTAATCTTTTTTTGATGCAATTCAGCTTTTCATGTGGTTTGTGCTGGTTCATAGTGCTTGGACCATGATCGTTTTCGAATGATGTTACTGTAGGTGACTCATTTTCCATCACCAGTAATGATTCTTTTTAAGAAAGGATCATTTTCATTGCACCTAAGATTCGTATCACAAATATTGATTCGTTGGGTCAAATGAATATATTTCAATTGATGCGGAACCCAAATATCGAGCTTTTTAATGAGTTCAAGACATTTTAAGTGATTTTCAATGGTTGTGTGTGATACATTAAACTTCACCAAAATCTCTTGAACAGTTATATGACGATCCTCTTCAATAATGGCTTTAATTTGATTATTATCGACTTTAGTAGGTCGACCAGAACGTTGGTCACCTTTAAGTGGAAAATCTCCAGAACAGAATTTCTTAAACCAATTCTGAGAAGTGCGTTCTGTTGTGCAATCATTACCGTAAATTTCACATATTTCTTTATGAGCCTCTGCAGCTTTGCATCCTTTAGGGAAATAAAAAAGTAAAATATGCCGAAAATGCACTCCATGTTAAAATTGACCCTCAACTAGTCAGCTACAAATAAAATCTCTCACCACGTGCTTCAAAATAAACCTTGATCTGTCTGATATCAAATGTCAAAACGTAAAGAACATAGAATTTATTGAAAAAAATTTAAATAACGCTTTTTTTGTTTGGTGGAGCGAACTGGTCCTTGGTTTTCTTCAAAAATTGAAATACAAAACTTGTCCCCTGAAACCAAGAAAGATTAAAAAACATAGCAAAGGTTGCTCTAACGCGTTTCGACAGCCAAGCTGTCACCAGAGTTTCTCTCTGAAGATGACAGCTTGGCTTGTCGAAACGCGTTAGAGCAATCTTTGTTGTGTTTTTTAATCTTTCTTTTCTTGGTTTCAGGGGACAAGTTCTGTATTTCAATTTTTTTAAATAACGCTGTCTATGTGAAAAAAACGAAATTACTTTCTTGCCAAAATTTTGTGTTTTTAATTTGACGAACTTAAATCCACAAAGATGTTTTTTAATAAATTTCAGATTTAAAGATTGTCCTTGGCAAAGGACAACCTTATTATGCCTTAGAAACACAGGGAGTAGGATGCATAAAGAAGCATAGATGGTAATGAACTGCTTTTTTAATGAAATTTAATTTTTTTTATCAAAATGTCGAGAATTTAGACTTAAAATTTTCAGTTTTTTTTAATCTCGTTCGAATTTTGTTTTTATTAAAACTTCGACTTTGAATTTGTACATTTATTTTTTCCTAAAATTTTGTCTTTTTATTTGACGAGCTTAAACCCACAGAAAAGTTTTTTAATAAATTTGAGATTTCAAAATTTTACTCGAATTGTTTTTTTTTGTCTTTTCTTAACCTTGAAACACAGAACTTGTCCCTTGAAACCAAGAAAGATTAAAAAACACAACAAAGGTTGCTCTAACGCGTTTCGACAGCCAAGCTGTCATCTTCAGAGAGAAACTTAACTAAAAACTCAACATTTTGATTTTCCCTTTTTTTTAAACTTCGATATTCTTAACTTTTCAAATTTTTTGCTAAGTTTTTTGTCTACTCGTAATATTAATTTTGCTTTTAGAATTTCGGTTGTTAATCTCCAAATTTAAAAAAAAATTGAGTTTTTGATATAAATTATTTATCGGTTTTTTCCAAGCTTCGAGTTTTTCTTCAGTTCTTTCTTTAGGATTGAAGGATATTTACTCGAATTTTTTTGTGGGACGGACTGGTCCTTGGTTCTCTTCAATAATTAAAAGACAAATCTTGTCCCCTAAAACCAATAAAGATTAAAAAACACAACAAGGGTTGCTCAGTATCTCTCTGAAGATGATAGCTTGGCTATCAAAACGAGTTAGAGCAATTTTGTTGTGTTTTTTAATCTTTCTTGGTTTCAGGGGACAAGATTTGTATTTCAATTTTCGAAATTTTATGTTTATTGTCAAAATCTGTAGAAGGCTTTATAAAATCGTTATTTTTTTCATTCAAACCAGCATTGCTCGTAGTCGAAATTCAACTCATTCATTCACGCAGATTGTATGTATAAATACCGGAATTCAATTTGTTTTTTTTTTGCAAGATTGGAATTCATTTGCACGAAAGTTCTTAATTCCTGGCCTGGTTACGAAAGCTTCCACGACCAGAATTAGTAAAATGAAGAAGTATTTTCTAATTCTTTCCTTGACGCTATGAGTGGAAGTATGAATATTCCGATTTTTTTTTAATTTCTACTCTTGTTGAAAGTTTTGGATTTTTCAAAGTTTTATTTTTTAAAAATTTCGGTTTTTTTCAGTGTCGTATTTTTCTCGAAATTTCTAGTCTTTTCCAATTTTTTTTAATAATTCGAATTTCAGGCAAAATTTTAACTTTTTTAAAATATTTATTATTGTTTTGAATATTTCAACTTTTTTTCCAAAATTTAGACCTTTAGGTATTTTCTTTTTTGAAAATTATAACTTTATCTTTGATTTCATTGTCAAAATTTTGAATTATTTGATTATTTCCAAACGTGTTAAATATTTCAACTTTTTTAATTTCGACATAATTTTAACATTGTTGATTATTTTAATGAGTTAGGATTCCAAAGCACAGACCAATAGGTTTAAACAATAATTAGATTCGAAGTTTGTAAACCAAAGACCGGTTTCGATCTTGTTAGATCTTCACTATATGATTCACTATGCACGGCTGGAGGGCTGCATGAATTTGCAGTCTAGGTTGTATTCTACTTGTTGGCTCTACTCTACATTGTTGGCGATGGCCATAGTTTTCTCTATGGACCAATAGGTGGCGGTAGTCTGAGAATCACACGCTTGACATTCGTTGATTCTTTAGTACTTACTTGTCGGAACATTTGTTAGCAGTCGAGTTGAATATACCAAACTGACGAGATCGAATAAGATCGAAACCGGTCTTTGGTTTCCAAACTTCAAATCTAATTAATGTTCAAACCTATTAGTCTGTGCATTAGAATCCTTTTCTTCTGGAAACTTTCCTAGAGAGCAAACGCTTCGCTAGGTGGCAGTGTTTCGACTGTTGGTAGCTCAGATACCTATGATTTACTATACACGCCTATAGGGCTGCATGAATGTGCAGTCTAGGTTGTATTCTACTTGCATACAACATTGTTGGCGATGGCCATAGTTTTCTCTATGGACCAATGGGTGGCGGTAGTCTGAGAGTCACACGCTTGAAGTTTGTTGATTCTTTAGTACTTACTTGTCGGAACATTTGTTACCATTCGAGTTGGATATACCAAACTGACGAGATCTAAGAAGATCGAAACCGGTCTTTGGTTTCCAAACTTCGAATCTAATTAATGTTTAAACCTATTGGTCTGTGCATTAGAATCCTTGTCTTCTGGGAACTTTCCTAGAGAGCAACCTAGAGGTGGCATTGTTTCAACTGTTGGTAGTTCAACTACCTATCATTCACTATACACGCCTATATTTCTGCATGAATTTGCAATCTAGGTTGTATTCTACTTGGATTAAAACTTTTTAATGAAAATTTCCACTCCCCAAAACTTTGAAAATTGTTATCTTTTTAAAGATTTTTATTTTAAAATGTTTGTTTTTTTTTTAATTTTGATTTGTTTTGAAAATTTTGTTTCGTTACAAAACATCAACTGTTTTGAAAATTGCAACTTTTTTTGACCTTTCGGCATTTTAAAATTCCTAATTCCTTCAAAAAATTTCACTTCTTTCAGCCTTTCTCTAAAAATTTTGACTAAATTTAATGTTTTCTCCAGAAAATTTCACATTTTTCAGCATTTCTTTAAAAATTTTGACTGAATTTAATGTTTTTAACTCTCAAAATTTTGATCTCTATAACTTTCAGTTAGTTTTCAAAATGTCAGTATTTTTTCGAAATGTTTGTTTGTTTAACTCTTATCAAAATTTTGAATTTTTTCGGAAATCTCCGATTTTTGGAAATTTTCGACTCTTTCAAAATTTCGACTCCTTCAAAATTTCAATTTCTTTAGGATTTGATTTTTTTTGGAAGCTATTATACTCTACCTGAAAATTTCCACTTTCTTTGGAAATTTCGCCTTTTATTGAAAAGTTTATGTACTAAAAATTTCGCATTTATTTTTTAATTTCAGCTTCTGTAAATATCAATTTTTATTTCAGAAATTTGAATGGTTTTTGAAATTTCGGCTTTTTCGAATCTGAACATTTTTCAAGAATTCGAGATTTTTTTTCAGGAAAAATTGCAACTTTTTAGAATATTGATTTTTGTTTAAGAAATCTTTGAAAATTTCGATTTTTTTTTTAATTTTACACTTTAGCAATTCTGCTTTCTTTCATTTTAGATTTTTGAAAGTTTAATTATTTGTCAAATTTTTTTACTGATTTTGTGATTTTCGATCCGCCAGAATTGTAACATTTATAGAATTTTTGACCATTAAGCTCTTTTTCACTTGTATACAAAATTTTGGATTTTCGTAAATGTAATTGTTTTAAATCTACTCTTTCCAAAATTTTGATTTCTTTGATAATTTACAAAAAATTGTGTCTGCAAAAATTATTTTTGAAAAGATATTTACATTTTTTTCAATACTTCATCTGTTTGGAAAATTTTGGCTTCTTTAAAAACGACTTTTTTGAATGTTTATTTATTTTTCAAAATTCCCTCTCATAAAAATGTTGATTTTTTTCAAAATTTCAAATGTTTATCGCTTTTTGGAAAATCAAGACTTTTTTGAAACAATTCCTCTTACCAACCTTTAAAATATGGATTGTGTTTTTCAGATTCCCACTTTTTTTGAAATTCATATTTTCACCTTTTTAAAACTCATTACTCATTACAAAAGTTAAATTTTTAGGCTTTCAAAATTTTGATTTTTTGAAAATATGAAATGAATTTATTAATTTCAACTGTTTTGTAAATTTAGATTTATTTTCATTACACTTTTTTGGAAATTTCGACTGTTTCACTATTCTTTCTCAAAATGTTGAACTTTTTTGGAAAAATGCAACATTTTTGAACTTCTTCAAAAAAAATGCAAGTTTTTGAAAATGTCGACCATTTCAACTATTCTTCTTAAAAATGTTGACCTTTTTTAAAAAAAAGCAATTTTTTGAAGTTTTTTAAAAAAGCAACTTTTTTGAAATTTTCTACTTTTTAAAAAATTAGTCTCCTAAGAAACTTTGAACTTAAGTTTGAAGTTCAAAAAACTCTGCTTTTTTTTAGAAAATATCCTAAGTTGCAAAAATGTTGGCATTTTTAACAATTTCGACTTTTATTGAAAATTTAGATATTCTAAAATCAACTATCCTTCTTGAAAATGTTGACCTATTTTAAAAACATGCAACTTTTTGAATTTTTTTAAAAAATGCCACTTTTTTGAAACTTTCTACTTTTTAAAAAATTAGGCTCTTTAGAAAACTTATGCTTACGTTGGAAGTTCAAAAAACTCTACTTTTTCTGAAAATATCCCATGTTGTGAAAATGTTGGCATTTTTAACAATTTCGACTTTTTTTGAAAATTTTGATATTCTAAAATCCAATTTTTCTCAGATTTCAGCTGTTAATATCTCGAGTTTTGAACTTTCGACTTTAAATATCAATTTTTATTTTAATGACGCGTTTTTCCCAATCTACTTTTTGTTAAATTGGTTTCTTTTGATTGAACTTTTTTTTTCAGAATTTTGAATTTGTTAGAAATTTAGACATTTTTAAAAATTTCAATTTACATTGACAATTTCGCCTTCTGGTAATTTTCTATTTTTTTATTTCACTTTCTTATTAAATTTCGACTCTAAAAATCTCGACTTTATTGAAAGAATCAAATTTTGATTTTATTTCAAAAATGCTACTTTTTTGAAAATATCTAAGTTACGAAAATGTTCATATTTTGATCAATTGTTCTTTTAATCTTTTCGTAATAATTTCAAAATTTTGAAATTTCAAATTTTTTCAGACTTTTCAAAATTCTGCGCTTTTTATATTACAACTTTTTCCCAAGACTTTTGACATACTTTGAAAATTTTCGGCTTTTAAAATTTTGACATTTTTTTCAACATTTTAGTCCTTTTTCAAAATATAGACTCTTTGTTAAATTGTTTTTTTTTATTCTACTTTTTTTCAGAATTTTTACTTTGTTTAGAAATTTGGACATTTTTAAAATTTTCAATTTACTTTGACAATTTCGCCTTCTGGTAATTTTCTATTTTTTCATTTCAATTTCTTTTTAAATCTTCGACATAAAAATCTCGACGTTATTGAAAGAATCAAATTTTGATTTTTTTTTTAAATTCTACTTTTTTGAAAATATCTAAATTATGAAAATTTTCCTATTTTGATCAATTGTTCTTTCAATCTTTCTGCAAAAATTTTAATATTTTGCAGAAAGAAATTTCAAGTTTTTTCCAAATTGTCAAAATTCTGCCCTTTTTAGATTACAATTTTTTCCAAGATTTTGACATACTTTGAAAAATTTGGTTTTAAAAATTTAACATTTTTTTCAATATTTTATCTTTTTTCAAAATTTAAACTTACAAATTTCTAATTTTTGAAAATTTTACTTTTTTATAAAATTGAGTTATTTTGAGACGTTGAACCTTTTTCTTCCTATTTGGCAGTGTTGACTTTTTAAAAATATCAATTTCTTGAAAATTTCGATTTTTTTAGTAATTTGGAGTTAGTTTTAAAATTTTGGCTTATTTGTAAAGTTCAATTTGTTTTTATTCTACTTTTGTTAAAAATGTTCACTTTTTCAAATTTTGGTCTCTTGAAAAATTTTAATTTTTTTAAATTTTTTTATAAAATTTACTTTTTTTACAACGTGAACTGTTTAACAAATTTTAACTTTCTGTTTTCTATTTGAACATTTCGATTTTTTCAAATTGTCGAATTGTTTACAATTTAATTTTTTTTTAATTTCGTTATGTCTGAAAACTTGAAGTTAATTTAAAAATTTTGGCTTTTAAAGTTTTGACATTTCTTTTCAATATTTTGTCTTTTTTCAAATTTAAACTTAAAAAGTTCTAATTTTTGAAACTTTGACTTTTTTATAAAATGGAGTTTTTTTGAGACGTTGAAGTTTTTTTCTTTCTATTTGACAGTGTTAACTTTGAAAATATCAAGTTTTTGAAAATTTCGATTTGTAAATTTGTAGTTAGTTTTAAAATGTTGGCTTATTTGTAAATTTCAACTTGTTTTAATTCTACCTTTGTCAAAAATCCTTCACTTTTTCGAATTTTGGTCTTTCGATAAATTTTAATTTTTTTAAATTTGACTTTTTTATAAAATTTATCTTTTTTTACAACGTGAACTTTTTACCAAATTTTAAAGTTTTCGTATTCTATTTGACCATTTCGATTTTTTTAAATTGTCGACTTTTTTACAATTTAATTTTTTTTTTAATTTCGAATTGTCTGAAAATTTGAAGTTAATTTGAAAATTTCGGCTATTTTTTTAATTTAATATATTTTTCCAATTATTCCGATTCCTTAAAAATTTTCATTTACATAAAAGTTTTTACGTTTTTCGAAAAATTACTTCTTTTGAAAAATTTCGACTTTTTTTAAGGTTCCAACTTATTTTTAAAGTTTCGAATTCTTTTAAAATAATTGTCCTTTCTCTCGGTTTTGAAAATAATAAAAAATATCCAAATTCATGAAAATGTTACATTTTTATAAACTTAGACTTTTGTGAAAATTTTGATATTCGGGAATTCCCACTTTTTTAAAATTTTTGCTTTGTTCCATAATTCAGATTTGTCCCAAAATGATGTTTTTTATTCAAAATTTTCTGTCCCAAAAATTTCGACTCTTTAAAATCAAATATTTTGTACCTTTGACTTTTTCAAAAATCAAGCTTTTTTAAACGTAAACTGTTTAAAAGATTTTTGTCACTTTCTCTTTGTCACCCTCTCTCTCTTTCTCTCTCTCTCTCTCTCCCCTCTCTCTCTCCCTCTTTCTCGTCGTCACTTACTTTCGAAAATGTTCCTTTAAAATTTAGACTTTTTTTAATTTTTACTTGAGCATTTTTAAAAATTTCAATTTTTTTTCAAATTTGCGAGTTTAAATTTTCGAATTTTTTTTGAAAATATTGACTTCTGTGAACATTTTCTTTGGACATTGTTGTGTTTAGAATTCTTTGGAAATTATAGACCGTTTTTCAAAATTTTTGACATTTTTTTTAAATAAATTCGATTTTCTTTCACATTTTGGATTTTTTTTAATTTTCTAATTTTGGACTTTTTTAACGTTTCGGGTTTTTTCAATTTCGAATTTTATTTTTCTTGCAAATGTACTATTATTTATTTTGAATTTTTAGGAGTCTTTTTGAATTTTTCCAAAATTGCAACTTTGAAAACTTTGATTTTTTACAAAATTTGGCTTTATTGCTCTCTATCTCTCTCTTTCCCTTTCTCTATTTCTCCTTATCTCTCTCTTATCTTTCGCCCTGTCTTTTCTCGCTCTTTGTCACTTTCTTCCTCCCCTCCACCCCCCTCTCTCTCTCTCTTTCTCTTTATCTCTCTTTCTCTATATCTCTCTCACTCTCCCACTCCATCCTCTCCTCTCCTTATCTCTACCCCTCTCTATCTCTCTATTAGTCCCCCTCCTTTTTCCTCTTATTCCTGCCTCTAAATTCGAAATTTTTACTTTCAGTGTTTGCTAAAACTCAAATTTCCCCTTTTTTGTGGCTTTCTTTTTCACAAAAATTGATTCTCGTGCTTCGGAATTTCTTTTTATGAAAATTGTTTTTTGAAACTAATTTTTTCTTAAAATTCTTTAATTTTATATACCAATTTTTAATTTTCGGTGTTCAAATATCAAATGTCGGAAAAAAGTCAACATTTTTGGGGAAAAAACGAGCTCTACAATTTAGTATCTAAATTTCAAACTGAAACCACAAAAACTCGTTAAAAGTTTAAATTTTGTTAAAGCTGAGTTGAAACAGCATATTCTGCGTTTAATCCCCATTAGAAATAAAGTCTAATTTAATACATTCTCTCAAAGTTTTGACTTGAATATACCAAGTTCCAATCCACTCAAAAAATACAGAATCGAATCCAAAATGTTAAATTTTTCAACTTCTGTTTCAAAATCGGAATTTTTTTCTAAATATTAAATCCAAAATTCCAGAAATTAGCTTGGGGCAAAAGAACGAAATTTTGAAATAAATGGATATTAAAAATTAAAATTTAAATTCGAGATTGATTTATTTAAAAAAAACAAAAATTTTTTGAAAGTTAAAATATACACATTTAAATGGTTTAATCCTTAAACGTCGACTTTTTTCCAGTTTTTTCTCGTAAATTCAGAGTACTTAGGTATTTTTTGGCAGATCGGCTTTTTTCACATTTCCAAGCTTACAGCGTTAGTTCTTTCTGCTTTGTTTTTGATCTCCATATTAAACCAGTACTTTTGAAACAATTTACTTTTAATGTAAAACTATTTTTGCTTTTGAAAATTTTTTAATCAAAATCTCCTGTATGTAAAAGCAAGTAGAAGCGACCAATGGTTTCAATAATGCAACTTAAGTGAATCTATCTCCCATTAATAATAATAAGGAGTATAGATGATTAATCACCAACACTCACAAATTGCCTATTTAATAGTTCTGTACCCGTTGGTTGAGCGACAATTTAACTTAATTTTTTATCGATCGAACTTAAACAACAATTTCGTGGTATGATTCTATAGACTCTAAGGTATACATTGTTTTAAATAACAACTGAAAGTACATGTGTAGGATAAATAATTTGTAAACCTTAATTGCTGTGTGGATTTATGGATTCAAATTCTGCTTATTATTCTTTTAAAGTCATTATAACCTGGCAAACAATGAACTTTAGGCTTTGATTAATCTACAATCTACGATTTATTCAGAAAAACCTTGTCCCTCGACGATTTCTGCAGCAAAAAAAGTTTGGAATTACCATAATGAACAATCAGATAAACCACATACAACATTTTGATATAACTCAACACAGTTAATACGAAAGGTAAATTTATTTGTACGAGCTACCACTTTTCTGATCCACACAATGATATAATTCTATATTTATCTGTGACACGAAATCTGCTTTGCACTTTTTACAAGTAAAAATGCTTTATATCGAAATTCTCACGTATGAGGCAACCAAGCAATAAAATTTTATTGCCAAAATATATTTACTACGACGCAATTTACTTGTTTCGACTCGCTAAGTAAATGGGGATAAGAGAAAATTAAAAAAGCAAAAAGGCCCCCGGGAAGATTACCAAGAGATTACACTCTTATGTAACCATTTGAATGCGCCTGAAAATAAATGTTGAAAAGCATTTTTAATAAAACGTCCGGATGTATTTAACTTGTTCATGTTAAAAAACATCCGCCCTAAAAAAAGCCATCCAATTTAAAAGGCCGACAATGTACATCACAAAGAAGGGCTCACTCTTTACATTTTATGCTTTACTTGGGCCCTTTTGTTTACTTCATTAAAATTGCTTTATATACTTTGGAACGAGCAAACAGAGCTTTATAATAACGAACCATTGAGGATATTTACTTAGTAGTTCCCATCGGGATTATTAATCGAATGTAGGATTTAACCAAAAGTTGAATTCAAACGGATTTAAATGCATTTACAACGTGATTAATAGCCGGGAAGCATTTAATTCCGCTCTCATTAAAATTTCGGGGTAATATCGTTTAAAGCGACCTACATTGTCGACAGATTTATAAACAGTGGTCGCCATGGAAAACCACCATTCGAAGCAGAAATAACAGTTAAATGCTTACTTGATTGATTTTGACTTCATGTTCTGGACGTGAGTATCATCCAGACCCGCTGAATTGTCTATTTTTAAATGGACAATTTTTATGTAGTCGATCGCAACAATTATGTCAAAATTTTAGAACAACCAAATATCTACTTAATAAAACTCCCAAGAATGATTGACAGACAACGCTCAGCCTCGACCGGTGGGTCTAGAAGTATGAAAATTTGACACAGATGTTCTCCATAGTACGTAGATGAGCACTAAAAAAGGATTTTTCGAAATTCGGCCTCTAAAATAGTAAAAATGGGAATTAACGAATAGACGATTTTTATATAATAGAAGCGATTGGATTTAAAGCTGACATGTGTCTCAACACTAATTTTTACAAATTTTTGCAAGTGGTCAATGCATATTTTGTCCTTTTTTGAATTATTTTTTAATTATTATTTATTAACTTTTTATTTAAAATTGAAATTTCACGTCTCAAGTTAAAATCTCTAGATTAAGGTGGTAATGCAGGGATTAAGATTAAAAAACTAAAATTTCTACAAAACGGTTTCTGGAAATTTTTAATTCAAAAGCAACATTTAGAAATGATATCGACATCTCAAGAAGGAACTTTAGAAGGTTTCAATACAGAATATTTCCCCATATTTCGATTCAAATATCGTCATTTTTAGAAAAAAAAGTAGAAATTTAGAAGAATAATCGAGAAATAGATATTTCAAAAAAGAGCACAACCGAAATTTTAACTTTAATTTAGATTAAAGTTAAAATTTCGGTTGTGCTCTTTTTTGAAATATTTATTTCTCGATTATTCTTCTAAATTTCTACTTTTTTTTTGAAAATTTTCAGTTTAAATTTGAAAAATGCTTCTTTTTAAAATAGCAGATTTAACATCGAAAGTTAGTTAAAGATCGAATTCGTTTTATAGAATTTCATCAAAATTTTTAAATTCGTAATTTGGAAAGTTAGATTCTTCAATAAATAAATAAATGAATAAACAATACAAACTCTCACGAACAGGCGATTTTTTTTTAATTTGAAGTTCTGAAAAAATACTCAACAGTTCCAAACAAATTGTTAATAAAAGTGTCTTGAATTTTCACAAAAAGTCGAACTTTTGAGAAAAGATAGAAATTTTAAAAAAACTTTAAATTCTGGAAAAAGCCATGACTTTGAAAATCATCCTAATTTTGAGTTAAAAGGTGAACATTTTTAAAAAAGTTAAAAATTCTGAAAAAATTCCAGAATTTCAAAAAGTTGCAATTTTGAAAAAAATCAATTTTTCGTTGAAAGTGAAAATTTCCGGAAAACGTCAAATTTTTGAAATTAAATGCCCAAAACTTCTGAAAAAAGTTGAAATTTTCAAAAATAAAGTCAAAACTTCGAAAAATAGTAAAAAGTTTAAACAAAAGTGTAATTTTCATAAAAAATGAATATTTTGAAAAAAGGTAGGGGTTTAAAAAAAACAATTTTCTAACACAACATTTATAACAAAGAATTGATCAGTCTTGGAGACTGCCAACAGAAGTGAAAACTGAAACTGGGAAATAACTATGTCTGTGTAGTGTATGTACGCTTTAATGTCAACAGTCGAGCATGTTGGTAACGATTGATGGTCATGCGTGATGGTAACGCAAAACCATAAATTTATCCCTCTATCCAAAATCGCTCAACTCGTCTTAAGAAGTTTTCACCTCCAAAAACCAAAATTTTGAAAAACATTGAAATTTTCAGAAAACAGTGTTGTCAATATTCGAATAGTCGAAATTTAGAAAAAAGAGTAATTTAAAAAAAATCAAATTACGAAAAAAGTTATAACATCGAGAAAAAGTTGAAATTTTGAGGGAAAAAAAAAGGTCGAAATTTTCAAAAATAGAGAAAATCCTGAAAAAATCCGAAAATTTTAAAAATGTCAAAATTTTGAAAAAAATCCAATTTTTCAAAAGGTGAAATTTTAAAATATTATCGAATGTTCCAAATGAAGCCCTAATTTACTGCACAAAAGGCATAGAAGATGAAACATAAAAGAAGAAACATCTAGAGAAGGTCGAAATTTTTGAAAAAAAGTCGCATTTTTCAAAAAAAAAGTCAAAATTTTAATAAAATGTCAAAAGTTGGGCAAAAGTGGAAGTTTAAAAAATGGGTAAAACTTTTCAGTCATCTTTTCAACATAGACAAATTTATTCTTCATGGTAGACCCTTATTGACCGGAAATATTATGTTTTTTTAATTTATTTAACATTTCTTCGGCCCAGTTTGGAAATATTTAAATTTTTTCTGGTTTGTTGACAATTTTCTAAACAGTTTTTGAAATGCGACTACGTGATATTTAAATTTATTGAAAACGTCACTTCATGACAGTTCACAAATTAAGAGGTTAGTTTATTTTACATAGAATAGGAATAATGAAAAATATGAGACCAAAAAATTAGATATGGAAAAAATAAAAATTTTGTTTTTTTGATAAATTAGGAAAATATAAAAAATACATAAAAAGGTTGTAGCACTGGACATCGATGTTTCGCTCTCATCTGAGCTCGTCAGCAATGCATAACATAGAAAAGGAAACAATGAGGAAGAAATACTTAAAAATAAAAAAAAATTTTAAAAAATATAAGCAAGAAAAATAAAGAAATTTTGACATGAATAGACATTTCATCATCAATTTACTGTGTTAAAAATCTACTGTGTTAAAAATTTAAATATTTGAAGCCGTATCCACAAGAAATAAATAAATAAATAGACAAATTTATAGACAAAATCAAAATTCAAAAAAAAAGAACATAATTTTGAGATAAGATCGAAATGTTGTGTAAAAGTGTTCAATGAATTCAGAATTCAGAAAATAAATCAAAATCTTAAAAAAAGGCGAAGCTGTGAAAGTTTTGCAATTAATAAAACGATACACCATTTGAATGGAAATAAATAAAAGAGAAAAATTTTGAAATTCGAAACTTCTAAAATATAAAGCCAAGTGTTTGAAAAAAGTCGAAACATGTTTAAGTATGTTCAATAAAAATTGAAAAAGACTTTTCAAAAGAGGCCCCATTTTCTGAGAGCCAAATTTTGAAAAAAAATCAAATTTTACAAAAATTCGAAATTTAAAAATATTATCGAATTTTCCAAATGAAAACCCAATTTACTACACAAAAGGGATTTACTACATAAAAGACGAAACTTCAAGAAAAGTCTAAATGTTTGAAAAAAAGTCACAATTAAAAAAAGTCAAAACTTTCATAAAATGTCAAAAGTTGGGCAAAAGTGGAAGTTTAAAAAATGGGTAAAACTTTTCAAAAGTCATCTTTTCAACATAGACAAATTTATAGACAAAATCAAAATTTAAAAAAAAGAACATAATTTTGAGAAAAGATCGAAATGTTGTGTAAAAGTGTTCAATGAATTCAGAATTCAGAAAATAAATCAAAATCTTAAAAATAGGCGAAACTGTGAAAGTTTTGCAATCAATAAAACGATACACCATTTGAATGGAAATAAATAAAAGAGGAAAATTTTGAAATTCGAAACTTCTAAAATATAAAGACGAAATGTTTGGAAAAAGTCGAAACATGTTTAAGTATGTTCAATAAAAATTGAAAACGACTTTTCAAAAAGGGCCCCATTTTCTGAGAGCGAAATTTAAAAAAAAAATCAAATTTTACAAAAATTTGAAATTTAAAAATATTATCGAATTTTTCAAATGAAAACCCAATTTACTACACAAAAGGGATTTACTACATAAAAGATGAAACTTCAAGAAAAGTCTAAATGTTTGAAAAAAAGTCACAATTAAAAAAAAAGTCAAAACTTCGAGAAATTGTCAAAAGTTAGACAAAAGTGAAAATTAAATAAAAATGTAGAACGTTTCAAAAGTTAGGTTTTCAACATAATCAGTATTATAGACAAAATCAAAATTTTGAAAAAAATCATAATTTTGGGACAAGATCCAAATATTGTTTAAACATTTTTAAAAAATTCAGGATTTAAAAAGTAAATCAAAATCCTAGAGAAAGACAAAACTGTAAAATTAATAAAACGAGATAACATTCGAATGAAAATTAAAAAAAAAGAGGGAAAATTTGAAATTAGTCAAAAAATGTTTAAGAATTTCCAATAAAAAGAGAAGAGAGACTTTTCGAAAAAGGCGTCATTTTCAGAGAGCAAAAATTTTAAGAAAAAGTCCAAAATTTACAAAAAAAGTCAAATTAAAAAAATCAAACACTCGAGAAAGTCAATGTTTTAAAAGTCAAAACTTTCAAAAAAAATACAAACTTTTCAAAAATAAATTAAAACGTTGAAAAAATTGAATTTAAAAACTGTAACATGTACAAAAAAATTACAATTTCTATAGGAGTTTAGAAAGGGGTCAACACATTCAAAATTAAGGTAAAATCTTTGAAAAAAGTCAAAATTGTTAAAAAGCTTTAAGACTTTGCGATAAATTTAAAATATTCAAAGCATTATGAAATATTGAAAGGAATTTAAAAAGTTAAAATTTACAAAAGATATTTAACAAGAACAAAAGTTATTTTAAACGTAAAAAATGAAAATGTACCTAACTAAGCAAATTTTTAAAGAATTTTCAGAAGTTTGCATTTTCTAGAAGTCAAAATTTCGAAATAAGTCGAAATATTTAAAATCAAGCCAAAAATTTCCAGAAAAAGTTTGGTAGTCGATACGAGAAAAGCTAAGGTAGAATTTTCACAAAATTCCAAATTTTTAAGAGAAGACAAAAATTTTGAAAATTGACATGATTTTTAGGAAAAGTTTAAATTTTGAAAGTCAAAAATTTTAAGGCTCAAGTTATCGAAAATAAAATCGAAATTATTATCCAGGTCACCGACTGCAATTCACCGACATAAAGTTTGACAACAATTCACCGACTGAAGTTAACCTCCCCACGAAGTACCGGAACAGGGTATGTTCACTCGCACAGAGCTCAACCAACAGAGGGGCTCTACCATAGAAAGTAACATGTATCTAAAGCCAGCAGTTTTTTTTTTAAGTTCAGTTCACCTGCAAAGGGCAACTCTATTATGCCTTCGAAGCACTGGAACTAGGACGCGGAAGCAAGGATAGATGTTGATAAACCGCCTATATTACACAAATTTAATTTTTTATCAAAAGGTCAACATTTTTAACTCGAAATTTTAAGTTATTTTTGTTCTTCAAATTCTGTTATTATTGAAACTTCGACTTTGAATTTGTAGTTTATTTCTCCCTAATATTTTGTCTTTTTAATTTAACGAACTTAAATCCACGGAAATGTTTTTAATAAACTTGCGATTTTAAGATTTTACTCGAATTGTTTTTTTTTTGTCTTTTCTTAGCTGAAAACTCAACATTTTGATTGTCACTTTTTTTTTAAGCTTCAACTTTCTCAACTTTCCAAATTTTTCGTGAAGATTTTTTATCTACTCGTTATATTAAGTTTGTCTTCAGACTTTCAGTTGTTAATCTCCAAATTTAAGAAATTTTGAGTTTTTGATATAACATTATTTATCGATTTTTTCCGAGCTTCAAGCTTTTCTTCAGTACTTTCTTTAGAATTGAAAGTTATTTACTCGAAATTTTTTTTTTGGTGTAGCGGACTGGTCCTTGGTTATCTTCAAAAATTGAAAGAGAAATCTTGTCCCCTAAAACCAAGAAAGGTTAAATGAAAATTAAAATTTCGAAATATTTAAGAAAATAGCGAAATCTTCAAATAAATTTGAAATTAAAGGACTTGAAATTTTAAAAAATAGTCCAGATTTTCAAAAATAGAGAATTGAACAGCCAAGGTTTTAAAAAAATAAAAAATTTTCAAAAGTAAGAAAAATGAAATTTTCTAGAAAAAAAACAGTTCGAAATTGAAGAGTCAAAATTTTGGGAAAATGTCTAGATTTAAGAAAATTTAACTTATTTTAGTCAAATTATCAGAAAAAGCAAAGATTTTAAAATATATAGATTTAGAGATAATTAAGAAATGCCAAAATTATCAGAAAAGTCGAAATTTTCACAAAAAAAATCGACATTTTCTAAACAATAAAAAATTTCGGAAAGGTGAAAACTTGGAAAAAGTCGAAGTTTTCAAAAAAGGTAATATTTTGAAAAAAGTTGAAAAATTGAATGTTTAAATATTACAAATTTGACAAGAAGTCGAAATTTTGACAAAAGTCTAAATTTTAAAATAAATTTAAAATTTTTAGAAATCTAACCTTTAGAAAAAATTAGATCTAATCAAAACTTTGTATAACCAAGTTTTAAAAGAAATCTAAAGAGTTGGAGTTTTCAAAAAAAGTAAAAATGTTATCAAAAGTCGAAATTTAAAAAAAGTCATTTTTGAACTGAAATGGAAATTTTAAAAATGCAACCAACCTATCAAAAAATTTAAAAATTTGAAAAAAGTACAAATTTGGCTAAAATTTTAAATTTTTTTGAAAAATTCAAAAAATCAGAATTTCAAAGAAAGTCGAAACTGTCCAAAAAAAAATCAAAAGTTTGCAAAAATTCATGAAATTTTGAAAGAAAAACAAAATTTTGAAAAAAAAATTGCGAAATTTTGAAAAAAAAATTCTTGCAAATTTAACATTTTTAAAAAACTGCCCCTTTAAAAAATATTGAGATTTTGAAATAGTTGAAATTTCAGTAGAAATTTTACGATTTAAATTTGCAAAAAATTTCGAATTTTGAAAGTCGACAATTTTTAACATACGTAGAAATTTTCGAAATAAGGTTTAAGTTCTAAAAATTAAAAAATCTTTAAGTTTTACAACAAGCCAAAATTTTCTAGAATTTGAAGAATGCTAAAATATTTAAAACTATTTGAAATTTAATTAAATTTCCAAAAATAGGCAAAATGTTTAAAAATCGTCAAATTGAAAAGCATTGAAATATTTTCAAATTTTTAAAATAAGTGAAAATTTTTAAAGGTTTAAATATTGAAGAAATGTCTAATTATTACAGGAGTTAAAATTTAAAATAATCGACATTTTCAAAACGAATCAAAATTTTCGGAATAGCAGAGACTTAAAAATAATCGAAGATTTCAAAAAAGGCTAATGTTATTTAGAAAGAAATTAAAAATTTGAAATCTCAAAAAGTTCAGTTGTGACAAAAGGTTTAAATTTTGACAAAAAGTCGAAATTTTGACAAAATATCAAATTTGAAAATAAAATCGAGAATTTAAAAGTCTAACCTTTAAAAAAATTAGATCTTATCAAAACTTTTTATAATCAAGTTTTGAAAGAAACCTGAATATTTTGAAAAGCGAAATTTGGAAAATAGTCGAAATTGTCAGAAAGGTTAACATATTCAAAAAAGTCGAAAGTTTGAAAGAAGTTAAAGATTTGGAAAAATTTCGAAATTTCGGATAAAGTTGAGGTTTTGAAAAAATGTCGAACATTTAAGAAAGTTAAAGTTTTCAAATGAGTTTTTTACCTTTTACTTGGTTAAATAGTATTTTGATTTCAGTCAAATTTTCTAAAGAAGAGAGTTTATAAATAAAATTAAACTTTTGAAAAAATTCGAAATTTTGGAACAGAGGAGAGTTAAAATTGCAAAAACTTAAAAAAATTGAAATTGTGAAAAAATGTGAAATAAAAAAAAACACGATAAAGAAAGTAATAAGTGGGGTCCGATGACATCAGCTGGCTGGTATTAAATTAAGTACTTTCATGGGAGATGCTCACAGGAACTAATAGGATTGATCCCCCCAAGGGCAAGATTTTTGAGACATGCGAGACAGTCGTAGATAGCAAATTCCTTTCCGGTCCAGCTTGACACGGTGAGGATTTCTGCCTACCCTTTTTTTTTCTCTAGAACTTCCAGGCTATGGAACTCGTTACCGAACGAAATTTTCCCCAAAATTTACAACCTATCCTTGTTTAAGAAGGCGGTTCATCACCACGTATCCTTGTTTTCCGCATCCAACTCGCGGTGCTTTGAAGGCATAATAGGGTTATCCTTTGCGAGTGGATTAAACATAAAAAAATATCATTCACAATGACTAACACAGCCTATAAGATTGCGTTAAAATTTAAGTTCGTTCGGTCGCAACGTCTCAGCCGGCTGTGGTGTATTGTACACATCTATGTAGCACTTTCATATTACCTTTCATTCCGTTCGATTTTGTCCAAAATAATAATGAGATATACATAAGCATATGTAAGGGGAGTAATTAGTAGGGCAATGTAAAGCATATTCTAAAATTATTAGTTAATGTGCAAAGTGGACATACACGCGGTGGAGCACTAAAAGTGCCATTTTTTAAAAGTAACACCCTGCATATTTTTACATATTTCAATTTCCGCAAAAGCTGTTTAAAATATTATTATAGATAGAGGCCTACAATTAATATTTTAAAGATATTTAGAGAAAAACATAAAATTTGAGAATGATTTGGAACCTCGAAAATCCTGAAAAACAGACGTTGGAGGTGGAAACTTCCATGTTTACGAGACCAACTATCTAAATATAATTTTGTTCCAAAACTGTTTGAAAATATGAAATTCTGTCGTCGCTTCCTGAACGACAGGGGAAATTTTCGAGCTTCCTTTGAGCGTTTTACCTTCAGTGAATTGCTTGACCTGCGCTATTCATTTCAGGAAATTGTAGTGTCAATAGGGCACGTAACAAATGCACCTAGGCTGAAATATCGAATTTGTACACAGCATACTGAGTTACCAGAGTTGTCATAAATGCTTTTGCACAATGACGCGATTTCGTCGACGTGAATACCAATGTGGCTGAGAGAAAACCCTTGATTAAGCCCGTGTGCGTAGCTGCAAAGCCTACATGCTCTTTTCATCAATATTTCGCTCTCTACACTAAAATCAATTCTATATTAAACAAGTTAAAATGATATATTTTGGTACGAACGTATTTTCTTTGATATTTACTAAGACAGTTTCTAAAATACGAGGAAAAATCGAATATGAACTGGGACTTCTATCATGTCGTCATGAGGGCGTCGGGAATGTGGGCAAACTCTCAGACATGCTAGGTGGAGATATCACGAGACTTCCTGCATTCAAGCGAATGCCGTTCTTATCAGTTGTAAATACAATGAGTTAACAAAAGTTTCATCCGCACGTTGCGCAGCGCATTATTATTAAATTTCTTGCCATTGAATGTCTAAATCCCTCGAAATTCTTCATAGACTTGACTCACAGTTTGGAGATACTTGTTTGAAGGAAACTCAAGCCTATGAATGGCACAAAAAATTTTTGAAAGGACGAACCTAAGTTGAAAATGAACCTCATGCCCGTTGTCCTTGGACCAGTGTAACTGCGACAAGATTAACGCTGTTCAACGCCTTTTGAAAGATGATCGCCATTTAGCTGTTGGAGCTTACATAGGGATAAACTTTGGGAGTGCTCAATTCATCATTACAGATGAGTTGGGGCTTTGAATTTGTGATCAGAAATGTGATTTTGCTTCACGAGAATGCCCTCTCCCCACACAGCCATTCTGACACATTTAAAAGTAGGGGAAATGCATTGGGCAACATTAGAACACCCTCCTTTTAGTCACGACTTATCACCATGCGATTATCATATGTTTGACCACTGAAATAAGCTCGAAGAGGTGAGCTATTCCATGATGATGCTGCTGTTGACACATTTGTGCGCAATTGGCTGTAAACAAGCCTCTCTTCTTTTTATAATGATGGCATTAAAAAACTTCCAATTCGTTGAGAAAAATGCATAACAAAGTCAGGAGATTAGGTAGAAAAATAGTTAATAACTTTGATATATGTATCGTATACCAATTAATTTTCAAAAACAAATTCCGGTTCATATTTGATTTACCCCCGTAGAATCGTTTTAATTTAAAATAGGGACCGAAAATTTCGCACAATTTAGTTCTGAAATCTGAATACCGATTTATTAAAGGTCTGAGTTAGGAGGAATTAAGGGTTCATTTATGACATAACCCTTGCCTAAATATTACACGGGTTAATTTTGTAATACAAATTACGTCAAGGGATTCTCCATAATTTCGGCATTGTCATCCATTATTACAATATTCGGTCTTTGACTCAGATCTTATTTATCTCGTTACCTACTCACTCTCATCGTAATGCTCCCTACGACATGAGAATTACAATGTCATATGAAGAGGATTTGGTTTAGGTTTCGCCACATGGATCGAAGATTAAACTTTATCTCTTTACAATGGAAGGACGGGGAGATTTAAGGAAGTCAATTTTATCGTAGATCTAATCGCATCAACTCTCTTAAAATCCAAAAATAAACACCCCATATTGTTCGATAAATCCCTTACATCCCACAGACCGAAGTCTTTTTTTTCGAACTTTATCTTAATAAATCCAAAAGTTTAAAACTCAAACAAGATATTTCCATCTTTTTTAATTTTATTTAACATTTCTGCGACCCAGACAAATAATATAAAATTTAAATATTTCCAAATTGGGGGTCGCAGAAATGTTAAATAAAATTAATAAACATATTCTTTCCGACCAATAAGAGTCCACCATAAGGAATTTCCATCTTTTTTCTAAAATCTGAAATAGAAAAATAACTGTTCCATGTTTAAACGAAAGTTTTGAAAGAAATCGAAATTTCTATGGTCTTTTCCCGATCAACTTCTCCATTTGCAAGAGACAAGCCCAACGTCACTACATACTGCGTTAAAGTTTATACTTTGCCACATCGTATTTTCTGGTCGAAATATGCGTTTAATCAAAAATAAGAAGAGGGCTTTTCCACTCAAAACGTAATTTATAGAGCTGGGCAAATTGCTTTTAAAAAGGAATCATTACATTACCCATTACTTTTTCAAAAAAAGGAATAAAATTACTTCGTAATACATTACCATTGGTTAAAATGTAATTCAATTACCCGTTACTTAGAAAAAGGAATTAATTACCAAGCAATTACATTCTCAATTACTTTTAAATTTTACAATATTGTAACGCAATGTAAATAGATGAAATAGAATTTAGAATAGAATTGTAGAATTTAGTAAATAAAAAAGTTTCTAGAAGGTTCTGATAAGGGGAGAGCGGCCGCGATAACGAAACAAACGGCAGATAGGCGTTCCAGAAATTTCGGCATTCGATAAGCCTTATCTGCCGAAAATTCTGGAAGCCGGGGGCCAAAACTATAAAAAGGCGGTCAGCTTTCCCTCGAGTCAGTCAGTTAGCGTAATTAGTGAGTTAATAGAAGTTAATAATAAGTGAGTTAATTGTCAATTGTGGTGATCAAAGTTGAGTTCAGGAATAAAGTGGGTCTTATTCGATAAGTGTAATCAATCGAACCGATAAGCCCGTAACAATAACAAATAATGTACAAATTTTTTTTAAATTTAGTTATACAAAATTATTTAGTAATACAAAATAAACTATCAACTAAAGGACAGATACACAATGTAATGTCAACTTTAGTGCCATAAATGTTATGATTTATATTACAGGAAAGAGGCTAAATAATAGCCAAGAAAAAAAAGAATTCATAAAGTTCGTTTTAACGAATACAAAAAAATACAAAATTCAAATTTTTCTTGAAAATTTCGACTTGTTTTGCAAAATTTAGATTTTGTAATTTCGCACTTCTTTGAAAAGTATGAGTTCAAAATTTCGACATTTTTGTCCTTTTTTTAATTTCGTCTTTTCTATAATTTTTTCAAAACGTCGATCACCTTTGAATATTTCGACTTTCTTTGAAAATGTACACTTTTTGAAAATACTGACTTCTACTAAAAATTCTGACTCCTATTCCAAAATATGGACCTTGTGAAAATTCCCACTCTTTTTTTGGAGTAGTCGATTTTTATTGCAGAATTACACTTTTTTTAATTTATTAATTTATTTAAAAGATTTCGACTTTTTTTTTGAAATTTTCGTTATTTTAGAATATCCACTTTTATCGTAATTTCGACTTTTCTCGGAATTTTCCCTTATGTTTGAAAACCTCCACTGCCAAAATTTTAACTTTTTCTGGAAATTTTAACTTAGTTTTGAAAATTTCGATCTTTTTTTGCTTTTTCCAAAAGTTCAGCTTTTTTAAAAATTTGACCTCTTTTTAAAATTTAGATTAAGTTTTGAATATGTTGATTTTATCTTGAATATTTGAATTTTGTGAAAAACTTCGTCTTTTTAAAATGTTTTGCTTATTTTATAAAATGTCCCCTTTTGTTTAATTTCCCTTCTTGTTGAAAATTTATAGCTTTTTTAAAATTTGTCTACGTTTGACTTTTTTAACGGAATTACATATTTTTGAAATTTTCAATATTTTGAAGGATTTCGAGTTTTTTTCAAGATTTATATACTTTCTGAAAATAACATTTTTGAAAAATATTTCTTTAATTTTCATTCAAAATTTTCGACATATCTTGAAAATTTCGAATCTCAGATTTTCCATTCTTTAAAACGTCCAGATTTTCCAAAATTTGACCGACCTTGAAAATTTCAACTCTTTCCCAATTTCGACTTTTTTCCAAAATGTCTACTTTTTCCAAAACTTCAACTTTTTCTGGAAATTTAAACTTTTTGATAATTTATACTAAATTTTGACACAACATTTCGAACTTTGCTCAGAATTTCGACAATTTCAAATTTCTTTGGGGATTCTATTACTGTGAAGTTCAAATTTTCCACTTTTTTAAACATCCACATTTTGCAAAATTTGACTTATTTTGAAAATTTCAACTCATTCGCAAATTTGCCTTTTCTCCAAAATGTCTACTTTTTCCAAAACTTCTACTTTTTCTGGAAATTTAAATTTTTTGTTAATTTATACTAAATTTTGACCCAAAATTTGGAACCTTGCTCAAAATTTCGACTCCTTCAAAATTATCCTTTCTTTTTAGTGATTCGATTACTGTGAAATTTATTTTTAAACTTCGATCCTATTCCAAAATTTGCATTTTTTTCTGAAAATTTCAATCTTTATTTAAAATTCTGTCTGTTTCTCAAAGTTCTACTTATCCAATTTTAACTTTATTTCAGAAATTTCGCCTTTTACGTAAATTTGACTCCTTTTTGAAAAATCTATCAATAATTTCGACTTTTCTTAATTTTTCTTAGAATTTAAACCGTTTTCTAAAAATTTCAACATTTTATCATCAAAATTTTGACTTTTTCTGGAAATTTTAACTTAATTTTAAAAATTTCGACCTTTCTTCACTTTTTTTGAAAGTTCAACTTTTTTAAAAACTTGACTTCTTTTTAAAATTTAGAATAATTTTTGAATATGTTAATTTTATCTTGAATATTTGAATTTTGTGAAAAATTTCGACTTTTTAAAATTTGTTACTTATTTTAT
Organism: Dastarcus helophoroides; assembly: GCA_028583605.1. NCBI lineage: Eukaryota > Metazoa > Arthropoda > Insecta > Coleoptera > Bothrideridae > Dastarcus > Dastarcus helophoroides. The sequence continues at coordinate 9,157,392 of CM053328.1, forward strand.
AAAACTTCACCTTTTGTTTAGTCTCCCTTCTTGTCGAAAATTTATACCTTTTATAAAATTTTCCTTAGTTTGACTTTTAACAGAATTACATATTTTTGAAAATTTAAATATTTTGAAGGATTTCGAGTTTTTCTCAAAAATTATATACTTTCTGAATATGACATTTTTAAAAAATATTATTTTGATTTTTATTCCAAATATTCGACATATCTTAAAAATTTCGAAATTCAAATTTTCCACTTTTTTAAACATCCACGTTTTTCGAAATTTGACTTATTTTGAAAATTTCAACTCTTTTCGCAAATTTGCCTTTTCTCCAAAGTGTCTACTTTTTCCAAAGCTTTTATTTTTTCTGGAAATTAAAACTTTTTGATAATTTATACTAAATATTGACACAAAATTTTTAACTTTTCTCAAAATTTTGACTCGTTTAAAATTATATTTTCTTTTAGTGATTCTATTACTGTAAAGTTTTATTTTAAACTTCGTTCCTATTCCAAAATTTGCCTTTTTTATTGGAAATTTCGACCTTTATTCAAAATTCTATCTATTTCTCAAAGTTCTACCTATCTAATTTTAACTTTATTTCAGAAATTTCGCCTTTTATGTAACTTTAATTCCTTTTTTAAAAATCTATCAACAATGTCAACTTGTCTTAATTTTTCTTAAAATTTACACCGTTTTCCGAAAATTTCGACATTTTATCATGAAAATTTTGACTTTTTCTGCAAATTTTAACTTAATTTTGAAGATTTCGACATTTTTTCACTTTTTTCGAAAGTTCAGCTTTTTTAAAAAGTTTACTTCTTTTTAAAATTTAGATTAATTTTTGAATATGTTGATTTTTACCTTGAATATTTGAATTTGGTGAAAAATTTCGACTTTTTAAAATTTGTTACTTATTTTAGAAAATTTCACCTTTTCTTTAGTCTCCCTTCTTGTCGAAAATTTAGAGCTTTTCCTAAGTTTGACTTTTTTAACAGAATTGCATATTTTTGAAAATTTGAATATTTTAAAAGATTTTGAGCTTTTCTCAAGATTTATGTCCTCTCTGCATATGACATATTTGAAAAATCTTACTTTGATTTTTATTTAAAATTTTCGACATATCTTGAAAATTTTAAATTTCATATTTTCCATTTTTTAAACGTCCACATTTTCCAAAATTTTACTTAATTTGAAAATTTCAACTCTTACGCAAATTCGCTTTTTCTCCTAAATGTCTACTATTTCCAAAATTTCTACTTTTTCTGGAAATTTCAACTTTTTACCAATTTATACTAAATTTTGACACAAAATTTCGAACTTTGCTCAGAATTTCGATCATTTCAAAATTTTTTTTTCTTTTTGGTGATTCTATTACTGTGAAGTTTTATTTTTAAACATCGCTCCCATTCCGAAATTTGCACTTTTTTCTGAAAATCTCGACCTTTGTTCCATAATTCAGTCTATTTCTCAAAGTTCTATCTATCCAATTTTTAATTTATTACAAAAATTCCAACTTTTGTGTAAAGTTGACTCCTTTTTTAAAAATTCTCTCGAAAATTTTAACTTCGCAATTTCTCTTCGAATTTACACCGTTTTCTGAAAATTTCGACATTTTGTCATCAAAAATTTGACTTTTTCTGGAAATTTTAACTTAATTTTGAAAATTTCGACCTTTCTTCACTTTTTTCAAAAGTTCAGCTTTTTTAAAAACTTGACTTCTTTTTAATTTTTGAATATGTTGAATTTATCTTGAATATTTGAATTTTGTGAAAAATTTCGAGTTTTTAAAATTTGTTACTTATTTTATAAAACTTCACCTTTTGTTTAGTCTCCCTTCTTGTCGAAAATTTATAGTTTTTATAAAATTTTTCATTTTTAAAAGAATTACATATTTTTGAAAATTTGAATATTTTGAAGGATTTCGAGTTTTTCTCAAGAGTTATATACTTTCTGAATATGACATTTGTAAGAAATCTTATTTTGATTTTTCTTCCAAATATTCGGCGTATCTTAAAAATTTCGAAATTCAAATTTTCCACTTTTTTAAACATCCACATTTTGCAAAATTTGACTTAATTTGAAAATTTCAATTCTTTCGCAAATTTGCCTTTTCTCCAAAATGTCTACTTTTTCCAAAACTTCTACTTTTTCTGGAAATTTAAATTTTTTGTTAATTTATACTAAATTTTGACACAAAATTTGGAACTTTGCTCAAAATTTCGACTCCTTCAAAATTATCCTTTCTTTTTGTGATTCGATTACTGTGAAATTTATTTTTAAACTTCAATCCTATTCCAAAATTTGCACTTTTTTCTGAAAATTTCGACCCTTATTCAAAATTCTATCTATTTCTCAAAATTCTATCTATTTCTCAAAATTCTACCTATCCAATTTTAACTTTATTTTAAAAATTTCTCCTTTTATGTAAATTTGACCCCTTTTTTAAAAATTCTATCAAAAATTTCAACTTTTCTTAATTTTTCTACGAATTTGCACCGCATCCTGAAAATTTCGACTTTTTATCATGAAAATTTCGACTCTTTCTCGAATATTTGATTTCGAAAGAAGTCCAAAAATTTTTCACAATTTCGTCTTTTTTTGAAAATTTAGACTTTTTTTCCAAAACTATATTTTTTCAAATCTTGGAATTTTTATGAATTTGAATTTTTTAAAAATTCGCCTTTCGCCAAAAAGTTTTAAGAAGCTGACGTTTTAAACTGCGAATTTAAAGCTGGCATTTAAAAAAAAGCATTTTTCAATTTTGAGCTGAAAAGTTTTAAAAACAGGTTGGAATTTAGAAGAATTTTCGAGTTTAAAATTGAAACATGGAATTTGGGGAAGAAAAACCACTGAAAAAACCTGAGTTTTGCCATTAAATTCCAAGAAAAAAAATCTTCAACATTTTTGGACATCACGAAGTGGCAGCAGCTGACTGGGCCCTCTTAAAGGCGCGGGCTCCTAGCATTTACCTTCTTTGCCTCTCTCTTTTAGGAGGTCTGATATTGGTAGAAGAATAATTGTTGCTCTTATATTTTACCATTTACCATTACGTGATTTTCAACATCGTAACTATCAGCTAATAACAATATAGTAGTCCGTAAAAAATTATAAAAAATAAACACACAGCTGATAAAAATTCAGTGTGTTATGTTTTCTTTTACTAGACGTCTCAAACCCATTAATTAGAAACGGAGGACCTTCATAATAATTAATTCATGTGCACAGTAGTGATGTAACGGATATTCGCATTGGCGAATGTTTGCATGTTTTTTAATATTCGCATTCGCATTCTCAAGAAAATATGCGAACATATTGGGAATGTATTTGGCAACAACACGGGAGATTATTTATGAAACAGCAATGTAACTGTCAAGCTAAGACATATTTCTTAAACTCGAGTGATGAAGATTTATTAGGAAAATAAATAATGCAGTAATTTATTCAGTCCCACCTAATAAAAAATATTTCTAAATCTCCTTGTTTTCTTTTACTACCAGCTAGCAACAAATAAGGCAGGGTGGGACGCTTGCGTTCCGCTGGTTCATACAGCCAATCAAAAATTTATACTCCCAACTGCAGGAACCTTTTCCAATTTCCATTTTTTTTTTTCTTAAAATTAACCCCCTCCTTGAAATTTTAACATTTTGTTGAAATTTCGTCTTTTTTTTAAATACTTTTTTTTGTCAAAAAACTTCTCCTTTTCTTTTGAAATTTCAAATTTATTCCAAAATTTGACTTCTTTTTTCAAAATTTCGTCATATCCCAAAATTCTACTCTTTCTGAAAATTACTACTTTTTTAAAAATTTGTCCTTCTGCAAATTTTGACTTGTTTATCAAACTTCGCATTTTTCTTGAAATTTGGTGGGTTTTTTGATAAAAAAGTAAAAATTCTGAGAATATCTTATCTGGAAGTTTTTAAACATATTTTTTGAAATTTTTAAATTCTTGTTAAAGCAAAAATTCCAAAATATTTAAATTTTAACTTGTTTCTCAAAGATTCGGCGTTTATCTCAATAGTGGGTATTTCCTGAAATCACAGTGAGGAAGGAGGGGAGGAGCTTGTCCATCACTCAGGCAGTCAAGGAATTACAAGTCTTTTTCTTAAAATGTCAACTTTTTTCCTCATGTTCGCCCTCAAAATTCGGCCTTTTTTTCGAAATTGCCAAATTTGACTGTCCCTGGAAAGTTTCGAATTTTTACTAAATTTTGACTTTGTTTTCAAAATGTTGTTCCCTTTTTCAAGATGCCGGACCATTTTCCCGAAATTTTGATTTTTTTCAGAACTATTTCGGGTTTTCGAAATCTTTTATTTTTACCTCGAAACTCGTCTTTTTGAAAAAGGTCAGATTTTTATATTAGATTTGATTTCCTGAAAATTCCAACTTCATCCAGAAACTGTTTTTTTTTTAATTATAATTCGTCTTTTCTAAATTACCATTTTATACTCAGAATTCTACTTTTTTCTCCCAAAATTGGACTGTATTGAAAGTTTTGAATATTTTACAGAAAATTCGGCGTTTTTTGACTCTCGGGAAATTTAAAACTGTTTTTCAAAATTTGTCATATTCTCTAAGTTTCAAATTGTGCTTTTTTATCCAAAATTTGACTTTTTCTCAAAATTCGTTATTTTTCTAAAACTTTAACAAAAATATAGAAATGTTGACAATAATATTTTTAAGTAATTTAGAGAAAAATATTTCTTGTAAATTTCGAGATTATGTCAAAATTTATATCAAAATAAAAATGGTCAAGGAAATATTTTTAAAAACTGGGTTTCTTCTCCAAATGCGATTTATTCTAGAAATTGCAACTTTTACCACAACATTTTCTAAGTAGCTTCCAGTGAAAATGTCAACATTCGCATTCGCATTCGCATTCGCATTCGCATTCGCATTCGTATTCGCATTCGCGAAGTTGAAAATGAACATTTCGCATTCGCAAATGTGCGAAAACCAACACTCGTTAAATCCCTAGTACACAGCCAACGGCATTTATTTGAACATTAAACTTTTGCTTATTAGTATTAGTTTTGACCTGTCAAGTATTTTCCCGGTCCCTATTAAATTCAGAGCTGCCTTTTTCTGGACATTTTCGAGTAATGCAGGGCTGATACTTGACTTCGATTAGAGCAAAATCATGACTATTCTTGTATTATAATTAGAGGATTTGATCCCGACCACTATTCTAGTACCGAAATTTTCAGGATTAAATTTTTCTAATCCCGGGATTGCGGGATTGACATCACACTATACATAGCTTATCTTTTTAATATAAAATGCAAAGTTTTATTCCAAGCAATTACCATAAATTAACCCACCGAGGTTGCTATGCATGCTTGTAATAAAACTTTTTTTTATATTTTGAACTAAAAAGTTTGTTGACGGAAGTGGAATGTTCCTATTAACTTAGTTTGCGTTATATTTAATAGAAATGTGAATACTTTTTGCTTTTTGTTAGCTATTGTGAGGAGCTATATGAAAGTCATCACTTTATGTTAAAAGGGAATTTTATTAATTTTTAAAGTTTATTTCCATAGTTAGCCATATAAAGGTTTTTTCAAGTTCATGTAAGTTTAAAGAGATATTCAACCAGAAATACAGTTCATCCAGAAATTTTTATTTTTGTATTTCAAAACTCGTTTTTTATTCGAGGTTTCGAGTTTTTCCAACAAATTCGTTTTTTTTTTAAATTTGAAATATATTTTTTTTTGGTCCTTGGTTATCTTCTAAAAATTGAAATACAAATCTTATCCCCCTGAAACCAAAAAAGATTAAAAAACAATATATTCCTGGAATTCGATTTTTTTTTTACTAAAATTTAACTTTCTCAAAGTTTCGAAATTTTTATTTTAAAATTCGTAGTTTTTTTGTTCGAAATTTCGTCGTTTCTCAAAATTCAGATTTTTCTAAAAATTTGGACTATTTTTAAAATACGACTTTCCTCAATTTCTTAAATTTACCTTTTTTTTCACATTTGGTCGATGTTTCAATAAAAAAGTAAAAATCTTAAAAAAATATTTATTTACAGATTTCGAGTTTTGGAAATATATTGCATTTTTCATAAAAAATGTAACCTGCGAGAAAATTTGCTTTCAAAAAATTTAAACTTTATTCTCAAATTTGGTTTTCTCTGCGAAATTTCCATTCTATGTCGAAATGGCAAATTTTTCCTCCAAATTTGCCTTTTTCTCGAAAGGATTACTTTTGTCGAAATTCATCTTTTCTTCCAAAATTATAATTATATTCGCAAAATTCGACTTTTTTCAAATTAAAATTTCAATTTCTTAAAATGTCGACTTTTCTCTCTAAAATTCGATCTTTTTCTCGATTAATTCTCCGAAGTCGGGCTCCTTCTGTAAGTTTCGATTTTTTTAGAATCTAACTTTTTCGGAATATTTCAGCTGATTCCTTAATTGTTGCCTTCAAATTTCGACATTTTTCTCTAAAATTTAGACTTCCTTCATAAAATTCGTTTTTTTTTTAATTTCAAATGTATTCCTAAAACTTGTCGTCTTTTTTCCTCAAAATTTTGAATTTTCATCTTCAAATTCGTCAGTTCTTTTTGAAATTTTCGCTATCTCTTAATTTGTTTTTTTGAGAAAATTTCGATCCTTTTCATAATTCTAATTTCTGCTACTTTTCGCCTTATTAACCAAAATGTGATTTTTTTTTAACTTTGGTCAATACTTTGATAAAAAGACAAAGATTTGGAAAAAATATTGATTGAAAGATTTTGAAAAATATTTTTCTGGTAGATCTGTAAAAAGACAAAAATTGCCTTTTTCGAATAGTTCAAATTTATTCTCAAATTTTCTTAAAATCAGACATTTTCAGAAAATAACGACTTTTTCATCAAAAGTCGTCTTTTCCCAAATTTAGAATTTTTTTAATTATTGGTATTTTTTCCATAATTTTGACTTTATTCCCAAATTTCGACTTATTTGAATTAAAATTTGACTTTTTGTGAAAAATTCTGGATTTCTTTTCAATTTTAGGTATTTTTCTTATGATGTCGAGCTTTTTCTCGAAATGTTGATTTTTTTTTCGAAATTCTGTTGTACTTTTTAACATTGGGCTCTTAGAACCTGACTTTATGTATTTTTTTGCCTTTTTTGTGAAATTTTGATTATTATCTCTTTCCTTGGTATTTCCTTCAAATTCGTCTTTTCCTTAACATTTTTAATTTTTCCCTTAGATTTATTTAATCCCAAAATTCCTTTCTTTCTCTATATATGTCCTTTTCGAAAATGTGATTTTTTTTATTCAATTCTTGTCTCAAAATTCGTTGTTTTTATTTTCAAATTACCTTTTTTCGGAAAACTTCGTTTTTTTAACAGAGCTTTCCTCAAATTTCAACTTACTTATCAAAATTTCTCTTTTTGTCAAAATTTTGCGAACAATGTTTGATTGAGAACTTTCATATTTTTCAAAAATGATTTTTTCTGAAAATATAAAAATTGCAAACAATTTCATTCACACTCTTAAATAATTTTTCAAAAATTTGATAAATGCAAATATCCATTTATTTTGAAATGTTACATTTCTTCGAAATTTCGACTAATTTTTTCAAAACGCGTCTTTTTTTCGATTTGAATCGATGTTATTTTCTTAATTACTTTTAATAAATTTTGGAAAAGGTGACCTTTTTTCGAAGTTTGGTCTTTTTTTTGGTATTTCGATTTCTCCTCGAAATTTCGTTATATTTTTAATATTGGGCTTTTCTGAAAGTTCAAAGTTTTTTCGAATTTGACTTATCAGACATTTTTAACACAAATTTCATATTTAGTTTTTTCTCGAACTATCTTTTCTTAAAATAAGTATTTTTCCTAAAATTCGCCTTTTTCTAAAAAAGCGTATTTCTATAGATTTCGACTTTATTCTCAAAATTATACTTTTTACGATTTTTCTTCCAGAATTTGCTCCTCTTCAAAATTTCGCCACTTTCCTTAATGTATGTTTTTCTTGCTAAAAAGTTTGATGTTTTTAAATTTGACTTTCTGGAAATTTCAGCTTGTATATCAAGATTGGCATTATTCTCAAGATTTCAGATTGCAATTTTAAAATTCGATGTTTCTGAAGTTTCAATTTTTTTCCGAGAAAATATATTGTATGAAATTACAATTTCTCTTTCAAAATTCAATTTCTCGTGGAATTTGCAACTTTATTTTAACAAAATTTGACTTTTAGATATTTTGATATTTTCCGAATTTTTGAGGTTTTTTGATCTTTCCAAAATATTAATTTCTTAGTTTAATTTTGATTTTTTATTTTTTTTACCAAAATTGGTTTTCTTCTTGAAAATGTCGACCCTTTTTTTTATAATTTCGACTGTATTTTTCAAAAATCGTTTAATTTTTCAAATTATTTTCATTAGTATTTAGCTTTTTCTGAAAATTTGCTTGAAATTTGACTTTTGGGAGTTTTAGCTTAGTTTGCATAATTCGTCTAATTTTCGAAATTTTGACTTGTACTTCAAAATTATGTTTATGGAAATTTGAAGTCGAAATAAGATTTCTTTCTCTAAATAATACCTTCTTAAAATTCGTTTATTTTTCCAAAATTGTATCGAAATTTTAATATAAAGCTAACAATTCTGAGAAAGACTTCATGTAAATTTCAAGATTGTCAAAATTTGAATAAGGTAAAAATTCTGATTTTTGGAAATTGCTTTTTTCAAATGCTGTCCTTTTTTGCAAAATTCGACTTTTGGAAATTTTCAATTTTTGTTTTCAAAATTTCGAAATTTTTTTAAATATTCGGAAAGTTTCGATTTCTATTTCAAAATCGATTTTCTAACTGTTTAGTTATTTTTCGAAATTTTCACCCTTCAGTTCATGTAATTAAATGAAAATATAATGTAGTTAAATGTTTACAAATACTTAACCGAAAGGTTCTTTACAAATTATGTCTTTTTTGTCCATCCATCCTTCAAAATAATTAATGCCTCCTCCTGAAGCAAATTCTGCCTACACCGTGGTTAATGGACTAGATATTAAAGATTCATTAATCAAATAAAGATCAGTTATGAAAATTATAATTATTATAAAATTTTAATTGATGCAATTTAAATATTTTTTTTGTCTTTCTTTTTCTGAACATAAGGCAAAAAATGGCAGTAACACCAAAAATGGCAAAATAACCTTAAAATTGTTAAAAATGGCAAATATGGCATCAAATGGCAAATGCCATAATTTTCGGGCTGTAATTATGAGATAAACAGTGAAAGATTTTAAAAGTCTGGTTGGTTTGATTAGTTAGAAAAGTGAGGAAAATACACTTATTTTTGTCTAAATTTTGATTACGTTGATTGCTGCCTAAATTTTGATTTGTTAATTAAAAAGCTAACTTCTATAAAATTTTCTTTTCTTTTATTCGTAAGTCTCAATACCGAAATAATCCCGGGATCCCGGGATGGACCAAATATAATCCCCAAATGCCGGAATTAGAAATAAGGACCGGGGTCGAATTCTCTAATTATGATGCAAAATGATATAGGTAGGTATAGTATAGCCAATTCTACAAATGTATTCCTCTTTAAGGTGTGCCAAAGCAAGAATGACAGGAATAACATTCTTCATTGTAATGAAGTTACAAAAAGAAATTGAATTTCTTTTCGGAATTTCAATTACTTTTAGGAACTGAATGTCTTCCTTAGAACGCAATTCCAAAGAAGTAATGAGTACCTGTAATTAATTCCTTTAAACGAGGAATGTTCCATTATTTTTAAACAAATGACAGAAATTACACTGTACGTTACATCTTTTATCAAGGTAATGCAATTACAATTCCTTTTTTGAAAAATGTAATTAAATTAGTAATGCATTACACTTTGTAATGATTATTGCCCGGCTTTGGTATCCTAAAAGTAAATAAGTCTTTCTACTGGAAAAATCGTAGAATCGTATCACCATCCTTAAAAAATATCACAAATATAATATAACAAATTAATCAGGGAATAGGGGTATTTTTAACCTCTTTAAAAAATTTTTTTGAATTTATTTGGTCAGTGGAAGTAGTGTCATCCTTTGAGGCTTCAGGTATCAAATTTGGCAAATAGATGCCTTCTACGACGTAGCTATCAGTTGGGAAAAAAGAGAGAGGCTGAAAATGTTTTATATGTAGTGTTAATGGCACTAGTTACTGAAAAAATTGGCATCATTTGATGTGTCTATGTGACCAATTTCATCAAAATCCATTCAGGGGTTTTTGATGAATGTAAAAAAATCTTACTTTTCAATTAAACTTTAAATGCTCTCACGGACAAACAATACATCTTACTATTAAGATGGGTGAATCGAATCGACTTATTTTGGCATTTAAAATACTGCGAAGTTCTATGTTAGGGAAGTTTTCTTACATTCTGTATGTTGTACAAATTATATTATTTATTTGAAGGTTTTTTTTTGATTGAGTCAACATTAAAGATGAACAATACCATCACTTGTAATAAATAGTAGGGGAGCTCAAGCTAGGGATACTTCTTAATATTAAGATGGGAGAATGGAATTGACTTATTTTGACATTTAAAATACGGTAAAGCTCTATGTTAGGGGAGTTTTCTTACATTCTGTATGTTGTGTAAATTATATTATTTTTTCGAAGGCATTTTTTGATTGAGTCAACATTAAAGATGAACAATACCAGCAGTTATAATAGTAGGGAAGCCCAAGCTGGGATTTTGGAATTTTCGTAAACACGGCAGAATGACATAAGGGGAGAAACCTTGCACCCTGTTATGAACCACCACCATATATGAACCCTTGATATAGGGGCGTGAGTTTAAGGCAACCCATCAGATTAGTAAAGAAAAATCGATCTCCAAAAAACTTGAAGCGTATCAGATTAAGACCTAACCAATGAGGTTCTTGTTTAATTAAGTAGTAACAAAACTTGTATATTATACTTAAAAAAAACCATCTCAACTGCAATACTAATTTAAGTCAGCATTAAAATACTTTGTCTTTCAATTTGAAGTAATTATTAACAATTTTGTCTGATATTCTCAAACCAGCGATTAATAATTTAAAATTAATTGGAGAAAGTTACTCGGTGGATGAAAGTTGTTTAAGTTTGGAATCCTTGAGCGGATGAAGTAATTTATCCTTTGTACTTCAGCTAAGAAAATCACTAATTAGGTTCTTATATCTTTATCGTTATTGGAAGAAAGTTTGCTCATAATATTAGCAACAAAAATTGATTGAATATTTAACCAATCTCAAATACTGAAACTACGTTACACTAGACCCACAAATTAACGGAATAAGAAAATCCCAAATTCGTAGGTGAATTTCAAAGGTCTTTAGCACAAAGAAAAAAGCTCGTAAAAAAACATAAAAAAGCAAATTATAGCCTCCAGTTTTCTAGTTTTAAGATCTTGAGTATCAAATTTTTAACATCAGCAATTTTTGACTAATAAGTAAGAAAGTCGTGGGCAAAAGCTTTTTCCAAAATTTTACTTACCTTTCACGGACTTAAATATTTTTTTTTCTAGCGATCCCATCTAAACCTCTTCCGCATAATTTTAATTATCTTTAATTTTCCAACTTAGTTATCAATAAGTGATCGTGCGAGTAGATTTTGAACTGTAAAGCTGCCTCTGCACGTTATTGGTTTTTGATAAAAACCTCCTTCGAGATAAGGTAAAAAATGCAAGGTTAAAGTAGTTTCGAGGCACTTTTCTATGAAATTCTAATTATTTTATTTTGATTTTCAAAAAAAAAGGTTTGAAAGTTTGATTCAAAATTTTCTCAATAAAGAAAAACTTGTGAATATTTCTCGTTTAATCCAAACTTTTTTTCGAGAAAAGCTTCAAATTTGAAGACAACTTAAAAAAAACATTCCCAAACTTAGGTCAAAATTATTAAAAAAACTGCAAAAATTTAGAGAAAATGGTCAGAATTTTGAAAAAAAAAAATTCACAAAATTACTACTTTCAGTCTTAATTTTTGTACAAGAAAATTTTGAAATAGGTATTCTTTAAAAAAAATATTTTTAAATGTGAATTCGATTAAAGTAAATTCATTGCATCACGAAATTTCGGAAAAATATACAAAATTACGAAAGATATCAAAAACAAAGCATCTCAAAATTTCGAGTTTTTTCTCAAAATTTGATTCTGATTTTGGATTTTTAAGAGTTTCAAAAAAATCAAATTATATTCAAATTTTGAAAAAGTTGGGATTTTCAAGTTGTCAAAATTTCGAAAAAAAAGTTGAAATTCTGGGAGCCTAAGGTTGACATTGTGAAAAAAGTAGACATTTTAAAATAATGACAATTTCGAAATAAATCGAAATTTTTAATAAATAACGAATTTTTCCACAAAAAACAGTCAATCTTTAAAAGGGTGATTCAATAATCATTTTAATTCTTTCATGTGGACGAAAAATAGTACAGGATCTACTTCTTCCGGGATTGGACCGTGTCAAAGAACTGCTACTACGAAAAATAGAGTATGAGCTAGTAGCCACATAAAACTATTAACATTTGGGCACATTCGTAACGAGAATAAACCTGATGATGACTCGAAACCATAAGTTTTCTACAAAGAAGTTTTCACTTCAAAAAAACGTTTAATATATTTCGAATTTTTCCACCTTTGTCTTCAAATTTCGATTTTTGTCAAAAAAAAATGTTATACGAATTTTTTTTCGAAGTTCTTGGAACTTAAATTGTTCTCGAAATTTTGAATTTTCACTTTCAAATTAATAGGATTGATCCTCCCAAGGGCAAGATTTTTGAGGCATACAAGATAGTCGGAGTCAGCAAATTCCTGTGCGGTCCAGCTTGACACAGTGAGGACTTCTGTCTGCGGAGGCTCTTTCTTCTGTAGAACTTTCAAGCTGTGGAACTCGTTACCGAAAGTAATTTTGCCCAAAAATTACAACCTATCCTTGTTTAAGAATGCGATTCATCGCCATGTATCCTTCTTTCCGCATCTTACTCGCGGTGTTTTGAAGGCACTATAGGGTTACCCTTTGCGAGTGAATTGAACATAAAAAAAGTAGTGAACCCCTGAACTTCTTCTAGAAGTTTTGATGATTTTTTACCAACTGAGAGCGATTGCAGCTGATTGTTGATTCGTCGGATGTATGTAACGTGAAGCCATAAACATCGTCCTCCAAACATGTAACTAAACGTTTCATCTTGCCATTTCCGGCAACGTAATCGACATATATACGACTTCTTGTACGTAATCTATCGCATTCTGTGATAGCCTAACGTGTTTTTGCCAATCTCAAAGTTAATTACAAAGTCCCTTAGTCGGTACAAAGTGTTGGGGTTTCAGCTCGTTAAGTGGGCGAGGTAATTTGCCTAAAGACTCGAATTAACAAGCTTATTTTAATTACATCCTTGCGAAGTCACACGTAACTAAACCGGATGTTACGGTGCAAATTCTGCATTTTCTCAAACTCCCAAAATGACTATAATATTCCATAAACTGATTTGGTCATGTTAGAGAGAAGGAGTTATATAAATACCAGCTAACATTTCACCCGATCCCACTCACTGTTGGCACTAATTTTGCTAACGTGTTTATGAATCGATTTTTTTTTCTAATTTGACATTTTCCCAAAATTTTTAAAGATTTTCTAAAATTACTTTCAAAACACTTTTTGAAAATTTAAATTTTTTCTCAAACTCTCAATTTTGCCCTTTTTAATAACTTGTCCTCAAAATTTCGATGTTTTTCAAAATTTTAATTTTTTTAATTTTAAAAATTAAAATACAAATCTGGTCCTCTGAAACCAAAAAAGATTCAAAAACACAACAAAGGTTGCTCTAAGGAGTGTCGATAGCTTGGTTTCTCGATCTTGGTTTCAGAGAACAAGATTTCTATTTCAATCTTTGAAGATAACTAAGGACTGTTCCACTATATTTAAATTTTAAAATTTAGAATTTTTCAAATGGTTATCAATTTTTCTCAGAGTGTGGTTTTTATTTCAACATTTTCACTTTTTTATCAAAATTTAGACTTTTTAAAATCTTAGCTTTTTTTTAAAATGTTTGACTACAAAATTTCAGCTTTATCCAAAATTTCGACATTTTTCAAAATTTTATATATTTAAAATTTTGAATTTTTTTGGTAATTTCGATTTTCTCAATATATTTACTTTTCGAAAATTTTAGATTTCTTAGAAAACTTGACACCGAAAATTTTTGATAACGTCGAGTTTTCTGAAAGGTTGTATTTTTTTTTAAATGTCGATGTTATCTCGAAATTTATTATTTTGTTCGCAAAATTCGACTTTTTGTTAAAATTTGGACTCTTTCTAAGACTTTCGTCTTTTTCTCACCTTTTCGACTATTTTCAAATGTTTATCTTTTTCAAAATTTTGACTTCTAAATTTCGACTCTTCCAAAAATTTGTACCTTTTTAAATGTTTTGATTTCTTTTTGAAAATTTGGACTTTTGAGGGTTTACATTTTTTCGAAAATTTACAATTTTTGAAAACTCTTGACTTATTTGAAAATCTCGATATTTATTCAGCGCTTTTATTGTTTGGAAAATGTTTCCTTTATTTTGTGAAAATTTTGACTTCTTTAGGTGTCGAACCACTTTTCCGAAAATTTCATTTTTTTTAATTTCATTTTTTTGAAAATTTTGACGTCTAAAATTATAATTTTTTCAAATAATTTAGCCTTTTTAACATTCTAATTTCTTTTTGAAAAATTGGATATTTTTTAAAAACTTTTACTCTTTAAGAAATTCTTACCTTTTTAAAAATATAGAATTTTTGAAGATCGAACTATTTCCAAACTACCAGTCTTTTAAACTTCTGCCCTTTTTCAACATTTTACCTTTTTCAAAAATTTGAAATTTTTTTTAGCTGTAGCTGTTTGGTTTTTATTTCAACATGTTCACTTTTTTATCAAAGTCTCGATGTTTTTTTTATCTTAGTTTCTTTTTAAAATCGTTTGACTCTTTAAAATTGTACTTTATCCGAATTTTCCACATTTTTCAAAATTTTATATTTTTAAAATTTCGAAGTTTTCTGGTAATTTCGATTTTTTCAAAATATTTACTTTTCGAAAATTTTAGATTTCCTTTGAAAAGTTGACACCGAAAATTTTTGATAACGTCGAGTTTTTTGAAATTTATAATTTTTTTCGCACAATTCGACTTTCTGTTCAAATTTGAACTCTTTTTTTAAAACTTTCGTCTTTTTCTCATATTTTCGACTATTTTCAAATGTTAATCTTTTTCAAAATTTTGGCTTTTCTTAATTTCGACTCTTCCAAAAATTTGTACCGACTTTTTTCAACATTTCACCTTTTTGAAAAATTTGAAATTTTTCCAACTGTAACTGTTTGAAATTATTTGATTTAAAAATGTCGACCATTTTTTAAATTTCAAATATTTTTCAAAATCTCAACTTTCTGCAAATTTTCGGTTTTTTTGGCGAAAATTTCACCTTTTTAAAATATGATATTTTATTTAATGATTTTGATTTTTTAAAGTGTAATATTTTTTAAAATCTCTACTTTTTTCAAATATTCGGCTATATTAGAAAAGCTAAATTTTTTTTAAATTTTTGATTTCTGTTATATTAAATTTCTTTTAAAAATCCATATTTTTTTTTAAATTGCAAGTTTTTTGGAAATTTTGACTTTTTAATGAAATTTGACAATTTTTTGAAAACTGAAAACTTAATTTTTTTTAATTTCCGACATTTTGAAAAAATGTGCTACCCTTATTTTAAAATTTTAACCATTTAAGACTACAACTTTTCCAAATTCTAGCTCTTCAAAATTTATTTTTTATTAAATTTCAAGTCTTCCGATGATTTCGAGTTTCCCCCAATGTTTAGATTTTTTTTTATTTTACCTTAAATTTATTTTTAAATATTTTCATTTTCTATGAAAATTTAACTATTTGTGAAATTTTAAACTTTTTTCAAAATTTTGACTTAATCAAAATTTCGACTTTTTCAAAATTACATGCTTTTGAATATTTATTATGTCTTTTTTAAAAATATTGGGTTTATATTTAAAAATTTTAATTTGCTATAAAAAGTTCAACATTTTTTAAAACTTCGACTTGATGCAGATTTTCGACTTTTTTTAAACTTTGATTTTAAAATTTCAATTTTCTCAAAACGCTACATTTTCTTAAATGTCGACTTTTTTTTGAAATTTTCAACTGTTTCGCAAAATTTCGAAGTTTGATATTTTTGAAAGCTTCGAATTCCTTTGAGAACGTTTTCTTTTTTTAAAATGTCGATATTTTCTGAAAATTGACTTTCTTTAAAAATTCTAACTTCTTAAATCTCGACAATTTCTCAAAATATACATTTATTGAAAAATTTGACCTTTTTAGAAATTGTGTTCATCTGTCGTTTTAAAACATTTTGTATTATTCAAAACTTCGACTTTTTCCAAATGTTTACCCTTCAAAATTTCCTATTTTTAAAAATTTTGATAATCTTGGTTTTCTCTTGGACCTTTCTTCAAAATTTGAACTATTTTCGAAACCTTATACTATTTTAAAATATTTTAACTTTTTCCAAATATTGACATTTTTTTAATACGTAAATATGACTTTTAAAAACCTTAAATTCATTTAAACTTCAACAAACATTAATAAAAATTTAAATATTTCCTAAACTGGGTCGAAGAAATTTTAAATAAAATTAATAAACATTCTTTTAAACTTTCTATAAAAAGTTCAACATATTTCAAGATTTCCATTTTGTTTGAATATAATTAATAAAAAATCTTAGACTTCTTCAAAAATTTAACTTTTTTTCGAAAATTTGAAGTTCACACTGCGATTTTTTTTCAGAATTTTGTTTTTTTTTTGAAAATTTCGCGACTTTTAACGTTTTGACTTTTTTTTAAAATTTCTATTTCATTTAAAATCTCGGAAATCTTTTACTTAATGTTAACTTTTCTGCTTATTTTAGCACTTCTTCAATAAACTGACTTCGACAATTTCGGCTTTTTGAAAAAGTTTATGGAAAATTCCTCATTTTTTTATTTCGATATTTTTTAGAAATCTTAACTATTTTTAAATTTTACACAAAATGTCAATTTATTTAAGAATTTCGAATTTTTTAATTTTTTTTTTATTTTAACTTTTTTTCGAAATTCCAGCTTTCTATTTTATTTAAAATATCCATTCGAAAGTGCCGATATCAAAATTATTGACTTTTTCAAAATCTTACATAACTTTTTTTGAAAATTTCGACTTTTTGTAAACTTGTTGACTTTTTTCAAAAATTTAACTTTCATCAAAAATTTCAGCTCTAAAAATTCGACTCCTTTTAAATATTTTAAACTTTTTGAAAAATTTGCCTTATTTTCATGTTTAACATTTTCCTGAAAATGTCAACATTTGTGAAAATTTTGTCTTTTTCAATATGTCAACGTTTTTAAAAATTTTGACATTTTTCAAAATTGCAACTAACCTTTCAAATTACTTTTTTTAAAATTCCGATTTTTTAAACGTCGAATCAGATGTCAAATTTTTACTGCTTTAAAAATTACCTCTTAAAAATTTCAACTTTAAAATTTTCGATGTTATTTCGAAATTTATATAATTTATTTCTCGCATACTTCGACTTTTTGTTAAAATATGGACTTTTTTTAAGACTTTCGATTTTTTCTCATATTCTTGACTTTTTTATCAAAATTTTCTTGACTTTTTTAAGATGCGCCTCTTCCAAAGATTTGTACTTTTTTGAATATTTTGTTTTCTTTTTATAAGTTATGACCTCAAAGTTTATATTTTTTCGAAAATTTAAATTTTTTTAAAAGTTCAAACTTTTTGAAAAATCTTAATATTTATTCATAACTTGCATTGTTTAAAAAAATGTTCGTTCTTTTGAAAATGTTTACCTTTTTTAAGTTGCGACCAACTTTTCTAAAAATTTCTATTTTTTTTAAATTCCAACAACTATACAAAATTTTAACTTTTGAAAATTTTCGACTTTTAATATTTACATTTTTTGAACTTTCTATTTGAACATTGTTCAAAATTTAAATTATTTTAGAAAATATCTATTTCAAAATTTACGACTTCGTCTGAAAAATTTCGACTTTCCTTAAACTCGTTAATTTTTTTAAGGTTTCAACATTTATTGAGAGTTTTAACTCTAAAAATAGGACTCCTTTTAACAATTTAAAGGTTTTTGAAAAATTTTCCCTATTTTCAAATTTTTAAAGAGTTTTTCAAAATGTCAACATTCTTCAAAGTTTTAACACTTTACAAAATTGCAAGTAACTTTTAAAAATTTTCTTTCTTTGAAAATTTTGATTTTTTAAATGTCGAATCGAATGTCAATTTTTCACTTTTTAAAAATTACCCCTTTTTTGGAATTTTCGATTTTGCATTTTTTGATGTCAACATTTTCTTGAAGACTCTAACTATTTTTCAAAAGTTTTCATGTGTAGTTAGAGAAATATTCAAGTCTCTTTTCCTTAGACAAATATCGAAGAACCACTTAAGGGGTTGTTGTATCTACGAAGAAAGAAATATGATTCGTTGGAAAATAGCTTTTAGTTAAAAAATTTCCGACGGCATTAACTATTTTCCTTCATAGGTTTACTAAATTTAAGATGTTTGTATTTGATGAGTAATCATATTCGAAAAATATGAGTGTTAACTATTTGGTAACACTTGTACACATTTCTCTTCAAAATATTCCGCACTATTCACAATTTAAGATTAACTTTCTTCTGCAATTCTGTATCGGAATTGGATAAATTTTATAATTTTAAATACAAATTCGTTGTATTACCTTATGGGTGTCCCTAAGGGGATGAATTGTCAAAATCGCTAATACAACTGACTTTAATTTATACACTGAAATCTAAATACCAATTTGCATATTTCTTTAACTTCAAAATTGACGAATCCAACAAAATTTTTTCCCCTAACAGAACGAATTTTTTTAGTGACCACTTACGTTATACAGATAAGGAAAAATTTTCATTGTCCATGTAAAACGCTAAGAATCGTCCCTTCCATAGTTTTCTATGGCCGCTGAACGTATTCCCCTACTTTGACGCAGCATGCTCGTATCTTCCAGTTTAGATGTTAAAAAAACTCGTCGAGTTTTACAACAGAATGGAATACTGTTTAGCACAGTCTAGCAGCATATTTCAACTTCTTATATTGTAATGTTTAAAGAGTTATTATGTTATATTCTTCATTAGAATTATTATTATTTATTTTGTTTAAGAAATCTCGTTTACTTATTTTGGTTATCAAAGAATATCAGTGTTATTTTGCCTCAGATGTTAATTAAATCAACGGACTAAAAGAACAAACAGCATGTGGTAAATTTTAATAAAATTGTTGCCTGCTAGCAGTAATCCCGTAACAAAACACATTAGAAGCTGTGATGTACTACTGAAATCTCCACCAGCACTGATCGCTGCGCTCTGCGTTGAATTGTTTGCACCGGTGTAGGAGAATACAAGGCGCCGCCCTTCTATCCCACTATTAGCTCTCAATGTTAAATCTCTCGTTAACATTCTCCCTATGGACAGTGTTTGACTTTCCTGATGTGTATAAGAAATTCATGTGCAAAATTTTATACTTCTAAACCCATGTGTTTAGCTCATACGTTGTCTATTAGTCAGTGTTTAGATTTTTCTTAAGTAGATCTAAAATGTTTAGGCTCATTAACCCCCCTCCCCCACCCCCCAAAAAAAAACCTATTACCAAATTATAACAAACTTGCAAATGCTACTGCTGAATATATTTTCTGATATCGACATTCATGTGGGAGAGGAACAAGGACCAATGCTTAAACCATTGGTCCTTGGAACCATTAGGTTCCACTGAATAAATTAAATATTGTCTGTTAAAAAAATATACCCATTACGATATTCTCTGAAATAAATATGTTCAAATTCCATGCTACGAGTTGTTCTAGGGCAGGAAAAGTTTGCAGCTCAGAGTAGGAGCGTGTATTTGTTTTCCTTCCGACAAAAATCCATTTACTTTAGCCGACACGGCAAACTTATAAAACACGTGACCTCTAACGATGTTTATCAAACTTGCCAAGTTCGGAAATTGTCTTTAACAGCACAAAAGTAAAAGTTATCTAGCTTGATATTCTCGAGGGCGAATTTTTCAGCGACTTTCAGGGTTGGTTCGCAGGTGAAACTACGGATGGTATGACGAACAACAATTCAAACAATAGCGGCAAATCATTTCGTTGGAGGTATAATTATGATTAATAAGCCAATTTAGCGGAGGCTTCCAAAGAAAAACGAGGTCGCGAAATCGTGTGGAAATGTCAAAGGGCACTGGGTTGGCATCCATCTTCCACGTTAAGGAAAATCGAATTCGCTATATACTTCCACACACGCCGACTGAAATGGTGCGAATAGATTACATGCTTTGTATCATTTATACGATACAATATTCCGATTTTTCAATATAATGCTTGGTAATTTACATCACCTTAGCCCAAATTGATTTTTCTTAATCATTTACTTCTTATCAGTGGTGACTCATGACTTTTTGAGATGGGAGGGCCTCTGGTGGTCTCGGAATCTGTCACCGGAAATTTTTTGTAAAATATACTTTCAATTTTATCGAAAATTAATTAATTGGCAATTATATTTGATCTGTGTGCAGTGTTCAGCTCGCACATTATATTGATCCTACGCAAAACTGATAAATCTGTCATGTTAAAAAGGTGTTTTTCACTTACTTTTTCACCGAGGTGTTTTAAATCACTAATATCTTTAGAAAACAGGACTTCCCAACCAATGTGGAGCATCTCACTAGGCGAGAAGTAAAAAAAAATTAATGTGTTAGAACATCCTAAACAAATAGTATGTGTAATGTGCATCTGGTATTAAAAGCAATTCATTCGTGGACGACGACGTAAATTGTTGCCGAAGCGTTAGCTGATGCTAACAAACATTGAACTCCGGGAATCAATATTACTTAAATTAGGATTTTTTTATAAATTTATGACATTTTTTCAGGGCTTCAAAGCGGAACTCAACCGAAAACCGAAAACCGAAAAAAACCGTTATTTTTATCGGAACAAAAAGCGGAACAAAACCTGAAAAAAATAACGGTTTATTTCGGTTCGTTGAATTTGTGTGTTCTTAAAATAATTTTTACTTTACCTTAAAGTTTGGGATTTTTTTTAGAAATTTCCTTTTCAAAATTGTACACAAATTTATGCAATTTTCATCTCAAAATTACGAGTTTACTTTAAAGAACATTTTTTTAAAGTTGAATTAGAAACTTACAAATTCCAGACTTTCTAAGAAAATGTTGATTGTATTCTCAAAATTGCAAGCCAAATTGAATTTTAAGTTGCATAATTTGAACATTCTTTTTCAATTTTTCAAAATTCTCGGTTCTTTTTTGAAATTTGGACCTTTTCTCGAAATATTTCTTTTCTTTTCCTAAAATTTCGAGTCTAAGACAAAACTTTTATGTTCTATTGTAAATTTGGACTAAAGCAGTGAAGTCTTTTTCATTGAAGCACAGTTTCCTGGCATTTTATTTCTAAATTCGAAATTTTCCTGAAAATTTCAATTTTTTCTTCAGAACAAACACTTAAAATATGTTTTTTTTTCTTAAACTTGGAATTTTCCCTTTTATAATCTAATACCCCCTATTTTTTAAAGTTATTAATAAAAATTTCGAGTTTTCTTGAATTCTTTCCCTCAAATTTCACTTTAATTTCAATATGCCAATTTTTTCTCGAAATCTCAAATTCTAATGATTTTTTACAAATTTGAATTTTGAAATATAGTTGAAATTTAAAAGAACAAAAATTCGGAATTTTTGGAAATCGAAATGTTCAAAAATTATAAATGGTCAAAAAATTAACAAATTTCAAATTTTAAAAAAACGACATTCTTTCTCCAAATTTCGACTCTTTCTCGAATTTCGACTGTTTTTTCTCGAAATTTCTACCTTATTGTCGAAATTTCGACTTTTTTATCAAATTTCAAATTTTTTCCTCGAAATCTTCGATTTTTTCTCGAAATTTCGACTCTTTTTTCAAATTTCAGACTTTATTCCCTGAAAGTATTTCGAAATTTCGACTATTCTCGAAATTTAGATTATTTTCTAAAAATTTCAACTCTTTTCTCAAATTCCGACTTTATTCTCGAAATATTTGGAAACTTCGACTTTTTTCTCGAAATTTCAACCTTTTTCTCAAATTTAGACTTTTTTCTAGAAATTAATATCTTTTTTTTCTCAATTTTCAACTTTTTTCTCGAAATTTAGACCTTAAATCGAAATTTCGACTTTTTTTTATCAAATTTCGAGTTTTTTTGTCGAAGTTTAGACCATTTCTCGAAATTTTGACTCTTCTCAAATTTCGACTTTATTCTCGAAATATTTCAAAATTTCGACTTTTTTCTCGAAATTTCGACATTTTTCTCAAATTTTGACTTTTCTCTAAAAATTTCGTTTTTTTTTTCTCAATTTTCGATTTTTTTCCTCAAATATCGTCTTTTCTTCCAAATTTTGATCTTAATATCGAAATTTCGACATTTACCTTAAAATTTCGACTTTAAACTCAAAATTTCGACTTTTTTGTCGAAATGTCGACTCTTTTTCTCGAATTTCGACTTTTTCTCTCGAATATCGACTTTTTCTCTCGAAATTTCGACTCATTTTCTGAAATTTCGACTTTTTTCTCGAAATTTCGACTTTTATTTCAAATTACGCCTTTTTTTCTCAAAATTTCGACTCTTTTCTCAAATTTCGACTTTTTTCTCGAAATATTTCGAAATTTCGTTTTTTTTTCTCAATTTTCGACATTTTTCTCAAATAACTTTTTTTCGAAATTTGGACCTTAATATCGAAATCTCAACATTTTTCTTGAAATTTCGATTTTAAACTCAATATAACTTTTTTTCTGGAAATTTCAACTTTTTTTTTGAAATTTTGACTTTTGTTCTCGAAATTGCGACCTTAATCTCGAAATTTCGACCTCAATATTTCAACTTTTTTGCTCGAAATTTCGACTTTTTCTGGAAATTTCAACTCTTCCCAAATTTCGACTTTTTTCTCGAAATATTTCGAAATTTCGACTTCTTTCTCGAAATTTCGACGTTTTTCTCAATTTTCTACTTTTCTCTCAAAATTTCGTTTTTTTTTTCAATGTTCGACTTTTTTCTCAAATATTGATTTTTTTTTCGAAATTTTGACTCTTTTTCTCGAACTTTCGACTTTTTTTCTTGAAATTTCGACTTACATTTTTCTTAAATTTCGACTACCCTAAACCTTCCCAAAATTGCAGGATTTTGCTTTTTTTTCTCAAAATTTTCGATAAATTTCGCTATTTCTAATTTTTCCTAGAAATTGGGAGTTTCAGTTAAAACTTTCAAAAGAAAAATTACAACATTTATATTCCAATTTAAAGCCGGGATCTTGAAATTGAGGTCAAAATTTTGAGAGTAAACTTGAAACGGTGACATGCTAGAAAATATCTAATTTAAACTTCCAATTCTTATGTTTACGCTATATTTGACTTTTTTCTTGAAATTTCGACTTTGACTTGAAGCTGCTATTTTTTTTCAGATTGTTTAGAATTTAGGCAGCTTTAAAATCAAAATTTAGTTAGGTCTTGAATTCGTTTTGAAGAAAATTAGCTTCTTTAAAAAAATTAAAACCTTTTTGGGACAGGCGAATATTAAAAAAATGTCGAAATTTTCACAAAAAGTACTTTTGAAAATAGATAAAAAGTTCGGAAAAGATTCAAATTCTGATTGTGGCCATATTTAACTTCGAAAAAAGTCCAAATTTTGATGGTAAAAGGTAAAAATTTTCAAAAAAAGTTAAAATATTGAAAAAAGTCAAAGACTAAAAATTTTCGGGAAAACGTCGGAATTCTCTACAAAAAATGTTAAAACTCCGAGAAATAGTAAAAAGTTTGAGCCAAAGTGGAACATTTCAGAAGAAAGGTAAAGGTTTTCAAAAAAAACAAATGTTCCAACATAATCATATAAAAAAATCAAAATTTTGAAAAAAAATCGAAATTTTAAGAAAAAAAGTTTGTTTAAATTTTTTACAAGAAGTCCAAAATTTTGAAAAAAATAAAGAAATTTTTCAAAAAAATCAAAAATTGAAATACAAAACTTATTCCCTGAAACCAAAAAAGATTAAAAAAACACAACAAAATATCTCTCTGAAGATGATAGCTTGGATGTCGAAACGCGTTAGAGCAACGTTTGTTGTGTTTTTTGATCTTTCTTGGTTTCAGGGGACAAGTTTTGTATTTCATTTTTAAAGATAACCAAAAAAAAAACAAATTCTGAAAAAGTTACAGCTTCGAGAAAAAGTCGAAATTTTGATGATAAAAGATCGAAATTTTCAAAAAAAAGTCTAAATTTTGAAAAAGGTTCTAAAATATTAAAAATGTCGAAATTTTTGGAAAACCTTGAATTTTCAAAAAACAGAAAATAGAAAAAAAATCTATTTTTTAAAAGTTCAGTTTACTAGATGAAAGTCAAAACCTCGAGAAAAACTCAAAATTAAAAAAAAAGCTCAGTTAAAAAATAATCAAAACTTTGGAATTTCTTGAAAATTACGATTTTTTTTTTGAAAATTTTGCAATAATTTTAAATATTCGTTTTTTCTTTAGAAATATCGACTTTTTTAAAACTTCGATGAGTTTTCTTGAAAGTTAGTAAGGGTTCTCAAATATTTTTAACAAATCGTAAATTTAAAAAACTTCAAAAATTTTGAAGCACGTAAAAAAGTCAAAATATACAAAAATGTTGAAAAAAATTCAAAAATGTTGAAATTTTTACGGAACATCAGCATTTTCCTAAAAATACCGAAGACTTTCAATGTTTACTTTTCGAAAACAAAAATTTTAAATTTTCTAGAAATTTATCTTCCTATTGAAATTTAGGCTTTTTTTTAATATTTAATTCTATCTTTAAAATTCTAAGCTTTCTTTTTTAATTTTGATACGAAACTCAAATATTTAGTAATTCCTTAACTTATTCTGAAAATTGTTTCAAATCGAACTTTCGACACAAGATTTTTACTGTATAGAGATTATAAATATTCGGTTCTAATCCAGAAATTATTACTCTTTTTTGAAATTTTAACTTTAAACTTGAGAGAGTGTTATAAATTCTTGTTTTTTTATTATTTTTTTTTGCATATAATTCCCATTTTCACTTTTGTAGCAAATTTCGGTTATAAATTCGAAAGTTCAAGAAAATTTTTATTTTAATATAAATTGGTAACTTCGATTTCGATTTTTACTTTTATTCTAGTTGTTCGCTTAAAAAATCCAAATTTTGACTTTTTATAGAAATGTTGGCTTTACATTAAAAATTTCGGGGTTGTTTATGTACTCTCTGAAAATTTGAATGTTTCGCTTATATAATTCCAAGTTTGCATGCTCAACTATCTATTTTATTCTAAAATTTCAATTTTGAGCATAAATATGTTATTATTTTAATATAACAGTTTTGATATTTTTCTTAAAATTTCAAATTTGACCTCATAAATTTTAAATTTCTTTTAATTTATTAAAATTAATTATTAATTTACTCTAAATTCTAATAGACACACGCAGGCGGTCGAAGATCTAGGAACACCTGTGTCGTCCTGTAGGATGTAAATCCTTTAATATCTATCATCTTACAATGATGTTTTCGACTCTCTATAAGTGGTAACATGGTAATTTAGTCTCCTAAGATGAAAACGATTGTATTTTACGATAATTAGATCCTAACTTGGCACTCCAGCTGTAGACAAATTTAATGAGAAAATTACTAGGTGGTGACAAAATGCAAGCCCAAGTCGGTATGCCAGACTGTTCAGTTAACTAATAATTAATTATAGTTTTCACAATAACTTAGCATCCGGCGCATCCACCATAAGATCGAATACTTCAAATTCATTACATTGTATTTTACGCCAAGTGCGAATCCATAACCATTAAAATAAAGCGATTGTTGATTCGCCTACTATAAAATATAAAACCGGAGACGTCAGTCTGCAGTCATATAACTTGTCTTTTCAATTTGCCATTTTCAGCAACAAAATTGGCATTTAAAACCCTCCGAGTGAGATATATTGGATTTAGAGACAAAGTAAAGTTATTTGGTAATTTGGACTTTTTTCAGCTGCAGTGATTAATTTTTCGTTATGTATTGTTGTAATTTACATAATAAATTTAATGTTTCCATAACTACAACAGTTCCATTTCGTTGATTGTAATTGATATGGTATTCGAAAGGATTTGGTCAACAGAAACTAGAGTTATGAATTATTTAACGACGATATTAATGGTAAATTCGAAATTTGCTACAAATGTTTCCTGTGATTTTTTAAACCGTATTCGCATTTTGTGTACGATTATAATTTCCCAGAGTTATTGATTAAAAAATCCAAAATGACTTTTTGACTTAAACGACGATAATTCAGCGAAAAATTATCTTATGTGTTTGGAGAGCATAAGAATTAAATTATCTAAAACTTTTGTGAAGGGATCACTGAAGTATATGCATACCTTTAAAAGGTAGCAAAAATTTGGAAAAAATTATGACCCGTGGTTATCCTTGTAATTATTCAAAGACCGTTGCCTCAAAAAATTTTGAACTCCAAGTTTGAAAACCAGAAACTTTGTGATTCAATTTCCCATTTTTTATTTTTCTCTATAAGTATATTTATTTAAATTACAGCCTTTTAAACATCACCTAAAAATTTGGAATCTTGTCATGACTCCTTATTTTCTGTGCCTAGTGTAAATTCCAAAGAAGGAAATCTTAGAAAATGTTCCTTTCAAAAATTTCTTCAGGGACTCTTCCTTCATAGCATGAATATACAAATGAAATTATTAAATAGTTTTAAAACTTTTGTAACATTTTTATTAACGAAAATTTAAATCTTAATTTTGCATAGTTTGGTTTTAACTACCTCAAACCCAAGATAAGCTAAAAGTAATTTATACAGCCTGACACGAAATCCCAAAAAACGCAATGAAAATGTCCCACCTTATTAATTTAAAGGTCCTTCGTGTATCGATACCTCTAAAGCGACCGCGTATAATAAAGTCAAAGAATTAATTAAGCTAAAACGCAATATAAAATACTTTTTCCGTTTTATATGGTCGCGTTTATTCCCGACTCCCGGACAAAACGACTCATACATTATTTAGTTATTTATAATAAAAGTTGCGGGCCCTGTGTACTTCATTTCGCATTTGTAGCTTGCGTGCAGATCGACATGCAATGGCCTGTTAAAGGAGTGGACTTGCCAACTTTAGGTGTGTTGTTGTGCCCCAACGACATAGTTTGTTATTAAATTTGAAGCCCCTGACGTTAGTGAGTTGCCTAACAAAGTTTGGCCGTTCGATCAGACCTTCTGAAAAATTCCAAGTAGTGGAAACATTTTCTCTTTAATTAGATTTCGGTGTAATGAACCGAACATTTCAAGAAGATGATGTTGTGTGGAAGTAATATTAATATAATTGCTAAATTGGAACGTCATATGAGAAGCAGGGGCAGCTGGTGGTAGTTGGGCACTGCCTTCCTGATAAATTTCTTCTAAGAGATACCTACATCAGTTAGAAATAGTACATAATATGTATGAAATTGGAGTTCAGCCCCAAAGCACACTTTAGCTCTTGGAATCAATTTAAAGAAGAGCGATTCGCCGAATTGATGACGAGAGTTTGACCGATTTTCTCTAGACACTGAATCACAGGGGAACGGTTGGTGATTTATCTCTTTTCTAAAAGTACTTTCATGGGAAATGCTCACAGAAACTAATAGGATTGATCCTCTCAACGGCAAGATTTTTGAGGTATACAAGACAGTGAGAGACAGCAAATTCCTGTGCGGTCGAGCTTGATACGGCTGAGGACTTCTGTCTATGGAGATTCTTTTTTCTATAGAACTTCCAAGCTATGGAATTCGTTACGGAATCGAATTTTCCCCAAAAATTACAATCTTTCTTTGTTTAAGAAGGCGGTTCGTCGCCATCTATCCTTGTTTCCGCATCCCACTCGCGGTGGTCTGAAGGCATAAAAGGGTTATCCTTGCGAGTGGATTGAACATAAAAAAAATTCATCTGATAAAGTGATGGTTAAGTAGTAACGATATAACGCCGCTACTGTAAGTCAACAGAACAGTTTGCCGTTGCCGTGGATTCTCAAGAGTCTGAAGCTTATAATGATGGTCTTTACGTGCGAGATATTATTACATTTTCTGAGTCTAGCAATTGAACTGATAAAAATAAGACACAAATTCATGACATTAGTAGAGAATTTAAAAATCTAGGTCCTCTTAGATTTGCTGATTAAACATGTAGAAACCAACTCAAACTAATAAAATCTTCTCAAAAATGTTTAACAAGCGTTTACAGCTTAGTAGGCTGATTGTGTGTGTAACAGACTCTTTTTTGTTTTGTGTGCTTCATCAGGAATTCGTTTCCACAAAGCCACCTTACTTTGATTTCTAAAGCAGAGGTTCCCAATTTTTTTTGCGTTGAGCCTGCCCGGATTATTAAAAAATATATTTATGTTCCCCGACCATGATAATGCATAAGGCAGGTACTGGCAAGGCGAAATGTGAACCTGTAATCGGAAGATTGGCGACAACTATGAGCTATAGCAATATAAATTACTGGAGAGCGCCTTTGAAAGCCTTAGATAAAATATAAATTGGGATCTGTTAAGTATTATTTTTTTTGTCTTTTAAATTTGGAACATCAACCAGGAGACTGTGCAAGTAGAATGCAACCTAGACTACAAATTCATGCAGCCCTCCACGCGTGTATAGTGAATCATAGGTAGCTGAACTGCCAACAGTTGAAACACTGCCACCTAGCGAAGCGGTTGCTCTCTAGGAAAAAGTTCCCAGAAGACAAGGATTCTAATGCACAGACCAATAGGTTTGAACATTTATTAGATTCGAAGTTTGGAAACTAAATACCGGTTTCGATCTTGTTAGATCTCGTCAGTTTGGTATATCCGACTCGAATGCTAACAAATCTTCCGACAAGTAAGTACTAAAGAATTCACGGACGTCAAGCGGGTGATTCTTAGTACTACCACATATTGGTGCATAGGGAAACTATGGCCATCGCCAACACTATCGTATGCAAGTAGAATGCAACCTAGACTACAAATCCATGCAGCCCTCCAGGCGTATATCATAAGTAGCTGATCTACCAACAGTTGAAACACTGCCACCTAGCGAAGCGGTTGCTCTCTAGGAAAAAGTTCCCAGAAGACAAGGAGTCCAATGCACATAGGTGGTAGTATTAAGAGTCACACACTATGTCCATCGCCAACAATATCGTATGCAAGTAGAATGCAACCTAGACTACAAATCCATGCAGCCCTCCAGGCGTGAATCATAAGTAGCTGATCTGCCAACAGTTGAAACACTGCCACCTAGCGAAGCGGTTGCTCTCTAGGAAAAAGTTCCCAGAAGACAAGGATTCTAATGCACATAGGTGGTAGTACTAAGAATCACACACTTGATGTCCGTGAATTCTTTAGTACTTACTTGGCCGGAACATTTGTTAGCATTTGAGTTGGATATACCAAACTGATGAGATCTAACAAGATCGGAACCGGTATTTGGTTTCCAAACTTCGAATCTAATAAATTTTCAAACCTATTGGTGTGGGCATTAAAACCAGAGAACTGTTTATTGTCAAAATGTCAGATCTTTCTTTATGTATTTTAAATACTCATTTTTTTTAGAAATTTTAAATTCTTTTAAATGCTATGTTAATTTTTTATGACTTTTAAATATTTTTTACCTTTGACATATTTTTTAAAATTCTGGGATCAATGTTTCAATAGTTAGATTTTCTTCTAAAATTTTGACTTAATACTGAAAATTTGGCATTTTTATGGGAATTCAACTTTATTCTTCAAAGATTTAATTTTTATTTCACGTGCATATTCCTAATTTATTCCTTCAATGTTTACCTTTTTGCCTTTAAATTTGTTTCTAAAAATGTTGATTTATTTCAAAGTTTCGGTTTTATATGTGAAATTTAGATCTTTTTCAAAATAGTATTGATTTGTTATTATTAATTCCAAGTGGTTTCTCTGAAAGAAATTTTTTAAATTAAAATTCCTTGTTTATATTTTTTTTTCATCCTCTCTCCAAAATTTAAATATTTATCTAAAATTAATGACATTTTTAAAATTTCAGCTTTTATCTTGATATCCCCTATTTTTTTTTTGAAATTTCGATTTTTTTTCTATAGACCCAAAATTTGGCGAATTTTGGCTCGTAGTTTCCAAAAAATATCGAACGTTTTTTTAATTCACTTTTAATTTTTAATGTTAATGTGGCAAATGTTACACTTACTTGAAAGAAAATTTCTTTCATAATTTCGGCTTTTTCTTTGAAATTTTAAATTCTGAAAATAATAAGAGAATTTTTATTCTAAACTAGCTGATGTATCACCCTATTCATTCACTATTTCACAGCCATTACATTATTTAATTGGTTTAAATGAATCGATTTTTTAATTATCGCTTTTTTAGAAATGTCTGCCTTTTTATATTTAGTATTTTTTAAAGTTTCAGCTTTTAACATTTCTACTTTTAAAATTTTGCTCCTTTTCAAACTTTCGACTATTTCAAGAACTTCAACTTTTTCAAAATTTGACCTCTTCACTTTATTGAAAATTTTGATTTCCTTGACTGATATTCAACATATCGAGCAGTTCACCTTTTTGAAAGATTTGACTATTTAAACATTTCTATGTCTTGAATTTCAAATTTCTGAAGTTTGTTTCTCTGGAAAAATTCAAAATGTCGAGTTTTTTAATAAATTTTTCTATTATTCCGATTTAATTCGCAAATTTTGAATTTTTTATCAAAATTTCGATTTTTTCAACTTTCACTTACAAATTTTTTTTCATAGATATTTTAACACTCAAAATATCAACTCTTTTCAAAATTTTACTTTTTAGAAATCTTTTTTTTTTCATTTTCAAAAATTCTAGATTTTTTGGAAAACTTGTCACCGAAGATTTTTAAAAACGTCCATTTTTTTAAAAATTGTATTTTTTCAAAACTTTCGACTTCTTATCAAAACTTGAGGTTTTAAGACTTTCGACTTTCTAAATTTCGACTTTTTTTAAATTTCTCTCTTTAAAAGAAAGATGTTTTTTTTGGCTTTTGAAAATGTAGATATTAATTTCGAAAATTTTGACATCTTTTGAAAACCTTGACTTTTTGAAAAGTTTGACATTTTTTCTTAATTTCCACTATTTTTCAAAATTTTAACACTTTTAAAGCTTTTTTTTTGGAAATTTCTTCATTTTATCAAAATTCTTAAATTTTTTGAAAAGATCGACTTTTAGTATCTTTTCAAAATGTTGACGCAATTTTTTAAAAGTTTTATTTTTTAAATCCTAATTTTTTAAGAAAATTGTAAAGCTTTTCTAAATTTTGTCATTTTTCAGAATTTTGATTTTTTTAAATTTCCACTTTCTTTAAAATTTTGCCTTTATCTAAAAATAACAATTTTTTTTTATTGACTCTTGTTGAAAAATTGGTTTATTTTGCAAAATTTTTGTTGCATTTTAAAGTTTTTGATTTATTTCCAACATTTAAACTTTTTTCAAAATGTCGATCTTTTTCATAATTTTGGCCTCTTTGAAAACCATACCTTTTTTTTGAAAACCTCGACATTTTTTTAAATTGATTTTCTTTTTAGGATTTGTGACTTTTTAACTTTTTTCGCAAAGTTTTAATCAACAAAAATTTCAAAATTTTTGATAATTTTGAGCTTTTTTGGGAATTTAGGCTTCCTGAAAATTTAGATGCTTAGAAGATTTCACTGAAAATTCTTCATTTTTTTTAAATCTCGACATTTCTACATAAATTCGAATATTTTTTAAATTTCAGGCTATTTTTTAAATTTAACTTTTATTTTGAAAATTTCGCCATTTTTTTAAATATTAGTTTTTTGTAATTCTTAACTTTTTCTGGAACTTTTAACTTTCCATGAAAGCTTCCGATATTTTTAAGTATTTTCACCCGTTTGAAAATTATGAGTGTGTGGAGAATATCTATCCACTTTCTTTTAAAAAAACACGTAATTTAAGAAATCTAAATTTTTGAAAAATAAAAACCCGGAAATATTTTCAACATTTTGGAAAATAGATGAATTTCTAAAAAATGTCGCAATATTTAAGTAAGCCAAATTGTCCAAAAAGTTAAAATTAAAAAAAAAACAAACTTAAAAAAAAAATTTTAAAAATGTCGAAATATTTCTATAAAGGTAAAATTTAAAAAAAAATCAGTCAAAATTATGAAGAAAATTCGTGTAAATTTAAAAAATTTAAATATTGAAAATTTGGATTATTTTGCAAAATTTTCGTTGCATTTTAAAGTTTTTGATTTATTTCCTCAATTTAATTTTTTTTTCGAAATGTCGATCTTTTTCAACATTTTGGCCTATTTGAAAATCATACTTTTTTTTGAAAACCTCGACATTTTTTTTAATTAATTTTCTTTTTAGGATTTATGACTTTTTAGCTTTTTTCTCAAAGTTTTAATCAACCAAAATTTCGAAATTTTTGATAATTTTGAACTTTTTCGGAATTTAGGCTTTCTGAAAATTTGGGTGCTTTTTTTTTTTTAATCTCGACATTTCTACATAACTTCGAATATTTTTAAAATTTCAGGCTATTTTTTAAAATTTAAACTTTGTTTTTGAAAATTTCGCCATTTTTTTAAATATTAGTTTTTTTGTGATCCTTAACTTTTTTTGGAACTTCAAACTTTCCATGAAAGCTATCGACATTTTTCAAAATTTTCACCTTTTTGAAAATTTTGACTGTGTGGAGAATTTCCCCTTTTTTTAAAAAAAACACGCATTTAAAAACATCTAAATTTTAAAAAACAAAAAAACGGAAATATTTTCAACATTTTAAAAAATAGATGAATTTCTAAAAATTGTCGCAATATTTAAAAAGCCAGATTTTCCAAAAAAGTTAAAATTTAAAAAAAACTAAAAGAAAAATTAAAAAATGTCGAAATATTTATAAAAAGGTAAAATTTTCAAAAAAAAATCACTTGAACTTATGAAGAAAATTTGTATGAACGAAAAAAATCTAAGTCTTGAAGATGGTCGAAAAATTTAAAAAAAGTCTTTTTCGAAATAAGTCGAAATTTTCAAAAAATGAGAAACTGAATAAGTCTGGGAATTTTCAAAGATGCACGAAATTAAAAAAATGTTTTAAAAAATATTTTTAAAAAAGTCTCAAATTTTCGAGGTAGTCGACATTTGGTAAAATGAATAAAGTTTTAGAAAATGTCGAAATTTGTAAAGGGCTTTTTCAAAAAAAAGGTAAAATTTCGGAAAAAAGAGCAGAAATTTGAAAATAAAAGTCAAAATTGTAAACCATTTTGAAATTTTAATATAAACATTTCTAATTTTCAAAAGGAATGGAGGTTTTCAAAAAAAAAGTAGCAAGTTTCAAAAAAAGTCTTAACAAAGTTTGAAAAAAATCGGAATTTGGCACTTACGTTGATATTTATTTAAAATAAATGTCAACGTAAGTGGCAAATTCCGTTTTTTTTTTTTCAAACTCTGCTTCGACTTTTTAATCAAAGAAGGGAATATTGGAAAATCGGGATTTTCAATGAAATTCGAAACTTTAAAAAAATTCGGGAATTGAAATAAACAATAGAAAATTTGAAATAATGTACAAAATTATCAATAAAGTTGAGATTTTACAGAAAAAAATCGAAATTTTCGAAAAAATTTAAATTTCTGAAATTTCCAGATTTTCCAGAAAGGTCGAAATTTTCGAAGAGATTGAACATTTCAAAAATCAAAGTTGAAATTTTAAAAAAGCTGAAATTTTGAAGAACTTCGAAATTTGAGGAAAAATCAAAAATCTTGGAAAAGTGCAAATTTTAGAAAGAGTCCTAGTTCTTGAACAAAATCGTAAACAATTTGTCTTCCAAAACACTCGACATTTTCAAAAAATTTAAAGCTTTAAAACTGGAAATAAATAGTTGCAATTATTGAAGTTTATAAAATAAAATAGAACTTTTAAATAGAAGCAGAAGTTTTTTGTACATAAATGTCGAATTTCAAAAAATCAAAATTAAAAAAAAGTCTTAAATTTTAAATAAGTAAAAATTTGTAGGAATTTTGAAAATTATGAGAAGGACCGCCTCGCTGGTTGGCTGGATTTATATGATACATTGAATATCGAATAAATTTATCGATGAATCGAAACATATCGCTATATCTTTTTCGATACATCAATTGAATAGAGTATCGATGTTTTAAAAATGTTATGTATCCATATACTTAGCACTCTTACAGTCATTTATCAGTTTAATCGATTAACTAAAATGCTTAATCAACAAAAACGGTTATCTATTCCAAAAATTACAAACAACTGTCAACGTACTGTCAAAATTCATTAATTTGGTGTCTGCCCGCTCGAATTTGAACACCCAAATTCGTCACATTAGACAGACGTCGGAGTCTACTTTTAACGCCCCTATAGATCTCCTTAGAGATCAAATTTCCAAAAATCCCTCTTTAGTGTGCGCCTAACATTACAAAAAAAAACCTCTGGGCAAAATTTCGTCATATTAGTCAGTTTTCCTTTTATTTATAAAGATATTTCCGTCTCTAAATTTCGGGATACCACTTTTAATTTTTGCCCAAGCGATTAGATTTTCGGAAATGGTGACTTTTTTTCTGAATTTTACTTTCATCTTGAACTTTTGTCTCATCCTTAAAATTAAAATAGAATTTTTTTTTATAAATTTCGATTTTATCATCGAAACGTTGATTTCGTGAAATTCAAACTTATCTTTGTGTTTACCAAATTTTTGCTCAAATTTTACGATAAATCAATTTATTATTAGACTTCTTTTAAAATTCGGGGCTTATACTTTTGGTTTCTACTTTTTTTTTCGAAATTAGGCTTTTATCGAGAAAGTTATATTTTTTCTTTAGAAATTTCAAATCGATTTTTTTCAAAATTCTTAAGCTTTCCTTAAAAATTCGAAATATTTTTCTTGTCTCCAAAGCACGTTTATGATTTTTCCGTTTTTTCATCTAAAATTGTTCACAATTCGATTTTTAGTAAATACAGGTATTCGATAACTATTCGATACATTTTTCATTCGGAGTTTTCACTTTAAATCCAGAACTTAACATTTTTTCTCTAAATTCAGAAATTGTTTTTTTGTGAATTTTAAAGTCTTTTTATTTTACTGTAACCTTTAAATTTTGAGTTGAGACTGAAAATTTTGATAAAAAACTTTTTCGTAATTTTTATTTGAAATTTCAGTTTCCTCACAGTTCCTTAATGAAAGTCAGTTTTTTTTGAGTTTTAACTATAAATTAATTAAAATACAAATCTTGTCCCCTGAAACCAAGAAAGATTAGAAAACACAACAAAGGTTGCTCTAACGCATTTCGATAGCCAAGTTATCATCTTCAGAGAGATACTCATAACATATTCCAATAATATATAACCAAGGACCAGTCCGTTGCATTTAATTAATGATTTTTTTAATTTCTTATCTCCTTTTGTAAAGTGTAAATTCAGAAACTCAAATTCAAAAACTTCGACTTGTTTTAGAAATAATAACATTCATCCTGAAATTTCGTTTATTTTTTATAAATTTCCGTTTTAAACCCAAAACTTTTTCTGAATCATTTTCAAGTTTTTTTTTTTCTTTATTCTTGTAACTTTGAGTTTTTAACCCCGAGACTTTGAATTTATACTTGAAATTTCGATAAATATTTTTTAAGGATTTTTGAAAACAATCGAAAGTTTAAATTTGAAGTCTCAGAACTCGAAACGTAGAAAATGTTTAACTCTTACAAAACTCAGTTTTCTTTCACATACTTTTAATATTTTCAGTTTAAATTTGAAATTTTTAATTGTTCAGTTTTTTTAAAGAAATTTCTACTATATCAATTTTTTCCAAGATATTTAAGTTTGTTCGTTAGATTTTTCTATTTCGATTTTTTTCTCGACATTTCGATGTTAACACTTTTACTTAATATAAAATCTATAACATAATTTGTTTCTTTTAATTCAATCAAAAGGTAATTACAACGATTTGTTTAATCAACTGATGGACTTATCGATTATTTTACTTTTATTGCGATCCCAAGCCACGATATGATTACAACAAACTGTGATTAAATTAACTCAAATTCAAAAACTCCTATTTAATCAGAATCACTATTTATTTCCTCAATAATGCCATGTCATAAAGAAATTTTTATCCCTTTATCTACTAACATAGGTATCTAGTGAAAATTTCCTATATATTGAGCAAAGCCAAAGTCTATCAAGACCCTTTAATCATACCATAGGTATGAATTACGTAAATAAATCTATCCATATGTATCATAAATATCCTTCATGTGAATATATTTATCAAAATAGCAAGCTTAATTATTGTATTGATTTCAGTTTAAATAAAATATTCACGTGTTAATAAATTGAGTGCGTCGAGGCAACAAATATTTTTATTACAGCGATATTAAGAGTTTATAAATTCAAGTGTTTAATAAGTTCCACAAGGACACAAATTGTAATTAAAATGAGTTCGATTGTTCACGCCTTCATTCAAATTATTACCCTCCTAACGATTTTTAAGGTCAACTATTTGTATCGAACTAATTAACGCCGAGATTGGCGAAAACACGTTTACCACATTACAAAAGTGATTAATCCCGTCCGTTTACATTCCCTTTTGTCGCTGAAAATGGTTAGCTGAAAACGTAAACAATACACGTGCGGTTTGACATCCACATGCGATAACAATTTGGCGGATGCGCCAGGATCTGTTTTCGCTTCTTTATAACTACTGAATTTCGTTTAGCTACCCAAATAGGTTTACAAACTCTAGTAGTTTTTTGTTTGGTGAAACGGACTGGTCCTTGGTTATCTTCAAAAATTGAAATACAAATCTTGTCCCCTGAAACCAAGAAAAATTAAAAAACACAACAAAGGTTGATCTAACGCGTTTCAATAGTCAAGCTATCCTCTATGGAAGCGCGTTAGAGCAACCTTTGTTGTGTTTTCTAACCTTCTTGGTTTCAGGGGACAAGATTTGTATTTCAAACTGTAGTAGTATTCTATAAATTGAGTTTAAGATCCAAATTTTCTAATTTCTTCCGGCACTCGGAATTAATTAGGAATTTCCTCCGATTTTCAATAATGCAAGTGGGCTGTATTGGCTTAATAAAACGACACACTTTAAAGTGCAATACGAGCGTAATATCCTTCTACATAGTTAATAAAGGAGAGCTATTATCTGGAACGACATTCTCTTGGAAGGAATCGATACTTGCGATTTCGTGTAAGTACACCCAGCATATACGTAGTGTCATTGCATCCTTGTGTTCACATAGAGTCAACAGTTTCATATATTTGTCTGAGATACGCGTAAATAGTGGGTCCTCGTGGTATATCGTGGTACAACAGCTCTGAAGATAGACGACAATTACGAAACTGATCATTACATATATAAATAAAATTTGGCACGATCTGCTACGTGTGTTTTATGACTTTCGTGGCCTCTATACCATCACATGTATATTCGCTTATAATTACACAAAATTATGTAAGCATTAGAAAATCATGTTGGAAACATTACCCTTCTTACTTTTTCACACTTTTTCCTACTAGCAATCATCATTGTAGTATGTTGTATTTATGATTTTTTATTTACTAAATGCCATCAAAGTTAGTGTAGTTGAACGAGTCTTCTGAAAAATTCAGGCTTTTTTATGCTACAAGAGTATGCAACGTAGGACTAGGTTTCAACTACAATCTTGCTTAGAGATCCTTAAAGAAATAATGTTTTGCACCACAGAAGTAGTATAAAGTTAAATTCAAACAAAAAGCGAAATAATCTTGTTGTATACAAGGTTGGGTGGCTAAATAAATGACCAAGGAAACCTCAATCACGGGGATAGCACAATAGGCCCGGAAAGAGTGGGGCCTAAGTTCTGGCCTAAACTTTAGGCAACCCGACCTCGAATCCCGGAATCAAGAATGTTATTGTAAGATTTAAAATATATCAAATTTTAACAAATTTTTATCTATAAACATGTTCGTAGGTAACTAGAAAGTCGCTCGGGAAAGTCCTGCTGTTATTCACGTTGTACTGCCGGTTTTGTCCGACATAAATTCAATATAAACTTACGGGTCATCGGTGCAATGATCGACCTAATTTTCTGGTCATACTCGATGGGACGTTTCCGGACTAGGCACTTGCTTGCAATTGGACTTCTTCGCCATTTTCTCTTCTCGTTAAACACGACACTGGGGGGAAAACGCATTTTTTTTTCGATTCCACCTAAATCACGTCACGTCTTATGGAACAATACTTTACAGGATTCGAAGGTTTAATTAGACTGCTCGTCTGGTGTGGGCCCTAACCAGACCTTCGACCTGGCTTTACTCTGCAATAAATTACGGGGTAGTTTCGGGATTTATTGAAGTCGAACGGATTTATATCTTTAGGCTGCTGATATAGGTAAAAATATGTTTGTGTCGGGTTCTATCTGCCGCGAGATATTCCACTGTCTTAAGGTGGATTCTCATCAAAAAAAATCTGTGTTGTGCATTGTATTTGTCACAAAATGTTATCCACGGTTGTGCACTCTGTTTGCATAGTTTAGGATGCGAACAAATGGAATTGCTGGTGTAAGAAACAAAATAACTATTTACACAACAAAATAGTTAAGCTTGCCTGCAAAATATGGTTTTTACATTTAACGACACAACGCATAACAAACTTTTATTGCTGTGAATCCAGCAGTGACATATAAAAATCTCAACATACAATATACTTCCTACTTGTAAATAACATAGTATTTAATTCATTTCGTAACAGATAACTGAAATAATCAAGCAAAATTTGAGTTAAAGTAGGAAGGTTTGACTCCAAATTTGCGCTTGTTTCTCGAGATTTGGAATTTGGAATCTAAAAAATTAAAAAATTATATTTTATTTAAAAAAAGCTCTATTCTTCAGAAACCATAATTATGGCTTTTGTGTTGTACACATTTTCTCCTTGTGCATATAATTTAATGCGAGATTATTTAGATTTATCAACTAAAAGATATCTCCAGTACATTTCATCCAGTCTTGCTGTTACCCCAAATATTAATCTAAATACCACTGATAACGACAGAAGCACAAATAATTATCTTAATTATGTTTTTGAGTCCTTTAAAACCCAAAGAAAAAAGTGTTGCTCTTCTAACTGATGAAAAAATTAAAATTTTATATTTAAGCCTTAAATTTTCCAGGAAAATGTCGAAAATTTAAAAAATATATACATTTTAGGTAAAAAGATCTCTTTCACAAATTTAGATCAATTTTTCAAAACTTTAACTTTTTTGGAATGCTCAAAGACTCGAGTTTAAATTTTTAAGGTCCCATTTTTGTGAAAAGGCGCAATTTTCAAAAGAAAGTCGAATTTTTTAGAAAAAAATCGTAATTTTAAAAAACATTGTTCTCAAAATTTATGATTTAGTAAAGATGTTGAATATTCAAGAAAGCTTTTTCTCTAAATCCCCAAAAATATTTTTCGCAACATTTTTAACATTCCGATCTAATTTAAAGGAAAGGGTGAACATTTTCAGAAACATAAAACTATTTGAGCTTCAAGGTCGTAACTTGTTGAAAAAGGTAACAATTTAGAAAAATGACAAAATTTGGAAATAAATAAACCATTTTTGAAAAAGTCCAAAAAGTAAGATTTTGAAAATAAAATTGAAATTAAAAAAAACAAATTTTGACGGTACAGGCAAATTTTTGGGTAAAGACTATTTTAGAAAAAATCAAAATTAAAAAAAAAGATCAGTTTACCAGGAAAAAGAGAAAACTTGTAGAAATATTACATACTGAATATTGAGACAATCAAGATTTCTTGAAAAAGGCAAACTTTAGGAAACCAGTCAAAATTTCTAAATAAATCAGAATCCAAAAGATCGAAATTTTTAGCTAAATGTTCAGAAAAATATCGGATTTAAAAAAAAGAAATTTCCAGGAAACTTTGAAATAGGACCAAAAATAATGCAAAGATAATCAAATTTAAAAATAGTCGAAATTTAAAAAAATAGTTAAAACCCCGAGAAAAAGACGAGAGAACTTTTAAGAAAAATATCCTAAATTTTCAGAAAAAACCTTTAATCCTAATAAAGTCTTGAGATTTTCCAAGAAGTATCAGAATTTATCGAAATTTGGAAAAAAAAATTTTAAGAAAAAATCGAATATTTATTTTCTCCTCAAGTCAGAGGACGACAGGCCTCAAAGGGCGTCAGAAATTGTCAAATATTGTGATATGCATCAAAATTTTAACAAACAAGTTGAAACTTCCAGAAATTTGGATTAAAAACGGTTGAAATTTACAAAGATATATATTTTTTTGGTAATTTTTGTCCTTTCACAAAAATTCCAAAAAATATACTTTTTTATCAGAGAATTGACCAGATTTTATTAAAAAAAGGCAAATTTTAATAAACAAGCTGAAATTTTTAGAATTAAAAAAGGTCGAAATTTTTGGAAAAGTCAAATTTTCGAGAAATGGCGAAATTATAGAAAAAAAACAACGAACTTTTGAATTCAAAATTTTGAAAGTTCATGTTTGATATAAGAAGTCGAAATTTTAAAAATAGATGTAAAATTTCAAAAAAAAACGACAAATTTTTGTAAAAAAATTTGAGAAATCTATAGAAATTTCGAAAAAATGTGTAGAGGAAAAAATGAATTCTGAAAAATTGGAAAGTCTTCCAATTGAATACATATAAATTTTCAGTTCGCTGCTCTGAATCAGAATAGAGCTAGGGTGGGGCACTTGCCCCCACCCTGCCCTATTCTAGTTACACCTATATTTTTGAAAGAACTTGCGTAATGGAAGTAGTTAAAAGGGACCAGAGGTCCAAAGTTCTGTGCGAGTTGCTGTGGCAAATTTGGCAAAGAACAACTCCAAAATTCTCATTAGAGTTTGTTTAAAATTTCCCTCTTTTTATTTCTATTATGTATTTTAATTAGGTAATTTTTTATAGTACTTTTGTTATTTTGGTATTGTTAATAGAAACTTAATAATTAGTGTTAATCATTTAATCTAGCGTTCATATTTTTCTCAAATGCTGCCCGCGCAAAATTTTTAAACCTGGGCCCGCTGTAAAAAAAGGTTGCTGATTCCCTGCTCTAAATGAAAGTGAAATTTTTTAAATTTAAAATGAAAGCTTCCAAAAAATTATAAATTCTAATATTTTTTTTTTGAAATTTCTAATTTAATTCTCTTTCTAATTATTTCTCTTTTTACAATTTTTAGTTTTGCGTAAAGTATTGACCCCTAGAAAGATCTTAAAAAAGGAATTTAAAATTTGAAGAAAATAGAAATTACGTTAAAAAACCGGAGTTTGTAACAAATCTTTTTAAAGTTAAC
This sequence comes from Dastarcus helophoroides, assembly GCA_028583605.1. Lineage (NCBI taxonomy): Eukaryota > Metazoa > Arthropoda > Insecta > Coleoptera > Bothrideridae > Dastarcus > Dastarcus helophoroides. Next base: position 9,198,782 of record CM053328.1, read on the forward strand.
GCTTTTTTTAATTTATATTTTTAACTTATACTTTTTTTTGGAACAACGGACTGCTTCTTGGTTATCTTCAAAAATTGAAATATAAATATTGTCCCCTGAAAGCTAAAAGAGATTAAAAAACACAACAAAGGTAGCTCTAACGCGTTTCGATAGCCAGTATCTCTCTGAAGATGATAGCTTGGCTATCGAAACGCGTTAGAGCAACCTTTGTTGTGTTTTTAATCTTTCCTTGATCTCAGGGAAAAAGATTCACATTTCAATTTCTGATCTATAAGAAAAAAAAGTGAACAATTTATATCCAAGCTAACAATTCCAAAAAAAAAAATGAACATTGATAATTTGTAACTTCCAAAAACAAATGTTGCTAAAATTTAAATTCTCCTAAGAGATTTTTTTTTGCCTTTAGAGTGGAAATGTTAAAGGAACACAGCAATTTCAAGTTTTTCATCAACATTTTGAATTTTTTTTAAATAAGCCCACAGAATTTTAACTTTTCACTCCAGGATAGCGATTTATGTAAACTTGGGTAACTTGTAATCTTGTAAAAACTAATTACATCAGAATTACAAAATAATACCATAAATATATTGAATTGTTTAATTATTTTCTTCCTCAGGTGTGTAGTTTTCTCTTAAACATGGAGTTTAAAAAGAGCCAACCTTGAATTTAACATAGTGCGAACAAAACGTCCAGATTTCTACAGAATACTCAAAAATTTTAATTCTATTCATGCCAAATTAAGTTTTTTCTGAAAATTAAGTATACACTTTATGTTAAAAAAAATAGCAGATTTGACTTTAAACCTGAAAGTGTTACCTTCTCTCTTTAACTTCGAAATTCGAAGAAATGAAAAATTGGAAATTTAGTCTCTAATTTTACCACGAAGTCAAATTCAGGAAAAACTAAAATTTACAAAGTAAATATTTTTAAAATTCCATATTTTTTCTCCAAATTTCAATATTTTTTTGAAAATATTCGAGTATTAAAAATTAGTTTTCTAATTTTCTCTTAGAGTCGCTATTTTAATATTAATTAAAAGCTTTCATCAGAAGATGTCTTGAAACTTGGAGGTTCCAGTGGTAGTTACAAAATAAAGAAAGTCATTCTTTTGAGAAAAAAATAGAAATGGCTAAGAAGAATTAAAAAGTTAGACTACAAGCTAAAAATGTTTATCTTTTCTCAAAATGTTGATGTCAAAGTTAAAATAAAAATTAATGATATTGTAACAAAATCTAGTTATAAAATTTGTATTAGTGATATTGTAAGGAACTCTCGAGAAACATTTGATAATGGGAAGCGGTCGTGATAATGAATCATATGGCAGATAAGCGCTACAGAATTTTCCGCAAGCAATAAGCGAGATCCGTCTAGAAAACCGGAAGGGTATATATTCGCGGTCGTCTTTCCCTCAGTCAGTTAATAAAACAGTGAGAGAGTTGGTTAGTCAGGTTAGTTCCAATAGCGCTCTGGAAGTGTACGCTCCCGAAAGAGCTCTTTTGATGAAGCGTGTGCATGTACTGAAAAGCAGTTGACAAATAATAAAAAAAATCAAAATTCAGTGAAGAAGTTCTATTGTATACAGAACCTTTTAAGAAACAATACAATAAATTTAAAGCCTCCGCATCCCTTTATTTTTAAAATAAAGTCACAGAAAGATATTTGGTAAAAAATCTATGTAAAAATTAAATATTTTAATAATGAAATCAAAATTTTAAAGTAAAATTCAAAATTTTTAAGTCAAAATTCAGTGAAGTAGTTCGATTGTAAACAGAACATTTTAAGAAACAGTAGAATGAGTTTAAAGCCCAAATTTCATGTGAAATGTCGAGATAAATGTTCGAGTAGAAAGAAAAAATTCTTCGTAGCCTGAAGCCAAACGACTGGAACTTTCAAAATAAAAATTAGGAGTAAATACTCCTATTTTTTATCCTAAAAAATTTTAGGCAGGTGTTTTCCCTATATTTACAGTTTTATTGGGAAAGTTTTTTTTTACAATTTTTACAATAAAATTGAAGTTTATATTTATATAAATTAGTCTTTGATTATTTTCTAAGCATTTTGATTATGATGATTCAGAGAATGTATGAGATATCTGGAAGGAATAACGTATTTATAGAAAAACCCAACAAAATCTTGGGTTGCTGCCAATACAAAACCATCTCTAAAGAATGGCCATGAAAAGCCGACAGTTGATTTACTGTATATTACTATTCAATTCCATTTCAGTGTGTAATTAGGGAAGATCAACGCCCCAAGAAAATCACCCCCATTTGTAAAAATCGCGTGTTCTTATCTTGTATCTCAAAAAGATCGAACAAAACGCGTTTCCATTTTATGGCTTTTAAAGAAATATGTGTATCCAACGATGCTAATAACTTAAGGTCAAGGCTGTACACTGACAAATTATGGGTTTGATAGCCCTTAAGCAAAGCTATTGCTTTTACACACATGACAGCGCGGCACGTGTGGAATTGGAATCATTTACTAAAAATTTTCGTAAAGAGGTTAGTGCACCCGGAAGAAATTTAAGCCCGTGATTAACATAAGTTTATTCACAGCTATTAAATTTTATTAACGATTAAATGCTTTTTAAGCGTTAATTAAAAAGCAATTGATATTAAAAATGAATATTAAAGAATTCCACGAAATAAGGGTTGGAAATGTCAACTTTAATTTAGAAATTGGCAATGCCCAGTGGCCAATTTTTAAAAAGTCTTTACATTGTTATTGTTTAAAAATGGAAATACAAATTTTTCTCCCTGAAACCATGAAAGTTTAAAAAATACAACAAAGGTTGCTCTAAAGCATTTGGGCAGCCAGTATCTCTTTCAAGACGATAGCTTGGCTAATCGAAACGCGTTAGAGCAACCCTTGTTATATTTTTTAATATTTCTTGGTTTCAGAGGACAAGATTTGTATTTCAATTTTTGAAGATAACCAAGAACCGTTCCGTTTCACCAAAATTATTGTTATTCAAAGATAAAATTCGAAATTTCAAATTAAAAATACCCAATTTAAAAAAAAAATAAAATTAAAAATTTTAATTACAAAATGTTTACTTATTTCGTAACATTTTCAGAGAATTAAAATAGTTTCAAAATTTTTTTTTGAGATTTAAGAGACAGTTTTATATTGCCCAATTGCTATGTTTTTATCAGTTTTAAAATTGAAATTTGCATTTTTTTCTTTGAAATTTCGAGTAATTAATAGTTTCTAGTAATTAATAATTTCTAGTAATTAATAGTTTCGATTTTAGTTCAAATTCTAATAAACAATTAAAAATTTCATGTTTTCTCCTTCCAAAATTTATCTTAAATTCAATCTAAATTTTAAGAAATAAAATTAAAAATTCCAAGTATAAACCTCAAGTTGCCTTATTACTATTATATCGTTTTTTCTTATGGAACAAGAACACTTTAAACAGTATTTCATTATAAAATTATATTGTCACATTTAGACTTCTTTCGTTTCATCAATAATTTAGTAATGTAGGTCGATTCAAACACAAGCTATGATTTTGTTTTAACCATAAATTAACTTAGCAATAAGTCTGTAGATTTTAAATAATAAAACGTTGCACTCGGCCAATCGAGAGCGATCGAATTAATATTAAAGTAGAGTAAAATAATGATACGCTTGTGGCTGAATCTCACGATTTCAATTTAAGAAATTTAAATTGAGAAACTTGGCTTTAGCCTTAAAATATTTATAGAGTTCAACATTTTCTAAAAAAAATCGACGATAAACTTAACGTTTACGAAAAACATATCGGACATTTTTTGAAAATTAGTGTTCAAAGTTAAAACTTAAATTTAATTTTTGAAATGAGGATTGTAAAAAAGAATTGAGAGATGTAACGAGTGAAATATGAAGAGAAATTCGTTCATTTGAAGTTAATCTTGTAACGTTGATTTTATTCTCAAATTTTCAACTTTGTTTAATTTAAGAAAATTAATATTTTAAGTCAATATTTTGTAAAGATCCTGGTCCGATAATATCTAATATTTGTTCAAACTTCGTAGAATATATAATTGTTATACTTATTGTCCATTATTTGCTCTATTATCGGAAAAGGCCAATACCATGATTTGCACCAAAGCATAATAGTTGCCTCTTGGATGCCTTCCTTTAAGAGTGTACACTTTTAAATTGTGATTAAGTCCAAAACCTGGCACTCAAAAACGACTCTCAGTCTGTATGAATGTCTATCATCACGCTACAGGTCGCAATGTTTAACCAGTTTTTGCCCTTGAATATATTTTATGAATTTTGAACTTCCAGAAAAATACCGAAACTGCTTTATTCCCAAAATATTTATTTTGAAGTCAAAATTTTTAGTGAAAAGTTATTTCGAAAGTGAAAGCCGAAAAGAGATAAAGCTGGAAATTTAAGGATTAGATTCTAAACTTGAGGAACAAGAAATTTTTTTTGGTCGAACGGACTGGTCCTTGGTAATCTTCAAAAATTGTAAAACAAATCTTGTCCCCTGAAACCAAGAAAGATTAAAAACACAACTAACGCGTTTCGATAGCTAAGCTGTCATATTCAGAGAGCCTCAGGGTGTTTTTTAGTCATTTTTGTTTTCAGGATACAAGATTTGTTTTTCAAGTTTTGAAGAAATTATTTCTAGAAAAATTTTCTATTTCGAATCTGAAGTCGAAATCTTACAAAAATAAAGTATTAAAGTGGCATATTTATGATAGGATTAAGAAAAGTTAAAGTTTTGGAAACAGTCAAATCTATCGGCTAGGATTTTGACAAAGTTTTGACTTTTTTTCTTAAGATTCGAAATTTTTCATCTCCATATATCTTCATTTCTAACTGCCCAGTGTGCTCCAAGGGCATAATACAATTATCCTTTGCTAATGGATTAGGACTGACTTATTTTCATGAAAATTCGATTATTTTAGCCAATATTTCAGAATTAAGGTAGACATTTTGAGAATTTTTGTACTACACGTATATCTGGAATCTTTTTTTATGTTAACTGGTTTTTTCATAATCCCGGATTTGGACTCAAAGATTTTTATTAATTTTTTAATTTCGAGATTTAAGTGAAAATTTCAAGAAAAAAATTTTGCAGAACAAATCAAAATTTTTAGAAAATGCTCAATTTTTACTTCACAGTGAAAAGTCTTAATCGAAAACTTAATTCATTGTAAAAGAAAATTTATTTAAATTCCTGAAGTATCTTTTTCTAGTAATGCTGAAGTTATAAGTAACAAGTTAATGTTAAAGTTAAACCTAAAATATTTAAACCCAACAATTAATTTTTTTTTTCATTTATAATTGTAACTAGTTTATATCCGCAACTTCATCAGGATGAACAAATACCGACGAGATAAAAACATATAATTTTTTGAAGTTACTTATTCGAAAAAGGGGAAATGATCTACCCCAAAAAACATCTAGACAGCTAAATTTTGCGGCGAAATCTCCAACGAGATGTATTAAGCCACATAGAAATATTCTTTAGCAAAACTTTGCTTTTATCCTCCATTTGGGACTCTTCGATTTTCTCTTCAAATTTTGTAGTTTCGCACAAAATTTTGTTAACAAAACAAACGAAATATTCAAGCTTAGTGTCAAAATCTGCGACTAAAATAAAAATTGTAAAATTGTTGTATATAACATCGACGTTTTGACTATATTCTCAAAATTACAAAAGTTAAACTTAAATTGATATTTTTTTATTTCAAATTTTAATTCTAGGGAAAACAGTTAAAATTTTTAGAAAGTTCTAGATTATAAGTCAAAATAAAAACTTGGAAGAAAAACTAAATCAATTTAAAGGAAACGATCATCATATCTAGAAGATGTTTTTAAAAAATCACTAAAAAAAAATGATGGAAGTCCAGTGGGCCTTTTTAAAAGTAAACAAAAATCCAGACAAATTTTTGCAGACAAATTTTTGTCCAAAAATTTTCTTTATAATTACTCGAAAGAGCTGATTGTAAATAATTTCAAGGCTTAAGATCTGAAGCTAAAAATTTGAGACCTTATTTTGCTTTTTGCTATTTATGTCGTGTTCATTTTGCTTTGAGTTACTGCCTTTTGAAAATGACATAAAAATTAGGCATTTTTTTATACTCTTTCATTTCTGTGTCTAGTGAACATTTCGGAAAATACTGTTATAATTCTATTATGAATATATTGTATCAAAATTGTTCTGTGGTATAGAAGGACTAATTGTTGAAATTATTGAATTTTGGTGGATGCGCCGGATTTTCCATTGAAATTATTGTAATATGTATACCAGTTTTCCCAAATTTTATTAAGTTCAAGAAGTATAATTTTTCCCTTTGTTAACTTTTTTCTGCGCTTACGTAAACTTACTATAAAATAAATTTTTAAATTACTGTAAACTACTGATAAATTTTTGAATTTATTTTTCTAAAAGGTTTGCATAAACTGCATTTAGGTGAACAATATATTTCAGTTTTTTCAACAATTTGTTTCCAAAGAGATTACGTGGACTCGAAAAAGGTCAATGAGATGAACAGTAATATTTCCACCCAATTAAAAAAGTACATATTATAATTAGCACCAAAAAAATTTTCCAAATTATTAAGGTGTTAAATTAGTTAGATTAAGATCTTGTCGATTGTTTGAAAGACTGTTATTATACATTTCGAGTCCATATTTTTTATGTAAATAGACTAAAATTATTAATAATAATAATAATAATAATAAGAAACAATCTAATCAAATGATGAACTCATGAAATAAAAAAATTGTGGAATGATTTTTGTAACTTATGTTATTTTTTTTAATTGTGTCTTTTAAAGTTTATTTCCAGAATAATTCAGAAGTTTTTTATATGAGGAATGTTTGTTATAAAAAATTATAGAATCTTTTTTAAACAGCAGCCTAAAGAATACCTGTAGCCTTTTTTCTTAAGACACGAAAAAAATTTGAAATTTGTCATTGTAACAATGACTTTAGTTACGATTTTGTCAGAACGAAACCGAAGAACTCGTATCAAGCTCTCACTAGCAATAACCATAAAACTCCTCCGATTTTCCGCACGAGAACTCTACCTGTTGATGTGTCTCGGCGATTACAATTTGGACGATTACGCGTCGCTATCCGCAACTACCCGCTAGAATTAATAGTAACTGGGACGAATGTTCGCAAACCCGACGATGACAACAACGCTAACGGATTTGTTGTAACGCCAAAGACCGATTAAACCGTCGGTCGTGGGTGATGTGGCCCCGTAAGCTTGATATCAAGGCGACGACTAAAAACATGGGGCTTTCAACTCGCCCAGCCTGCCGCAGATGGCAGCAGCGATGCGCCGATACTCCCCGACCCGCCACCGGCCCGAAATCTACAGGTGGTGTTTGACCGACTTACTTCATTATTTATAAAAAAAAACAATCCGCACGTAACGTCGGCGTGTTTGTTTATAATTTTTGGCTCAAATCGTATCGATTTCGATGGCTTTGTGATTAGAGTGATTTAATTGACGACATTTGTCCCACTTCTGGTATGAATAATTTCGTGAAATGTGGACAACTCAGTCAGGTAATCATTAAATCAGTAATGCTGGTCGTGAAATGACACGTTGCTTTTGTGATTGAATTTAAACTTTTTATAAAGACTTTAATTGTCTAATTCGGTTTTTCCCAACTTTTTTTAATAAGAGATACTTTCCAATTTCCTGATTTACCACCTATATCCTAAGAAATAATTAGTAAAATCGACGAAGCATTTTCATGACATGTACGAAAGCTTAAGAAAGAACCCTCCAATGCATTAAATGATGATACCAAATTGGAAAATAATGAATGAGTTTCAAAAAAATCCACATCCTTCAAGTCGATAAGTAGCTGCAGCACTGAACGTTAGTCATTTCTCGATTATTAGTGTACTGAAAGAAAATAAGCTGCATCCTTATAATCTGACACCATGTAAAGAGCTCAGTGAGTACGATTTTAATAGAAGAACTCACTTTTGTGACCAAATGATGCAACGATTAGATAATAATGTCTTCGAAATAGAAAACATATTGTTTTCTGATGGGTCCACTTTTATTCTTCACGGACATGTAAATCGTCAAAACTGACGCTATTGGGCTAGGGAAAATTCCCAGTGGGTGAGAGAATGGCATACACAGAACCCTGAAAAAGTTGATGTTTGGGCAGGGATTATTGGAAATCATATCATTGGTCCAATTTTCATTGATGAAAATTTAAATGGAGATAATTGTTAAGCATTGATCCCAAACAACATTGTACCAGCTTTGATAAATGTATATCCAGCTGAAGAAAATCCACACTTTTCAGCTAATGTAATATGGTTCAAGCAAAATGGAGCACCACCACGCCACCAGGTCAATGGCCGGCAATATCTCAATTTTACATTTTCAAATCAGTGGATAATTAGACAAGGTACGGTATAATGCCCACCACGATCACCAAACCTGACGCCTCTGGACATTTTTTATGGGGTTATGTGAAAGGTACAGTTTATAAAACCAAACCCCGCAACGTAGCTGACTTACTAGCAAGAATAACGCTTGCGATTGCGTCGGTGACACCAGAGGTGTTGATTAATGTCAAGAGACATTTTTATTCAGTATTAGGATGCTGTCAAGTTGTTGGAGGTGCCCATTTTGAACATATTCTACATTAGGTATGGTTTATTTTTTATTTTATTAAAGCAAATATTAGATTTATATTTTGTTATTGAAAATAGATTTTTTTTACTCCTAATTTTTGAAGAATATATAACAACCATGACATTTTTGATTAGAAAATAAAAAGACCTTTCAAATAAGATAAAACAAGCTCCTACTTTCGGTTTAAAAATTTAGGGATTGCAACTGTCATTCGAAAAGGAATTAATTTTTTACGGTGAAGGATTACGTTTTATAAACTAAAATTCACATGTCTCGAGATTTTTTCATAAATTCGAGATACGAAAAGGTAAGTTTCCATTACATTCCGATGCAGTATTTTACCCGAATTTCTTTCTTGTAATTTTAAACTTATTTCCCTTTTTGCTTCTTGAATAAACTAACATGGCTTACGAATCATTGCTCCTCACACAAAAATGACAGAATATAAATTCAAGCTCTCCCGGTGATATATTATGCCAGTATTAAAAATTTATGCCAAGCTCAACTCATTACAAAATCGATAATCCGGCATGAAACTGGAACTTTAGACGTATACTCATGTAGAAAGCTAAGCAACTTATTTCGGAATTATGCCTCTTTTAGATCATTTTTTTTCTCACCATCTATGCTGCCGAATTATCTTTTAAAGTTATTCGGCAAATTACATTTTTTATAACAACAGATATCATCTCCCACAATATCCAGACATCTGGATATAAATAATTTATAATTTGTCATATCACATAAACAATAGAATATTTATAGTTTATCTAAAATAGTATTGTGAATAAAGTAGTAAAATATGAGGATTTCTAGCGGTACCGTTCTTGCGTAATCGAAATGTGAATACCGAATTTTGATGCTTTATGCCGCAAGTTAAGGAAACTTCTTGAAGTAATAGCAGCATAGATATGAGATTAGATTAGATATGATATGGATCGGACACTCATCACAATGACCTTAGAAATCTAGTGTGATAAATCCCGATATACAGGTGGACCATAAGTAATGGTACATAGAGCAAGAGTAAATTTTTCGTATAAAAATAAAGTGATTTAGCCACATTTACCTTATGCCAAAAGTTGATAGTAACAGAGGTATAAGGTGTCAAAGTTGAAAAAAAAATTGTGATTTTTTCGCATAACTGATGAACACATTTTACTAAAGACAAGCAATTTGGCATAGAGGGGTTCCTTTGGTCAAGAAATTCTAATTTGCTAACAGATTGCCAGTAACTCATAGGGGGCGCCACCTCCGTTACCTTGTATTATTCTAAAGCATCTTAACTTCTTTGTGCCTTTATGTACACTTATTTTAAGTAGATATTTTTGCTAACCTACATTTTGTACGTAAAAAAGGTATACTTTCTAAATGTTGATACAATAAACCGTTTTCAAGATATTTACTTTCAAAATTTGCAGTATGTTTATTTTAAGTTATGTAAATGTGAATTTTTCGCAGTAGCTTTCAAAATAAAAGTAATAAAACTGACTCTAATATAGTTCATATCAAATATTGCTCCACTGACATTATTATTACTATTATTTTAAATTTCTAAAGCAAATTTAAATAAAATACCAAAACAAAATTTATTTTCAAAAATAAGTTTGTGAGAAATGACTTTTTTCATGTAAAGGGATTGTAAACAATTAAAAATCTGGGTGTCTTTTATTGAAATTCATCTTTAAATATGTGCTTTGACCACACAGATTATTAAAATTTTCTTGTGGGACTCGGACATCATATCTCACATCTCTACGTTAGAAAATAAATAACGTCTTAATTTTTTGGATTTTCTTTATTGAGATTTTCAACATTTAGGTAAAAATATTATCAGCAAAGTAATATTTGACATAAATAACTTTCAAAGCTGTCTTATGATTACTTTTTTTTTCAAGCCTACTTCGAAAATTTAATATCTTTGCAATTTAAAACCAAGGCACGTCAAGCTATAAAGGCAAATATCTTGGAAACGGTTGCTCCAAACTTTTAAAAACTACACCTTTTTTACGTAAAAAATATGGGAAAATAAAATAACCCATTTAAAATTTATATACGTGGATGCACAAAAAAGTTATGACGATTTAGAATTATGCAGGATAGCCCAGGTAGCGCCCCCTATCAGTTATTGGTAATATGTTAGCAAATTAGAGTTTGTGGACCTAAGAAACCCCCTTGTTCCAAATTTTGTACCAATATTAGAACTCATTCCATAGTTATACGGAAAAATCAAATTTTTTTTTCAACTTTGACACTCTGTATCTCTGTTAATATCAACTTTTGGTATAAGGTAAATGTAGCTAAATCACATTATTTTTATTCAAAGAATCCACCATTGCTCTATTTACCATTATTTATGGTCCAGCCTATATATTGTTTCTTAATTCCCAAGATTTTGTAAGAGCCTAGGATTTTCCTAGTGGAAATTTTACTTAACTCTGCAAGTGTAACTTGTTCCTATTCCAGATGAAGTAGTCCTCTGTAAAACAGTGCTTGGCATGTGCAAAGAAGTGTTCTGCTGTTTCCTTGGCTTCGTTGCACAAGCGGCAATCTCTGACTGCTTTGCATATCTTTTTGAGATGGGATCTTAGCGGGCAGTATTCTGTACGAAGCCCTGTTATTAATCTTAACTCCGGTTTGCTGAAGTCGAGTCTTCGTTCTGGTGTGCGAATATGTGATGAACTTTTTCGCATGGTGTTGTCCTGAAATTAATTTCCAGTGGGATTATTTTTGTTTCTTTTCCCATTTTGGACTTCATTTCTTATGTGACATTTTGCTACATCAAAGTAAGGTTCGACTCCAAGAAATGAAAATGTTGCATCTTCTCTTACTAGGTAATCAGCAATCTCATTTCCTTTAATGCATATGTGTGCTGGCACCCACATTAAGATTACCTTGTTGTGGGCAGCCAACTGTTTAAGTAGTTGTAGACAGTCCCACACTATTATGGATTCCACAGTAAAGCTACTCAGAGCTTTAAGAGCCGCTTGAAGGTGTGAACAGATATAGATCCTTGCTCCTCCTAAGTCCTTCGATAGGGATTCCCGACTGCATAGTTCTACGGCATGTACTTCTGCCTGGAAGATTATGTGGGTTTGACCTAAGGCTTTTGTTAGCCTACAACTTGGGGCATACACACCAACCCTAATTTCTGCTGTTTTTGGTCCATCTGTTACGGTTTAAATTTCCGTTAGAAATAGGGCTTGTGGCTAGGCCACCAAACATACATTGGTTGGTTTTATAAGTGCTGGCATATCTTCTGTCAGTCTTGGTGTGGGAGAAATCGGCCATCTTTTCTCTGGTCGTTCGCTTGGGTGTCATCCTTCTCAAGGTGAGGTTACAGCATTTTCCAAGTGCATCTTGGTTGTTTTTCCTGTAAGGGATTTACTGTAACCCATCTTCGGATCGTCTGGGGCTATTGTATTTTGTAGTGTTATTGTGTGTGAACTAAAACCTCAGATGGTTCCGGTATTTCGGGAATAAGCAGGAAGGTGCTTCCCAAGCACGCGGCAGAGTCGACTAATAACCAAGGTATGAGCATGTGCCCCTCAACCCTCGGTATTTGAAAGGGTAAATCCTATTTTTCTTCATCCTTATAGGCTCTTTTTCGGTTGGGATCCTTGTCGGATTCATTTTTAAATCCTGGTCATCAGAAACTTTGGATCCATCTCTGATCGGCCAATCAGGACCTGAAAAGGGACACGGGGAGTTTCAAAGGAGTGGCCATCGTCTCGTGGAAACCTCCAAGTGTGGGCTTCGAGGACTTCGGTGAAGGGAGTTCGTGTAAATCGACTCAGTAGCTGCACGAAATACCAGCATCCTTTTCGACCTGGGACCCTTCACGACGATCACTTAAGTACCCCATCTTTATATTTTTATTTGGGGATTGTCCCAACCATGTCAATTATTTGGAGTGAACCTAAAGTATAATTCAGTTTGAAATTTTACCTACAGCCCCTTTTCATTTGTTTACGTAGCTTGTTCTGGTGGGCTTGGGTCCAGCCAGTGTCAATTTTGTTCCAGTTGTCTCATTAATTGTTTTTGAATTCAAAGCCTTAAATTTAGATAGCCTATTTAATTTTCCCCGGCTCTAATTAGTGCTAAAACGAGACAGGAACCTCAAATTTGTACTCATTAACCGAGAATGTTAAGATATGAAATATGTATTAAAGGTAACGTTTACCAACTTTTGTAAACAGCTGTACGGAACAAAGTGCGCACTTTCTTTCAATAAATAGTGTCAGTACTCTAAGACCAGAATAAGAAAGTTGTGAAAGATACACGTACCTTGAGTGCGTACATTATCAATTGTAAAATACCGTGCAGTACATTAGAGCTTATTCTGCCTTTGAAATATTTTGTTTTATTGCTTCTAAGAATTATTTTCCTGTCTGTCTAAATTGTAAGGGTAGAACATAGACAGCAACACTCTCAATAAGGTAGGTCACAGAGAGAGTGGCAACGAGAACGGGAACTACGCCATCTAGGAGTGAATTGTCCAGCTTCCGTGATTGAGTATCTTTTGGTGAATTTTTCGACGTCTCCGATTGGTATATTGCGTGATTCAAAATCACCTGGCGCCCCCTTTTTGGTATTCTTTAGCCGTCGTGCCGCGCAATTACCAAACTTAATTCTATTTAAGCGGAATCTGGGACTTAGAAATATTTTCACTCCTGAGTTCCGGACTTGTCACTTTTTGGGAAGTTTTCCACTCAATAGATTTTCACATCGACCCAAACGAGGGGTCCTCACAGGGGTGTACGACTCCCAGCCTGTAACAAGAAGAGGCTCTTGCTCTTTCCCCAACGCTAGCCGGCGATAGTGAAGGACTTTTTTTTTAGTCTGATAGTGGCACTTAGGAGAATTATAAATTATAAATACTTAGCCACGACTCCTTCACTGGGGAAAAACCCCGTAACACATCCGAGTACCAGATAAGTGATCCTTGCGGTAGTTTAAGTTTTTGATCCATCCCACTAATATGACGATCACTTATGACCACTTCAAATGAGTGTTCAAACTCTAACCTGGTTTGTATTGTATCAAACGGTATTGTATCAACCGGTTTTATCGTTGCCAATGACACAAATTCTTTAAGAATACTCATGTGTCCGATAAAATCTCCTTCCTTCAGATCTACTGCCTGAACAAGTCTTAAAGCCCCCAGAATTGTCTCCTTTTTTACCTGAGATGTAAAGGGGGGAAATTCTGCATAACTCTCAGAGCTACAGTTAAATAGGTTTTCATTGCTCCTGTAATTCCAAGACATGCTAAATGTTGTAGTTTTACAAGTTTATCTTGTGCTGTCTTTTCTTTTGCTTTTGGCCACCATACTCACGAGGCGTAACCATTGGTCTAATAACCATCAGGTAATACCAGTAGATCATTTTGGGGTTCAGTCCCCAGGTTTTTCTAAAGAGTCTACAAAAAGCTTTAACCAAACCTTTCTAATATCTGGACGTAACAAATTAGTCAAAAAAATCACGTTTGTTCGAAAACGCGCAAATGAATTTTAATAAAATTGATCCCACTTCAAAGCATGTCACTATTTCTAGTAACCAATACCAGCCTGATTCATTACATGTAAAATTTGATACTCTCTTAGGGATTGAATTTAAAAAATCCTTTCGCAGTGGATGCCTACGTCGTATAAGGAACCTTGTCCCAAATTTCATGTTTTGAGGTTTAACATTTTCAGTGATTTAGTGATAAGTGTAAGGCAAGCAAAATATTTCAGAATTATGCCATATTTATGTCGTTTCCCTAGTGAGGCGTAGAGATATGATAAGGGGGGTCTAGGCGGACATCTTAAGAGAAAAAATTCATTTGAAGTGTTAAATCCACTCGTTAATTCATTCGATCGTTGTTCAAGTTTTGACAATCTAAATTTGTAGCGCCCCTTGTCCCCCGCTACTAAAATTATATTTTCCTCAACCATACGACACAACTAAGAATAGAAAATGTTGTTTTTTTTTTTGGTGGAACAGACTCGTCCTTGATTATCTTCAAAAATTGAAATACAAATCTTGTCCCCTGAAACCAAGAAAGATTAAAAAACACAGCAAACGTTGTTCTAATGTGTTTCGATAACCAAGCTGTGATCTTGCATTATCTCTGAAGATGATAGCTTAACTATCGAAACACGCTAGAGCAACATTTGTTGTGTTTTTTAATCTTTTTTGGTTTCAGGGGACAAGATTTGTGTTTCAGTAGAAAATGTCTTTTTTTAAATTTCCCTTTTTGAAAACTTCGTCTATCGTGAAATTTTTGACTTTCTTTGAAAATTCCTGTTTTTAGAAAATTTCGCCTTTCTTTGTTTCAAATTACTCACCTTTTTTTTGGAAATTTTGACTTTCGGTTTTTGGCATTCATTTTAAAAAATTTGAATTTTTTTGCAAATTCTAACAAATCTTGTCCCCTGAAACCAAGAAAAATTAAAAAAACACAACAAATTTTGCTGTAACGCGTTTCGATAGCCAAGATATCATCTTCAGAGAGATACTGAAGATGATAGCTTGACTATCGAAACGCGTTAGAGCAACATTTGTTGCGTTTTTTAATCTTTCTTGGTTTCAGGGGACAAAATTTGTATTTTAATTTTTGACGATAATCAAGGACCAATCCGTTACACCAAAATTTTTAAAAATCTTTAAATTTTTAGAAAATTCGTATTTTTTCGAAAGTGACGAATTTTTGTAAAGCTCATTTTTCTCACATTTGTCCCAAAACTTTGACTTCTTTAGAAATTTCGATTTCTTTAGATGTTTCAATTTTTTTTTAAACTTCGACCTCTTTTGAAGTTTATATTTTTTCGCAAACTTCAACGTGTTTTGTAAAGTTGCACTTTTTTGAAAATTACCAAAAGTTTTTAAATTCTCACTCTTTTATTCAAATTTTCACTATCTTTTATATTTTTTTAAAATTTCAAATATATTTCAAAACTACTATTTGCCATTTAACATGTTTTTAAATTGCGATTTTCTCGAAAATTTCGATTCTTTTTGAAGCTTGCGATTGTTTTAGTCTCCACATTATTCCCAAACGTCGATATTTTACAACTCCGGATTGTTTTGTACGTCACTTTATAAAAAAATTTAATTTTTTAGGAATCCCAAGCTGTTTTCAAAGTTGTGACTTTTTAAAAATTTTGACTTTGTAAATCTTTGTATTTTTTAAATTTGTTTTTTTTTGGAAAATAGAATGCTAGTGATCATTTTGAAAGTTTCTCTAATCAAAAAATGTTTTCCTTTCTTACAATTCTTAGAAAAACCTTGACTATTTCAAAATTTTAACTTAATTTTTAAATAAGACCCAGTTTTCAAAATTTCCTACTTTTTTTTGAAAATTTCGATATTTTTCCAATCTGGATATTTTTTCAAACTTCAAAATGTCGATGTTTTTCAAAAATTCTTCTGTTTTTCAAAATTTTAATTTTTTTTTAAAATATTCAATTTTCTGAAAATATTGTTTTAAAAAAACGATTTTTTTCCAAACTTCGCAGTTATTTTAAATATTTGATAATTTCTTTAAAAATTTTAAATTTTTGTGAAAATCTTTACTTTTTTTGAAATTACAACTTATTTTTTTAAATTATAACCAGTTTCCAAAAATTCCTACTTTTCTTGAAATTTTCGATGTTTGTCGAATCTAAATATTTTTTTCAAAATTCCGTCATTTTTAAAATTTTCGACTTTTCCTTTCGCCCTATTTTAAAATTTTATGACTTTTTTGAAAATTTTAAATTGTTTGCAATTTTCGACCTTTTTAAGGTTCGATTGCTTTTCCAAAATTCATTTTGTGAAAAATTTATCTTCTTTTGTAGCTTTTTACTACCATTTTCATCTGTTTTTCAAAATTAAAATTTCTTTTCAAAAATTTAGAATTTTCGGAATTTTTTTTTAAATTAGTTCGATTTTGTTTGAAAATGTTTGAATTGTTTTAAATGTTGAATATTTTTTTTTAATTTTAAACTTTTGAAAATTTTTATTTCTGATAATTAGAGAGACTCCAAAAGTTTGCTAAATTCGATATTTTTTTAAATTTCGCCTTTTTTGTAAATTTCGACTCTTTAAGGTTTGACGAATTTTTTTTTTCAAAATTAGTTTATTTAATTATTTAAACTTTTAGACTATTTTCGACGCTTTTAAAAATTTTTCCTATAGCAAAATTTTGATTGCTTTATAAGTTAACATTTTTCAAAAATTTTTACTATTTTTAAGACATTTCGATATTCTTTGGTTATTTCGACCTTATAAAATTTAGATTCTCTCATTTTTTCCAAAATCTAATCCTTTAGTCATTTCGATTGTCTCAAATTGTTGATATTTTTTTGAACATTTTAACCTTTTAAAAATTTTGACTTATGAAAATTAGCGAGCCTCCAAAAAATTCGATATTTTTTTTTAATTTCGCGTTTTCTGCAGATTTCGATCTTTTTAAAGTTTGGTTACTTTTTTAAAATTCGTTTTGTCAAAATTTTATCTTTTTTGAGCTTTTTAGCATTTTCGTCTGTTTTTCAAAATTACATTTTTTTTTCAAAAATTTACAATTTTCAAAAAATTTTCTTTTTTAAAAAGTGTATGATTTTGTTTCGAAATGTTTGAATTGTTTCAAATGTTTGATATTTTTTTGAAAAATTTAAACTTTTAAAAATTTTGACTTCTAGAAATTAGCGAGACTCCCAAAAATTTCGATATTTTTTTCAATGTCGCCCTTTTTATAAATTTTGAGTTTTTTAAGTTTTGGTTGCTTTTTGAAAATTCGTTTTGTCAAAATATTATCTTTTTTGAGCTTTTTACCATTGTGTTTCATAATTTTTTTGGATTTTGTTTAAAATGCTTGAATTGTTTAAATTTTCAAAATTTGATATTTTTTTAAATTTCGCCTTCTCTGTAGATTTCCACTTTTTAAGGTTTGACTAGGTTTTTTCAAAGTTGATTTTTTCAATTTGTTTTTAACTTTTTATACTATTATCAACTTTTTTAAAAATTTTCCTGAAAGCGAAATTTTCACTGTTTTAAAATGTTTCGTCTTTCATAAGTTAAAATTTTTTCGAAAATGTTTACTACATTTTAGATATTTCGATATTTTTTGGTTATTTCGACCTTTCAAAATTTAGTTTTTCTTATTTTTTTCTAAAATATAATCCTTTCATAATTTCGACATTTTTCAAAATTTCAATTTTTCCAACATTTTAGATTTTTTTTTAATTTTGATAATGAAATTTTCGACCTTTTTAGAAGTTTTGAAATTTGTTCGTCAAATTTTTTGTAAATGTTAACTTTTTCTTTAAAATTCTGACAGTTTGAAATTTCCCACATTTTTGGAAAATGTTAAATTCCTTGAAAGCAATTTTCATTTAAATTTCCACTTCTGTTCAAAACTTCGATTTCTTTCGAAATTTCAAACTTTTGGAAAATGTCAACTTTCTTTTTTAAATCTTTAATCTTTTTTGTGAAGGTTTACTACTTTTACTAAAAAAATCTACTTTTTTGTAATTGTCAAGAGTTTTTGAAAATCTACTTTACTTTTTGAAAAATTTTGGTCATTTTTTATAATGTCAGCATTTTTATTTTACGATTAATATTTACGATTACCGTATTTTTCAAAATTTCAAGTTTTTTGCACTTTTTCAATTTGTTTTTTAAACGGCTTCGGCCATGCATCGCTGAAATCCATCGCATAAGCAGCGTGGCGTTGTCAACTCAGAAAATCTACAGTAAAACTGTTGGAAATGTGTATTATTGTATCCACGCGTACAATCTATGCTAAGAACCGAGTAGTTGTGGAAGTCTGGCGCTGTACTCAGTGCAAAAATAGTTAACTGCAATTATTACCAGTGAACTACCTTAAGCAGCAAAAATAGATGACCCGAAATGAATTAAGCAGCAAAACTAGATGACCCAGGAGTCCTTTTTTCTTCTTTCACGCAGACGAGGTCACCGGTATTATTAGCTAGTATACGAAATGACAAGAATTCTTAGTTAAATTTCCACTGACTCGATTTCTAAAGAAAAGGATTATTCCCAAAATGGTGTCAACTTAAAGAAATCGATATATGTTCTGATTTAAACCAAAACAACACAATATTGAGTCTTTAACTAATTTAAATGTTAGGAAGGACATTGAAACTGTTGTTTGTTAAATCCACTCAGCAAATTGTAGAGTTATACTCAGATTTGCGAGGGATGATTGCTTGTGCTAACAACCCCGGCGGAATAATTGCGAACAGAGGGCTTAACGTTGTTATCTAAGTCGATTAAATTATTACCAGACACGAACGTAATTTTTCAGACTAATTGCACAAAGAGGTTCCCTTTGCGTCGACCTTCACACAGCAGGCTTTGAATACGAGGCAAAACAGGCGGACAAACCCAGTCGCCCGTGGAAAAGTTTGAGGACGACAAAAATCCAAGAGCAGCTCTCAACTCTCAACTTCGATAGAAAAAGTTTTTAATCAAAATGCCTTTAAAATATTTCCGCTATTGATTTCTCAAAAGCGTGCGAAGTTATTTAGCTTGGATGAGCCACATTGATAAAACATCATCTGGCCTACACGTGGATATCATTCATCTGGCGAATTCCTCGAAATAATTAAAACCTCACCGCGTCTTGGCTCGATACCAGTCGGAGCTTCTCGGATATTAAATTCAAATTCAATTTAACCACATTGCGCCAAATTTAAAGAATTTTGCATAAATTATGGTTTGAGCTAGTCTCTGTTTGAGCTAGACGACCTAAATTGATTAATTTTGACGACCGAAGACATGAATGGCTGCAACGACATGATTTTAATTAATTGTAAGACGCTATCTAAGTTCTAAGTAAATAATATTTAAAAACCAATTACGCAACAATGAAAATAAAACAGCGGAAACATTGTTAAATTTTTCGGAAGTTGGTGGATGCGCCGGGTATTTAATGTTCACTAATCAATAATTTCTACCATTGATAGTATCTATAGATTTTTGCAATAATATCGATAGTATCGATATTTTCAGATAATAATTTTATTAAATAAAATGAACCTACCAATCTAACCTGCCGTTGCTATCTAGGTTCCAACGATCGCCCACAGTGGGGAGATAGCTGCCCCAATTCACGATACCTCGAGAACCTATGCAAATTTTCCAGTACGTATAACCCGCAATAAATTTTCTCATTGGTCGATTTATTCTATTTTTATGGAAAATGTAACATAAACTTAACCATGTAATATAATTGAGGAAAACAACTTTGTTTTTAAATAACTAACTGATATGTCACCCTAACTCATTCAGTATTTTACAGCCATTGCTTTATTCAATTTGTTTAAATAAATCGATTTTTTAAATATAGCTTTTTTAAAAATGTATGCCTTTTTAAATTAAGTACTTTTCAAAATTTCGACGTTTAAAATTTCTTCTTTTAAAATTTTGCCTCTTTTGAAACTTTCGACTTTTTCCAAAATTTCAACTTTTTTCAAAAATTTACCCACTTCACTTTATCGAAAATTTCGTTTTTCTTCACTGATATTCAACGTATCGAAGAGTTCACCTTTTCGAAAAATTTGACTTTTTAAACATTTCAATTTCTTTAATTTAAAATTTCTAAAATTTCAGTTTCTCTGGAAAAATCAAAATGTCGAGTTTCTTAGTGAATTTTGCTATAGTTTCGATTTTATTTGCAAATTTTGAATTTTTTATCAAAATGTCGACTTTTTCAAAACTTTCACTTAAAAAATTTTTTTCATACAATTTTTAACTACCCAAAATATCAACTTTTTTTAAAATTTTACTTTTTAAAAAATTTTTTTTTTCCCTTTCAATAATTCTAGCTTTTCTTGGAAAGTTTGTCGCCGAAGATTTGTTAAAATGGCAATTTTTTTGAAAAATTGTATTTTTTCAAAATCTCGACTTCTTTTTAAAACTTGAGGTTTTAGGACTTTTGACCTTCTAAATTTCGACTTTTTTTAATCTCTCTCTTTAAAAACAGATGTTTTTTTTTTAATTTTGGCTTTTAAAAATGTAGATATTAACTTCGAAAATTTTGACACCTTTTGAAAACCTTGACTTTTTAAAATGTTGACATTTTTTCCAAATTTCCACTTTATTTTTCAAATTTTTAACTTTTTTAAAGGTTTTTTAAAAATTTCTTCCTTTAACAAAATTCTTGAATTTTTTGAAAATGTCGACTTTTAACAGTATCTTTTCAAAATGTTAACACAAATCTTCAAAAGTTTGATTTTTTAAATCCTAATTTCTTAAGAACAATTTTAATTTTTTCAAAATTTCGTCATTTTTCAAAATTTTGGTTTTTAAAAATTTTCACTTTTTTTAAAATTTCGCCTTCATCTAAAAATAACCATTTTTTTTATCAACTCCTATGGAAATTTTGGATCTTTTTGCAAAATTTTCGTTTTGCATCTTAAAGTTTTTGATTTATTTCCAAAATTTGAATTTTTTTCAAAATGTCGATATTTTTCAACATGTTAGGCCTTTTTGAAAATCATACCTCTTTTTGAAAACCTCGACAGTTTTTTTAAATTGATTTTCTTTATAAGATTTGTGACTTTTTAACCTTTTTCTCAAAGTTTTAATCAAGAAAAATTTTAAAATTTTTGAAAATTTTGACCTTTTTTTGGAATTTAGGCTTTCCCAAAATTTGGGTGTTTAGGAGATTGCACTGAAAATTCTTCATTTTTTTTAAATCTCGACCTTTCTACATGTATTCGAATATTTTTTAAATTTCAGACCATTTTTTAAAATTTAAACTTTTTTGAAAATTTTACCATTTTTTTAAATATTGGCTTTTTTTAGTAATATTTATCTTTTTTTTGGAACTTTTAAGTTTCTCTAAAAGCTTCCGACATTTGTCAAAATTTTGAACTTTTTGAAAATTTTTGACTGTGTGGAGAATTTCCACTTTCTTTTAAAAAACCACGCAATTTAAAAAAATCTAAATTTTTGAAAAACCAAAAACCAGAAGAATTTTCAACATTTTGAAAAATAAATGAATTTGTAAAGAATGTTGCAACATTTAGTAAAGACAAATTTTCCAAAAAAAAAAAGGTAAAATTTCAAAATATAAGAAATTTAAAAAAAAATGTTTTAAAAATGTCGAAATATTTATAAAAAGTTAAAATTTTCAAATGGTCACTCGAAATTATGAAGAAAATTCGTATAAATTTAAAAAATCAAAATATTGAAAATGGTGAAAAAATTTTTAAAAAGCGATTTTCGAAATAAGTCAAAATTTTCAAAGAAATGAAAAACTGAATAAATCAAGGAATTTTTAAAAATATTCGAAATAAAAAAAATGTTTTAAAAAATATTTTGAAAACAAGTTTCAAATTTTCGAAGAGGTCAAAAAGGGGTCGAAATTTTTAAAAGACAATTTCAAAAAGAAATTAAAATTTTGGAAAAAAGTGTCAAAAATTGTAAAACATTTCGAAATTTTGATATAAACTTTTCAAAAAAATGGTAGGACGTTTCAAAAAAAGTCGAAGCAAAGTTTGAAAAAAATCGATATTTGCCACTAACGTTGACATTTGTTTTAATGTTTAATCAAAAAAATGGAATGTTGAAAAATCTGGATTTTTAAGGAAATTCGAAACTTTGAAAAAATTTGGAATTGAAATAAACAATCGCAAATTTGAAAAAATGTCAAAAATATCAAGGAAGTTGAGATTTTCAAAAAAAAAGGGTCGAAATGTTCGAAATGATTGAACCTTTCAAAAATCAAAGTTGACATTTTAAAAAAGTAAAAATTTTGAAAATCATCGAAATTTGAGGAAAAGTCAAAAATCTTCAAAAAGAGCAAATTTTGGAAAGAGTCCTAATTCTCAAAGAAAATCGTAAAATATTTCAGCCTTTTATGAAACTCGACATTTTCAAAAAATTTAAAGCTTTAAAACTGAAACTAAATAGTTGCAATTTTTGAAGTTTAACAAAAAAATGAAGTTTTAAATAAAAGCAGAAACTAAATATTGTTACGTGCGTTATCGGTTCAAAATGATACACGTGATAGATTATACCCACTTTATTACTGAATTGCGTTACAATATTTTCCTCGAAATTCATCTTTTTCTTAAAACTTTGATTTTTTGTTCGAGTTTCGTTTTTTTTATAAACGACTATTCTCAAAATTGTACTTTCTCTTAAAATTTGACTTTCTTAGAAAAAATTTGATCTTGTTCTTCATTTGGTAGTCGAAACTTGGACTGCTTTTCCAAGATTTCTTTTTTTTTTCAAGTTTCTTAGCATCGAATCTTTTTGAAGCTTTTGATTTTTTCAAATTTGACTTTTCAGAAATTTTGCCTGGTTTTTTAAAAGTTGCCTTTTCCTCGATATTTTAATTTTTATCTCAAAATGCGGTACTTAACTTTTCTGGAAATTTAGACTTTTTCTCTTAAAATTGGTTTTTTCGAAATTTCGATTTTATTCTTAAAAATCTACTTTCTGGACTTTTTTTAATTATCTTTTCTGTCAAAATTCTGTCACTTTTTTTTTAATTTCGTTTTTTTTTTAATTTACTCCGCTAATTTCACATGTATCTTAAAATTCCCCTTATTTAAATTATTTCACGAAATTTCAATATTTATTCCAAATGTGAGGTTTTAGTTCCTAAATATGTCGATTTTTTTCTCGAATTTTTTCTTAAAATTTCGTTTTCTCAAAATTCGTCTGTTTTCTCGACTTGTTATCAAAAATGTTGAGAAAAATATGTCTGGGGAATTTTGAGAAAAGCATTCAATTCTTTACTAAAATTTAAACATTATGTTAAAGTCGGAGTAATGAAATAAAAATTGCAACTTTTTTCACAACATCTTTAGATTTTGGCTTTATTCGAATTTTCAACAGTTTTTTATTCTTTTTAGGAAAGGTTGAGTTTTTATTTTAAATTTGTTTTCAAAAATAAGCGACTTTCCCAAATTAGATATTTTTTTCGAAATTCGTAGTTTTCGAAATTAAGATTTATAAAAATTCAACTTGTTTGTCTCCAAATTGAACTTTTTAATAAAAATTTTAAATTATCTTTTAAACATTTCGAGTTTTCTTGATATTTTAACAATATTTTTCAAAAATTATTATTTTTCTTTTTGAAATCCATTTTTTCGGTTTTGTCTGTTTTTTTAATAAAAATTTCCTAATATTTCATATTTCCCATACATTAAAATACGATACTTTCGGAAATTTGTACTCGTAATTTTCTCAAAATGTTTAGTTTTTTCAAAACTCCGCATTTTTCCAAAATTGGATGGATATTTCAATAAAATAAGCCAGATTGCAATTGCAAAGTTCACGTAGATGAGGCAAACCTTGTCTTACGGGTTGCATCGCAACATCCATTGATACGAATGTCCTGGGCGTGACTTTACTTTCATCTAGTTCGACAAATGATCAATTAAATGTTCTGTAATTAAACAGTTAAACGTGCTTAAAATCGAAAATATATACAACCGCGGTTGTACATATTTTCAATTTTAAGCACATTTAACTGTTTAATTACAGAACATTTAATTGGTCATTTCAATAAAGATATAAATATACTGAAACTTTCAACAACTTGGGAAATTTAAGTTTCAACAAAATGATCAATTTTTTCCCCTTCGCATCCCCTTCGAAGTGACGATTGGTGGACGGTAAACGGTGACAGTAGTTCGAAATTTCTTACGTCCCCCTGCGAGAATTTTATAAAGCGATTCGACCGTAAGGGATAGAAAATGGCATTTGAATTCTTTTTTTGCAAACATTTTAGAAACCTTCGAGAAAAAGATTTCTTGTGAATTTTCGACAATTAGCGAAATTGTTTTAATAAATGAAATTTTAATTTAAATTTGTTTTCTTTTACTGGAAATTTTTATCATTAAAGTTTTTGGAATCTTCGAGTGTGATAATTTCAGACTTAAACCTCCACTTTAAAATAGAAGTTCTCAAGATTTATCACGAAACATTAAACATTTTTATTAAAAGATGAACGGTGCTTGTTAAGAACTATCGATACTGTGGAGCATTATTATCGATAGTTTCCGATAGTCAAAACCATCGATATTATCGATAGTTCCTATCGATATTTAGTTACCACAGCGGGTATTTTTAAAGCCGCCCGATGTGCAAATTGGTGGATGCGCCGGGTCGAGTATTCGGCATAAATATAGTATTAATTGTTCTTAGATTCTCGATTTTCCTCCACGCCATTCGTGATGTTTTATTAAGAATAAAACGCGATCGCCAGCTGCGACGGAAACGAATTACCGGGTGGTTAAAAAGGCCGACAATAAAATAACTTCTCTTCTTTTATTCATTTACCCGCACAAGAATTAAGCTAATTGCCGGCAAAGAAAGCCGAAATCGTATTTCAGTGCTCTGTTGGGGATCGAATGAAGTCCCCAATCGCCTGAGAAGATTTATTTTATTCGGCGACTATAATTCCTCGTGAGTTTTACCATCTAAGCTTTCCGAGCCGGCAAGAGGTGTAAAAATGCAGCTCGGCTTCACGTATTACGCCCGACCCACGCACACACTCTGATTCCCGGAATGGCGTTATCCCACTTTCCACGTCAAATGTAACAAATCTGGAAATTATGGAAGGCTGAACAATCTCAGCACTACGTGTTGCTGCTTTAACGAAGTGTTGCGATAAACCTTAGTTGGTTCAAGGGCGCCTTTTTACATTTTTCTCCAGAAGACGTTTTTCCGCATAATGTTTGATGACATGAGTCAACAAAATTGAACTTTTGTCATGTCACATGGATTTCTTTTGTATTTTTTAAGAGTTAGTTGTTATCATTTAAAATAAGCAGTTTTGAAATTTTTATCAGCCACGACATTTGTCAAATGTTTGAAAAATGATAGATCTCCAGAAATATACACTGGGAACTTATAATTTTTGTTTTTCTAGATTATTTAGCTTTTAGGTCCTTCTTGATCGAGCAGTAGTAGTCAGTCAACACACTTTGAGTTTAATCTGCCCTGATAAAGTTTCTTCATCATTGCAGGTCCGCATGAAACTTTTATCAGTTCTTATTACCAGAGCCACCTAATTCGTAGGAATAAAGTCAAGATATGTATCTAAAAAATGAATCTTGATCCCCAAATTGCAACCCAAAGTTTTATACTCCAATAAAAGTTTTTTCACCAAATATTTTTAGATGTAACTCTTGTAACCAAAAATGTTCCAATTAAATTTTTGAAGCATCTTCATGCTGATTTTTTCAAAACATTTAATTTTTCTTTAAACAACGAGCCTTTTAGTAATTTTCTTAATTTGAGGATCTGCTACTACGACTACTTTACTCATTCTGGGGAATTTTTCTTTAAAACATAAACTTTTATTTTTATTGGGACCCTTCCCCTCTAGAAAATTTGTTTGCTAAGCCTAACTTCATATGAAGTGGTGGCAGAAATATACCAGAGAGTTTTACAGGTGCAAATTCTTTACAGTATTCTATTTACAAATTAAAGATCTAGGTGTAGGACAAACTTTTTCCTAGATTGTGATTTTTTCGATCCCTGGTGTCCCATTCACATAAAAAATACCCAAATTTTAATGATAAAAAAGACTTCAAATGAAGAATTAATATGACCATGGTATTATATTTTATTTCTGATAAAAATTTTTTAAGAGGTAAATAATTTATGGACCTAAATAAAAACGAACAGTATTTGGAAAGACTACATTTCCAAAAATAAATGTTACCTTGTCACAAGAAAACTGGGGGTGATGGAAAAAAATAAGTACTGTTTCATGATGGGGGTAGGTAGTCCAAACACAATTACCTACCAGAATTCGTGTGACAAAATCAGTGTTGACCAGGGTTATTTCTGTCAACTCCAAAATAATTATTGGCAGACAATTTAAAGCAATTCTGAATAAACTGTTGTTTAACGTGATTCTGTGACTATGGCCGAATTCCGTGTAAATGTAAATTAATAAATCGGGACTTCGGCTAATTATGTTTTAAAATAGATGTTACTCATAGCGGCCTGTCAAATAAATTGGCTTGGGAGTTAGTAACGTAATTAGGTAATTTGTTATTCATTACTCTCTATCTCGTTCGAGTCATATATTGCCACAAACGAGTTTGATAATGGCAGTTCAACCCTTAGCTTATCAATATGTGAATATTTTAGTACAAAATCAAGGACACAATATACTAAGGAAATTAACCTTGCTTGGAAAACTTACTTACTTGACTAAGCAAAAACATTACACTTCAACTTTTTAAAGTGGAAATTTTGAAAAATTATATTAAAATTTCTAGAAAATGAAGTGTAAATTTCGAGTTTTAATTTAAAATTTTAGAAAAAAATAATTAAAAAGTGTTTATCTAAATTCAGAACCTTGAGATGGTAAGTAATTTCGAGGAAAATCTCGAAATTTCATAATTATGATTGAAACTATAATTTATAAGGAAAAATTGTCATCTTAGCTAAGAAATGTAGTGGTAACCTGGATTTTGGAAAAAAGTTGAAGCTTTTTAAAAAGCTTAGAAATTTTTGGTAGAAACTAAAAATATTGTCAAAAAATTTGTTGATGTTGAAGTTTGACAAAAATTTCTTTAAAAAATATTCCCATTGATGTTTTCTTAAAATTTCAGTTTTTTATCGATAGTTCTACTAATACGTAGAAACTGAGATTTTTCTCTAAACATTAAAGCAACTTTTACATTTATCAAAATTTCATATTTAAAATGTTGATTTTTTTCGAAATACTTTATGCATATTTTGAAGTTGTTCCAATTTGGGTTTTTTTTTGACATTTCCACTTTTCTTTGAGAATCCTTGTACCGAATTTGTTAATTTTGACTCGAATCTCGACATTTTTTCTCAACTCAACTCAATTTCTACTTTCTTTTTTAAATTTTGACTTTCCTGGAAAAACTACTTATTTCCTTCGAATATTTCGATCTTTTCTCTAAAACATTAACTAACCTAAAATATCAAAGTCAAAGCGTCTACAGAAGTCGAAATGTCGAGTTTAAAGTTAATTTAGAGTTTCCACCAAGAGTTCCACTAAAGTTCCGGTTTGGACTAACTTCGGCAAAAAAACTTAATTCAGGCGCAGGGCCGAAATTTAAAATTAAAATTCTACATTCGTAAGTTAAAAAAAAACTGTTAGAACGAATTATACCTAAAAATGAGAGCTAAGAAGAAAGAGTTAGGTATTAAACTGAAAGCTATCACAAAAATCCAAACTGAAAATTTAATTCAAATCCAATCCAGAAAAAAAAGGTTGTTAAAAAGGTTGCTACTTAGATTCTATAAAAGATCGAATTTTTAAAATACCAAATGAAAGTTGTTAAAAAATTCTACATTTCAAGGTCAAATCAAAATTTTATTTTAAAAAAAATCGTAATTTATACAGCAAAACAAAATTCTTAAAATTTTGAGTTTTTGCTCCAATTTTCGATTTTAATCTAGTGAAGAACTCGATTTTTTTGGAAGCTCTAACATTTAAACTTGACACTTCTTTTTCAGCTTAAATACTTAATTTTTAGTAAGGAGGGATTTAAAAAATTCAATGAGATTAAATTTAAAATTTTGATTTATTAGATTACAAAATTTTGATATTTTTACTTTCGAAATTACCATTTTAATTTTAGAGCTTTATTCTGCATTTTGAAAAAAAAATTGTATTGAAAAGACTGAATATCTACCTATAATTATGAAAATAACATTCAAGTTTTGATTTAAAATATTAGAATAATTCGAGACCTTGACAAAAAGTGTGAAATTAACAAAAAGTTTAAACATTTTAATATGATATTTGTCAAATGTTTCATCAGATGTCATGAGGTGACGTTTTGGACATTTTAAATATCTTGTTGTTTTCAAAAGTAAACAATTTTATTTATTTAAATAATAATTTAAATTTCGCACCAGCCGAATACGGTAAGCTTAAATAAAAGTTTTGGAAAGATCAAATTTAAAATTTTTGATAACATTTTGTCAAATATTTGTTTAGAAATTTGTAGAAGGGTGAAATTTTTAGATTAAAGATTAAAATCAACCTTTCGAGATATACACGGAGGACCATAAGTAATAGTACACAGAGCAAGAGTAGATTTTTCGTATAAAAATAACGTGACTTAGCCACATTTATCTTTTACCAAAAGTTGATATTAACGGAGATACAGGGTCAAAGTTGAAAAAAAAAATGGTGATTTTTTCGCATAGCTGATGAACACATTTCACTATAGACAAGAAATTTGGCATAGAAGGGTTTTTTTGGTCAAGAAATTCTAATTTGCTGACAGATTGCCAGTAACTCATAGGGGACGCCACCTGTGCTACCTTGTATTATTCTAAAGCATCATAATTTTTTTGTGCCTTTATGTATACTTATTTAAATAGATATTTTTATTTACCTACATTTCTTACGTAAAAAAGGTATACCTTCTAAATGTTGATACAAGCAACCGTTTTCAAGATATTTGCCTTCAAAGTTTGCAGTACGTTTGTTTTAAGTTATGTAAATGTGAAATGTTTCGCTAGTAGGTTTCAAAATTAAAGTAATAAAACTGACTCTAAAATAGTTTATATCAAATATTACTTTACTGACATTATTAGTACACATATTTTTTAAATTTTTAAAGTAAATTTACATAAAATACCGAAACAAAATTTATTGTCAAAATTAAGTATGTGGGAAATTACTTTTTTCATGTAAAGGGATTGTAAACAATTAAAAATCTGGCTGTTTTTTATTGAAATTCATCTCCAAATATCTGCTTTGACCACCCAGACTATTAAAATTTTTTTGTGCGGAGTTGGACATCATATCTCACATTTCTATGTTAGAAAATAAATTTCGTCTTAATTTTTTGGATTTTCTTCATTGAGATTTTTAAAATTTAGGTAATAATATTATCAGCAAAGTAATATTTGACATAAATAACTTTCAAAGCTGTCTTGTGATTACTTTTTTTAAGCCTACTTCGAAAATTTAATATCTTTGTAATTAAGAACCAAGGCACGTCAAAATTTAAAGGTAAATATCTTGGAAACGGTTGCTCTTATCAACTTTTAGAAAGTACGCCTTTTTTACCTTAAAAATATGGGAAATAAAATAACCCATTTAAAATGAATATACGTGAATGCACAAAAAAGTTATGATGATTTAGAATTATGCAGGATAGCGCAGGTAGCGCTATCAGCTAATATATAGGTTAACAAATTAGAGTTTGTCAACTTAAGAAACCCCCTTGTGCCAAAGTTGGTGCCTATATTACAATTCATTCCATAGTTATACGAAAAAATCGAAATTTTTTTTCAACTTTGACACCCTGTATCTCTGTTAATATCAACCTTTGGTATAAGGTAAATGTAGCTAAATTACATTATTTTTATTCGAAAAATCCACCATTGCTCTGTGTACCATTACTTACGGTCCACCCTGCATACTTTCCCAAAAAATTATTTTTTTCCAACTTATGCTTTTTTTTTCAAAGTTTTGGACAAAAACTCGAAAATTAAAAAACCGAAGCCTCGAGTTTAAACTCATAATTAAAAAAAAAGTTAAGGATGCTGAAGAAAATGTATGTGAAAAAATTTCAAAAGTTTCGTTTTAATGCGAAAATATTGACTGTTACAAATTGAATATCTACTCTATCTACCCTACCGCGGTAGGGTAAGAGTACTTTTTTTATGTAAAAAGATCTCGACTAAAAGATTTTAGGTTTAAAATATCAAAAAAATTGAAAATAATAAAATTAGGAATAATTTTACTTACCCCCCCCCCCCTAGTTTAACCCGTCACTGATCCACACTGAATAAAATTTTACAGCTTATTTTATAGAGCTTCAAAATCTAAATAGGTGTGCCAAATTTGAGATATTTATCATTTCGAAAAATCAACAAAAAAAAACATCGTTTCATTTTACCTTTGACACCCTGTATCTCGAAAACGAAGCTTTTGCCGATATATGTTTGTATAAAAAGTTTTACTTATTTTTGGACAAATCTGTTATTAAAATTTTTCAACCGAATTTGGGGTCCTCTGTATAAAATTAGCGAGATAAACGTGACAGTTTCAAAATAAGCTCGAATTATATAAAACCTGTTATTCCCGAAGAATAATTGACTTTTTGAGTTTAGGAGGAAATTTTAAAAGTAAGTAATTGAATGAAAATTCCAAAAAAAAGAAAAGTCTAAATTTGGTGAAAAAAATTCAAAATTTTAAAAAAGTAACAAACAAATGGAGAAACTGGTTAAATTTAGATCCTGTCAGACCGGCATACTAGATACCCAACTCGATACGTCCTGAGAAAAATCGTGCTTTCTCAGGACGTATCTGACAAGATCTACGTCTAATCAGTCTTTCCCAGATTCCAAAATAATTAAGACCCTTAAAAACAGAGAAAGATTTGACAAATTTATTTTAGAAATTTTAGGTTTTTTTCATAATTTATCAATTTTCTCGCAAATTTCTTTTTTTTATGTTGAGTTTTGTTATTATTTGCTAGCGTACACTTTCAACTCTTATTTAAAACCACGCAAAATTTCCAAAAAAAAAAACCCAAATTTCTCAAAAATATGCATTTAAAAATACCTTTCGTAATTTAATAAAAGAGTCAACATTTTATAAATAAAGCTTTAGAAAAAAGAATCAAAATATAGCTTCTAACTAATAGAAGATTCATTTAGTAAACTTGCTATGCTTCATGGCTGTTATCTGGTAACTGTTTTAGAAAATTCACAATTATTAGTGATTATGTTATAAAAATAAGTAGACATTTTAAAAACCAAACTTTAGAAAAAAATTAAAATAGAGCTTCAAAATCAGAGATTAATTTAGTAAAATGTTGTGCTTCATAGCTCTTATCTGGTAGCCTTCCGGGAAATTACACTTATTAGGATTGGAGTTATATTGATTTTTTTTCTCTTTTTAACTCTTTATATCTCATTATAAGTATTACTTTTTTGTTTGTCCAAAAAATTGCCATAAAATTTAATATTTATTTGAAAAATATTTGAAATGGCATCTAAACTTAAAAAACGTTTAACGCAGTAAAAAAGTATCCAACAGTTATGCCCAAGAAATTGAAGTACGTTCTAAAGAAGGTCTCATTAAAATTTATGTCATCTCGAATTATTTCCAGACAAAGAGACCTATGTATGTTTGAAATAATTTGGAAATGGCTAAATCGAAAATTGTAAAAATAATTACATTAGTTCCTTTATCATGTTAATAACCACATGAACTTTTTTTGGTGGAACGGACTAGTTCTTGGTTATCTTCAAAATTAAAATACAAATCTTGTGAAACCAAGAAAGATTATAAAACACAACAAAGGTTGCTCTAACATGCTTCAATAGATGTCATCTTCAGGGAAATACTGAAGATGATAGCTTGGCTATCGAAACATGCGTTAGAGCAAGCGTGTTTTTTAGTCTTTCTTAGTTTCAGGGGACAATATCTGCATTTAAATTTTACAACATGATCGAAGAAAACTGTTATTTTTGGATCAAACATCAATTTTATTAAAATACATCCTAAAAAATTTAATTACAAATTTTGTGCCCTGAAACCAAGAAAGATTAAAAAACACAACAAAGGTTGCTCTAACGCGTTTGGATAGCCAAGCTATCATCTTCATAGAGATACCAAATTATTAAACTGTTACACCAGACTAATGTTTTTATAAATATGTTGAAACTTGTTTCTCTGATATAAAAAAAATGAGCAAGTGACTACGACTGGATGAATTTAAAACCGTATTTTACACAAATAAGTGACTAAAATCGAATAAGGAATTAATTTAAGCACACAATGTAAAAATCAAAATTGTGTGCATTTTGGTGGATGCGCCGGAATTCGTCAGTTCTTTCCTTGATACCTTGTTTTCTGTTAGTAACTCTCTGAAGATAATAGCTTGGATATCGAAACGCGTTAGAGCAACTTTTCTTGTGTTTTGTAATATCTCTTGGTTTCAGGGGACAAGATTTGTATTTTAAATTTTGAAGATAACCAAGTACCAGGCCGTTCCACAAAAAAATACATCGTATTCAAATCCAAAAGTTGAACTAATCTCTTGGAAGTGAAGAGAGTTTTTTTTGCATTCCATGTAAAAAATCTAATAATGAAGATGTCCGATCATTCAACAAATCATTAGATCAAGTATCAAAGAAGGTATGCTAGATACACTAGACATAGTAGAAATTAAGAGGTATACATATAAAAACTTTAATTTTGAGGTGACTTGAAAGACTGTAACTCAAAGAAAAATAGTCATTGAGAAATATGTTGAAAATCAAATTAAAAGTTCAAGTTGTTTTATATCTTGACCATAAAATTCTTTAGACTTAGCAGTTTTCCGCTAATCGTAAGGAAACCATGGCTCAATTTTTTTCCAAGATTTTGCTTTTGTTTAAAAAGACCCACATACTTCAATAATTTTTTCAATGATTCCATAAATCTCTTTTAGATAACCTAATTATTTTTAATTCGACTGGTGTATAAACTTTCTACAATAATTTTTCACTGAGTTACCATCGTTTAAAACAAAAATTTTCTTTTTAATAACTTGTTAAATGGTGATCATACAGAAAATACAAGTACGGTTTTGAAAACTGCAAAACATTCTCTACAAGTCCTGATTCTTGGCTTCTGATGAAAAATATTTTTTAGGATGAGAAAGTTGATATAAAAAAGGTAAGAAACTACGTAATTAGGTTTAGTCTTCATGGTGAACTCTTATTGACCAGGAAATATTATGTTTATTAATTTTATTTAACATTTCTTCGGTCCAGTTTGGAGATATTTAAATTTTTATTGTTTGTTGACAATATTCTAAACAGTTTTTGAAATATGACTACGTGATATTTAAATTTATTTAAAACGTCACCTCAATGACAGTTGACAGAATAAGAGAGCGAAACATCGATGTCCAGTGCTACAACCTTTTTTTATGTATTTTTTATATTTTCATAATTTATCAAAAACACGAAATTTTTTTCATATCTAATTTTGGTCTTTTATTTTTTATTTTTCCTATTCCATGTATAATAAACTAACCTCTTGATTTTGTCAACTGTCATGAGGTGACGTTTTAAATAAATTTAAATATCACGTAGTCATATTTCAAAAACTGTTAAGAATATTGTCAACAAACAATAAAAATTTAAATATTTCCAAACTGGGCCGAAGAAATATTAAATAAAATTAACTAAACATATACAGTAATTAGGCTTTGCATACCTTTGCAAAATTAGGAAAATTAAATTAATTTAATTAATTATATTGAGAATATTCATTGTTACTTTTGAACTTCAAAGGATCCCAAATAAACACTGAAAATTTCAAAGCGCTTCGATTTTTGCTTTCATTGTGCTTGGAATGATTGAATTTGTTGTTTTTACTAAAAATCAATTTTAGGATTTTCCACTTTTTGTTAATATTAATTTTTTTATGTTGAAAATGTTTTTAAGCAATAATCCATATTTTCTTTGTTAAACGAAGTTAATTTTTTTAATAAAAGGCGAATTAAATGAGTAAAGTTATTAAATTTTGACACCAGGCTAATGTTTTCATAAATATGTTAAAATTTGTTTCAGAAAAAAAAGTAACAAATCACTTCATCTGGATGAATTTCAAACCGTCTTTTACACGAAGAAAGTACTAAAGTCGAACCAAGAATTAATGTAAGCAAACAGTGTAAAAATCAAAATTGTGTGCATTTTGGTGGATGCGCCGGAATTACTCACTTCGTTCCTTGATACATCGTTTTCTGGCGAGCGTCTTTTATATGATTAGTTTATCCTACACAGACACCAAATATATTTTCTGTCCCAGTTATGCTTCCTAATTAACCAACTTATTAACGAATTGGGGAATGTGAAGTATATTTTTAAGTTTCAATCAAATATCATTCGTAGACTCAAAATTGAAAGTCCCAAGCGTACTGTATATAAATGAATTCAGAAAATTGCTCCCTTCAGGAACAATATCATATTCAAAAGGGCCGATCAAATTACCAACTTCAATAAAACAAATTGTACATATTCCGCTGATACGTATCTCGAGAGGCAAATTTGAATATCCCACGTACTGTTCGAGCACTTCATTATCGTAGTGGATACAAAAGCGTTTGTCCTGGGGGCTCCTCTCAGGATAAAAACGAAAACGCGTCTGTGAAAGGAAACATTCACATGGCTCGTAAAATATAAGCGAGCTCAAAGCTACGTGTCGATAACGACTCCCCCATCTAATGGCGAATGCGGGAAACTGAAACAGGAAGCCAAACGGCAGGAAACCCGCTTATCGGCGAATCGATATTTCCAACTTGCCAGCGGCGTAACAAAGTTTCCCCGGTTTTAACTATTGGGGATTCTGAAGCGCTTTCCTTAATTATTAAGGACTTGGTATTTGCATATGAGCAACTGATATCAATATTTTGAACTATGGCAGAAATATTTAATATTTTTTCCTACTACTTATGATTTTGAGAGGAAATCAAATTTAACCGAAATTTGAGAAAAAAATTTATTTAAAGTCGTTTGAACATAAAAATACAAAAAGAGAGTAAAAACAACTGAGGTTTAGGTTAGGAAATTTGAGAAGAGCATCGAAATTTTGTACAAAGTATTTAGAATCAAAAGAAAGTGTTAGAATTTTTAAACTAAAAATACCGCAATTTTAACGATAAAGTCAAAGTTTAGAAAATGCCTGGAATTTTAGTTAAAGACTAAAATGACTTGTCTACTTATCCAAATTTAATTGTTATTTCGAAAAAAGCAAAGTTTAAAAAAAAATAAAATTTAAAAAATCCAACCTTCCAAAGACTTATATTTACAGGAAAATTACCAAAAAAATGTTAGAAAAAGTCGAAATTATTAAAAAGTGAATTTTTAAAAAGTCGACGGGTGGTTGAAAAAAAAATTATACGTACTGTCTTAAAGAGAGTAAATTATTTTTGTTGAGAAGTTTAGTGACTGCAAGTAAAAATATTGTTGGAAATCTAAGGAATACTCAACAGTTTATCTTCGTAAAATAACAATTCTTCAAATATCCCAGAATATAAACCTTTAAGTCGTAAAGATGGAAGAGATCTTACACTTGAACTTCATCGGATATAAATTTATTGATGTAATAACTGGGTCCAATGACTCGGTTCTTTGGCAAAATTTAAATGATAATAGACAGTTCTCCGGTAGCTTGGGGTGCAGATATAACGAGAAAGCAGTTCAGAGATTGCAGGGCCTGGCACAATCTGATCCATCGATCTCCGACCTCACTTAAGCGCGAGATTTCATCCTCATATTTACATAGGCGTGCTCTTTTTATCAACATTTGATCCTCAGCTTTACGAAATATGGATTTTATTTTATTAGAAAAGTCCAAAGATGCGAAAAACTCAAGTCAAACCGTCCACAGGCCAACAATTTGCCCAACTTTACATAATTCATTCAAATAATTATGAGATACGGTTAGATCGATTGGTCAGACACCAAAAAATGTAAAATAGATACAACTATTTTGATCTTAAAAATTGATTTTTATGCGGCGAATTAATACTCACAAATTTAATAGAAAGAAAGAGACCTTTACAAAAGAGTCAAAATTTTCAAAATTAAAATGAACTTTTTAAAAGAAATCAAATTTCTGGAAAAAAGTCTAAATTTTCAAAAAAATAACATTTAAGTCATAATTTCAAAAAGTAGACCTAAAACTGAAATTTTGAAACAGTGAAACTTTTGAAGAAAGCTCGAAATTTTCAAATATAGTCGAAATATTTGAAAAAAGTGCAAATTTCGAAAAGAAGTCCAAATTTCAACCTAAGTCCAAATTTTTAATAAAAGACGAACTTTTGCAAAAAAACTATAAAATTTTACAAGAAAAGCCAAAATTTAAAAAAAAAACTTAAAAGAACAGTCAAAACATTGATAAAAAGTTAACATTTTGAAAAAATATCAATCAAGATTTTCAATAGAAAGTGAAAATTTCTAAAAAAACAACGTTAGAATGTTTGAAAAAGATGAAATATTTAAATAAAAAATCAAAATTTTCGCAAAAAGTCGAAATCCTGAAACAACTTCTATTAATATATTTTTGAAAATTTAATTTTATAATAAAAATTTCAATACTGTTACAAGTATTCTAATTTTTGACTGCGAACTCAAAATTTTGTGCCACTTTTTTTTGAAATCTAGATTTTAATTTCTAAAATTCGAGTTTTCTCTAGATGCCTAAGACTCTAAAAACACTTTGAAAGTTCAGATTTAATTTTAAAAATCTACCTTGTTCTTAACATTTTTATAGTGAGAAGAATATTTTG
Organism: Dastarcus helophoroides; assembly: GCA_028583605.1. Taxonomy (NCBI): domain Eukaryota; kingdom Metazoa; phylum Arthropoda; class Insecta; order Coleoptera; family Bothrideridae; genus Dastarcus; species Dastarcus helophoroides. Next base: position 9,235,666 of record CM053328.1, read on the forward strand.
AACAAAAACAACTTCGGACCTTTTGAAATTCTGAAGAAAAATCGGAATTCCGATGTTTTTTTTAATATTGACTCGAATAATAGTGTTTTTGACAAATAGATGGCGCTGTGGTCAATGTTAGTGATTAAATTCTAACCTTAAAATTGCGTTTCAACTTCTCTGTAAGTAATTTAAATTTACTACTTTATCTCATTTATTTGAAATTTTGCCAACATATATTATTTGACAAACATTTTTTGTTACAATTTCAGGATTTCGACCAAGTTTTCAAAAATATATTCTAAATTTTAACTCACAATTTTAATTTTTGTCACCTTAAAATCCGGTTTCCTGGATTTCGATGTTTATCTGAACATTTTGACTTTATTCTCGATGCTTCGATTCAGAGAAAAATTCAAATTCCTGCTTTAAATTTGAATCAGAAAAAAGACCAAAACTGGGAAAAGATCTGAATTTTTTAATAACTTCCAAAGTTTTTTGATATTTTGGCTTTTTCTTCTCAATTTTTCAATTCTCATTTATAAAAATTTCACTTAAAAAAATTTATAAAAATGAACTCGAAATATCTAGATTTTTCTAAAAAAATGTCTAGGTTTTGAAAAAGTCCAATATTTTAAAATAATGCATAAATTTCAAAATTTGTTTTAAAAACTTCCAAACATCTTTTGAACTATATTTCTTGGAATATTTTTTGAAAGAAACTGCTGCACGATTTTGAAAAAATCTGAAGTTAAAAAAAGTCGAGAATAGGAGAATTATTTTTTTTAAAAGTCAAATTTTTCCCAAATAAAGATTGAAAAATAAACCAAAATTATTTGAAATGTAAAAATTTTTAAAATAGTCAAAATGTTGGAGAATTAAAATTTTGGTAAAAGTCAAAATTTTCAACAGTTGAATTTTTCTAAAAATATTAATAATTTGAAATAGGAAAAATTTTAAAAGTAGTCAAATATATGGGAAATGTATGAAAATTTGAAAAAAGTGGCGAGATTCTGAAAAACAATACCTAATTTTGAAAAAAGTTGAAATTTAAAATTTAAACTGGAAATGTCCATGTTAAAGTTGACTTTTACAAAAAATATAAAACTTATAAACCCAAACTGAAAATTTAGAAAAAAGGCGGAAATTTGTAATAAACTTGAAATTTATTGAAAAAATCTCCAATCATGAACTTGAAAAAATTCAAGTTAAAGTATAGTTTAAAAAAAAGTACACATTTTGAGAAAAACAGGAAATTAACCGCAATGATTCAAGTTTTAAAGTAGCATTTCGAAAATCTGTCCACACTTCCAATTTAAAGTCGAAACGAAATTTGAAATAATGGAAGAAAATGATATTTTCGAAAAAGTCGAAATGTTAGAAAATAAGACGGGATTTTCAAGAAAAGTCGAAATTAAAAAGACAGCCAAAAAACCAAATCAAAATTTTCTAAATAAAGTTTAAAATTCTGAAATAAGGATGAAATTTTTCAAAAAAATAAGGTTAAAATTTTGAATAAAAGTTTTGAAGTTGACGTTCTCAACAAAAAAATGAAATTTTAAAAAATATCGTTAATTTGAATAATGTAAAAATTTTCATGGAAAGTAAAATTTCCCACATAAAGTTAACATTTTCAAAAATAATCAAAAATCTAAAAAAAAAAATTTTACACGTTGAAGAAATCGACATTTAAAAAAGTTCAAACATTTGAAGTAATAGGGAATTTGCAAAGTTTGTAATTTTTAAAAGAGCTGAAATTTGGAAAATAGTACAAAAAGATTTGAAAAATAGTCAACATTTTGAAAAATTTTGAAATCTAAAAAAAAACTGATTAACTTTTGGCAGAATGTTTAAATAAAAAACCCTCATGTCGAAGAAAATCCATAATTATCAAAAATTTTCAAAAATTGCAAAAAGTTTTAAAAAACCAAAATTGTCAGAAATATTAAATTTTGGAGAGTTAAAATTTCAAAAATTGAATTACAAATCTTGTCCCATGCATCCAAGAAAGATTAAAAAACACAACAAAGATTACTCTAACTCTCTGAAGATGATAGCTTGGCTATCGAAACGCGTTAGAGCAACCTTTGTTGTGTTTTTTAATCTTTCCTGGTTTTAGGAGACAAGATTTGCACTTCAATTTTTGAATAAAACCAAAAACTAGTCCTTGCCACCAAAAAAAAAACAAAAAAAAAGTTGAAATTTTGAAAATTTTCAAAAAAAAATTGCGAAATTTTCAATGAAGTCAAAATTTTAAAATGACAATTTTCAGAAAAATTTTAAAAATAACCAACCATTTCAAAAATTTTGAAATCAAAAGAAATTGCGATTTAATAAAAAATCGTAATTTTCAAAAGAGGTTAACTGCTGAAAAGTTCGAAATTTTCAAAAAAAAAATCTAGTGGACAAAAAGTCGAAATTTTGAAAAATTGATGACTAAAATATAGTTTTAAAGAATAACCCAAATATTTGAAAAGAGTTGTAACTTAAAAAACCGGTCAAAATTTTCAATTTCTTTAAATTTCGAAAAAAACAGTGAAATTCTGAGAATTACAGTCAAAATTTTGGAAAAATTTCAGCTTACAAAAAATTTAACATTCTCAAAAAAAGGAAGAATTTTTAGATAGCGGAAATTTTGACAAAATAACGCAATCATAAAGTTTCCAAAATTTTCAAAAAAGCCTAATATTTGAAAATATTTGAAAGTTTGAAAATCGAAATTTTAAAAAAATTAAAAGTTTGAATTTAGTCTAAATTTTGAAAAGTCAAATTTAAAAGATAGTCGAAAATTTTTAAGAAAATTTAAATTTAGAAGAAAGTAAATTTTTCAAGAAAACTGAAATAACACAAAAGATAAAATTTCGGAAGGTCTAAATATGGAAAAAAATCAAAATTTTCAGTCTTTAAAAATTTGAAAATGTGAAAAAGGCCAAATTCAGAAGTCAAAATTTTCAAAAAAATCTCAAAGGGTGGTCCAAATTTTAAAGTATCAAAATTTTGGAAAAAATAAAATTTACAAATAAAACAATGAAAAACTGAAGACAAGGTGAAATTTTCAAATAATTTCATATGTCGAAAAAAAGTGAAATTCCTGAAAGAGTTCTAAAATTTCAAATAGTCTGAATTTTGGAAAAAGTTAAGCTTACAAAAAACTTGATATTTTCAAAAAAAAGTAAAAATGCTTAAATATTTTTACTGCTTGAACAGCGGAAACTGAAATCATAAAAAAAATCAAGATTTTCAAGAAAGCCTAACTTTTGAAATATAAATCGAAACTTTGAAAAGTCGAAATTTTCAAAAGAAGTTGAAATTCACAGAAAGATAAAATTTCGAAATAAGTTCTAAATTCGGAAACAGCTGAAATCTTTCAAATTTCCAAAATTATCGAAATTTTCAAAACAAGTTAAATTTAAAAAAAAAGTTTTTAAAAAATGTCGAAATTGTTACAAGATCGGAATTTTCAGAAAAGGCCAAATTTTCCAAAACACTGGAAACTTAAAAAAAGTGGAATTTAAATACCAAAAGTGAAAATTAACGAAATGGAATAATTCAAAAATAACCAAATTGTCAAAATTAGAATTTCAAACAAAAATCAGTCAAAATGTCAGTTTTAAAAAAGGGAAAATTTTAAAAAGTCTACATTTTGGAAGAAGTTCTGCTTACAAAAAACTTGACATTTCCGAAAAATAAATTATAGATATAAATATAAATATTCAGAGAGCGGAAAGGGGATTTTCAATAAGGCCTAATTCTTTTAAGAAATTGAAATTTCGAAAAGTCGAAATTAAAAAAAAAATTTTTGAACTTAGTCTAAATTTTGAGGTCACATTTTAAAACGAGAGAAAAATATTTGAAATTTTAAAAAAGATATTTTTTTTTAAAAACATACATTCAAAAATTTCGATAAAAAGTCTAAATTTAAAAAAGCTGAAATTTCCAGAAATGTCAAAATTTTCAAAAAATGTTATATTTTTGGAAACTTGACCTTTTCAAAATAAAGTTGAAATTAAAACCAAATTTTAAAAAGGTCAGAGTTTTCAAGAAGGACGAAATATTTTAAAACATTTGAAACTTTTAAAAAAGTTAATTTAAAAAAAAGAGTCGCGAAAAATATAATGGAAATTTTGAAAAAGGACTAAATATTTTAAATATAATATATATAATAGTGTAAATTAAAAATAAATTGAATAATTCAAAAGGGATCATAATTTTTAAAAACGGAAAATTCCTAGTAGTCAAAATTTTAGAAAATTTAAAAAACTTAACATTTTAGAAAAAAAAATTGGTAAAATTTAAATAGCGGAAATTTTGATAAATTAACGAAATCAAAAAAATAACCCAGATTTTCAAAATAGCTTAATATTTGAAAAAAATCGAAATTTGAAACGGCGAAGTTTTTAAAAAAGTAAAAAGTTGGATTTTTAAAAATTTGAACTTTTCAAAAAAAAATGAAGAAATTGAAATCTAATTTTTAAAAGGTTGGAATTTTCAATATAGACGAAATTTTCACAAACATTCGAAACTTTTAAAAAAGTGGAGTTTAAAAGAAAAGTGGAGACTTACAAAACATCGAAATTTGGAAAAAAGCCAGAATATTTTAGAAAGGTGGAAATTAAGAAAGTTGAAACAATTCAAAAGGAATTAAAACTTTCAGAATTTCGAGAAAAAGTCTCCAAAAGTTTAAAAAGCCAACATTTTGAAAAAGGTAATAATATAAATATCTGAATATTTTTTAAATCAGAATTTTTAGGAAAATCGATCTTTTAAGAGTTGAAACTGTTTCAAAATATATTTTTTAAAAGCGCCAGAGCTGTTTAAAAAAGTTGTAATTTTGGCAATAAGTTGAAACTAGTCAAAATTTTCAGTAAAGCCTAAAATCTATTTTGGTAGTCAATTTTCTAAATAGCTGTTTGGGTTGAAGTTTTTAAAATAATTCTAATTCTACAAAAAAAAAACTCGAACTCGAAAATTTTGAAAACGGTCGAAATATTAAAAAAATATTAAAAATTGAAAAAAGGACACGATTCTCAAAAAAACAAAATCTTCATAAAAAGTGGAAATAAAAATATCTAAATTTTCAAATCTGACGAAAAAATTGATTCCTTAAAAAAATTGAAACTTAGGAAAATGATTTTTTAAATCAAAATTTTCCAAAAACTCAAATTTTTTAAAAAGTAGCCATTTTTTAAATTAAAAAATTGAGAGGAAATGGAAATAACAATTTTCGAAATAAATAGAATTTTCAAAGAAATGTTTTTTTTGATTTTAAAGTAGAAGAAAAGATTCATAAATAATCTCTATTTATAATAACTACTTTAGAATAAACATTCAAATCCTATGCCTAACCTAAACGCTAGTTGCTGTAAATGCTCTATCGAGAATCGGTTTCTCAAAATTTAGACAGAGTGAAAATTTTAAGGATAAAAAAATTAGTAATTCAAGACATGTCAGAAAAAAAAGGAATATCTTTCGAGAAACTTTAACTTCTCAACCTCAAATTATTTAATATTTGAATAAGCAAATGTGTTGGAAATTAAAGTTAATTACACAAAGTGAAAATTTTAAGGAAAATAAAAATTAGTAATCCAAGACATGTTAAAAAAAAAAAGGAATATCCTTCGAGAAACTTTAACTTCTCAGCCTCAAATTATTTAATTTTTGAATAAGCAAAAGAAATGTGTTGGGAACTAAAGTGAATTACACATCAACGAAACAAAAGTGCATCAAAGCGACCGAGTGGGTAATTCGATTACATCACGCGACAACATAACAAATTTTTCACTATTTGATCGAAACAAGTAAGAATAGTACGACCTATTTAAGCTTATGAGTTAGGCAAAGTCGACTAAAAATCGATGAAATGGGAGACAAGGAAACAGACAAGCGATGTAAATAATGAACGTCGTGCTTAGTTTTCGCCATTATATCAAATCTTGGGGTCGGCCCTAGTGACCTCTGGCCGTGGGCCATGGCCTACTCCACTCTACATATAGTCGGAAAGGTTTGGCAACTTTCACGGTGGTATCACCTTAATACGCCCCAATTTGATATACGAATGAAACGGCGATATGACGGTGCGTGGAAAGCGCGAAAAACAAATTACTATGTCGATGGGATTGTTGCTTATTGATTTCTGGAAACAGAAAGAAATATTTGTTTACTTGCCAAATCCAACACTGGTTTGAGTTTGATCAGGGCGAAAGCAAAACAGCTGAATATGTAACGGCCTCGAATGCGTACGGGGTTCATTTGGAAAATTAGTCGAAAGAGAAGCTTAAATATGGAAATATATTTCGATAAAGACCATCAAAAGAGACATTATAAGGGCTGGTATGTCAGTGACCCTCGAAACATGGTCACTAGATAAACTCAAAGGAGCTACACTTTTATTTTTTATTTAAGTACCATTTTCAACATTAATTTAATGGTTAATTCGGATAAGAATATTTTAAATGAGTTGAATAACACCTTTACGCCATCTAGAGGGAGTGTCGAGGTTATTTCAGCATTTTAAATAGACGTCGACAAGAAATAATAAAGTACTCCATAATTCACGAGTAAATAAGGGTAGTCGAAGAAAATCTTAAAACTAAGGGCAGGTGTGCTAAAGAAAGATAAACCATGATAGTTCTGGAGATATAAAAGTTTACAGGGACTGTCAAGTTGAAAACTTCCAAAAAACGAGTTCTGAAATCCCAAGTAAAGTTACGGGTTGAAATACAAATCTTATCCCCTGAAACCAAGAAAGATTAAAAAACACAACAAAGGTTGCTCTAACGCGCTTCGATAGCTAAGCTATCATCTTCAGAGAGATATTGAAATGCAGAATTTGTCCCCTGAAACCAAGAAAGATTAAAAAACACAACTTCAGAGAGAAACTGTTTCTCTCTGAAGATGACACGCGTTAGAGCAACCTTTGTTGGGTTTTATAATCTTTCTTGGTTTCAGGGTACAAATTCTGTATTTCAATTTTTGAAGATAACCAAGGACCAGCCCATTCCATCAAATTCAGAGAGATACTTTTAATCTTTCTTGGTTTCAGGGGACAAGATTTGTATTTCAATTTTTGAAAATAACCAGGACCAGTCCGTTCGGTTCAAAAAAAAAAGTTACGAAACGATTTAAATTTTGAGGCCTTGTTTACATATGTTATAGGTTCGTGCTTATTAACGCGAATAAATATTTTTAAAAAATAGACAATTTATGTTAAACAGAAAAAAGCTTGTACGATGCAGTGGTACAGTCAGAGGGAGTCCTTGAGAGTTCAAGCCCCCTCGCCCTTTTCTGCTGAGCCTATTTGACATGAAAGAGTTCAAAGTAAAAATGAACTATAGACGAAATATTAAAAAATCAGACATTGTATATTTTACGTTAAAGTTTCAAAAAGAACTTAAAAATTCTCAAAAAAAATTTGAAATTACTCAAAAAATGTTCTAAATATTTAATAGTTTTTCAAAATTTTTAATTTTTCAAATTTTTGAACTAATTTTTAATTTTTTCTGCTAAATCGAAAAATTCCACTTTGAAATCGAAATATCAAAAGTTTTAGATTGAATTTTCGGCATCAGGGACATTTATGAGGTTTAACCAAACACATCCTATTTATTGGTGATATTTTTGTTTTTAGAAATTTAAACTTTTTTGAAAATCTTGATTCCTGTTGAAAATTTCTATTTTTCTAATCTTTTATATTCCTCTTGAATTTTTAAATTTTTTGGAAAACTTTATTTGAAAATTTCAAAATTCACGTTCCCATTAAAAATGACCTCCCTTTTTTAATTTTAGTTTGACATTTCAACTTTGAAATTTTGATTTACTATTTATAAATCCGACGTAAATTCAACTTTTGAAAAAATATCAATGATTGATGATTCTTTTAAATTTGAAATTTTAGAAATTTTTGGCTTTTAAAATTATTTATTTACTTAAAATTTCAGGGTTTTTTTAAAATTTCGAATTTTATTTAAAATTTTTACATTTTTAAACAATTCGAATTTAAAATTCTTACTTATTCTGAAAATGTCAACTTTTGACAATTTATTTCATTTCTTTTTTCTAAATTGTGTCGTTTTTCAAAATTTCGAGTTTTTCTGAAAATTGTTTTTTTGATTTTTTTAAATTCTGTATTTATTGAAAATTAGGCCTTTATTTCTTAAAAATCTTGACATAAAATTTCGACTTTTTTCAATATTTGGACTTTTTTTACTTTCCATTTTAAGACTGTCTTTTTTTTTAATTCGACTTTTTGAACATTTCTACTTATTTTAATTACCTCGCGAAGTTTATTCTCGAAATATCAAGCAAAATTTACTTTCATTCAAAGAAAAATCGATGCAATTTCGACTTGTTTGATACGTTGGATTTTTGTAAATTTTCACTTTTTTCAAGTTTTCGATCTTTCACCAAAATATGCATTTTTTTTTAATTTCAACCTTTTATATTTAAAATTTTGACTTATTTTTCAAGCAGACATTTTTAAAATACAATGCTTCATGACAATTTTGACCCTTTTTAAAATTTTGCCCCTTCTTAAAATTTCAACCTTTTTAAAAAATTTCTGTTTTCTATTTTTATTTAATATTTTGACCTTTTTCCATATTACAAATTTAAAATTTTTACCCATTTTGAAAACTAGGGCTTTCCGAATTTCTTAAAAATCTTGACATAAAATTTCAATTTTTTCTCAATATTTCGACTTTTTTACTTTCCATTTTAACACTTTGTCTTTTTTTTAGTTTTACCTTTTGAACATTTCTAGCCTTTTTAATTACTTCGCAAAGTCTATTCTCGAAATATCATGTAAAATTTACTTTTATTTTTTTTTGATTTTTTTGACTTGTTTGATAAATTGGATTTTTGTAAATTTTCACATTTTTCAAATTTTCGAGCTTTCTCCAAAATTTCCACTTTTCTTTTAATTTAAACCTTTTATATTCAAAATTGTAGACGTTTTTAGAATATAATGATCCTTGAAAATTATGACGCTTTTTAAAATTTTGTCCCATTTTAAGATTTTAATCTTTTTAAAAAATGTCTGTTTTCTACTTTTATTGAATATTTTGACCTTTTTCAATATTACAAATTTAAAATTTTTACCTATTTTGAAAATTGGGTCTTTTCCAAATTTCTTAAAAATCTTGACATAAAATTTCGATTTTTTATCAATATTTCGACTTTTTTACCTTCAATTTTAGAGCTCCACTTTTTTGAAAATTTCTACCCTTTTTAATTATTTCGCGAAGTTTATTCTCGAGGTATCATGTAAAATTTACTTTTATTTAAAAAAAAATCGATGCCATTTTAACTTGCTCGATACGTAGGATTTTTTTAAATTTTCCCTTTTTTTCTAATTTTTGATCTTTCTTCAAAATTTTCATTTTTTTTAAATTTCAACCTTTTAAAATCAGATTTTTGATTTATTTCCAAAGCAATCCTTTCTTAGAAAATCTTGACCCTTTTTATAATTTCGACTTTTTTAAAAAATTTCTATTTTCCATTTTTATTTAAAATTTTGATCTTTTTCAATATATTTAATATTTAAAATTTTACCTTATTTGAAAATGCCAACTCTCAGCAAATGCACCTATTTTCTAAATATTGCCATTTTTCCAAATTCTGACTTTTTTTGAAAATTTTTGGTTTTGTTTTGAAAATTCGAATTTTTTTATTTATTATTATTATTTTATTTATTTTTTTTCATTAAAAATGTAGACTTTTCCAATTGCTTAAAATTATTTACATAAAATATCGACATTTTTTCTATATTTAGATTTTATTCGTTAATTCAATTATTGTGAAATAGATAATTTTCAATTCAAAAACTTGGTTTTTTTTGGAAATTAAATTTAGACTATTTTTTTTTGATTATTTCTCGAAGTTTAATTTTATTTAAAACAAAATTGACAAAATTTTGAGTTACTTGTACAGGTTGGATTTTTCAAAATGTTATCTTTTTTGAAATTTTCGACCTTTTCCCAAAATTTCCATTTTTTTTTATATCATCAAAATTTCGACTAATTCTCGAAGTTTTGCATAAAATAAACCTCTTTCCGAATTTCGACCTTTTTTTTTAAATTTAAACCTCTTCTGAAAGTTTATATATGTACTTTTCTAAAATTTCGGCTTTTTCAAAATTTTCGATGTTTTTTCACAACTTTTACCTTTCCTCAAAACATCAAATGGTTGTAAATTCGACACTTTAAAAAATTCGTCTTTTTCCAAAATTTTCGATTTTTTTTAAGAATTTAACCTTTTAAATTCCGCATTTTTAAAATTTTGACCGAATTGTATAAAACAGATTCGGAAAGATTTTGACTTTTTTGAAAAATTTCGAGAATTGTGACAAAATTTTAATCTTTCCTCAACATTTTGACTTATTTTTCAAAACGTTGATTTCTTCTGCAAATCCCATTATGTTGAAATCCTTTTTTTTACCATCAACCTTGACTGCTTAGTATTACAAATTTTTTCGAAATTCTTTTTTGCATTTCAATTTTTGAAGAAAACCAAGGACCAGTCCGTTCCATCAAAATTGTGGCATCCAAATTCTATTTCAAAATTTAAATATTAAGTTCAAGAAGGTTTTCAATTCAAATGTTTTCCAATATTTTTCTTATATTTCGATTTAAACTCGAAATTTCAACCATTATCTCGAGTTTTTAATTTTTTATCTAAATTATTTTTTAAAAAAATCATTTTCTTTTGAAATTTCTAACAATTTTTTTTAGGTCTAGTATAAGTATGGTACAGATATAGTATAGGTAATTTCAGTTTTCCCTTTTTTCTAAAATTTCAGTTATAAACTTGGAAGTTAACGGAAAAATAATGCAAATGTCTTTTCTTTTTTAACTTTTTCTTTCTTTTCTCAAAATTTTGAGTATAAACTTTTAATTTTTTTACTTCTTTTTCTTTAAAGTATCTTTGGAAACTCAAATTTTCACTTTTACTGTAACTATTTACTTTATATTCTAAATTTCGATCTAACTTTTGAGATTTCCATGCTTTTCTAGAGATAAAATCTTTTAAAAACACTAAAAATTTTGCATAACTTCTATTGCTTTGCTACAAATTTCGAGTTGTTTTTTTATAATTTCCCAATGTTTTTTCATCATTCCAGTAACACTTTTAGTTTTAATTTTATTACTAAAATTTCGAACATAAACGTCGTATTTTTTATTAAAATACGATTTCCTCCAAAAAAAAAATGTTTCTGAAAATTTCAATATTTAATTTCACATGAAAAATTACAAAGCAGCAATTTCCTGGGTGCACTACTGATACCACGTGTCCCATATTCTTTAGAAAATAAATACGAAAATTACCTTTAAATTGTTGTAATTAATTTAAAAATTAATGTATTCTGTTAAGGTAATTCAGTTGCTTTTCTATAGATTTTCTCTAAATTGCTGTCAGGTATTTATAACACTGCTGCCCATACACCTACAAAATTAAAAGACCTGTGGCAATACCAAAGTCGAGATATTCAATGTCAAACTTACTATATTTAACGTGTAAGGAAAGGCGCGAAGAGATTTTAATTTATTGTATCCCTACCTTTCTATAAATTTTGATAAAAAAGTAATATATTATCTACAGTAATATCGTTAATAAAATGGTAAAACATGAAGACTTCTAGCGGTACCGTTTTTTGCATAATAGAAGTATGACATCACATCTCACGGAATTTCGATGCTTCATTCCGTACATTCGAGAAACATCTTGAAGTAATAGCAACATAGCAGTTTCACTACTCCTTCTAGATACCTTGGACCGCTTTGGTGAAAATCCTATCGCATAAGCAGTGCAACTTATCAAGCATGTTAAAAGTTCATCGACTTTTTTTAAATAAAAACAAAATAGACATAAAACTTCGAAAACAAATTTAGAGAAATAGTCAAAACGGGTCGATATTTAGAAAAAAGTGGAACTTTTCAAAAGAAGTGGACCCTTTCAAAAAAAGGTAAAGATTTCGCAACGAAAATTTACTGCAAAGCAGCTTGGGGACTTGTATTATTGTATCTACGCGGACAGTCTATGCTCAAAATCGAGTATTAGTGACAGTTTGGACCTTACGACTCACTCAAGATTTACGTTTTAAAACTTTTTCCTACAATTAGTGCCGTTAAAATACCGTAACTATTTAAATAAATGTTTTGAAATCTGATAATATAAGATTTGCATTTCAATTTTTTAATAGTATTCTTGTTCCTAACTGTAATTTATTTGACGTTGTGGCTATTACTCAAAAAATAGGTAAGATCAAGTCAGGCTTGTACTAATTACTAGAGTAAACAGTCAATAGACCAAACTAAATCATTTTTACTAATGTTTATGTTTGAAATTTTATCCAAATTTTCTTGTGTTCTAATTGAAAAATAAAAAAAATATCTCTTTTTAAATAGACACTTTTTTCTACAATCAACCGCAATATTTATGGAATTGGTTACTGTGTTGGTGTCTTAGGGTGCGTTTAGATTAGACACTTTATTCCATATATTTCTCTCTGACATAAGCGTCAACTGTCTGAGAGAAGCGATCCGAGACTTATTTAGACAGCTGAGACGGGATAGCTTCTCTCAGGAGAGTTGACACTTATGTCAGAGAGAAAATATACTTTATATCAGAAACAAATGCCCAGAATAAAGTGTCTAATGTAAACGCACCGTTAGGTAAAAAGCATTCAATTCGCAATAAGTCAATGACTAAAACAGTTCATGGGATTGCCTCGGATTGCGTTAAAATGTTCGATTCCAGCCGCAACTACTGTGTTGCATGCAATTTAATAAACCTCTGCTAACTCCGAAAATATTCATCTAAATGAAATAATATAAAAGACAAATTTATCCTTCGGCTAAATCAAGTTTTTTATTTATTAAAAATTAATACCATTTTGGTCAAAAATCCTTGTAATGCAAGCACCTATTTTTCCATAAAATATATTTTTTCATAACAAGTATTACTATATCGAAAAAGCCTGCAATTTTCCGTTAATCTATCACTCAATATTTATTGATCTTAATAAAATCCAAACTTTATATTTAAAAACGTAGATCAGAGAGGGATCGATAATTTCTTACACATTTTGAGCTGTCTTTAAGACCATTGGACTGAAAACTATTTAAAAAAATCTCTCCAGACTGCTGTCAAAAAAGAAAACTCCTTAAATGTAGTTAAAATTCGTATGCTTGTGAACGGTCGGGTGGCTCAGTGGTTAAGACGGCAGTTTGATAGGTCTCATAACTTACGGGTTTAAATCTCGCTGTCGTCGAGGCGTTTTTTAAATCCATTACACATCTTACTCATAACTACATAGCACTGTTAACAGCAGAGAGTATCGCTTGTTCAAATTTACGTGATGGTAACACGAAATCATAAATTTTCCCCCCATCCAAAATCGTCCAACGCGCCTAGAGAAGTTTTCATTTCAAAAATCGATACACGATAAAACAAATTGAAAAAAAAAAGAAAAAATAATAAAGAAGGTAATAAATGGGATCAAGTGACATCGGCTAGTCTCTAAATAAAAAATTACAGAAAAAATCCAAATGCAAACGGAACTTAATAAAATTGATAAAAACTGTAGAATACGTTAGTAATGCATGATGGTCACGCGTGATGGTAACACGAAGTTTACCCCTATGCACGCATTACATGATGCGCAAGTTACATAATTGCGCAACTTGCATCATTACGCAACCCGCAATTCACGCATTTATCAGAACGCGTGAGCGCTACATGGTGTGTGTGGCACAAGCTGAAACAGCCTGTTACAGCCAGTGCTCGGAAATTCACAACGGTGCCCATTTTGATGATGTAATTCATCACTTATATTCAATATATTTAGTTACTTTTCTGTGTTCGAGATGTTCGGATTATAGTGACCGAGAAGGGCGTGAGGGCGGTCGACTTTCTTCTTCATTAATTAATGTGCTAGGTACCGCTTTTATACGAGAGAGTACAGCCCTTGATGTGCGGAATACCTTCTCAATAAAGGGGGTAGGCACTTTTAAGAGGCATGTATATACAACGTTTTCTTTTGTGGAAGTTTGTCGCCTGATGGCTTTAAAAAAACTGCATACACCTGATCTCCTTTTCTACCATCGCTTCACTCATCGAATACCAACGCGCGCGTAAACAATGTTCTTAGTGCCATGAGATGTACTGCCAAGTTTTGCATTTTTGTATTTGCAATATTTCTTTATTTTTTCTTCGACAATCTTTATTATTTGTCTAATATTAAATTTTCTAATAATAGAACAAATACTATTTTTGGTGGAACGGACTGGTCCTTGGTTATCTTTAAAAATTGAAATACAGAACTTGTCCCCCCAGGATCTTTGAAGATGACAGTTTGGCTGTCGAAACGCGTTCGAGCAACTTTTGTTGTGTTTTTTAATCTTTCCTGGTTTCAGGGGACAAGTCCTGTATTTCAATTTTTAGAACAAATACTATTTTATGACAAAAGCTTACTTTTGAGTAAATATATAAAGAAAAATTTCTGTTAAGAGGCACAAAATAAAAGACGTAAAGCAAAACCCTAAAAAGAATTAAAACTCCTTATTTTGAATTGCACCCTAATTTTATGACGCCCATATGCGCACTCAAAATTTCTTATTACAAATCAATCCCATGATTCGACTTCGATTTAACGCTTACTATTTTGCTTTTAGCTCCGGAAAAGTAATTGAACAAGTTGGTTTTTTGTCCAATAAAATGATAAAGTAAACCGAATTCGCGCCGTTAAAGATACATCATCACGTAGAATTCCGTCCGGATAAATGACTTCCATGATTAAAAGCAGATTTTTCAGGGAGAGTAATAAATTTAACGTCGTGTTTTCAATGTCCACCCTTCATGAGCGTACACAGTTCGAATGAAGCGCAATTTTTACGTAGAAATCAATCACTTCAGTTGAAATGAACTCGTGAATTTAACACCTACGCTTTGCCTCCACTTTCGTAGGAAAAATCTATTTTCGAGAATATATCAAGATGATAGATGATTTTTAACCGTCTAGGACTTAACTAATTCAGGAGCTAACACGTTCTATTTTCTAATGGGTGCCTCTTTCTCAAGCCACTGCATTGGGATCTCACTTATTTAGTTGAAAAATTACGAAGTTTTCTTTAACAGTTCTGCTTCGAACATTTCAATTAAATTTATGTGAAATTTAGAATTTCTACATTTTTTTTTTCAAATTCTTTAGATTATTTTGCTTAGCTTTGAAGCCAAAAAAAAAACAAAATTTTAAGACAAATAATTAATTTTACAAATTTTAAATTAATGAATTAAAAATTTCTTCAATTAATTATTTTTGTGCAATAATTTTTCACTTTATTGAAGAAAGATCTGCCGCAATAAACGTAGAAAAAACGTTTTAGAATGTAAGGTGAATCCATAACAATAAAAATTTGTGTTGTGCGTTATATTTTGAATTGAAAACAATATTTTTCAGGCCATGTCAAGTATTTTATCACGTAGATAGCTGCTTTGTGAGCTGCACCACCGAATCTAGTGGTGTGCTCGAAAATACTTTTAATCGAATTCAAACATCTTTGGCTTTTCTCGAAGGTTCACTATTTTTTTTTAATACTGCCTTTATTAAAAATTTAATAATTTATAATTTACAAAGTAAATTATTGAACAATTCGATTTTTATTGAAATATAAACTCATTAAAAATTTATCTTAAAATTGGCGACTTTTAAAAATTTCGACTTTTTTGAAAATTTCGATATTTTAAAATATCCAGTTTATTCAAAATTTCGACCTTTTCACGAAATTTTCACTTATCTTTGAAAACTTTGACTCCAAAATTAGGAAATGTTTCACGAAATTTTGACTTGATTTTGAAAATTTCGACTTTATGAATTTTTGAAAATTTGACATTTCGCAAAGTTATCCGAAACGTATTTTCCCCCAAATTTAACTCTAGGTTTTTTCAAATATTTTTTTGGTAAAAATTTTTTTTTTGGAAATTTAAAATTTTTGGTAAAATTTAGGCCCTATTTTCAAATATTTTTTTTATATACTTTTACTATCTTAAATTTTTGAATTTTTCTAAATTTTTTCCAAATATAGGCTCTCTTTGAACAGTTTGGAAATTTATACTTTTTTTAAATTTCGCCTTTTTAAATTTTGACATTTTAAAATATCTAGTTTTTCCAAAATTTCAGGCTTGTCTCGAAATTTGCACTAATTCTTGAAGTTCCTTTTCGACTTTTTCTCAAAATTTTTACATAATTTTCCAAATTTCGACTTTTTTCGCAATTATTTTTTGAAAATTCGGCATTTCTCGAAATTCTCCGAAAGGCTTTTTCTCGAAGTTTAGCTTCTTGATGTTTCTGAAAAAAAATATGAGCTTTTTTGAACATTTTAGCTCACTTTCAAAATCCTGATGTTTATTTTTAGTATTTTGACTTTATCTCAAAATTTTGAATTTCTTTTCGAAAATTTCGATTTTTTTCCAAATGTTTACCTTTTTTTTGAAACGTTAACCTTTCATTAAAATTTTTACTTACTTTTGAAAATTGCGACAACTAAATTTCGTCCTTTTCTCGAAATGTTGACTTAATTTTGAAAATTTCGATAGTTTTCGAAACTGCCTTTTTTTAAATTTTAACATTACGTATTTCCTCCGAAAAGTTTTGTTCAAAGTTTGGCTCTCGGAATTTCCTAAAAAAATTACATCCTTTCAAATATTTTTCTGTTAAAGCTTTCCTTATTGGAAATTTCAATTCTTTTGCAATTTGCAGCCTCTTCAAATTCTTGAATTTTTTTATAATATTTCGGCTTTATCTCGAAGTTTTTAATTTCTTAGAAAGTTTCGATTTTTCAAATTTTCAGACTTTTTTTTAATTTTTAATAATTTGTTTTCGAAATTTTACTTATCTTTGAAAATTTCGATCAGCAAATTTCAACTTTTTCTCCAAGTTTTGATTTAATTTTGAAAATTTCGGATGGTTTTCGAAACTGACTTTTAAAATTTTGACATTACATATGTCCTCTGAAAAGTTTTGTTCAAAATTTTGCTCTCGGAATTTCCTTAAAGAAATGTACATACTTTCAAATATTTTTCTGTTAAAAACTTTCCTTTTTGGAAACTTTTACTCACATGCAAATTTCAGCCTCTTCAAAATCTTGAACATTTTATAATATTTCGACTTTCTCGTCGAAGTTTTGAATTTTTTTAGAAAATTTCGATTTTTCAAATGTTCACCTTTTTTTTGAAAATGTTGACCGTTTACTAAAATTTTCATTTATCTTTGAAAATTTCGACTACCAAATTTTGACTTTTTCTTCCAAAAGTTGACTTAATTTTGAAAATTTCGATAGTTTTCGAAACTGACTTTTTTAAAAAATTGACATTTTTCGAAGTCCTCCGAAAATTTCGTTCAAAGCTTAGGCTCTCGGAATTTCCTAAGAAAATTTACATTCTTTCAATATATTTTTCTGTTAAAAACTTTCCTTTTTGGAAATTTCAACTCCTTTTAAAATTTCAGCCTCTTGAATTTTTTATATTTTGGCTTTTCCTCGAAGTTTTGAATTTTTTTAAAAAATATCGATTTTTCAAAACTTTCAACTTTTTTTGAAAATGATGACCTTTTATTAAAATTTTCTCTTATCTTTGAAAATGTCGAGAACCAAATTTTGATCTTTTCTCCAAATGTTGACTTTTTTAAAAATTTGACATTACATATGTCCTCCGAAAAATTTTGTTCAAAGTTTTGCTCTCGGAATTTCCTAAAAAAAACTTAGATCGTTTCAAATATTTTTCTGTTAAAACTTTCCTTTTTGAAAATTTCAACTCTTAAAAATTGCAACCTCTTCAAAATCTTGAATTTTTTATATTTCGACTTTGTTTTAAAGTTTTGAGTTATTTTAGAAAAATGTTAGCCTGTTTTCGAAATTTTACTTATCTTTGAAAAATTACACTCCCAAATTTCGATTTTCTCGTCGACTTACTTTTAAAATGTTCAATTTTTTTCGAAATTATGAATTTTTTGAAAATTCTTCGGAAGGTTTTTTTCTAAAAGTAGCTTTGATTTTTCTGAACAAAATTTAATTTTTTCAAATAATTTTTTGTTATATATTTTTCTTTTCGGAAATTTTAACGTTTTTGAAAAGTTGAACCTCTTCATATTTATGAATTTTTCTTAATATGTTGTCTTTATCTCGAAATTTTAATTTTTTTGAAAATTTTATGTTTCCGAAATTTCAAACTTTTTTGAAATCTTGACCTTTTCTCGAAATTTTCACTTATCCTTAAAAATTTCGACCTCCAAATTTCGACCTTTTCTTAAAATTCTGACTAAATTTAAAAATTTCTTCTTTTTTAGAAATGATGACTTTTTGGAAATTCGTCATTGGTCGAAGTTCTTCAAAAAGTTTGACACTTTGTTCTAAAAAAAAATTACATTATTTTTTATTAAAAGTTTTCCCTTTCGAAAATTCCAATTTTATTAAAAATTTTAGCTCCTTTTCAAAATTTTAAGCTTTTTTAAAATAATTTGACTTTTTCAATTTTTTTTGGAAAATTTCATTTTTTTCACATTTTCTACTTTTTTTTAATATTGATCGTTTATTAAAATTTTTGCTTATCTTTGAAAATTTCGACCAGGAAATTTCGACTTTTTCTCGAAATTTTGACTTAATTTTGAGAATTCGATAGGTTTGTTCAAAGTTTGGTTCTCGTAATTTTCTAAAAAAGTTTATATCCTTTTAAATATTTTTCTGTCAACAACTTTTCTTTTTGGAAATTTCAACTCTTTTGAAAATTGCAGCCTCTTCAAAATTTCGAAGTTTTGAATTTTTTTTTAAAATTTCGGTTTTTTAAATTTTTAACTTTTTTTTGAAAATATTGACCGTTTATTAAAATTTTCATTTATCTTTGAAATTTTCGACCAGCAAATTTTAACTTTTTCTCGAAATGTTAAAATAATTAAAAATTTGACATTACATATGTCCTTCGAAAAGTTTTGTTTAAAGTTTGGCTCTTGGAATTTCCTAAAAAAATGTACATTCTTTCAAATATGTCTCTGTTAACACTTTGCTTTTTGAAAATTTCAACTCTCTTGAAATTTGCAGCCTATTCAAACAAAAAAAATCTTCAATTTTCTATAATATTTCGACTTTATCTCGAAGTATTGAACTTTTTTTAGAAAATTTCGATTTTTTAAATTTTCAACTTTTTTTTGAAAATTTTAGCCTGTTTTCGAAATTTTCCTTTTCTCTGAAAATTTCAACTCCTAAATTTCGACTTTTTCTCATCGACTTATTTTTGAAATTATGACTTTTTTGAAAATTCTCTGGAAGGTTTTTTTCTCAAAGTGGCTCTGATCTTTCTGAAAAGAATTTAATTGTTTCAAATATTTTTTTATTATACAGGGTTAGTACTATTTTACGTCTCACCATTGGGATCTCCTCAACTATCATAGATAGAGAGTCGATTAAATTATAAAAAAAGTTGTCTAATCTTATTTGTAATATTTTTGTAAAAATAGGTTTGAAATTATCTTACTGAATTCTTCAAATATTTTGAAAAAAAACTGAAAATTGCCAATTTTTACTTTTTGAAATATCTCATTTCTTTATAAAGGTAATTTTACGAAATTTGATATCTTAACTTTTTTTTAAAAGTTTGGCCTCCTAACTTTTTGACTTTTTTTAATATATAGTCGTTAGCTCGAAGTTTTCAAATTTTTTGGAAATTATATATTTTCCTCAAGTTTTAAGCTTTTTTTTGAAAATCTTGACCTTTTCTCGAAGTTTTCACATATCCTTGAAAATGTTTACTTCCAAATTTCATCTTTTCCTCAAAATGTTGACAAAATTAAAAAATTTCTACCTTTTTAGAAAGTATGACTTTTTGGAAATTTAACATTGCTTGAAGTTTTCCAAAGGCTTTGACTCTGACTTTTCTGAAAAAAAAATGTACATTTTTGAAAATCTTTTTCTATTTGAAATTTTCCTTTTTGGACATTTCAACTTTTTTAGAAACGTTAGCTCCTTTTGAAAATTTTAAACTTTTTAAAAATAATTTGACTTTAAATTTTTTTTGAAAATTTTGGTTTCCTTCAAATTTCGGTTTTATTCAAATTTTCAACTTTTATGAAAATCGGTCCTTTTTAGAAACTCTTCCTATTGAAAATTAATTTTCTGTTAAACTTTGATTTGAAATTTCAACTTTCTTGTAAATCTGCCTTAAAATTCAATTAATTTGTTTATTTAAATTATTTTTAAAAATTCGAATTTTTTCAAGATATCGACTTGTGAAACCATTAATTCACTTAAAATTTTTGTCTTTTCTGTTGTAAACTTTTTGCAAAAACTTCGATTTTCGATTTTTATTGAACATTTTACCTTTTTTGAAGATTTCGATTTTTTTAATATTTCGACTTATTTTGAAAAATTTAATTCTTTACCAATTTGTCTTTCTTCAATATTTTGACTTATTTCATAAATTTCCACTTTTTTAGGAACATTCTGATTTTTTAAAAACTATAATTTTTTATTTTGACTTCATCAAAAATTTGGATATTTTTGAAAATTCCAAATTTTTGAAAATGTGGACACAAAATGCTGACTTTTTTTAAAATTTCAATTATTTTTAAAAATGTTGACTTTTTTTTCAAATTCGAACTTTTTGAAGGACCTTTTTTTGTTAAATTGAATATTTCTTAAAATTTTCACTTTTTTGAAAATGTCGACCACTTCTCAAAATTTTGAATGACAAAGTTTTCGGCGTGTTAAAAATTTTGAATTTTTTATTGAAATTTTGAAAAATATTCAACTTTTTTGTAAAAAATTTAAATTTTTTAAAAAGATGGAACTCCTCAAAATGTTTACTTTTTTGATTATTTCGTTCTTTTTTCAAAATTTTCACCTTTTTTAAAAATGTTGACCTTTTATCAAGATTTTGATTCTTTCTTAAAATTTGTACCTTCTAAAGATGATTTTTTTGAAAAATTTAGAGATTGAAACGTTTGTCTTTTTTGAACATTTCGAATTTTTGAAATCTGTTCACTTATTTTGAATATTTCAAATTTTTACCTTAATTTCGTGAATTTCAATTCTTTCACAATTTGACTTCTTTCAAAATTTTGACTTATTTGCTAAATTTAAACTTTCCAAGAATTTTCACCTTTTGGACATTTTCAATTATTTTTTAAAATTTGTACATTATTTTGTTGAATTTTTTTCTTGAAAATGTCAACATTTTGTCTTTTTGTAAATGCAATCTTTTTTAAGTATACTTTTGTTGAAAACTTTGGGAAAAATTGAAATACAAATCTTGTAAAGAGATATCTCTCTGAAGATGATAGAAACACGTTACAGCAACACTTGTATTTTTTAATCTTTCTTGGTTTCAGGGGACAAGATTTGTACTTCAATTTTTGAAGATAACCAAGGACCTGTTCATTCCACCACAATTAAGGAAAAATGATATTAAAGAAAATAACCATAGAAAAAAATAAAAAGTAAATTAAAGCTCCAAGATTTTCATAAAATTTCAAAATGTTTAGCTTTAATAGTTTTTGACTAATCATCAAATTAAATAAAAGTTTTAATTATTTTGAAACGATCCAAGGGCATCAGTACTTTTTAAAGTGACTTTATCATAAAACTCTTCCACATAATTGAATTGTTTTCATTTTGACTGGTCTCCGAGCTCTGTACGATGATTTACTTCTGAATTATTGTTATCTAAAACAAACAAAACATTTATGACTTTAAACTCGGAAAGAGTGGTTATGCGGAAAAAGCGACTGAAATTCCGAAAACTGTAAAGGGTTCTCTACGAGTCCTAGTTTTTGGTTTATTATATGTACATAAAACCTTTTTTTTTTTTTGGTGCAACAGACTGATCCTTGATTATCTTCAAAAATTGAAATAAATACAAATCTTATTCCCTAAAACCAAGAAAGATTAGAAAACACAACAAAGGTTGCTCTAACCAGTTTCGAGAAGCTATCATCTTCAGAGAGACTGCAGATCTCTGAAGATGATGGCTTGGCTGTCGAAACGCGTTAGAGTAACCTTTGTTGCGTGTTCTAATCTTTGTTGATTTCAGGGGACAAGATTTGTATTTCAATACATAAAACCTAATTTATTTATTCGACAGAGGTCATAACGTGATTTAAATGTCAAAAATCTAAATAATAGTTAAGAACTTTGTTAATAGCTTCATTTTTTAACAATTTAGGGATTTTCTCAAAACAACAGGTTGATTGAATTTCAAGCAAAATTAGAAATATCAAAAAAACTTGAAGTTCCAAAGTAGCTGAACCACATCTAAAAATATGTCCACCATTTCCCTAATAAATTTATACTTTTTTTATTTAATTTTGATTTTTCCTTAATTTCTGGGTTACAATTTTTATTTTTATTATTTTTGACATTAAATTTCTTTTAAAAATAACTGAATGTTTCGATATTAAAGTTAAAATTCATAAAATAACCACAAATGAAAATTTAAAACATTCTCTCGAACGTTCGAAAAAAGTGTCGTGATTTCAAAAATAACAAATCAATTTGAAAAAAAGAAGTATTTATTAAAAAAGTTAAAATTTGGCATTGACAAATAACATTTTTCTAAATAAACGTCAATTGTTAGAAAATTTTTACAACAAATTACTCGAAATTCATAAAAAAGAAGAAAGTACATTCTATAAAAAAAAGGTTGCCATAATTTTTCTCAAAGTTGCAAATATGGAAACTGGTATTTTGTGTGTATAAACAAAAGTCAGTTGTTTGGAAATTTTTTCTCCAAGAAATAAGAAGTTTCTATGGAAAGTTAGAAATGTGTTTTGAGAAAAGTTGGACAGGTCTTGAGATGTTGCCATTTAGTGATGAGAAGTCTCATCAGTTTCATCTAGTTTCATTAAAAATTTTAAAGATTTGAAATGCTTATGATAGTGTAACAAAATGTAGTTATAAAATTTGCATTAGTGATTGTGTAAGGAATTCTCTAGAAACATTTGACAAGCGCTCCGGACATTTCCGTAAGCGATAATCTTATCTGTACGGAGATTCGTCTAGAAAACCGGAAGGGTATAAATACGTAGTAATTTTCCCTTAGTTAGTTATTTGGTCAGTGAATTAGTCAGATAGTCTCATAGTTAAGTGAATTATAATTGTAATGTTCCAAAATAAGTTTGGTAATAAAGTGTTACAATTTTCGAAATTTTAATTTTCAAATTGATAACACGCAATAACAGGTAAGGTTATTTATTGCTTCATACATTCAGTTCATACAAAGTCTAATATTTAAAAAAAAATGCACAAAGTCGAGGGATTTGCTAATTCGTAATAATCAGATAACAATTTATTTAAGGATTGTCTGTAACCGTACCATTTCATAAGGTCAATTCAAATTTACTACATACTGCTGATTAAGCAACTTCGTACGGAAGCTTTCCAAACTATTATTTACCCTTTACCCTTGTCAACTTTCAGCTTCCGCACGTCAAATGTTCTCGCCCCGATCCAGAAACAAAGCGGAACGCATCCCTAATATATTAACGTTATTGATACTGTCATTTTGTGACATACACACTTAATTCCACAAAATTGGAAGCCAGCCATCAAAAGCGAATTTCTAACTCTCTAAAGCTCGCCTCGTCCGTTTAGGGCTCAAATTTTGTGACAAATTTAAGACCTCTTACGACTCCCATGTTGCTTATACTGGTGTATGTTTGACTATTTCAAAGCGAGGCGCAATATAATTTGTTTGAAATATATTCGCTTTAAGTATGTAATTTCAGAGTACGTATTTTGATGCGACGAAAATTTGACGCATATTTCATGAGAGGCGTATTTGCGAAATGAAAATGCAAATTTCGATCAAGGTTATTGCTTTCTAGTACATCACTAAATTTGAACTCAACTTGGAAAATGTTTTGAGAGCTACACGTTTTTGTCCCACAATGAGTTCAAATCGATATTTTAAGATAATGTTCTCACAATTAAACGCTGCGTTTTTAACATTTTTGTTTAATATAACAATGAACAACTTATCTGTATGAACTTTACAACTGATCAAATTAGGATGCGATTGTTCGATTATATTGATATTCTGGGTGTACCAGAATATTAGATATCTAGAAATCTCGAACGAACAATAACCATCTCTTTAAAAGCCCTTATTACTTTTTTTGTGGGACGGACTGGTCCTTGGTTATTTTTAAAAATTGAAATACAAGAAAGATTAAAAAACACAACAAAGCTTGCTCTTAACTTGTAAATATTTGACAGACGTCTCGAACTTATGCTTGTGTGTGGCTAGGTATCAACCCAAAAACTTCTAATAATAAACATCTCTTCAACAAAGTTTAATTTTAAAATTCGTTACAATATGTCAGTAGCTATTGCAAGCGACAAATTCAAAATTTTCAATTTTCTGCCATAAAACCAGTTACTGCGTGTATCTCGAGTAATTTAACCAAAATCAACTTTAATATAGTCTTTAAACAATGATACTACATACTGCTTTTTAAGGCTGCTATAAATTCATTAATTTGCCCTTGGTTGATAAAAAAAATTAATATTAAAGAACATCAAAGCAAGGGACCTGAAAACAACTTTAAGTGCTTTTAAGGGTGGTAATTCTGTAGAGAAGGGACTAAAATTTGGTTCTATTCGGTTTTAATGCCTGTCTTTAAGAACAGCTAGTACATATTTGCTTTTAAAAGTTACAAAATGAAAAGTCTGCTTTTTTAAACTATTAAAACTACTTTTTTAAACTATTAAACTATTAAAATCATTAAAAGTGTTCCACATGAATTGATACTTCATAAAACTGTCTACACTGACGTGTAATTCCCATTAATTCAAAATTTATTTTACTTATTTTGATGACTTATTTCGCTTCACTCCAGTTATAAAAGAGACGGATCAGTGTTCATTAAAAAAATGTCAAAAGGTATTACAAAGTTGCCCCCATTTCGTGTTAGTCTTGCCCCAATTTCGAATGAGATAAATCTGTCAGGAGTTTTCCGGCGAATTCGCCAAATTAAACATTGAGACCTGCCGAGTACATCCGGCCATTCTCGCGTTTAAATCGAGAAACTTTTGTGTAGTCGTCGACTAACTCATAACGAAATACCGAACTCCTCCGTGTTCAGGACTGTGTCAACATTTAAACTGGTGAATTATTAAAACCCCGTTTAGAGGCGAAATAGAGTAACAAACGGCGATGGCTTCTTGACAAATGCAACGGGGCGAAAGTTCCGAATTGCGTCCCGGCGGAACGTTTTAAAATTTATCGTGTTTTAACGGTTTGGTTCCTCTTTTTCTCTTTTTGTTAAGGTGTGATTTTTGTAGCAATTGGATATTAAGTTTAGAGCTTGACATTTGGGATAACCTGTGAAACAAAATGTGTTGTGCTTACAATCGCAGGACCAAAGAGAATATTTGCAAAATGAGTGTATGGAGTGAACAAATACTTTAACAGTTTCGAAACATATACCACATTAGCCTCTCTGATACCCCACACATCTTGCTCTACTTAGACTCTCACTACTTCTTTAGAGACACGAAGTGCGAGGCCGCTTCCGATCCAGAATTCTGTTATATATCTATCAGCAGTGTGCTCTCGTACCAACAACACTTGGACTTTCCATAAACCGAGTTCTTATTATGTTTTTATATAACATTAATTGTTTTTCTATCCAGTTTTAAATAACATTAACTTTTTGAAAAAAAAAACAGATCCCATAATTGTTTCTCTATCCTGATAACGAAGGCTTCCATGGCCAGAGTCAGTGCAGGATCTACTTCTTCCGGAATTAAACCGTGTCAAAGAACTACTAAACGTCGAAACACTTTTAGTAGTTCTTTGACACGGTCCAATCCCGGAAGTAGTATACCCTGTTTCTCTAGTCCTGTTTTAGATAACATTTTGAAAAAAACAGATCCCATGGGACTTGAGATGACATGGGTGTCTTCATTATTAGTGGAGATAGAAGAACACTTAAATAATCCACCGTCATGCAAAAGTTTACCCCTTTTTAACGAACCCTTAAAGAAACAATTGAGTACCACCTTGTTTTGGTTTTATTAGGAAAAAATTGGAAAAATTGATTTTCTAAAATCTGCTGTAATTCCTGTAGTAATTTTTTATTTGTATTTCGATTTAAAAAACTTGTATCATTTTTGTTTGGTTGCTCAAAAGCACTACAATGGCGCAGCTAATTGTTTTTCTTACTGAATAATTTCTAAGAAATTATGGCAACCTCGTTTTTTTGTAGAATGTATTTTCCTTCTGTTTTATAAATTTCCAGACCAATTTTTGGTCTCAAGTGACAAGATTTGTATTTCAATTTTTGAAGATAACCAAGGACCAGTTCGTTCCACAAAAACTAGTAATTGTCAATAAAAAAAAGTCTAAATTTGGAGTTTAAACACAAAATTTTAAAAAAATACGAAAAATTGTAAGCCTAACCTTGAAATTTTGAAAAAAAGTTACAATAAAGTTTACATTGTAAGAAGAACCTTAAATTTATTAAAATAAAAATCCTGGTTGATCAAAAATTTAAAAAAACTCAATGTATTTCTAAAATTAATAAAATTTAAAAAAAAATTCAGTAAGCAAAAATGTTGAGCTAAAAGCTCTAAGTAATTTTTTAAATAAAAATTTTAACTTCGAATTTGAAAAACATGAGAAAATCTCGGGGAAAACTAGAAACTTTGATGAAAAATTTAATTTTCAGAAAAAGCTTGAAATTTCTAAATTAGTAAAAAATAAGAGTCGTAATACAGAAGGAGGGCCAGGTCAGATGATTGGCTTCGCCCATGTGTCAAATAAGTTGGGTTTTATTTGCAAAGAATTAATCAAGAACTACAACTTGTATTGAATTATTTACAGCTTTCGAAACTTTACTCGCATTTTTCGTACAACCAATTGTTCTCGAGTTATTAATTATAATAAATGTCTTTTTTGTTGTAAATGATAATTCAGAGCAGTGGCGGCTGGTCTTAAAGAGCGCAGGAGCGCCCGCTCCTCGCGAAATGAGCGATCTATTTTTTTCTACTTAATGTAAAAGTCTTGGATTTATCACATTTTTAAATACAAAATAATGATATACTAATTAACTAATAATACTTCTGAGTGACTTGGAATAAAGTACGCAAACTTTTATTCCATTATATTATATACTATGAGGAAACTGAAATACGTTGGTGCGCGCGTGGCTGCCATGCGATGCCTATCAATGGCCTCCACGGGAAACGGAGAAATAAACTACAGAACACCACGCTAAAGCTAGCCCGCGGTACGCCGCTCCGCGCATATGCGATATTGCCAAATGGTGAGTACGAGTTAGAATTTGGATGGTGTATTTACGGTTTCATGATGCTAAATGCGTAGATGCGGGCTGATTTGATTGCGATTGCTAATTGTGCCGCTTACAGGGTTAACTGCCAATAGTACGGCTATTCACAAAGAGATAGCATAATTATTAATTTGTAAATTTGGATTTAAACAATTTTGGTGAGAAAGTAATAAACACTTTATTTCCTTAAAGGATCGTAGAACCGATTTTGTTTAAAAAAATATTTTTTTTGTGTTTTTGTAGAGTTTAATTAGAACTTTGTAATAAAATTCATTTTATCTCCAAATGCAGTTTTCATGAAAAATTGATATAATTTTATTCCTATGAAAGCAAACAATTTTAATTAAGTAATCCAGAACCGTAACCAGATGCAACCGCACAGAGTACTTTAAGGGGCTCAGAAAGGTCAATAATGATTTTTTTTTGTACTCGATGAAAATAATTTAGAGATGATAACCCAAAAATATTTTAATTAAATTTAATTCGTAAAAATACTATTAAATATCACAACTTTTGTATCACTTTTGTTTCTCTTAAATTTAATACCTTGCTATGGCACTGGAGAGTCACCTAAACTCTTTAACTACTAATATTTAGGCAAAGGGCATCGACCTCTATTTTTTTCGTTCCGGTTTTTGGTTTTCGCTCCGGGAAAAAATCATATCGGTTCCGTTCCGGTTTTCGTTCCTACAAAAATGGCGGTTTTTTCCGGTTTTCGGTTCAGTTCCAGCTGACTCATTTTTCAATTTTTTAAAATTTTTCATTTAAATTGATTTTCTAACATAATTTAGGAAATGTTCTTTCTCTTTTTTATATAATTTGAAGGAAATATTTCTCGATTTTTCGAATTTAAAAAAATTAGCTGATATTCGTGCATTCGCCGAGGTGAAAAAAAAAGAAAGGATCCTTTGGTTATATACTTTTTGAAAGTTTCGACTTTTCGAAGAATTCAGTTTTTATTGAAAATTTGGACTTATTTCGAAAATTTCGGACAATAAAAACCCACTTTTTAACAAAGATCTTTTCTGGTTCGACTTCCAAATTTTTGAAATTTTAACTTGATTTCGAAAATTTGGACTTTTTTCAAAATTTGGATTTTTTGAATATTCCAAATTTCTCAAAATTCTGTCTTATTTGGTTAGTTTTGATTTTTTTGAACATTTTACTTTAATAACTTTCGTTCTTGTTAAAAATTTTATTTTTTGAAAATTACAATTTTTTTTTAATGGAATCGATCTCGAAGTTGTCTGACCTTATTTTTGTAAATATCAAAAATGTTCTCGAAATTTCGAAATTTCATCTTTTTTTGCAAATATAACTAATTTTAAATTCGATTTTTTCAAAACATTTCAATGCTTTTTAAAAATTTGAATTTTTTCAAAGTTTTAACTTTTTGCAAATATCGATTCTCTCGAATGTTTGTTTTTTTATTCAACTTTTTTTCAATTTTTACTTTTTCGCAAGATACTGACTTTCTACAAATGATTACTCTTTTTAAAAAGTCTGCCTTCGATTTTAATTGAAAATTCTTAAATATTTTTCGATTTCCTTACAGTATTTCGTCTTTATATTTTGAAAACTTTCAATTTCAAATGTTCCTTTTTTTAGCTTTCACTTTTTTCAAATATTTATTTATTTTATTAATCTCCAGACTTTTTCAGTTTGACCTTTCTGAAAGATTTTAATTTATTTTCCAAATTCTGAATTTTTTGAAAATCTCTATAGATAATTTCGATCTTTTCTCCAAATTGTTATTTTTTTTTTCAAAATTTTGATTTTTTCTGTAAATTTAATGATGTTAAAAAACTGACTTTTAAAAACTTCTACCCTGTTTTTTTTAATTTTTGATTATGGTCAAACTTTTAACAACTTCTTGAAGCTTTGATCTTTTTTTGAAAACTGAAATTTTTTTTTTAAATTTCGACTCTTTCTTGAAGTTTCGGCTTATATGT
Organism: Dastarcus helophoroides; assembly: GCA_028583605.1. Taxonomy (NCBI): domain Eukaryota; kingdom Metazoa; phylum Arthropoda; class Insecta; order Coleoptera; family Bothrideridae; genus Dastarcus; species Dastarcus helophoroides. Next base: position 9,264,928 of record CM053328.1, read on the forward strand.
AGTAAACTGAAGTTTTATTTGATAAATTAGATATTTTCCTTTAATTTTTGTTGCTTGAAAAATTAAATTTCTTCTCAAAATTCCGACATTTTTAATATTTTCAAACATTTTCCAAAATTTAGACTTTTTTTGAAAAACTTCAACCTTTTATCATCGATATTTCGACTTTTTCTCGAAGCTACAACGTTTTCAGAATTTGATTTTTTTTGTAAAATTTCCTTTTTTTCAAAAGTTTGGATTTTTTAAAAAATGATTATGTTAAAACATTTTTTTTCAAAACATTTACTTTTTTTTTGAAAATTTCCACTTTAGCTCAAAGTTTTTACTATTTCTCAAAGTTTTAACTTCTTTTTTTGATAACCCTCTTTCCCGAATTTTCCCGAAAGTTTTCACTTTTTTCAAAATTGCAAATTTTTGAAATATTTGAATTTTTTCAGGATTTTAATCTTTTTTGAAAAGTGTTACCTTTTATCATCAAAATTGGGACTTTTTTTAAAATTAAATATAGTTTCATCCAAAATTTGAAGTTTTTTCGAAATCTCCATTTTTTTCTTCAAATGTTTGAGTTTTTGTGATAACTTTAACATTTTTTCAAAATTCGCGTGTTCTAGAAATTTTTTACTTTTGGTGAAGAATCTTATTTTCCAAATTACCAATTTTTAAATTTAGAACGAATTCTACAAAAGGAATTCAAGATTTAACTAAATTTAGATTTTAAAGCTGTCTAAATTCAAAACAATCTAAACAAAAATCGCAGCTTCGAGGCGGAAATCAAAATTTTAAGAAAAAAGTGAAATATAGCGTAAACAAAATCAGATAAAAATTGAAAGTTTAAATTTTTTAACATATCATCGTTCCAAGTTTACCCTTAAAATTTCGACTTCAATTTCAAGATCCCGGCTTTAAATTGGAATATAAATGTTGTATTTTTCTCTTTAAATTTTAACTAAAATTCCCAATTTCTAGGAAAAATTGGAAATAAAAAGATTTTATCACAAATTTTGAGATTTTGAGAAGTTTTATGAAATCGGATAGTAAAAAATCATTAGAATTTGAAATTTCGAGAAAAATATTGGCATATTTAAATTAAAGTGAAATTTGAAGGAAAAAATTCAAGGCAGCTCGAAATTTCTATTAATAACTTTAAAAAATAAGAGTATTATATTATCAAAGGGAAAATCTAAGTTTGAGGAAAAAAAACAAAATTTGAGTGTTTGTTCTGAAGAAAAAGTTGGAATTTTCGGAAAAATTCAAATTTGCAAATGAAATTGTCAGGAAACTGGGCTTCAATGAAAAAGACTTCACGGCTTGAGTCCATATTTACAATAGCACATAAAATTTGTATTTTAAACTCGAAATGTTAGGTAAAGAAAAGAAATATTTTGAGAAAAGGGTCCAAATTTCAAAACAGAATCAAAAATTTTGAAAAAAGGATATTCAAATTATACAACTTAAAATTCAATTTGGCTTGAAATTTTGAGAATAAAACATTTTCTTAGAAAGAGTGGAAATTGTAGTTTCTTCATTGAAGTTAGAAGAAATGTTCTTTAAAGTAAACTCCTAATTTTGAGATCAAAGTTGCATGAATTTGTGTAAAATTTTGAAAAGGAAATTTCTAAAAAAATCCCAAACTTTAGGGTAAAGTAAAAATTATTTTAAGAACATACAAATTCAACGACCAAAATAAACCGTTTTTTTTCTGGTTCTGTTCCGGTTTTCGTTCCTACAAAAATAACGGTTTTTTTTTCGGTTTCCGGTTCAAAGCCCCGTTGCCGCCACTGATTCAGAGAAAAATCATGTTACAGATCTCGGGAACCAGCCAAATTAAAGAAGAATAATTTAGTTACTGAGAAGAGATTTATGTAAGGTCTCTGGAAAAAAATGAGTCCTTGGACCATTTGGAAACTAAAGAAAATTTGTAAAAATGTTGCCGCATCATTAGTAAAAAACTGCTAGAGCTAAAAATATTTAATTTAAAATTTGAAAACTAGAATCTTAGAGCTTTAATTTGTTTATTTTCTCTGTGGTCATTTTTCTTTGAGTTGCAACTTTTTTAAATTCATCTGTAATTGGAAATATTTTTTTTTAGTTTTTATGCTTAGTGCATTAAGGAGTTCTTTAATTTTAAAAATTTTGAACAGGTTTAACCATCTTCGTAAAATTATGGCTTCAAACTCAACATTTTATTTAAAAAATATGATCCAGTATCAGCTGTTTACTTAAAAAAAATTCATCATTTCTTTTACAAAACCTTGAATTTAAATGTTCGTAAAATTTTTATTTCTCTTTCTCATTTTTCACCAAGTCCAGGTATTTCCCAAAATCACGAACGTAAATTTACACTTTTTACAACTATCCCCAGCATTTTAATTTCAGGCTGAAAATTTATTTTTTATTCCTAATAGTTTTTTGTTTCCAAAATTTCGACATTTAACTCGAAATTTGAAGTTGAATTGTCGTACTTTTACATAAAATTTATATCTAAATAATTTGAGTTTATTAATCAGTAAGTTTAAAGTTAAATTTCATATTTTTACATTAAATCGAAAATTTTTGGAATAAAATAAAAGAAAAAAATAAAAATAAGTGAAATAACTTTAAAAACTACATAAAATTCAAACTTCGAAGTTAAAATTGAAATTCCCAGACTAAAACTTCTATCAAAGTTTAGAACCCAAATTTCGATATTTTTTTTCAAAATTTCGAAATAAAGGGAGACATTTAGGTTTAAATTGTAAGTAAACATATTTTCGAAACCGAAAGACGCCTTAGATGGCCTAGAGCGCATTTACGCGATTTCTGCTGGCATCTTAGAAGCCCAAAAATAACGAAAAGATGACCATCACCCCAACGATGAACATGAGAAGATCACGTATCTTGATGATATGCGACTTCGACGTTGGTCCAAGTACTTTCCATTTATTATTAACTCGTTTGGGCATCCTTGGGTGAACAAATGATACTATTCCAAAAATTCACCCAAGATTTTCGACGAATGTTGCAATTCGGCTTGTTACGACAAAATACCTACTCGAATTCGCAAACGTCGTGGTTAAACCAAATCAATGCTGATTGACACATTTAAGGAAACTATGATTGTCGCCAATATTTCATCGATGAACTTTAAAATCCTTTCTTTGTTAAATTTTTTCTCAATCGTCAAACATATCCTAAAAAAAGAGCATTCAAACTTGATCCATATATGCAGTCTTGTATTTTATTTGGTCGTGACGCGTTTTATTTTGTGAGGCAACATTAAGAACCATCCTTGAGCTGAGTTGGAATCTAACCGCTTCAAAGTTATTTTTTCGCAACCCAACTGAGTTATTCCACTGTATCCTGAAATGGCACAATTAACTTATTTTTTATACAAGCCATTTACATTTAAATGACGTTTAAACTTGGCCTCGGTCATTCCGAATTAGTTCGGATAAAGCTAACGGGTTTTATTGCACAATTTAACAAACATCCATTAGGGGTAATATATGTTTGTTTTAGCCCGAATTAGGGAAATGTCTCAGCTTTGAAATGAATTGAGGAAATTACAACAAAATTTCATTGTAGGTTAACTTAAGGGTGATTTATTTTCATTACTCAGTCGGGGCATGTCTGTCACCTTAATTGAATTTTCGGTTTCACATTTACTTACCCGACATTTTTAAAAGTCGCGGACGCAATTGCATTTTTATTTTACTGTTTCGCTCTGGACATCGACCCCCGAACGAAATCTAATGTTCATTTTACAGCTTCGTTTTGACATGAAATGGCATTTAGAAAATTCTGCCTGATGTTCCCAAAATTATTTCGAAATTTTATAAACAAATCACAAAATTAGTTTACGCTTCAAAATTTTAAAACTGGATTTTTTGAAATGAATTTAATTCGAACGATACCTAAAATTGGTGTCCTATTACCCAAACTTTTCACTTTGAAGTTAGAATTTTTCATTTCGTTTTCCGAATATCTGACTTTAAAATGGAAATTTCGTCTTTTTTCTAGAGATTTGGACTTCAAACTGAAGACATAAATTTGGCAAATAAAACGGGACACTTCTTTTTTTTATACTTTGCGCAAGCCACATCAAAAGCTTCCGCGAGACACAAGTGACTCGCGAGTAGGGAATTCGATCCTGATCCTTATTTCTAATTCCGGAATTTCAAGATTACATTTACTCAATCCCGGGATTCCGGGATTATTTCGGTATTGAAGATAACAAATAATAAATAATCAGCTTTTCAAGCAACAAATCAAAACAGTCAACGTAATCAAAATTTAGGCAAAAACAACGTATTTTACGGTAAAAACGCAGATATCATTAATCAGACTTAAGAATTAGACTGACCAGGCTTAAAATCACTAAATCGTTATGTTGAAGTTACTCCTTTTCAAGAATCAATAAGAGCTTTTTAAACTTAGGGGCCATTCTTTCATTCATGATTTTTTGAGGCCCATCTCGTCCATGCAGCAGGTGGTCAAATTTGTATGACCCTCTTCACTCCAACGTCACATATTTTGCAATTAATTTTTTAATTTAGAAATTATCATATCTGCGTGAGTTTGGTTTTCGTATATTGTATATTTAAATTTGCTTTTTTATCTTGTTTGATATTTCATCAACCTTAACGTGACAAATAATGTTATCTTAATAAATTCAGGATTTTCATTTCCTTCTCGAAATTTTGATTATAAAATCCAAATTTTATAAAAATACTTCTCAAATTTTAACTCAAAATTTTAACTTGCTGATTTCACCTCAAAATATTTTAAATGTGTTTCTTGAACTTTTGACTTTTATCTGAACATTTCGATTTAATCCTCGCTATTTCGTTTTAGAGTCGAAATTTCAGAAAAATTGAAATACCTATTTTAGGTTTGCATCAAAATAGAAGCAAAAAAGTTGTCAAATTTTTTTGAAATTTTTTCATTTTCTTCTCAGATTTTCCGCTGCAATCTCTAAAATTAAAACCCAAAAGTTTCCACATTTCCTGATTTTGAATAAAATGCAAATTTGTAAAATACTGCAAGAATCAGAATCGGAATTGTTTTTATAAATATCCAAACTCTTTTCCAATTTTCAGCTTTGAAAGAAAACTTGAATAAAAAAAAATCGTAAACTTGAAATTTACAAATTTTCAAAAAAGTAGAATTTTTGAAAGACTAAATATGCAAGAAAAACCAAAATTATAAGAAAATTTGAAAGCTTTTAAGAATGCTCAACGTTTTGAAAAGTTAAAATTTTAGACAAATTAAAATATTCGAAAAAAAAACAAAATTTGGCAAATGCCAAATTTAAAAATCAAAATTATCTAAAAAAAAACAAGCACAATGTGAAAAGAAGTAGAAATTTTGGAAAAATCAAGATTTACGAAAAAAATATTGAAAACTTGAAGATAAGGCGTCGGAATTATAAAAAAGTTAATTTTCGTATTAAGTTAAAATTTGCAGAAAAAAGCTGAGGTTTTTTAAAACATAGGTCTTTTGAAAAAAAAATTCAAACATTGAAGAAATCGACAATTTTAAAAATTCTGAAATTAGAAAAAGTGGCGAAATTTTTGAGAAAATATGTAATTTTGAAAAAAATTGAAATTTTGAATTTAAACTTTCAGTTGTCATATGACCCTTCGACTTAAAAAATCATAATAAAACTTTAGAACTTGAACTGAAAAGTTTCAGAAGGAGATTTCGATAAAATTGAGATTTATTGAAAGTATTCTAGAATTTTGTAGTTTCAAAAAATTTTATTTAAAAAATAGAGTTTTTTTAAACACAAATTTTCACGGAAATAAAAAATCTATTAGGATGATTCAAGTTTTAAAATAACATTTCCAAAAAATAGTCTAAACTTCGAATTTTATCTTGAAATGAAAAATATTGTGATTTTGGACAAAATGAAATTTTTGAAAAAGTCTAAATTTTAGAAAAGACAAAATTTTCAAAAAAAGTTGAAATTTAAAAAAGAAAAAAAGTCAAATCTAAATTTCCAAATAAAAGGTTAAAATTTTGAAAACAATGAAAATTTTCAAAAAAAGTTTAAATTTTCGTAAATATCGTAATTTTGAATAATGCAAAAATTTTTATGGAACATTAAAATTCATAAGACTTTTAAAAAGTAATCGAAATTGTAGAAAAACATTTCAACACTTTAAAGAAATTGACATTTTAAAAATTTGAACATTTAAAGAATTCTTTTTAAAAATTTGTAATTTTCAAAAACGTTATAATCTTGGAAATTAGTGGAATAAAATTTCAAAAATGGTCAAGATATTGAAAAAACAATTCGAGATTTTAAAAAATTGAAAACTATTTGCTCAAATTTTCAAATTAAAACGATTTTATTTTAAGTCTTGATATTGAAGAAAATGACCAGAAAAATTTAAAGAATGGTTCAAATTTTGAAATTAAAATTTTCGAAAAAATCAAAATTTTAGATAACTGAAATTTTGAAAAAATAGAACATTTTTTAGAAAATCGAAAATTTTAATTGAAAAGTTAAAAAATGAAAATTTTGAAACAGTTTTGAAATTTCCAAATAAAGTCAATGTTTTCAAATAAAGTTGTCAACATTTTCAAAAATTTTCTGAAGTGAAATTTAAAAAAAATCAAATAGTCGAAAATTTCAAAAAATTCAATATAAAAAAAATTTTCCGATTCAAAAAAAACAATTGAAATTCTCCAAAAAAATGGAATTTTGAAGAAACTCCATATTTTCATGAAAATATTGTGTAAAAACTCAAATTTTTGAAAACTAATAGCTGAAAACTAATAAAGTCAACAGTTTTAAGAATAAGCAAAATTTTTATAATTTAAAAAAAATATAGAAATTTTCAAAATATTTTAAATTGTGAAGTAAAATGTTGCAAAAGTTTAAAAACTCCAAGAAGTTCAATTTTGGAAAAAGTCTAGCTTACAAAGAACTTGACATTTTCGAATAAAATGATAATTTTCAAACAGCAAAAATTTTGAAAATATAACAAAATCTTTAAAACATTTAATATTTTAAGAGGCCTAAATTTTCGGAAAAATCAATACTTGTAAAAATCAAAATTTTCAAAAAAAGTAAAATCTTGAAAATACTTGGTCGAACATTTTTTCACATAAATCAAAATTTTTAGAAAAATATTGACCTTTTTCTTGAAAATTAAACTTTTATGGATATCGATTCTCTGTTATATTTACTTTGTTCAAAATTTTTATAAAAGTATCAAAATTTTGAAAAAAGTAAATTTTTTCGAAAGAGTTTGTATTCACAAAAAGTTTAAAGTTCGAAAAAAAGATTAAAGCGGCAAAATGAGGAAATTTTCAAAAAAAATTTCGAAAAATGTCGAAATTATTGGAAAATGTAAAATTTTTTATAAGTTGAATTTTTCAAAAAAATATCGAAATTGAAATCTAAATTTTCAAAAAATCAACATTTTCAAGAAAGGCGACATTTTAGAAAATATTCGAAACTTTTAAAAGAGTGAAATTCTTCAAAAAAAAAAGTCGGAACTTTGTGACGCCACGAAGCATATGACTCGTCTCGCCCTTGACACACGATGTCAAACTCTATTGACTCTTTTACTCCCCCTTAATCTGAGAAATAACAACGCGTCTGGTGTCTCATCATCAAATCCTTTTTTTAAATGCAAGATTTTTATTTGAAACAAGCATACCCAAAGCAGTGCTGCTTGTTTGGAATAAAACTTCTTCCATTTTATATTAAAATGATAGACAAGTATTGTTGGAAACATTGACATTGAGCGTTTCGATAGATAGAGTCTATTTTACAACTTTTTTAAAATGATGTCAATCTCGAAAATCCCGGAATCAAAAAAACTTAATCCCGTAATTTTCGGGATTAAAAAGCGGTCGGGATCCCGGCATCCCGAAATTCAGAATCCCGGGATCAAATCCTCTAGCCACAAGTGACTCGCGAACTACGGATTGGCAGCCTTAGCCATTGCGAGGCTCCGGGCGGGTAGATCTTTGTGAGGCCCTTGTCTTTGTGGAATTAGTTTTAATATAGGCGTAGCTAGAATAGGGCTGGATAGAGCGCTTGCCCTCCCCCTGACTCATGCAGTTAACGAAAATGTGTATTCAACTGAGCAGACTGTCTCCAAAAAGTTTCCATTTGACAAAATTCGTCCTCCTTTAAGCTATTCACATTTTCTCGAAATTTCGACTTATTTCTCAAAATTAGTACTTTTTCATAAATTTCTTTCGAAATTTTAAATTTATGCCTAAAATTAGATTTTATCAGAATCCGACTTTGTCAAAATTTCGAATCTATATCTCAAAATTCATCGTTTTATTTTTCGAAATTCTACCATTTCTCAAAATTCTGTTTTTTCAGAAACTTCCGCTTTTCTTTGCATTTGGATTTCCTGAAAATTTTGACTTGTTTATGAAGATTTACCTTTTTCCTCAAAATTTGATCGATTTTTTGATAAAAATATTACCTGGATATTTTTATAACTTTTTTAGAAATTTTGTAAAAAGACAAAAATTACAAGAAAATTTTCCCTGGAATGGTTTATAACTGAAATACAATTTGTTTCGACGTTTATCTCAATATTGAACATTTTCTGACTTAGGGTGGGGCAGATCAAGGCGCATGTCCGCCTTTGATTCAAGCGATCAAGAGAAAATTCTAGAATTACATTTTTCTCACATTTTGACTTTATTCCAAAATTTCGACAAAATTTGACTCTCTCTGAAGAATTTCGAGTGTTTTCTAAATTTCCACTTTTTTCTCAAAATTTCGATCTTCTTTTTTTGTTTTTTAAGGGAAGGAATTGAAATTTCCGGACAAAAATGAATTTAAAAAAATCGAAACTTTATCGAAAATTTATCCTAAAATTCCATCCTGTATGTTTCCGGAAATCTGAATGTTTTTCTTGGAAATTGGTATTTTTCTTAAAATTTTGACATTTTTTCAAGACTCGTTTTGTTCATAAATGGCTTACCTCAAAATAGTACTTTTTCTTAAAGTTTTAATTTTTTCTGGAAAATTTCAATCTTTGATGCTTCATTTGGTACTTTTTCTAGAAATGTCGATTGTTTATCAGACTTCGTTTTTTTTTAATTCCTTTATTTTTATTAGGTTTTCCTGAAGATTTCGATGTTTTAGAATTTGATTTTTCACAAATTAGGACAGATTTCTTAAAATTTACCTTTTTCTAGATATTTTTATATCAAAATTCGATACTCAACTTTACTAAAAATTTTTAATTTTTCTCTTAAAATTAGTTTAAATTGGTCATTTTCGAAATTTCGACTTTATTCTCAAAATTCTACTTTTTCGGCCCTTCTTTCGGAAATTATTTTTTCTATCAAAATTCTCCCTTTTTTCTGAATAATTGTCTTTATTTTTTTCAATTTTTTAAATTTGACTCCAGTAATTTCAACTTCATATTTCACCTTATTTTCGAAATTCTGGCTTTTATTTCAAAATGCGATGTTTCAGTTTATGGAATTTTCTGAGTTTTCCTCGAAATTGGCTTTTCCTTTAAATTTTAGTTTTCTCGAAATTTGTCTATTTTCTCTAAATTAGATCCACATATTATCGAAAATTAAAAATGTTGAGAAAAATATTTTTGGGTAATTTCGAGAAGGATTTCTTGTACATCCAATTTCTTTATCGAAATTTAAATATTATGTCAAAATTAGAATCAAAAAGTGAACATTTCGAAAACTGTTTTTCTAAATTGCAAATTTTTTCAGAAATTTTTTTCAGGAATTTTTAGAAAACTAAAATTGAATAAAAACCCTTCAGAAGAACGCGAAAAATGATGGAAATATTTTGGCATATTTAAAATTTTCATCATTTTTCGAGTTCTTCTGAAGGGTTTTTATTCAATTTTAGTTTTCTAAAAATTCCTTTCCCAAAATAAATTTTTTTCTGAGAATTCGTCACTTTCGAAATTACGACTTTATTCTACATTTTTCTCCCAAAATTAAACTTTCATTTTTTTAATATTCGGTTTTTTCTGAATTTTTTTAATTAAAATTTCCAGAAATTTCCTGTTTCTCAAAATTTGTTTTATTCTGGAAATTTTGACTAGTACTTCAAACAGCGATGTTGTTTGCTTTTGGAAATCTCGACTTACAGTGAAAAATTTTTCTCAAAGTTATAACTTTTTCTGAAAATTGCGTCTTTTTCACAAAATTCCACCTTTAAAAATATATATTTTTCGTATTTTCAACATTTTTTGAGATTTTTCGAAAGGTTAGGATTCTAATTTAAACAGGAATTTCTAAACATTCCAACTTTTTCCCAAAATTCGTTTTTCCTCAAAATTCTTCTCTCTTAAAATTAAACTTTCTCTTGAAAATGTTCACTTATCTTCAAGACATTCCAACCTTTTTCTCGACATTTCGACCGTATTTTTCAAAAATCGTTACTTTACGAAATCTTCGAAATTTCGATAGGTTTCAAAGTTTTCCGAAAGTTTCGGTTTTTATTTTAGCATTTAATCTGTATGTTTTCGCAAAGTTCGTCTCTATTTCCAAATTTCTAAATTGATCTGAAAATTCGATTAATCAGTTCATGTAGTTAAATGAAAACCGGAACGTTTTCCGATTTTCTTTTTTTTATGAATTTTTCAAAATGATTCTTGCCCCTCCCTGAACGAAATCCTGTCTACGCCCATGACTTTTAATGATGATGCTTGACGAGAAATACAAAGTAATAAATAAATAAACTTAGATTTTTGAGATTGTTTAATAGAAATTAGGAAAAATTAATAAACACAAAGATAACAAATTATTAATCATGATAAATTAGGGAGGATTCATGTCTTAAAAGAATCAGTGATTTAGAAATGATGACGGTTGCTCTAATATTAAAGCATAACGAGGCGACAGTTGACAGGTGAAATGGAACACGGGTAATTCCCCGAATCATAAACACGAAGAAAATGGAGTACTATCAGATTTTGTTTAGCCCTTGCAGTTGGCAGCACTTGTGGCACTGGTGCGAAATTTCGTCAATGTGAAAGAGAAGGAAAGAAACATTCATTGGAGCGAATAAGATAGATATCAGCGCGATAACTACCTCGCAAGGGTGCATCGAGATAAGTTTTATAATCCGCGGCGTGAGGCGCGAAATTCAAATGAACATTAGAATTCGTACTAATGCGCGAGTGCTCTAGGCCCCGGGCGGTTGTCCTGCTCAGCACCCCCAAAGGCCACCCTTGCAAATTGAGCACCACTAAAAATGAGTTGGGGCATGATTTTTGACCTTGAACATGATTAGCAAATGAAAGAAACAGTTTTAAAACATCGCCAAGTAGCAAGCAAGATTTCTTCACGTCGCCTCAAATCTATTCGAACTTTATGTGACTTTCTCACTTAAACAATTACTTACAAAACATTTAAAATTTTAATATCTCATGAACTATCACTCATTTAGAAAAAAAGTTTAGATACATTTTCTCTAGAGAATCACAAGTTATGTAATAAACATTTTCGCGACAATCACTGTCTATAATTTGCGACACACTGATTTTTTCAACTTTAAATAAAATTTATATCATAATTGAATTCGACTAAATTAATAGCCTAAAAGTTACCAAAGAAAATGCCCCACCTTTTAGTGATAGACTCATCAAAATGGATTTAACCATTTAGGACAGGTGTGGCCAAATTTTCATACCGTAAGGACTACTTATTCTGTAAAATATAGTCTGAGAATGACTATTAATATGGGCAAATCAATTTCAAGGAATTTTTAAAAATTTTCATAGTCCAACAATTTTAACTTTAAGTGAAAGCAAATTGTTCAGTTCTGGTTTCCCGGGCTACTTTCAAAACCTTTGCGGTCGACCGGTGGCGGTCGACGTGTTGGCCATTCCTGGTTTAGGAGATTACCCCAGATAAGCACACAGACAGGCAGACAAAAGTTCTAAAAAATCTGTATGGGTTAGTGTAACATGAAAAAAAATCATGCGAACTTCTAACAGCACAATGATTTTGAAACCACGCATATTGTTCTTCATAAAGAAGCCCTTTTTTTAAGTTTAATGCACTCGTAAAGGGTAACCCCATTATGCTTTCAAAGCAGTGCGAGTAGGATGCGGAAACAAGGATAGATGGCGATGAACTGCCTTCTTAAACAAGGATAGGTTGTAATTTTCGGGGAACATTCCTTTCGGTAACAAGTTCCATAACTTAGAAATTCTATAGAAAAAAAGAGTCTGTAGACAGAAGTCCTCACTGTGTCAAGCTGGACCGCACAGGAATTTGCTGTCTCGGACTGCCTGGTACGCCTCAAGAATCTTGCCCTTGGGGGGATCAACCCTATTAGTTCCTGCGAGCATCTTCCATGATAGTACTTGTAGAAAAGAGATAAGTTACCAACCATACGCCTGTGCTCTAGTGTTTCGAGAGGATCGGTCAGACCCTCCTTATCTATTAGGCAAATCGCTCTTCTTTGAATTGAATCCAAGGGAGCTAAAGTGTGTTTTGGGGCGGAACTCCAAACATGAGAACAGTATTCTAGTGTTGGCCTAACTTGAGCTTTGTATGGTGTTAATAGCTGATGAGAAATTCCGAGTAAGATTGTTGGGGATATGATATTTCGGATCTCGATACGGATATATTGTGAATACTAGTTACCTTCCCCGGCTTTGCCCAGGTGGATAATAACAAGAGTACATTCTAATGTACTAATGTAAGTGATTTTCTTGCATAAAATGCGATAAGTAAATCGTCTGTGTATTTTTATTATTATTTTTTTTTTTTAGTTTAATCCACTCACAAAGGGTAACCCCATTATGCTTTCAAAGCACTGAGAGTAGGATGCGGAAACAAGGATAGGTGGCGATGAACCGCCTTCTTAAACAAGGATAGGTTGTAATTTTTGGGGAAAATTGCTTTCGGTAACAAGTTCCATAACTTGGAAGTTCTATAGCAAAAAGGGTCTCCGTAGACAGAAGTCCTCACTGTGTCAAGCTGGACTGCACAGGAATTTGCTGTCTTCGACTGTATAGCACGTTGCCCTTGGAGAGATTAATCCTATTAGTTCCTGCAAGCATCTCCCATGATAGTAGTTGTAGAAAAAAGACAAGTCACCAACCATACGCCTGTGCTCTAGTGTTTCGAGAGAATCGTCATCAATTAGGCGAATCGATCTTCTTTGAATTGAATCCAAGGGAGCTAAAGTGCGTTTTGGGGCGGAACTCTAAACATGAGAACAGTATTCTAGTGTTGGCCTAACTTGAGCTTTGTATAGTGTTAATAGCTGATGAGATGTAAAGTACTTTTTAGCTCTAAGAAGAAAGCCTAGCTTCTGAGAGGCGGATTTGGCAATGGCGCGCAGATGATCGTCCCAAGAGAAGTTAGTGCCCGCATTCAGTCCTGGGATAGATGGATTGGATCCCATCGGAAGGATTTTATCGTCCATTAGCATGTTTGTTGCATTATCCCTTGTTGTTTTCTTTCAGAGAAAACCGCGGCCTGAGTTTTTGAAGCGTTGAAGTCGACCAAATTGTTCTTACCCCTATTCCAGAATAATCTCAAGATCCCGATTAATCGTCTCTATCTACTGTTCCCTTAGTCGATCTGAAGCAGCGATAGATAATGGTTTGTCAAAGAAAAAAGATGACACAAGGTTACTATCATCCGCGTATCTGTATATAGGATTGAACCTTGAAACTAAGAGATCGTTCCTGTGTAACAGAAATAGAGTAAGAGACAGAACAGACTTCTGAGGCACTCCTGCGTTAATCGCAAATGTCTCGGGTGAGATGCCATCGAGGACGACCTGAAGAGATCTGTCAGCGAGAAAATTAGATAACAAATGACAGAGTCAAGGAGGAAGACCACAAGATGTTAATTTGGCGAGAAGAGATCGGTGCCAGTCTCTGTCGAAAGCCTTTGATATATCCAATGCCACAATCGTAGCCTCACCAGGTTTTTCCATAGCTGAGTTACAGATATGAGTAACATACGCCAGTAGATCGTCAGTGGAACGTTGTTGTCTAAAATCGTATTGCCTGTCGGGGAGGATTCTATTTTCCTCCAGATATTTGAGAATCTCGATGTTCATAATCTTTTCCATCATTTTAGATACAGGGCGATGGTTGTTAGCCAGATTCCTTTTTCCCTTTTTAGGGACAGGCTGCACTCTAGCAGATTTCCAGATGTTGGGGAATACACCTTTGTTGTAAGAGAGTGTAAACAATTTGCTTAGGACAGTAGTCAACTCTGGGGCGTACTTCTTAAGAACAATAGCGGGAATACCATCAAGGCCAGAAGCTTTCGAGGTGTCGAGCTCAAGGAGAATCTTCCTGATTGTGCGATGTCTGAAAACAACTTCAGTCGTCAGAGTGCCAACCTTAGGGAGAATAGGAGGTTCTGCGTTTCAGGAATCAAGATTGGAATTTTTAGCAAACATTAAGGCTAACATGTCAGCCTTTTCCTTGGAGGTAGTAGCAATATTGCTATTTTCATCGAGTAAAGGTGGAAAATTTGAAGATGTAAAACTCTTTCCAATCGACTTTGCAAATCCCCAAAAGGACCTGGAACCGTTCGGATAGTTGATAAGCCTCTGGCACATTTTACGATCGCAATCACTTTTTGCCTCGTCAATAACCTGTTTACAAGAGTTTTGTGCATCTACAAATATGGTCAGAGTCTCGACTGAGGGATTATTTCGCCAGCGACGATATGCGCGATGTTTGCAGGAGGCAGCCCGAGCACATTTTTTACTGAATCAAGATTTACTGGAGGTAAACTTCTTTTGGGAGTGGGGAATTGAGCATTCCATACCAATCAGGATAGTTTCCGTGATGGATTCGGCGACTAAGGAAGGGTTGTTTGAGTTAAAGCAGACTTCCTGCCATGGGAAAGATGCAAAGAAGTCTTTTAATTCTTCCCAATTTGCAGAGTTAAAATGCCAAACTCCACGGGACTGCGTCTGGGGAGGCGGTGGTATATGAAGCGAGCGAGAGGCTGTTACAAGCTTGTGATCCGAATTTCCAAGCGGTGATGTCACAGAAATTTTATACGAATTTGATGAATTTGTAAGGAAAAGGTCAAGTAGATTAGGTTGATAGGTATCTAAATCAGGAATTCTTGTGGGTTCCTCAACTAATTGCGATAGTCCACAAGTGATGGCAAAAGCCTCTGCCACCCTTCCCACGTCGTCAGTTCGGGAAGAAAACCTTAACCAGGGAATGTTGTGTACGTTGAAGTCACCGAGAAAGACAACCTCAGATTTTGGATAATTCGTCTGAAGCTTCTTTACTCAAGTTTCATTATCACCACCGGCCCATCATCGCAGAATAAAGGCGAATCATTCGCCAACACTGTACGAGTTTTAGAGGATCAGGTTGAAAAGCAAATATGAGTTTGAAAACAATTCAATGTAACAAAAGTTCGTTAGAAACTTTACAACCTGGGAAACTTTATCATTCCGTCTATTTACAAGATCTACGTTATTCGCTTGTCATCTTCGAGAAAGCATTCCGCTGAAACAATTTAATTATTCCCAGCGCAAGCAATGCCGATGCGTCTCTGCCTAATAGACGTTGTGCAAAATGCGGAACAGATGTGATCCTCACGTAAGTGTGGAGTTCCATTGTTAATTAACTGATGTTGTTTTCAATGGGAAAAGCTTCGGCAAAGCACAGACATTTACAACGTGTCTGATCCTCATGTCGGGGGCGTGTAAACAAAGATTTGTTATTCCCTTCTGTCCCTTTCTCTTTTGCATTATCTCTCCCCGACGTAGCGCGGTTGCTAACTTTAGAAGCTCCACTTTATCCATGAGCCTTTATACCTAATTACGTAATATCGCCGCGCCGGGGAAGGTTTTCTCGGAGAGGAAATTCGTTTGGCACTGTTTAGTTATGCAGCTAACGGCGGCGTTATAATTATCTCCCAGACCATGCCATAAATCACAATAAGGTCCGTGGTCAGGGCTGCTAGAAGCTATTCAAAAGCTCTCTTAGTACATAAAAAAAGTTTTGTTTCAAGTTATACTAAACTCCATTTGGAATATAAAAGGGACGTTAAGCTGTTAACTTTGTTAACGTTCGGTTTGATTTGACTGTGATTCGACACAGAAGCGAGATTATTAGTTCGGCTGCTGGAAGCTTCTCAAGTGGCTGCATGTAATGGATCCCAGTTTGGTTAACCGCAATTTAATTAAATTCGCTGGAAAATTCATTAAAGTGATTTGAGGGTTGGAGATTTGGAAATAATTTAAAATGCTGGGCAAGTCTAACTTCTGCATTTTAAATTTTAGATAAAACTGCCAAATTGGGGGTCACAATTTGGATTGATACAAAGAGTTTCAGTGTATGAGTTGGTAAGGAACAAACGTGGCATTTTAGAGTTTCGCTATCAAGCGTCGGCGCGTCGGGTGAACATCAATAAAAATTTGTGTTGTGCGTTGTATTTGACACAGACAATGAGGTTATGTTCACAGTTTTTGGCTTATAGTCAAAGATTTTTGGAAGGCATTTGAAAAGTCCAGGATGCAATCCAATGAATTCAGTGGTACAACCAGGGCTTCGAACCGGAACTGAATCGAAACCGAAAACCGAAAAAAACTGTTATTTTCGCCGAAACGAAAACCGCAATGAAACCGAAAAAAAATATCGGTTTATTTCGGTTCGTCGAATTTATATACTTAAAATATTTTTTATTTTACACTTAAAATTGGATTTTTTTTAAATTTCAATTTTTATTTCACATTTGTACACAATTCCACGCAACTTTCATCTCATCTTCATCTCTCATTTCTGATTAGATTAGATTAGATTAGATTAGAAACATACAATTTTCACATCTTCAACCCAAATAAAAATTTTAAGTTTTAACTTGAATCTTTTATGAAGATTTTCAACTTTTTCTTGAAATTTGGACTTTTGTCTGAAAATTACTCGAAATACTTCTTTTCTTCTTCTAAAATTTCAAGGTTAAAATGAAAAAAATGTCCTCTGCTGTATCTTTGAAATAAAGTAGTAGCATGTTTTTTATTGAAGCTAGAGAAACTCCGTTTTCCTTACAATTTTTTTGCAAATTCGAGTTTTTCTAGAAATTTTTCTGGAATCTTTTTTTAAAAAACTCTTTCTTTGACTTTTAATTTTCTTTTTTTTTAATTTGATCCCTCTATTTTTTGAAGTTATTAATCACATTTTCGATTTATCATAATTTTTTTCCTTCAAATTTCACTTTGATTTTAGTATTTCAATTTTTTTTCGAAATCCCAAATTTCAATTCCTGCTGCCGACTTCGTAAATCTTCCAAAAATTCTAAAATATGATTTTTTCTCAAAATTTTCGCTGAAATCTCGCAGTTTTAAATTTAACCTAAACATTTTTAAATTTCAAGTCAAAATTTTAGCAAAAAATCCAACATGATATTCCAATTTAAAGGCAGTGGGGTCAAAATTTTTACAGTAAACTTGAAATGGTAACATGTTAGAAAATGTATAACTTAAAGTTGCAACAATTTTGTTTACGTTAAAATAGTAATTTTTATTCCGAAAGCTTTGATTTTTTCCTCAAGTCTCAAAACTGTGATTTGTTTAGAATTTAGAAGTCAAAATTGTGTTCTCTTAAATAATATGTAATTGTTTTCGCTAAACCTCTGGTAGACACTCGAAAATTTGGTCCTTTGCAAGTTCGACCCTTTGCTACTTAAACTTTTACGTCAAAAATTATTCTAAAAATGTTAAATTTTTTCACAAATTTTACAAAATTTCGTCTTTAAAATTGAAAATTTATTGTTGTTCTTAAAATTTTAATTTTTTTATAGAAAATTGAACTTTTGAAATAATTCAAATTACACTTTTTGTGGAATTTTTTGCTTTTATTCTTAAAATATACATGTCCATTAAAAATTGACGAATTTAAAAATTTTATGTTAATATATATATATATATATATATATATATATATATATTCAGAATCTCGAAAGAGTATTCAAATTTCAAGAAAAAAGACAACATTTTTGAAAAAGTCTAAATTAACGATTTTTCAAAATTATTCCCAAAATGTCGAGTCCTGAAAATTCCCCTCTTTTAAAATTTGACCTTTTTTCAAAATTTTAGCTTTTTTTAAAGATTTGGTTTTTTTTGAAGAATTCAAACTACCTATTTTCAAAATTCGACTTTTTCTTAATTTCGAATTTTTTGAAAACTTCCAATTTTTGAAAATTTGGATTTTTTTTAGAAAATTCGGCACTTAAATAATTTAGCTTTTCTTCGAAAATTTTGACTTTTTTGGAAAATTGCTGATTTTTTGAAAATTTCGTTTTTCATGACAATTTTAGCTTCCTTCAAAATTGCGGCTATTCTGAAATTTCCATCTATTCAAAATTTCGATTTTCTTGAAGTTTTGTTTTTTTTGATAATTTCGACGTTCGTTAAAAATCTCGACTTCGTTGAAAAATTATGAATTTATTTTAAAAACTTAAGACTTATTTCAAAATTTCGATTTTTTGAAAATATTATTTTTTTTTTCAAAACGGCGACTGTAGAAGTGTTGAATATTTGAAAATCTCTATTTTTTTGGAAATTTGACTCTTTTTTGATATTTCGACCTTTTGAACGTTTAGTTTTTTGAAAATGTAGCTTTAAAAATTTCTTTATATAAGAATTTGGACCTTTATTGAAAATCTAAACATTTTTTAAGATCCCCGACGTTTTTCAAACGTTCTCCATTTTCTAAAAATTACGACCTTTTCATAATTTCGACTTTCATTAACAATTTTAACTGTTTAAGTTTTAAATTTCGAAATGCTCTGGACCTTTTTAGAATCTAAAAATTGAAACCTTTTTAAAAATTTCGGTTCTCTTTAAAAATGTCTAGCTTTGACTTTTAAATTTGAAATTTTTTTTAATATGTTTACATTTTTTTTTGTAAATCTGAACCTATTTTAGAAATTAAAAATTTGGACTTTTGTAAAAATTTGGTTTTTTAACTTTCGAGTTTTGAAAATTTCAACTTTCATTCAAAATTTCCCCTTTTTTAAAAATTTGACTTTTTTCAAGATTTTAATTTTTTTTGAGGTAATTGGACCTTTTTCAAACTATCTATTTTCAAATTCCACTTTTTCTTAATTTCGAATTTTTTAAAAACTTGGAAATTTTTGGAAAATTAGGCACTTTTTTACGACAATTTCAACATCTTTCAAAATTTAAGCTTTTTTGAAAATTCCATCTATTCAAAATTGTGATTTTCTTGAAATTATGATTTTTTCAAAGTTAAGGCTGAAATTCATGGAAATGTTTACTTTTTTTAATTTTGACACATTTCTCGAAATTTACAGTTGGTTCTTAAACATTCATCTTTTCTACCGAAGACCAATTTACCCAAAATTTGACTTTTTAAAAATTTTTCAGTTTTTTTTATTGCGTCTTGTTCTCGAAATACCAATTTATTCCCAACATTCAATGTTTTTCTTCAAATTTCGCTTTTTTTAAAAAATTTAGACTTTTTTAAATTCGATTTTTGTAAAACTTTCTTTTAATTTCTTTTCGAAACTTGTTTTTCCTTCTCTTTAAAGTTTGACAATTTTCTCGAAACTTTCAATTTATTTGAAAATTTCGACCTTCTTTTCAAATTTCTTTTTAAATTTCGCAATTTTCTGCAAATATTGGTTTTACTGAACATTTTGACTTTGGTTTATTTTCTGGAAAGCTGGAATTGTTTCTCAAAATTTGCTTTTTTCTAAAGTTTCGACTTTAATCCACATTTCATCCTGTTTCAGCACGAAGCTTTCCAAATCTTTTTTTGAAAGTTCGACTTAAACTTGAAATTTGACTCTTTTTCTTGAAATTTGACTTTCATAGAAACGTTTACTTTTTAAGTTTGACGCATTTCTCGGAATTTGCAGTTGGTTTTTTAACATTTTTTTTGTATCGAAGTAATTTTACAAATGTACTCAAAATTTAATTTTTTTTTAAAAATTCAGTTTTTTAATGCGTCTTGTTCTCGAAATATCAATTTATTTCCAAAATTCAATGTTTTCTCTCAAAATTTGGCTTTTTCTACAAAATTTCGACTTTTTTAAATTTTATTTTTGTAAAACTTCTTTTTAATTTCTTCTCAAAACTTGTTTTTTCCTTCTTTTTTTTAAGTTTGACAATTTTCTCGAAACTTTCAATTTATTTGAATATTTCGACCTTCTTTTCAAATTTCTATTTAAATTTTGCCATTTTTTGCAAATATTAGTTTTACTAAACATTTTGACTTTGGTTTATTTTCTGGAAAGCTGGAATTATTTCCTAAAATTGTTTTTCCCTAAAGTTCCGACTTTGACCCCAAAATTCGATATTTCATCACGTTTCAACACAATGTTTTAATCCAAATCTTTTTTTCGAAAGTTCGATTTAAACTTGAAACTTGATTTTTTTTCCAGAAATTTGACTTTCATGAAAATGTTTACTTTTTAAGTTCGACACATTTCTCGGAAGTTGCAGTTGGTTTTTAAACATCCGTCTTCTGTATCGAAGTAGTTTTACCAATTTACCTAAAATTTGACTTTTTAGAAACTTTTTAGTTTTTTAATGCGTCTTGTTCTCCAAATATCATTTTATTTCCAAAGTTCAACGTTATTCTCAAAATTTGGCTTTTTGTGAGAAATTCCGACTTTTCGAAATGCGATTTTTGTAAACCATTTTTCATTATATTCTCGATTTTTTT
The DNA here is from genome assembly GCA_028583605.1 of Dastarcus helophoroides. Classification (NCBI taxonomy): domain Eukaryota; kingdom Metazoa; phylum Arthropoda; class Insecta; order Coleoptera; family Bothrideridae; genus Dastarcus; species Dastarcus helophoroides. Next base: position 9,285,567 of record CM053328.1, read on the forward strand.
TTCTTTTCTTTAAATATTCTAATGCAGAGACCGACAGACTGAAGCATTTATTAAATTCAAAGTTTGGGATCCAGAGACCGTCGGTTTCGATCTTGTTGGATTTCGTCAGTTTGGAATGCTTAACCTAAATACGATAAATGCATCACTGTCGACGAGTATAGTAGTTATTTAAACTTAAAACAAGTTCAGTAACTTCTATAAAGCGCCATCCATCGGGCCATGCGAAAAAATTTTCTTAAGGACAAACGTGCACATAGAACACGACTCAGACTACACAAGTGCATCCCTCTATGTACCAAAATGCATATTGCAGATCTTTAGGTAGCATCTCTCTTAAGTCTGACAATTTTCTCGAAACTTTCAATTTATTTCAAAAATTTTGAACCTATTTGCAAAATTCGTTTTAAATTTCACTATTTTCTGCATATATTGGCTTTTACTGGACATTTTGACTTTGATTTATTTTCTCTAAAACTGGAATTGTTTCGCAAGATTCGCTTTGTCCTAAACTTTCGAATTTGATCTCAAAATTTAACATTATTTCGTGTTTCCTTTCTGTCAAAATTTGGTTTTTTCACAGATTCAACAATTTCTAAAAATTTCATCGTTTTTAAATTTATCTTATGATTTATTATCAGAATTCAATGTTATTTCTTTTAATTTTACTTTCTTTAAGAACTTTTATTTTTTTCGAAGATTTCTTCATTTTTGCGCTAGTACTAATAATAGCATTTTCTTTACCAATTGTTAACGAAAAAAGCAACTGAAAATCTGAACTTGTAAGGGAAAAAAACTGGCGAAAAGAATGCCAATTCAATATGAATGTTATCGGGTCAACTCCGCAAAGAAAATTTAAAGAATATCTTTTCATTTTTCTCAAAATTCAACTGTTTCTGAAAGGTTTAACGTTGGTTATTTACTTAAAATTAAATTAAAATTGTATACAAAATATTCCTTGGAAATTTTGGATTTTTTGGTAAACTCGTAATTTTCCAGAAGTTTAGATTTTTTTCTAAATGCATTTGTTTTCTCAAAATTAGGAAGAAATTGTTATTATAAAAATCTTTCTTGGAAAATTCTTTCTTACAGAAATTCAAAGTTATGTCAAAGGCTAACAAATAAAAGATTAAAAAGCGCGACTCTTCACTTTTTCCAGAAATCCTTTTTTGTAGAAATTTTAAATTTCTTTCCAAATGTTTTCTTAAAATAGGTCGAATGTTTGATAATAAAAAAGGCAACAATTTCGAGAAAGATATTGTTTGGAACGCTTAATTTTTTGTCAAAATTTAAATGAAAGGCTAAAATTTAGAGAAAAATATTTTAGGAAATTTTAACTTTTTCATAAAATGTGAGTTTTTTTGTGGAAATTTTGGGTTACGTAGTCAAGCGACATAATAAGTAGCAGTTGCCTCCTCTTAAAGCAAAACCTGTTATGTACCTTGCATAACACATTCGATGTTAGTTACTTGGGTTAACCTCACTCAAAGTTCTAATGCACAGACCAATAGGTTTGAACATTTATTAGATTCGAAGTTTGGAAACCAAAGACCGGTTTCGATCTTGTTAGATCTTGTCAGTTTGGTATATCCAACTCGAATGCTAACAAATGTTCCTACAAGTAAGTACTAAAGAATTCACGGACGTCAAGCGTGTGACTCTTAGTACTACCACCTATTGGTCCGTAGAGAAACTATGGACATTGCCAACAATGTCGTATGCAAGTAGAATGCAACTTGGACTACAAATTCATGCAGCCCTCCAGCGGTGTACTCAAAGTTAACTAAAGAGTTCTTTTTTTACAGACAAATACTTCAGTAGAATTGACTTACCGCTTACATATCAGAAAAAAAACACATATGATGTTAGTTGCATGAGTCAATCTTACTCAGGGTAAACCAAACAGTTTATTCATTTTTTTAAGTAAAATTTTACTTCATGTTGACCTAATGTCGTCTTAAATTACCAAAATATATCAAAAATTAGTGCTTTTCCAGCAAAATTTAAAGCATTTTTAGTGAAGGTAAAATTATGAGCTGTTCTATATAAATATTAGAAATGAAAATAAATAAATAAAATAAATAAAATACTAGATAAATATTGTTCCACCACAAGAAACCATATAAGTGGTATCCTTAAATTATATTAAGAAATCAAGCATGTCATCCCCGTTTCTCTCCTTCGAGCATCGGTCGTGACGTCTTTAACTGACATAACGCATGATGTTATTTGATTGGGTCAATCTTACTCAGAGTAGACCAAACAATTCTTTTGCTTTTTTTACAACTAAATATCTCGTGCAGTAGACTTAAACTGCCGCTTACATATCTCAGGAAAAACATCTACATCTAGTTGATTGGGTTACTCTTACTCAGAGCAAACCAAACAGTTCCTTTAATTTTTTTACAACTTAAATAATTCGTGCAGTAATATATCTCAGGAAATACACGAAACAACTAGTAACAAACCATCAAAGTGATCTCTAATAAATTGTCATCTACATACAAAGTGACTGAACAGTATTCAAACTAATCCAACAAATCGGTACATTTGTAGTTCTTCCATAGCGACCATAAATCGGTGCGTACAAGTATTCATTTCCTTTTATAGCACGTATAAAATGGGCCCTAACAAGGACCGTTTAGTAGACAATAAAATAAGAAAAGATTTTAGTAATATTGCCTGCGATAAACGTTGAACTTTCAGCCAGAAAATAATATCACTGCATCCGACAAAAACCCCCCGGTGCTCATAGAATGGATTATGCTAAAAAGGTGGATCAGATGGAGTCGAATACGCGCTCATTTGTTCGAAACTTTCCGCTCTTCCATTGTTTATAGCAGCAAAAGCTTTCTCTCTTCCGTAATAAGCGAAATTATTACACTGATAAATGTAAGCTCTGATAAGTAGGTCAGTGAATTACCCAACATTTTCAAAAGGACAACAAAGCTGATATTACTTGGATGGAGTGGAAAGTTCAGCACGCCAGTTCATGCATCAGTGCTCGAGCAAAAGCCACAAAATGGATGGATTTTTTGGAACTTACGTTTTTATGTGCTGAGATATTCAAATATCAGGTAAAGGTTAAAGGGGGCCATTCGGCGAGGTCTTCGGAGGTAGACATCTGTATCTTGTGACCTGGTAACTCATGACGCGATAAATAATCCTGTTAGGCCTTGTTGGTGATTTATGTTGAAGGCGGGAACGTCGGGCGTTGTATCTGCAACAATCAACACTTTTGCTAAATTGCCCCCGGAGAATAAATCCCGAGATTTAAAGACGCGTCAGTTTTAAAGACCGCTTTAATTAAGTGACTCGCTGAGAGAGGATATTTTCATATTAGAGTTAAGTAATGAGGCTTTAGTTTTCTTTTTATGAAATTACGCTCTACTTCTTATCATTCGAACTGTACACTTATAATTAAAATCTGCTGATGGGACTTGAAATTTTATATAAAGGGCCATTCACGAGCAACTTTCATTATAAGTTTGCAGACCTAAACATGAATGTTGCAAGTATAGGTTTTAAGGGTTCATTCAAATCAAAATCAATATCAAATTCAAAATTTTATACTTCATATTCTAGATTGAATTCGTTATTGCGAAGATCAGGTCAAACTTTTGAAACACGTATAATTCAAATGTTTATCTTTAAACTTGCATAAAGTCGATATTTATTAAAAAAAAAGCTGGAACTTGCTATAAAATCCCGAAATATCAGATTTAACGTTGATAGTTAAAACTTCGAATTTAATAGTCAAACAATGAACTTAAAATCTATAATTTCTCCAATTTCCACCTATTTTTAAAATCGAAATATGGAAATTACGATCTAAACCCTAAATTTCGAATTTTTTTAATAGTTTTGAGTTTAAACTGTAATTTTGGATGAAATTTCGAGATTATACTTAAAATGTAGACATTGGCGTATATAGAGGGGGACCACGTGGGCCGTGCCCACCCCAGAATTGTCTGGTGCCCACCCCAGAATATAAGGTTACCAACCCAAAAATAAAACCTCGAGTTTTTATGATATCATAATACAAATTATTTTAAAATTTCTTAAGTCTGAAACATGAAACAGTCTGTGGTACAGTTATCCTTCGCACTACGGAATTCTAGGGATAAAAACGTGTGCTCTGTGACAATGTGACTCGACGCAATATCATAAAATAATATCATAAAGTACCTGGCCATAAATACTGCCAGATTGGACCCACTAACTCTAACTTCGATAATTCTAGTTTCAATTTAAAATTTTTGGAAAAAAAAACAGAAAATCTTTACAAAAGGTTCACATTATAAAAAGAGAAACAAAAATGAATTTTAAGTCGACATGTTGGGCAAAAAATGAAATCTTTGTGTTAGACCAAAATTTTGAGAGAAAAGTTAAATTTTCAAGAATATTAAAATTAGCAAAGAAAACAAAATACTGATAAAAATGTCGAATGTCAAATTTCAAACTTTAAAAAATTGCCTGAATAAATTAAATTTGGACAAAAACTGAAATAACCAACAATATTTTCCTCAGTATTTTACTTTGTCTAAATTTTAATATACTCAAAGAGCTTTTTTTCTGAAATATTCCAAACATATTATTCTAGAAATTATGACGTTTTATTAATATTTTGTTCCAATTTTGAAAAAATTAATCGAATTTTAAGAAAAAGTCGAAATTTGATGGAGGTATAAATTTTCAGAAACAAAACTTTAAATTTGGAGGTATATCCTGTTCCTAGAATAAAACGAATTTAGAGAAACAAGTGGTAATCTTTATTTGTGGAACGGACTTGTCCTTGGTTATGTTCCAAAGCTAATATACAAATCTTGCCCCTGAAACCAAAAAATATTAAAAAATACAACAACAATTGCTCTAACCCGTTTCAATAGCCAAACTATCATCTTCAGAAAGATACTAATATGAGATACTTTCTCCGAAGATGATAGCTTGGCTATCGCATTGCGTTGCAGCAACTTGGTTTCAGAGGACAAGATTTGTATAACAAGTGGAAGTCCACAAAGACAAATTAAAAAAAATCAGAAAAAACTGAACATTAATAAAAACTGAATTTCGAAAAATACTGTCAAACTCTCGAGAAAATGATCGACATTTCTAGAAAATATTCAAATTTCCAAGAAAAGGAAAGAAAGAGCGGAAAAAGTAGAATTCAGTAAAAGTTATAATTTCGAGAAAAGGTCAAAATTTTCGGAAAATCAAATTTCCTTCTGGAAAAATTTGAAAACTGTCGAAAAATCGAAAAAAGACAAAATTTTCAAAGGTCAAATTTTGTGAAAAAAGAAGTCGAATTTCAAAAAAAAATCGCAATTTGGCAAAAATATTCTTTTCGAAATTTTTACTTTTTTATTTAAATGTTGACGTAAAGAAATTCAATTTTTTCATTAAATACAAACATATTTTCTCAACATGGTTGCTTTTTTATTAACATTCCATATTCCATTCCGATCAAAATTAGACAATTTCGGGGAAAAAGTCTACAATTCCAGAAACATAAAATATTTCGAGATAAAAGTCGAAATGCCAAAAATAAGGAAAATTTTGAGATAGGTGCAATTTGAAGTTTGCGGAAAGTGTAATTTGAAAAACTCAAAATATTATAAAAAAAAGAATATTAAGAAAAATAGCAGAATTTCGAAATAATATGAATACGTATTGAGTAAAATGGCGAAATTTCGAAAAAAAAACGATTTTTAAAATTTCGAATTATTGATAAGGAAACTTTTAAGAAAAAGGCAGATTTGAAGAAGAAAAGTCAAGATTTCGATAAAAAGACGAACGTCAAGCAGAGAGTCGAAACTCTCAGAAATATTTAGTATCAAATTTTGAGATATAAAATCAAGATTTCGAAAAAAAAGCAAACTTTAAGAAACTAGTCGAAATTTTTGGAAAATTAGATTCTATAAGGTTGAAATTTTCATTAAAATCTAAATATTAAGGAAAATAAAGAAATTTGTAGAAATAGATGAAATTTTGAGAAATCAGCTTGAAATATTCAAGTGAAACTTCAAAATTGAGAGGAGATTCGAAATTTTTCAGAGAATATAGAAAAAATTAAAAATTTCGCACACAAAGTTGATTTGATGAATGTTAAATTTTGATAAAAAAAGGTTTAATTTTGAAAATTTTTGTTTTTAAAAAGACAAATTTTGAAGAAAAAATCAAAATTCTCAAATAAAAACCAACTTGGACGAAAATATTGAGATTTTTAGGAAGATAAAGGATTGGATTTGAAATAAAATCAAAATTTCTAAAAAAGAACCAATTTTGAGAAAACTATGAACATTTCGAAAAAAATCACAAAAGCAAAAACAGATTTTGAAAAAAATTTGAAATTTCGTGAAAAAAGATTGAAATTTTCAAAAAAATCAAATTTTCTAAAAAAATTCCAAATTTTATAAAAATTCGAAATTTTCCAAAGCCAACATGTGCCCTAAATTAAAGAAATTTTTTTTGAAACATCACGAAATGTGAGAAAAATTGAAATTATCGACAAATGTCGAAATTTCAAGATTGGTACGAATTCTGAAGAAAAAATGGAAATTTCAATTGAATATAAATTTTCGGCGACTTTAAGAGACAGGGGGGCAAGTGCCCTTCCCTGCCCTATTCTAGATGCGCCTATGAATATACATAGTTTTAGCTACACAACTTGTATCATCTATGTTAAATATAGCAATAGATCGTTTAAATTTTTATAATAGTTCATGGTGATTGAAGAGAATCTGTAAACTTAAATTGCTAATTTAATCGTACGTCGTCCGTTATGTACAATTCGCGTATAACTCATTGGCTGTACTTAACAAATTTGGATATTATAAAATCAAAATTTTAAAAAATAAAAAAGCAAAAACGTAATTTTTACTTTAAAGCAAAAAATTAACAAAAGTAAAAGCTGAAACCGTAAAAAATTCAAAATTAAAAATATCGAACTAAATCCTTAAAATATTGAGAATGAGTTGAAATTTTGAGGTTAAATTCAAAATATTTGAAAGAAAATGAATCTAGAAATATTTAGAAAAAAGTCAGTTTTTTAAAAATTGGAAATTTATTTATTAATTTTCTCGAAATTTCGATTCTTAAGTGAAAGTGGTAGAGAAAAATATCCTTTGCAGAAAAATCTGATGTTATAGAAAATATTTAAATAATTAAGTTAAATATGAAGAGGAAATCTAAATTTAGCATTTGTATTGAAAATGTAGTTTTACATGAAAGTGTAAAATACTATTAAAAAAAAACTGAAATTAAATTTAAAGTCATTGTTTAGAAAATAAAATGAAAATCATTCTAAAATGACATTTTGATCATGAAGTCAAAATTTTGAAGGAAAAAGTCAAAACTGCATTTCAAATCGCAATTTAGAAGAATATCACAGTTTTGACTAAAAAATAAGGCTTTAACAAAATTGAAACTTCGAAAAAAAGACTAGAGGTGTCGAAAAAACTCAAAATCTCTTGAGAAAGTCGAAACTTTTACTTACGTGAAAAATGTCAGAAGTAATTGAAAGTGTAAAATTTATGAAATTTAAGATTTAATAAGGAAATCTAAATTTCTAGATTCACATTTTGAAAAAAATTGACACAGAAGAAAATTCCTAATTTACAAATAATTTTCTGATTTAAATAATTTAAATTTAGTTTTAAATAGAAAATCGAAACACGCTACGCCCGAAAAAGTGTTAAACGTTTTTGTAGAGACAAATGGAAAATTAAAGTTATTTAATAATTAGTTAATTAACGCAGCAATCAAAATGAACACTTCTCACTGAAAATCTTTTTGGGTAATTTTATTGTAAGCAACATTCCACAAATGGATTATCGAAATTATGATTTCAAGTTCAAATTATCTTTATTTTGTACATTTATCCGTCATCATTTTTCAGAGGCCAGGCCAATCAATGACAATTTCTCGAAATTTTTACCTTTTTCGAAAATTTCGTCTTTTTTAAATTGGACTTTTATTTGAAATATTCCATTTTTTTAGTTTTATTTTTTTGTAAAATTAGATTTTTCTCAAAATTTTAACATTTTAGAACTTTTTTAAATTGTCCAATTTTTTTTGAAAATTCTTTAAAACTACATTGTGAAAAGGAGTATTTTAAAGTTTAAACTGAAATCTTAAAAGAAAGTCAAAATTTAGAAGAATTCTTGAGTTTAAATTTTAAATAAATATTCTGAAAAACAATCTCAAAGCGAAATTTTGTGAAGGAATATTTTTAAACAACATTTTGAAGTTTATTCTCGGAATGTTGAGAAACAGTTTTGTTGAAATTCAAAAGTTGCTTTGACCTCATTAATTCATTGAAACGAAGTGAGATATAGGTGGCTCAAAAATGTTTTCTCGGCAATGCACTGATGCTTTCTTTTTCTTTCAGTTCTTTAGTAATTACCCAAGAACTGGAAATTTTTAAAAACAGTTTTGTTGAAATGCGGAAGTTATTTTGACATCATTAAATTTACTGAAACAAAGTGAGATATAGATGGCTCAAAAATGTTTTCTCAGCAATGCAATGATGCTTTCTTTTTCTTTCAGTTCTTTAGTAATTACCCAAAAATGGGAAATTCTAAGCAGCAGTTTTGTTGAAACTCCAAAAGTTTTTTTGACATCATTCATTCACTGAAACGAAGTGAAATATGGATAACTCAAAAACGTTTCCTCAGCAATGCACTCATGCCTTCTTTTTCTTTCAGTTCTTTAGTAACTACCCAATGGTTTCCATGGCGGATAGATCACGTAGGACAACGTCAGTATTTAATTGTAAGTACTAAAGGTAATAACCAAAAAATTAGCAAATAAACAAGCAGCTAAGCGTTTAAATTATTGCGGTTTGTTGCAGTTTGTTTTGATCGTACACGAATCGATTTTTAATTAATTTCGACATTTTCCCAAAAATTTTATAAATCTCTTTTTTTTAATTACTCCTCTTTTCTTCAGCGTTTTGACGCTTCTCAAAATTTCGACTTCATTTTGAAATTTTCGATTTTTTCAATATTTCAACTTCTTGTCAAAATTTCGACTTATAAGATTTTTGACTTTTTTTATCAATGTTCGACTTTTTAAAAATGTTAATGCATTTTTAAAATTTCAAATTTTCAAAGTTTAGATTTTTTGAAAATGAATTTTTAAAGTTAGATTTTTTTCGAAAATTTCGGCTTTTTGTTTGAAAATGTAGACTTTTTTAAAAAGTTTGACAATTTTTACTTTTTTCAAAAATGCAGAGTTTTTAAAACAAAGATGATGGATTCTTTTCTTGTAAAAGATTCGTCAGCTTTCGTCGTCACTTCTGAACTACCGCAATTGGTTGAGGAACCCACAAGAATTTCTGATGTAGATACCCATCAACCTAATCTACTCGATCTATTTCTTACAAATTCTCCAAATTCTTATAAAATCTTTGTGACATCACCGCTTGAAAATTCCGATCACAAGCTTATAGCAACCTCTTGCTCGCTTCATATATCACCTCCTTCTCAGACACAGCCCCGTAGGGTTTGACACTTTAACTCTGCTAACTAGGAAGAAGTAAGATACCTCTTTGCATCTTTCCAATGGCTTTAACTCAGACAACCCTTCCTCAGTCGCCGAATCCATCACTGAAACTATCCTGGTTGATATGGAATGCTCAATTCCTTATTCCCAAATGAATTATGCCTCCAGTAAATCTTGGTTCAACAAAAAATGTGCTCGGGCTATCTCTTGAAACAATCGCTCATATCGTCGTTGGAAAAATAATCCCTCAGTAAAGACTCGGACCATCTTTGTAAATGCACGAAATATTTGTATTGACGGAGGCAAAAAGTGTTTTCGATCGTAAAATGCGCCAGAGTCTTATTAACTGTCCAGATGGTTCCAGGTCCTTTTGAGGATTTGCAAAGTCGATTGAAAAGAATTTTACATCTTCAAATTTTCCACTTTTACTCCATGACAACAACAATATTGCGACTACTTCCAAGGAAAAGGCTGACCTGCTAGCCCTAATGTTTTCTGAAAATTCCAACCTTGATTCTCGAAACGCAGAACCTCCTCTTCTTCCTAAAGTTGGCACTTCGATGCCTGAAGTTGTCTTCAGACAACCCACAATCAGGAAGATTCTCCTCGAGCTCTACATTTCGAAAGCTTCAGGCCTTGATGGTATCCCTGCTATTGTTCTTAAATAATGCATTCTAGAGTTCACTTCTGTCCTAAGCAAATTGTTCACACTCTCTTACAACAAAGGTGTATTCCCTAACATCTGGAAATCTGCTGAGTGCAGCCTGTCCCCAAAAACGAAAAAAGGAATCTGGCTAACAAGTATCGCCCTATATCTTTGTTGCCCGTTATATCTAAAGTGATGGAAAAAGTTATTAACATCGAGATTCTCAAATATCTGGAGAAAAATAGAATCATCTTGGACAGACAATACGGATTCAGACAACAACGCTCAACTGGCGATATTCAGACATATGTTACTTATATCTGTAACTCAGCTATGGAAAAACATGGCAAGGTTAAGATTGTGGCATTGGATATCTCAAAGGCCTTCGACAGAGTCTGGCACCAATTTCTTCTTGCTGGACTCTCTCTTCCTCCTGGACTCTGTCATTTGATATCCAGTTTTCTCGCTGACAGATCTCTTCAGGTCGACATGTCATCCGAGACATTTGCGATTAATGCGAGGGGTACCTCAGGGGTCTGTCCTGTCTCCTACTCTGTTTCTGTTGCACAAACGATCTCTATTACAATTTCGAGAAAAAGTTGAACTTTTGAAACAAAATTTTCATAAAAAAATCGAAATTTTAAAAAATTCCAGGCTTAGATACATCGAAATTTCAACTCCAATATCAATTGTAATTACGAAATTTTAAGGTAAAATTTTTTTATACAGAAAATTTGAAATTTCAAAATACATTTATAAACTGAAACGTGACGTTTAAGCAGCGCTACCTATAACATTACTTATACTGGAGATTAGCGTTTAAACTTCAGCATTTCAAAATTGAAATTCGAAATTTCGAGATAATTTAAGAAAAGAAAAAAGTACGTCAACGATTGTATCAAAATTTCTCTTTTGGAATTTATTTTGATTCTGCAGCTACAATTTACGCAATTTAACATAATACACTAAAACGCCTTTAAAGTGCGTTTTCTTAGGACAAGAAATCGATGAAACTGGACCGAAAGAAAAAGCGAAGTTAAATTAATAACATCTGACTTGCGTTTCGGTGTTTCAAGGGGAAAATATAACCAAGACGACCGTCCGCAGCGCCAAAAACTGATATCATCCCGTCGTCATTCCCAAGTCGCCAGCTTTCTTATTCTTTAAATTTCTGACCCTAATGATTACTCCCCTTTTTCTTTTAAGTCCGCAAAATTACCGCATCGAAACACATGGTGGGGAAACTCGATGCCGAAGCTTTTATCTACATTTGCTACAACTTTTGAAGTGTTTCATTTCGTTTTTTTTTAGAACATCGGAGCACGCAGAATGCAGATGGCGACGAAAAAAGTTTTTAAAGATATTCCAAGTTGATTTCATTTGTACTTAAGTTGGTTGAAAAAGCTCAAGTATTTGGTTAAGTTTTTAATATAACTTTACAATTGAATTTTCTCGCAGGACTTTTAACTATCGCTTTGGCGCATGGAATAGGCAATCTGATGAAGAAAAGGGATGTTATTATTGAGAAAATAGGGGACTTTATTTTGCCGTTGATTTAATAACCAAATCCGACCTTATAAAAAAGCCATTACCGTGAAATTTCCTTGTTTCTGGAACCATTGCAGCTTGTTTTATGTTTCATTACATATTTTATGCCCGTAGGTAAGCATAAAAGGAATATCGATCGAATAATAAAGGATGAATTGCACACTCAGACCCAATTTGTTTCTCTACGTGCCTGTCAATCACATTGAATTCTGAGAAAACTTGTTCTTACTTAACACTTTAACTGTGAGAATATTAAATGCCGTCAAGAAATTCCTTCCTTATCTGAAGATTTACGAGGACAGATTGATAAGTCCAGTAAAGATGAATAAAGCGGTAATACTAGATACTAAAGAGAACCTTGTTTTAAAACAAGTTGGTTGCTTTTTTCCAAAGAAAATGTGACGGACGATGCTGCGTTTATTATTAAAATAACCGAATTAGTGAAAAGCTATTCGTGTATTTTATAACCATCTCCGTGAAGATTCTAGTAAACAAGAGGACCTTGAAAAGTTGCAGATCTTGAAGTGATGGGTGAATTCACTAATTTCTACGTTTATTTGACGTCTTAATAACCACCATAATTAGACATTTTTATTTTTGGATGATGGCATCATTGCAGAAAGTTTCAGCGACAGTTTATTTCAGAGCTACTCAAAATAATGGTACTTCTTGCCTATTGCCAATTGCTAATTGTCGGTTGCTTACTGCTCCACTGTGAAAGCTCTCTAAGGCGATATATCGTGAGCAATATGCGATAAACGACACGCACAGACAAATTCTTGAAATCTAAAGGGAACCGTTAGAAAAGGTCCGCAACTGCGCAATATATCGTAAGTGACATATCGCTCGAAGTACCACATGTCAGTCTTTTCGGCAATTATTTATTTGCGTACGATACTTCTGCATACCCAGGTAGCGCCGATTTATCGCGCTCTGTCCCTGAACTTTCCTAGCAATATATTGCCGCAATATATCGCTTACGATATATTGCAGCAATATATCACTTACGATGTATCGCCTATCTAACACTGCCTTAGTATGCACGGCGCCTAAGATATTTTTTCCGGGGTCTATTAGGCGCGAGCGCCGACATCGCCGACGCCTATCGTGGCAGCTGTAGGTATAGCCCAAATTTCATAGCCGAAAATGTTTACTATGTCAACAAGCAACTCGGCGAAGTTGTGATAACAGACATAAATGTTATTGCTTTATGAAAAATTGAAATAATTTCTATAATGTTATTGTGGTAACTAAATGTTGATGGTTGTCAAGATCAACAATACACCCTCGCCTTTTTATTGAATCGGCTTTTAGTAGACAACTGCGTGGAATGGATCGCGTGTCACATTATAGAAGCAAATTTATGGGATAATCAAACTATACATATCTAATAAGCTTACAGATGTATTGTTACGAATGAAGTCTGGGGGAGAATATCGTTAATAAAAAATGCATTAGGATAATAATTGCTTGATATCTTTAAAACTTAGGGGTGCATTTACAATAGACACTTTATTTCGTACATTTTTGTCTGACATAAAATATATTAAAGTGTCACTAACCTGAGAGAAGCTATCCAAGACTCTCAGTTGTGTAAATAAGTCTCGGACTAGCTTCTCTCAGGGTACGTTTACATTAGACACTTTATTCTGTACATTTCTCTCTGACATTAGTGTCAACTATACTGAGAGAAGCTATCTCCTCACAGCTGTGTAGATAAGTCTTGGGTAGCTTCTCTCGGAGGTGATCCAAATACCAATTCACACGGAAGCCACAGTTCTTCCCTGAAGATCACTTTTACCGCAGTCTGATTCGTAGTTTCATAAGTTCCCGTGCAATAGGCCATTAGTAACAGTGGTAGTTGCCAGTGCCAGTCTTTCTGATGCTTGAAAATGATCTTCGAAAGATGTTTCTCCAAGGTCTCGTTAAATATTTCCACCATTCCATCAAACTGTGGATGTCGTTCGAGTTTTCTTTATTCCAAGAAAACGGCACACTTTTCGGAAGACCCCCAATTCGAAGTTCTCTGCTTGGCCCGAGTGTAGTTCCAAAGGAACACCTAATCGACAAATGAAGTTCTCCACAAAAACCATTTCGACTGCGGTAGCTTCTTGGTTCGGGATGGCGTAAGCTTCAAGTCATTTACTGAAATAGTCCATGGCCACCAAGAGTTTTTCCATCGTCTGATGCTGGAAATGATTCCACCACAATCAATTGCTATTCTTTCAAATAAAACTCCCACATTATACTGCTTCAGGGTCTCTTTGGTTCTTGTACGAGGACCCTTGGATGCAGCGCAGTGACACATTTCCGACACTATCACTCGACGTTCTCACTGCAATTAACCCAGTAGAACCGTCTCCGAATCTTTTCCAGGGTGTTGTTCATCCCTAGATGTCCACCAGAGGTCCCATTGTGCACCTCTCACAAAATCTGTGGAATCATCTCCTGAGGCACAACCAAATGCAAGTTGACACGCCCATTCAAGTAGCGCTACACATAAAGAAACCCACAGAAAGCATACAAAGTGATCCTGTCTTTGAAAAAGAAATAAAGGAACAACTCAGAGATGACAAAAGAAAAAAATAGAAGACCCTAGCTCAGTGGTTTCCAACCTGTGGGGCGCGCCCCCCTAGGGGGGCGCGAGACTATTGCAAGGGGGGCATGCAGCTGTTTCCAAAATATCTTTTTCGAATACAAACCAAAATATAATTTTGTATATTGTTTTGTAGCCCATTAAATAAATTATAATGTCAGTTGAGTATTTATGAAATTAGATTGTTAGAAAAATTAAGGGGGCGCAACAATTTTTCTTAAAGGGGGGCGCAGGTACAAAAAGGTTGGAAACCACTGCCCTAGCTTATCCCTACCTTTCACAGAGGGGGAATTAAATATAGTAAACAAATCTCACAAAAAGGAGAAAGCCGCCCGAATAGATGGCATATTCCTAGAGCTCATTAAACACCTAGGACAGAGAGCAATGGCTATTGCAACTTTACAACGAAATGTAACAAAGGGGAAGCGTCCCTCATCAATTTAAGGTAGTAAGAACTATTGCAATTCTTAAACTAGGGAAACCCAAAGACCACTCAGCGAGCTACCGCCCAATGGCACTGCTAAATATCTGCTACAAAATGCTCTAGAGACTCCTGTACAACAGAACGTATCAAACAATTTACTCTATAACTCCACCAATCCAAGCAGGATTTCGAGAAAAACGAAGCTGCTGTGAGCAGATCCTCGCCCGAACCTCACTTATGGAAGCAGGCTTCCAAAAGAATATGAAAACCTGAGTGACATTTATCGACTTGACCGCGGCATACGATACTGTCTGGACCGATGGGCTGTTAGACAAGGTAAACCAAATGGTCCCAAGCTTTAGGATTACAGCACTAATGGAGAGGATGCTTTAAAAATCGCTATATTAAGGTTACTGTCGGTGAAACCACAAATAAATCCTATACCATAAAAAACGGCCTTCCACAGGGATCCACCTTGACTCCACTCTTATTTAAATTGTACACCAGTGATATAGTTGCCACTAAATTTGTAAAATTTGGCTACAGCGACAATCTTGCGATAGCAACTTAGAGCAAAACATTCGAAGAAGGTGAGCAGACACCAGGGATCTGCAAAAGCTGGAACTATATTATAGGAAGTGGAAGCTGTACGCGAACCCTGAGAAAACGGAAATCAACACATTCCATCTCAATAACATAATGACAAACAAAGAACTAAAGCTGATATTCCGGAACAAAAGACTGTGCCATAACCAATGCCCAAATATTTAAGCGTGACACTTGATAGATCCCTCACATTTAAAAACACCTTGAACTATCAGGACAGAAGGTCAAAACAAGAAAAATTTAATCAGGGAACTGGTCCCTTTGGTTCTTGTACGAGGACCCTTGGATGCAGCGCAGGTGACACATTCTCGACACGATCACTCGATGTTCTCCCTGCAATTAAGCCAGTAGAACCGTTTCCGAATCTTTTCCAGGCTCTTGTTCATCCCTAGATGTCCAACAGAGGTCCCATTGTACACCTCCCACAAAATCTGTAGAATCATCTCCTGAGGCACCACCAAATGCAAGTTGACACTCTTTCCACCCGCGTTTTCCCATGCTCTCTTCAGCACCCCGTCCTCTACTTGAAGGAATTTTTCATTGGGCCACTGAATTTCGAGAGCTGGACTTCTGTCGGAAACTTCCTGCCATTCAGGTCTATCTCCAGCTTCTTTCCATTCCAATATGGGTCCGATATCAGCATCGCTCTTCTGTAGCTCGCGAAAACCTTTAAGAGTCCATCCATCTTCTGGCTGGACAGACGTGACTCTTATACCCAGCATGTCCTCATGGTCCTCGACTCGTCTGCAATGTTTGCAATCACCACAAGGTCTTCTGGAGAAAGCGTCAGCCTTGTTATGCTGTTGTCTCGATCGAAGATGCACCTTAAAGTGATACTGTTGAAGCCTCTCTAACCATCTAGTCATCTGCTCCTCCGCGTTCTTCATTCGGAGTAATCCGAGAAAGCGCCCAGTCCTGATGAGGAAGTCTTGTCCATACAAATAGTTGGGGAAGTGTTCCATGGCCTTCACCATCGCAAGAAGTTCCTTTCCTGGTAGTGCAATAGTTCCTCTCCGGCTTCGTTTTCGCTGTAATTTTTTATCTTGTTCTTTTTCTTGTCGTCTGCGTTCTTCATCCTGTTGTCTTCGTTCTTCAACCCTTTCTTCTTTGTCTTTCATCATTGCTAATATCCCTTGCAATTGTTGTTTCACTTTGACCGATTTTCATCTCGTTTCCATAAAACGAACATAAAATAGTTCAAGATTTTTCTTGACGTGCCACGTATAGACTATTTTTCAGTTTATAACGTCCGAGATGAAGTCTAAATTTAATTATCACTACGATTTACTAACATAATATTTCGGTAATCTCGCACGAATTCCTTCAAGAAATAAAGCACAATCCATAAAACTATTCCCGCTTCTGACACCAGTTGTTGCATGTTACCGGTTCTATAATTAAAACCCCGTGAATTGTAAACACTTTATGTCAAAATTACTTCAGAACACAATAATTATGATTCTCTTTACTATTCACTATCTGACTATCTGACTACCTGACTGACTTGAGGGAAAGACGGCCGCGTATTTATGCCCTTCCATGTTTCTAGAACGAATCTCCTTACAGATCGGGCTCGAGCAAGCCGGAAAAGGTCTTAGAACGCTTATCTGCCGTATGAATCATTCTCGCGGCCCCTTCCAATTAACAAGATGTTTCCAGAGAGTTTACTTACACTACACAATCACTAATGCAAATTTTAGAACTAGCAGTTTGTTACAATATATTTTATGTCAGAGAGAAATGTACAGAATAAAGGGTCTGGTATAAACGCACCATCAGAATAGTTGACACTTTTCTCAGAGAGAAATGTATGGAATAAAGTGTCCAGCCTAAATGCCCCTTAGGGTGCTTTTAGATTAGACCCTTTATTCCGTACATTTGTCTTTGACATAAGTCTCAACTATCCTGAAAGAAGCTATCCGAGACTTATCTACACATCTGGGAGGAGATAGCTTCTCTCAGGATAGTTGACATTTATGTCAGAGAGAAAATATATTTTATGCCAGGGAGAAATGTATGGAATAAAGTATCTAATGTAAACGCACCCTTAGATATGTATGTATATTTGCAGATAGTTTCCTCAAATATTTTAAAATATTAAACCTATTATTAGTTACAAATCTATATGGGAGCCTACAAATATTTTTGTAGAAACTTCGACGTTTTGTCTCAAAATTTCGATTTCAACTGTAGTAGAGTTAAAAATATGTGATCAGCGACCGGGAGTCGAACCCAGGACCGTCAGTCTCCTAACCGCCGCCACCACTACTCTCAACTCTTCTTATTCCTTTCACATAACGTACTCTAGATATCTGCTCGGCCATTCCTGACAACACAGCCGTCCTTGGCTGTCGGCCATAATTCGACACCTCGGTAAACATAATACATAATCATAAATGCTATTATGATGTCAAGGTGGATCCCTAATCCCACTTCTGAAACTGTAGTAGAGTTAGAAATATAATGATCAGCGACTGGGGGTCGAACTCAGGACCGTTACGTTACGCGGGTCAGTCTCCTAACCACGGAGCCACCGCCACCACTACTCTCAACTCTACTTATTCCCTTCATATAACGTATTCTCGATATCTGCTGTCTACTACACAACATTCAAAATGTTTTTATTTTTAGTAGAAATTTTGAGAAACAATAGAACTTTCCAACTTAAAATCTGCCTCTCCAGAATGAAGTCGTTAAATTTTAGGTTGTTTCGCGTCTGAAATTTATATTTCGAATAAAAATCAAAATCTCCAATTTAAAGTCAACTAAATCATGTACGACTGTTTTATTTCAGGAAATTCAATTGACGTTAAAGTTGAAATTTTAAGAAAAATGTTTAATTTTTTAAGTTACAGTCAGAAGACCAAAAGACGGGTAAAGTGTTAAAAACTGACAAAAAAAAAGTCGAAATGTTATACTTTAAGACTTAATTTCCGAACTGAAGAAGGAAGTGAGAGAAAGAGAGAGAGACTATCTCTTTGAAGATGAGAAGATGACAGCTTGGCTGTCGAAACTTTTGTTGTATTTTTTTAACTGTCTTGGTTTCAGGGGACAAGATTTGTACATCAACTCCTCAAAATATTAATTTTTCTACAAACCTTTTGGCTAAAATTAGAAAATTCCTAAAATATCAATTTTCAAAAAAGTGTAAAGTGTAGACAACCTCCAAGATGGTGCATCTCGGGCAACGCTCTGCTTATTCAGAGCGACGAAAAGTCTTCACTCATGGCAGCCGAATCAAGTGCGATCTCGGCCAAGAGAAACAGAATTTCAAAAGCGCATAAGTGAACCCAGATAATAACAGTTCATGCAAGAACTCACTGACAAAGGATGTAGGACCACAAATCCGAATTCTGCAACTTAACATTGAAGGCCTAAGCCGAGACAAAGGAGAACAACTGAGCAGGATAGCTATAGAAAACAAGATTGCACCGTCATTACACTTCAAGAAATTCATATATCGGATGAAAGAACAGATCATTTCTAGAGTGAAAGTTCCAGGATATAAAATTGTTGAAAGCATAGGCTCAAAAACCCATTGCTTCATAATGTATCTCCGCAATGACATCAACCTCTACAAAGTTCATGACATAGGCAATGAACACGACATAGAAACAATTTCCCTCGAGCTACCTGGGTTGTAATGTCTATATATAAACCCCCTAATATCCACTGGCCGAATCCACCACACCAACACTAAACCACCGAGCGATATACATCGGAGACTTCAACTGTCACCATGTCAATTGGGGATACGCCTCAATTGTCCAAAATGGTGAGATACTAGTGGAACTGGATGGATAAGAACAACCGCTCTCTTGCCCATGAAGTCAAAGACCTAAAAACGTTCCGGTCAGCAAGATGAAAAATTGAAACGAACCCAGAACTTTGCCTAATTAACAACTGACACCATTGAAGATCCCTACTGTCAACTCAAGAATAACCCTAACCGGTTTTCCACGCTCCCAAAACCGACTAGTCCTATTGAACATCGGCATACAAATTTCATTAATAAGAACACTGCAGAAGCCGCGGTGGAACCTAAAGGAAGGCGAACTGGGAAACATATCCAAAAGAAATGGACCTAAAACACCTGAAGTAGACCACTACCACCGATTTGTCTGGGATGATAATTGCAGCGGCGAAACGCCACATTTCCCAAGGCTTTCAGAAAGAATGCACCCCCTGCTGGAACAAGGAGGCACAAAGAATACCAAAGAACGGGTAACCCAGCCCTGAGAGACATGATTCTATAATTCATCAACAAGACACGCAGAGAAAGATATGCCGAAACAACGGAAAATTTGAATTTTACCAAAAGCAGTAATAAAAGCATGGTCCCTCCTAAGAAAGCTGGAAGATGCTACAGCCACTCTAAATCAGAAAACCGAAATAACGGCCATGCAAGTAGCGCTACACATAAAGAAACCCAGAGAAAGCATAGAAACTGATCCTGTCTTTAAAAAAGAAATAAATTAACAACTCAGAGGTAAAAAAAAAAAGAAAAAATAGAAGACCCTAGCCTATCCCTACCTTTCACAGAGGGGGAACTATATATAGTAAACAAATCTCTCAAAAAGAGGAAAGCCGCCGGAATAGATGGCATATTCCCAGAGGTCATTAAACACCTAGGACAGGGAGCAATGGCTATTACAACTTTACAATGAAATGTTACAAAGGAGAAGAGTCCCTCATCAATTTAAGGTAGCGAGAACTATTACAATCCTTAAACTAGGGAAACCCAAAGACGACATCGGCGAGATACCGCCAAGTAGCACTGCTAACCATCTGCTACAAAATGCTCTAGAGACTCCTGTACAACAGAATATATTGTTGCGCGTTATCGGTTCGAATGATTACCACTATGGATTGTAAAACACTTTGTTTCTAAACTGAACACTACAATTGCAATTCACCAACTTGTTCATTGACTTCTAACTACTAATTAACTAACTGACTGACTGATTCGAGGGAAAGGCGACTGCCTCATATAGTTTTCAGCTTCCGGGTTCTAGAAAAATACAGTAGAAGGCTTATCTGTCGTTTGCTTCATTATCGCGGCCGCTTTTTCTTATCTGATCTTTCTAGAAAATTTTTGTAGATTCTAAATTCTACAATTACATTTCGTTACAATATCAAACAATTGACCTCTATAACTCTACCAATCTAAGCAGGATTTCGAGAAAAACGAAGCTGCTGTGAACAAGTCCTAGCCCTAACCTCACTTATAGAAGCAGGCTTCCAAAAGAATATGAAAAACGTCAGTGGCATTTATCGACTTGATCGCGGCATACGATACTGTCTGAACCGATGGGCTGTTACACAAGGTAAATCAAATCGTTTGAAGCTCTAAGATTACAAGCACTAATGGAGAAGATGCTTTAAAAATCGCTATATTAAGGTTACTGTCGGTGAAACCACAAATAATTCCTATACCATAAAAAACGGCCTTCAACAGGGATCGACCTTGGCTCCACTCTTATTTAAATTGTACACTAATTATATAGTTGCCACTAAATCTGTAAAATTCGGCTTCGCCGACGATCTAACGATAGCAACTCAGAGCAAAACATTCAAGGAAGGTGAGCAGACACTTACCAGGGATCTGAAAAAGCTAGAACTAAGTTATAGGAAGTGGAAGCTGTACCCGAACCCTGAGAACGCGGAAGTCAACACATTCCATCTCAATAACAGGATGACAAACAAAAAACTAAACGTGATATTTCGGAACAAAAGACTACGCCATAACCAATGCCCCAAATACTTAGCTGTGACACTTGATAGATCCCTCACATTCACAAAACACCTTGAACTAGCAGGACAGAAGCTCAAAACAAGAAAAACATAATCAGGAAACTGGCCGGGAGTAAGCTGGGAATCCGATGCAAACACCCTACGAACTGCGGTCTCCGAATACTGCTCTTCTATATGGTCCAGGAGCAACCACCTTAACAAAGTAGATGTTCATCTAAATGAGGCAATGAGGATAGTGACTAGAATCATTAAATCTACACTAATCCCGTGGCTGCCAGTACTCGCTAACATAGCACCACCCGACCTACGATTCCAACAAGCGACAGCGCGTGAATGGGCCAAGATCAAAAGCTCATCGTCCTCCAGAGATTTACCAATCCAGGAAGCACTTAATAACCTACCATATACGAGACTAAAATCTAGAAAACCAATCTGGGAAAACAAATTACAACCTCGCCACAGAAAGCTATAATTTCTAAGAAGAATGAAGAACTCAATGGATATCCTAGCAACAGAGGGAAAGCTAGATCCGACCACCACACCCCCAGGAATGAAAAAAGATCTGGAGCTCCCAACCGGATAAGAACTGGCCATGTCGTGACAAAAGCAACACTGAACAAATGGTAATGATAGATAGTGTCTAATGAGACTGCGGGGCATCGAAACAGTCGCTAAGCCACATCTTACAAGACTGTCTCAAAAGAAAATATGAAGAAACCTGGAACGGACTTTGTCGACGCGATTCCAGCAGCAGCAACGCCAGCAGTAATCAACGGGCTGGAGTCGCTAGACACACAACTGTGAAAGGAAATATCTGTTCTTATATCTGTGAACTCTAATAATAAATCCTAAGTTAATTGTTGAATCCAATAACACACAATTTACCTAACACACGCTTTATTGGTCTCTTCCACACTATGATCTCGATATTTACTAAGCTCATTCTCTACTGCCTTCTTCCCCTTGCTCCTTCACGTAGCTCAAGGTTCCGGGTTTGTATCACATGTGGCACATTCTATGTGGGGAAGACAGTGGCAGGTTCCTAATGCTAACATATCTATATTTCCTAATTTTATAATGCCATACGCTAAATAAAAAAAACTTTTAAATGAAAATTTTAAAATTTTTCTAGAAATTTTGTCACTGATCCTGAAATTTTGGTTTTCTTCTAAATTTTTTAAGTTAAATTCACTCGCAAAGGATAACTCCATTATGCTTTCAAAGCACTGCGAGTAGGCATGTGGAAACAAGGATAGATGGCGATGAAACGCCTTCTTAAACAAGAAAAGGTTGTAATTTTTTGGGAAAATTCCTTTCGGTTACAAGTTCCATAAGTTGAAAGTTCTATAGAAAAAAGGGTCTCCTTAGACAGAAGTCCTCAAGCTGGACCGCACAGGAATTTGCTGTCTCCGACTGTCTAGTACGCCTCAAGAATCTTACCCTTGGGGGATTAATCCTATTAGTTCTTGCGAGCATCTTCCATGATAGTACTTGTAGAAAAGAGACAACTCACCAACCATACACCTGTGCTCTAGTGTTTCGAAAGAATCGGTCAGACTCTCGTCATCAATTAGGCAAATCGTTCTTCTTTGAATTGAATCCAAGAGAGTTAAAGTGTGTTTTGGGGCTGACCTCCAAACATAAGAACAGTATTCTAGTGTTGGCCTAACTTGAGCTTTGTATAGTGTTAATAGCTGATGAGATGTGAAGTACTTTTTAGCTCTAAAAACAAAGCCTAACTTCTGAGAGGCGGATTTGGCAATGGCACGCACATGACCGTCCCAAGAGAAGTTAGTGCTCGCATTCACTTCCTAGGATAGATAGACTAGATCCCATCGGAAGGATTTTACCGTCCATTAGTATGTTTGTTGTATTATCCCTTGATGTTTTCTTAGAGAAAACATCAGCCTGAATTTTTGAAGCGTTGAAGTTGACCAAATTGTTCTTACTCCCCTTCCAGAATCATCTCGAGATCCCGATTAATCTTCCTGTATCTGCTATTCCCTTAGTCGATCTGAAGCAGCAATAGATAATGGTTTGTCGGAGCAAAAAGATGACACAAGGTTGCTATCATCTGCGTAGCTGTATATAGGATTAGAAGTCGGAGCTAAGAGATCATTTATGTGTAACAGAAATAGAGTAGGAAACAGAACAGGACCCCTGAGGCACCCCTGCGTTAATCGCAAATGTCTCTGATGAGATGCCATGACGACGACTTGAAGAGATCTGTCAGCGAGAAAATTGACAGTCCAGGAGGAAGACCATGAGATGTTAATTTGGCGAGAAGAGATCGATGCCAGACTCTGTCGGATGTCCAATGCCACAATCCTAGCCTCACCATGTTTTTCCATAGCTGAGTTACAGATATGAGTAATATATGCCAGTAGATCGCCATTGGAACTTTGTTGTCTAAAACCGTATTGCCTGTCGGAGATGATTCTATTTTCCTCCAGATATTTGAGAATCTCGATGTTAATAATCTTTCCCATCACTTTAGATATAACGGGTAACAAAGATATAGGGCGATAGTTTTGAGCCAGATTCCTTTTCCCTTTTTAGGGACAGGCTTCACTCTATCAGATTTCCAGATGTTAGGGAATATACCTTTGTTGTAAGAGAGTGTGAACAATGTGCTTAGGTTAGGTTAGATTAGGTTAGGTTAAGTTGAATTCAGAAGTTAATTTTTTTTCTAGAACCCTTTTCTTTTTCTATCGAAATGTCCATTTATTTTAATTAGAAATTTCTAATTTCTTAAAATTATATCAATATCGCAAATTAGAACTTAATTTCAAAATTTTGAGTTGAAACCTGGATAATTCTAAATTTGGAGTCTGACGAAAATTTGAATAAAGTTTATTGATTTACAAATAATTTCGCCTAAAATCTCACAATTTCGATTTTACCAAGACGAGAACTTTTGAGCTTTATTAAAATTTCAAATATGAACTTGTAATTATTACATCTTCAAAGTGGAATTGAAACTAAAGATTGCAAGGAAAAATTCGAATTAGGGACTGAAGTCCAAACTAGGAGAAGAGAGTAATCGTTTTTGCGTTATACTAAAAACTTCAGATTTAATCTCGAAATACCAATTTTATTCTCAACATTTAAATTGTCAACTCGAAATGTCATGAAAAAAAAATCGGAAACTCAATTTACAGTCAAAATTGCGAAAAAAGTTTGTAGTAAAAATTTTAGGAAAAACATTAACTATACTCGAAAGTTCTAGTTAACAATTAAAATTTTAAATAAACAATTGAAATTTCAACATTAAAATCTACGCATTGAGAAAATTTCAAAATGTCAAGATCGTAATTTTAATTTTTTTCTTGATGTTTCAATTGTAAATTTGGAGGTTCTCTAAATTTCGACTTTCATTTTGGAGAAAAAAAATTCCTAATTATCTAGTCTAAAATCTGAAAGCATATATTCTTTATTTTGATAAAAAAGTTCACATTTCAGGAGAAACACAGCGGAAATTTCTATAAACATTTGAATTTATTTAAAAAAAGGATTATAAAATTGAGTTCAAACGTGATGAAATTTGGAATTTGTTTAGAAATTTTAAAGAGTCGAAATGTTCTTACAAACCTTTAATATGTTCTTCTTTGTAAGAATAATGTAACGCAATGTAAATAGATGAAATAGGATTTAGAATAGAATTGTAGAATTTAGTAAATAAAAAAAGTTTCTAGAAGGTTCTGATAAGGGGAAAGTGGCCGCTATAACGAAACAAACGGCAGATAAGCGTTCCAGAAATTTCGGCATTCGATAAGCCTTATCTGCCGAAAATTCTGGAAGTCGGGGGCCAAAACTATAAAAAGGAAGTTAGCTTTCCCTCGAGTCAGTCAGTTAGAGTCAGTGTAATTAGTGAGTTAGTAGAAGTCAATAATAAGTGAGTTAATTGTCAATTGTGGTGATCCAAGTTGAGTTTAGTAATAAAGTGGGTCTTATTCGATAAGTGTAATCAATCGAACTGATAAGCCCGTAACAATAAATACATAAATAAAAATCTCAAGTTTCTACTCGCAATTTTGAGAAAATATTTCGTGGGTTGTAATATCCTCCCGATGGGATTTAATTCGTTCTACCTTAGAAGTAAATGCCAACATCAACTTCTCTTTCGAGGATCATGTGTGCGCCATTGCCAAGTCAGCTTATCAGATGTTAGGCTTTCTTTTTAGAACTAAAAAGTGCTTGACGTCTCATCATCTGCTCATTCTATACAAAGCTCAAGTTAGGCCAACACTAGAATACTCGACTCATGTTTGGAGTTCAGCCCTAAAGCATACTTTGGCTCTTTTGGATTCAATTTCAAGAAGAGTGATTTGCCTAATTGATGACAAGAGTTTGACCGATTCTCTCGAAACACTAAAGCACACGCAAATGGTTGGTGACTTCTCTCTTTTCTACGAAGACTCTCATGGGAAATGCTCGCAGGAACCAAGGATTGATCCCTCCAAGGGATAAGATTTTTTAGGCATACAAGACAGGCAGAGGCAGCAATTTCCTGTGCGGTCCAGCTTGACACAGTGAGGACTTTTCTGTCTATGGAGACTCTTTTTTTCTATAGAACTTCCAAGCTATGGAACTCGTTACCAAACGGAATTTTTCCCAAAAATTACAACCTATCCTTGATTAAAAAGGCGATTCGTCGCCATCTATCCTTGCTTCCGCATCTTACTCGTTCTAGAGGCATAATAGGGTTACCCTTTGCGAGTGGATAGAACTTTAAAAAAAAGAAAGAACTTTTTTAAAACATCAGAATCCACCTTTGGCTCGTACTATAACCGCCACACTATTTAGGCCACCTGTGATATAAAATACTATTATAATCTTTAGACGTAGCCCTTTCGGTGTCTCTAATTTTCGAAATCTACTGAAATTTTCGACACGTCGAAACCTAGAAATTTCCCAGCATTTTAATTTCCGTTTTTTCGGAGTCTCAGATTTTTCGAAATGACACTATTATACAAAATGTGCAATTTATTAATTAAAATATTTTTTCTTGAGACTAAACTAACCCCCCCCCCCTTTTATATTTAAATACATAGATATTTTTTCGAATCGTTGTCTAGCGCTATATACTATGTGCGTTAATAAAGCCCTACACAGTGTCAAATTCCAAGTTCCGACGTCAGATGATTTTTAAGAAAACGCTTTGTGATAAACGCAGAGATAGAGATTATAATGGTTTCATTTCACTTTTTATTATATGAAACAGTTGCGGCTGGTCTTAAAGAGCGCAAAAGTGCGCGCTTCTAGTGAAATGAGCGATCTATTCATTTCTGTTTAACGTAAAAGACTTGGATTTATCATATTTTTAAACACAAAATAATGATATACTAATTAACTAATAATGCTTCTGAGTGACTTGGAATAAAGTACCCAAACGTTTGATTCCATTATATTAAATATTATAAGGAAATTTAAATAAGTTGGTGCGCGCAGAATTATGCACCTAGCGTGACGGCCTCCACGAGATACGGAGAAATAAACTACAGAACACCACGTTAAAGCTAGCCCGGGGTACGCCGCTCCGCGCTTATGCGATATTACCAAATGATGAGTACGAGTCAGAGTTTGGAGTGTGTATTTACGGTTTATGATGCTAAATGTGTAGGTGCCCTCTGATCTGATTGCGATTGCTAATTGTGCCACTTACAGGTCTAACTGCCAATATTACCGCTATTCACAAAGAGGTAGCAGTACCCATTCTAGGGTCTAATTAATAATTTGTAAATTTGGATTTAAACAATTTTGATGAGAAAGTAATTCTTTAAAAGATCGTAGAGAGGATTTTGTTTAAAAAAATATTTTTTTTGTATACTTTAATTAGAACTTTGTAATAAAATATATTTTAT
Organism: Dastarcus helophoroides; assembly: GCA_028583605.1. Classification (NCBI taxonomy): domain Eukaryota; kingdom Metazoa; phylum Arthropoda; class Insecta; order Coleoptera; family Bothrideridae; genus Dastarcus; species Dastarcus helophoroides. The sequence continues at coordinate 9,312,506 of CM053328.1, forward strand.
TTTCAAATGCAGTTTTCATGAAAAATTGATATAATTTTATTCCTATGAAAGCAAACAATTTTAATTAAGTAACCCAGAGCCGTAACGACGTGCAATCGTACAAAGTACCTTAAAGGGGCTCAGAAATGTCGATAATGTTTTTTTTTTGTATTCGGTGAAAATAATTTAGAGATGATAACCCAAAAATAGTTTGGAGGATATAAGATGTTAATTAAATTTAATTCGTAAAAATACTATTAAATATCACACCTTTTGTATCACTTTTATTTCTCTTAAATTTAATACCTTGCTTATGGCACTGGAGTCACTTAAACTCTTAACTACTAATATGTTTGCATCTGCGCACCCCCTGTCAAAAAGTCACCAGCCGCCACTGATATGAAACCTTTAAAATAAGTGTGATTTCACCTTAAAAAGCCAAAATTACTTTCTGTCCAATCAATATGTAAGGCTTGGAATTTCTTTTCCAGTTCAGTGGAGTATTGAAACCTCTCCAGGAAACAAGCGCCTAAATTTATGGAAATTAAATATCCCCGCAGATATCAAATGAAATAAATATAAAAAATTTATAAGCATCATTAACCCAAATTGATATAAAACGATAGAAATATTTCTCTCTGCCCAAACTGAAATGTATTCAAGTACAATCTCCAAGCCCACGTTAACTCCAAACGTTCGCTTTCAGGTTTCAGCTCTGAAAATTTAAAGCTCATGGCGTCTTTTGTGCCTTTGTACCGGCAACGGCGATTCAGTTTGGTTACACTCGAGAAACGCAAACGTAAACAAATTATTCATTCTCTGCGTGAGACCGATTTTATTTTTAATGACGGTAGGATGGTCGCACAAATTTAAATGGTTTTATTGCGACACGGATCCCGAATCGAACTGAAAACTTTTAGGTTTATGGAACTGAAATTTTTACTTCAATCTCAAAATATTGTTCTCTCTAAATTTCAATTTTAATCCCAAAGCTTCGCTTGAAGCTACGGAATTTTTCGAATTTTAATATTTCGATTTTTAATTCGTTTCGACTATAATAGAAAAATGTGGACTTTCCACGGAATTTTTACTTTTTTTTAATTATTTTAAAAACTTTGGACTTAAACTCTAAAGATATGGTTCAGTTTTAAATTTGAAGATTGGGAAAGTTTTAAACTTTAAGATTGGGAAGAGTTGAATTTTTGGAATTTTTGAATTTATAAATATTTTCACTGAAAATTTCAACTACAAGTGCATTATGCTTTAGCTTTAATCTGACACTTTAAAATAGAAATCAATTTTTTTATTTTTTATTATTTAATGAAACTAACTTGGGTTATTTGAAGAATGTTCCGAGATGAATGGGCAAATTTTATAGGAGAAGGTAAATTAAAATTTTGCAAAAATGTCGAAATTGTGAGATTAAAATCAATAAAAGTGGAAATGGATAGTCACCATCACGTTAATTTTCATTACCAACATGCTCTAACGTTAACCAAAAAAAGTCATACAAAAAAAACTAAATTTGATAACAAGATTTCAAGAAAAGGGGTTGATAATTATTAGATTTTAGTTTGAAAATTTTCGAGGAAGACTTCAAAATTTCTAGAAAAAAGTCTACACTTCGAGTTATGTAGCTGTGAGTAAGGTTGGATGGTGGAGAATTAAAAAAACTTCGTGACCTACAACGGAGTTTGAACCCGCGACACACAGAACCTACCAATCAAAAGGCAATCGCTTTACTTGGTTAAGTTCAAGCATGGAATTATAAAAAAAAATGTGTTATGGAATGTTTCCCCAGTGAAGGAATCGCAGCTTAGTATTTATGATTTACCAGAAATTCTTCTAAGTGCCACTACTAGTGCATTAAATAACTTCCTTCACTATCGCCGGCTAGCGTTGGGGAAAGAGCAAAAGCCTCTTCTTATTACAGGCTGGGAGTCGTACACCCCAGTGAGGACCCCTCGTTTGGGCCGATGTGACAATATAACGAGTGAAAAACTTCCTAAGAATTTACAAGTCCGGAACTCGAGAGCAACGAAATACGCACCTCAGCATCGAAGAGGAAGAAAACCGTAACAAATGCTTTGAAAAACTCAAGTTATTTTTTAGAAATTTTGATTTTCTTCCTAAAATTTTTAATGTAAACTTAATTTTTACTTTCTTAATATTGCATTTAATTAAAAATCAACATTTCTATTTCTTCTCCTTGTTTTGAACTTAAAAAATCTCTATATTTGTCGCAAACTTTTTTCCATTAAATGACATTAACAAATAATTCTAGGCTAACTCAAACATTTCAACAGTAATTTATGTTTTACTTTTCTTTTCAAAGTTTCAAATAGAATCGAAATTTAACAAACACTTTTACTAGAAATTTTGAGTAAAATTTAAACTTTTCCAAGATTTTTATCAGACTCCACCGAAATCTCGTTTTCAGCCAGTTTTCGACCTTTGCTTCGTTGCGAAATTGGCCGAATTTTCAGCTTCGTCGAAAGATCAAATTTCAAGTTTGAGCGAGGAATTTTCAAAAAAATAATACAATGAATAATAAACAAATAAAAGTTATGAGAAAAACCTGAAAAAATTTGTAATTTTACTCAAAATTAAAATTTTAAAACTGAAAGTTTAAAAGAAGTATGTTATAATTTTTAATTGTAAACCAAAATCTTGCAAAAAAAAATCATATATAAATAAAAATTGGAGGGAGGCAAAGGGCGTCAAGGCGCGAGCTTCATAGAGGTCCAGTGAGTTGTAGGGTTAGCGATTCGTAAATTACAAAAATGTGGTAAACCCCTTTTTCTCCAAACTGTTTTTTTCCCCAAAATTTCTGTTTAGATTTGAAGCTTGAAAATTCTTCTGAATTCCGAATTTTTTGAAGCTTTTCAGTTTAAACTTGAAAAATACTCCTTTTTAAAATGTCAGTTTTAAACTCAAAATTTAGTTTCGCCAGTTCATTTTATGCAATTCCTTCAAAATTCTAAAAATTCGCAATTTAAAAAATCAGGCTGAAATTTTTTAAAAAATTGATTTTTTTTTAAATTCTGATCCTTAAACAAAATCGAAATTTTTGTAAAAAATATCATTTTTCAAATAAAAGTCAAATTTACATAAAAGTCTAAAATTCAAAGAAAAAAGAAGAAAAAAAAAGCAGTAATTTTCAAAAGAACTCAAAACTTCAAGAAAAGGTCAAAAATTTGAACAAGGGTCGAAATTTTTAAGAAAAAGTCAAGGTTTTAAAAAAATTATAGTGGTCAAATTTTCAAAAAAAAGGTAAACATTTTTAAAGTTGAAACTTTGAAAAAGGTCCAAATTTTAAAAAATAGTAAAACTTCCATAAAAAGTCAAAATTTTGATATAAAAGGTTGAAATGTTTAATAAAATAGAAATTCTGAAAAAATAAATCGAGAATTTCAAAAAAAAAATCACAATTTTAAAAAACCCAATTTTTCAAAATAGTCCAAGTCCAAAAAAAGGTCGAGATTTTCAAAAATAATCAAAACAACCCAATTTACAAAAAAAGCAAAATTTTGAAAAACGGTCGTTTGATGTCAAAATTTTCAAAAGATTCATAATTTATAGAATCAAAATTAAAATAAGAGGCCAAATTAACACAAAAATCAAAGTTTCCAGAAAATATCAAACTTTTTTAAATGAAAAGAAATGTCGAAATTTTCAAAAAAAGTGCAGAATTTTGATGATAAAAGACCAAGATTTTTAAGAGAAGTAAAAATGATGAGAAAGGTGGAGAACCTCGAAAGAATAAACTTTTTTTAAAAAAGTCATAACTCGTAAATTTCTAATTTAGAACAAAATGCGAAATTTATGAAAAAAAAGCAGAAATTTTCAAGAGAATTCAAAACTTCAAGGAAGGGTCAAAAATTTGAACAAGGGTCGAAATTTTTAAGTAAAAGTTTGGATTTTGAAAAAAGTCGAGGCTTTAAAAAAATCATAGTAATCAAATGTTCAAAGAAAAAAGATAACAATTATTAAAGTCAAAATTTTGAAAGAAGACCAAGTCTTAAAAAATATTAAAACTTTCATAAAAAGTCAAAATTTTGATATAAAAGATCGAAATGTTCCAAATAATAAAAAATCTAAACAAATAAATAGAGAATTTCAAAGAACAAATCGCAATTTAAAAAAAAGCAGTTTTTGAAAATAGTCTAAGTTTTCCAAAAAAATTCGCATATTTCAAATAAAAGTCAAATTTACATCATTTTATAAAATGTACAAACATTTTGAGAAAATGTGACGAAATTTTTCCGAATAATAAAGATTTTTAAAAAAATCCAAATTTTTAAAATAAGCATAAGTCTGATTTTTTTAGAAATCTCAAAGTAATTGCTTCACGGCTTAAGCTTCTTAGGGGCCCGATGAGCTGTAATATTAGTAATTCAGTGAATTATAAAAATGTGGAAAACCTCTTCTCGAAATTTGTGTTGTTTTTCTCAAAACTTCTATTTATATTTAAAACTTGGAAATTCTTCTAAATTCCAACATTTTTGAAACTTTCCAGTTTTAGCTTGAAAATTACTCCTTTTTCAAATCGAAATTTACTTTGGTCTCAAATTCATTTTATACAATTCCTTCAAAATTTTAAAAATTGAGAATATAAAAAATTGGCCTCAAAATTTTCAAAAAAAAATGGAATTTCTTGAAAACTATGATCCTTGAACAAAATCGAAATTTTTGAAATAAAGTATCATCTCTTAAATAAAAGTCAAATTTACGTAAAAGTCGACAATTCAGAAAAAAAAAGTCGAAATTTATGAAAAAAAAAAGCAGAGATTTTCAAAAGAACACAAAACTTCAATAAAAGATCAAAAATTTGAACAAGGGTCGAAATTTTTAAGAAGTTTAGATTTTGAAAACAATTCGAAGCTTTCAAAATAAAATCATAGTAGATCAAATTTTCAAAAAGAATGGGTTAAAATTTTTGAAGTCGAAATTTCGAAAAAAAGCCAAGTTTTAAAAAAATTTAAAACTTCCATAAAAAGTCAAAATTGTGACGTAAAATGTCGAAAAATCAGAAAAAAAAATTCGAAATTTATGAAAAAAAGAGGAAATTTTCTAAAAAAAATTAAAACTTCAAACAAAGGTCAAAAATTTGAACAAGGGTCAAAATTTTAAGAAAAAGTTTAGATTTTGAAAAAGTCGAGGCTTTAAAAAATTTATGGTAATCGAATTTTTTTTTAAAAAAAAAAGGTAAAAATTGAGTCAAAATTTTGAAAAAAGGCCATGTTCTAAAAAAAATTAAAACATTCAAAAAAAGTCAACATTTTGACATAAAAGGTCGAAATGTTCAAAAAAATAGAACTTCTGAAAAAAAAATTAAATCGCTAGTTTAAAAAATAAGACAATTTTAAAAAACCCAATTTTTCAAAATAGTGAAAGTTTTCCAAAAAATTCGAATATTCCAAATAAAAGTCAAATTTACATCATTTTATAAAACTGAGTTAAGAAAATGTGACTAAATTTTTAAACAGAATATAAAATTTAAAAAAAAGTCAAAATTTCGAAAGAAAACCTAAATTTTGAAAGAAAACCAAAACTTGAACAAAGTCCGAAATTTAAAAAAAGTAAATAAAAAGGTCAAAATATTCAAAAATATCAAAGACAAGAATCTGAAAAAAATTCTGAAAAAAGTTTGATGTCAAAATGTCGAAAGATTCATACTTTTTCAAGTCAAATTTTTCAATAAATGAAAAATTAAAATAAAACTCTAAATTAACCCAATAATCAAAATTTCCAGAAAATGTCAAACTTTTGAGGAAAAGGTCGGCATTTTAAAAATTTTCTAAATTAAAACAAAAAGGTCGAAATGTTCAAAAATAGGACAGAATTTTAATTTTGGTGGAACGGACTGGTCCTTGGTTATCTTCAAAAATTGAAATACAAATGTTATCCCCCGAAAAAACACAACAAAGATTGCTCTAATGCGTTTCGATAGCCAAGCTATCATCTTTAGAGAGATACTAACCTTTGTTGTGTTTCTTAATCTTTCTTGGTTTCAAGGGACAAGATTTGCATTGAATTGAAATACAAATCTCATCCCCTGAGAAAAAGAAAAATTAAAAAACACAACAATGGTTGCTCTAACACGTTTCGATAGCCAAGCTATCATCTTCAGAGAGATACTAACCTTTGTTGTGTTTTTTAATCTTCCTTGGTTTCAAGGGATATTTGTATTTCAATTTATCAGAATTTTAGTCATAAAATACCGAAATTTTTAAAGGAAATGAAAATAATGATGAGCCGTAATTCGAACAAAAAAATTTACATAGAAGTTGAAACTCCAACAACTTCAGAGTTTTTAACAAGGATCAAAATTTTAAAAATAGAAATTCTGAAAAAAGATCGATGTTTTTTAAAAAATTAAAAAAGACGCTTTTACAAAAAATTTAAAAAAAATATTTGAATAAGTTACTTAAAAAAATATTCTTATTCTAATTGCTTCTTTCTACTTTATTTGTAGCACGTTATACATTGATGATGAATTCTAATGAGAGCGAAACATCGAACATTATTCATTTTTTATAACTTTATATTTTTTACAATTTTGTATTTTAACTTTTTATACGTGTCTAGTTGTTTGATCATTCATATTGCAATCTCTTTGTTTTTCGTTTCTATATACAGGGTGTTACAAAAGTCCGGGCCGCTACTTCAGGAGCATATTCTACACATTAAAATATGAAAAATGTTGAAATACATTTTTTTCTTTAAATTGCCTCCTAACGGAGATATGACCATTTAAAGATGGCGCCCCTAAAGTGGTTTTTTTACTACAAAAAGTTAACGGTTAGTAGCAAAGTCATGAAATTGGGCAAGCAGTTAAAGAATTGGATTAGGCATATTCTCATGTAACATATTTTTTAAATAAGCAGTAGCGTGGTGTGTAGGGGGTTGCCCGCAATTATTTTTTGCCGTAACTTTTTTATATTGCAATATTTCGACACAAAAGTGCCATAATCGTAAAAAGCAACATTTTTTATACAAAAAAGGTACTCTTTCTCAAAGTCGCTAAAAGTAACCGTTTCCGAGAAAAAGGCGTTTAAATAATCCTATCCCGTCTTCGAAATTTTAACTAATTTGTATAAGAAAAAATAAGTTGGTCATGCAAACTGATCGTAAAGAAAACAATTGTACTTGACAATATCTGCCCGAGATTGACGTTGTGTCACTGATAAAATTTGGTCGTAAGCTGTAAACTTTAGCAGTTTTTGTTGTCAATAGTAAGTGTAGTAGTTTTTTAACTTTTCATTATTTTGATAAAATGGACTATTCAAATCAAGAAATGGCCGATATGCATTTAATGTACGGGCTTGCAAATTGTAATCGTGCCGAAGCAAGACGGCTTTATGCTGAACGTTTTCCTAATAAACACCTACCAGGAGAAAAATTGTTCCAGAAAATTCATGCTCGTTTATGTGAAACAGGAAATTTTGTTTTCAAAGGCGAACGTGTTGGAAGGCCAAACGCAGAAGTTGCTAATTTAGAGGAGCGTGTGCTTCAGCGAGTTGAAGAAGATCCATGTGTCAGCACTAGACAACTTGCTTTAGCCGAAGGAGTAAAGCACGTAACTATCTGACGAATTTTGAAATTTTACCAATTTTACCCCTATCATTTTCAAAGAGTGCAAGGGTTACTTGCTGCTGATTATCCTCCAAGAATAGAATTTTGCAACTGGCTATTGCATAAGATCGCTGAAAATGAGAACTTTCCATCGCTCATATTATTTACGGACGAAGCGGGTTTTACCAGAAACGGGATACTTAACTTTCACAACATGCATCAGTGGCAAGTTGAAAATCCCAATGCAGTTATTCAGTCGAGACATCAGCAACATTTTTCACTTAACATTTGGGGAGGAATAATAGGGGACTCTATAATTGGACCGTTTTTTTTACCTCATAGGTTAACAGGAGCATCATATAGACATTTTTTGCAAACAGAGTTACCCGTGTTACTTGAAAATGTTCCACTCATAACAAGATAGCGAATGTGGATAATGCACGATGGGGCACCTGCCCATTTTAGTGCAGTTGCTAGGGAATTTTTGAATAACAACTATCATCAACGATGGATAGGTCGAGGAGGTCCGATACCATGGCCAGCTAGGTCTCCTGACCTCAACCCACTCGATTTCTACTTATGGGGACATCTAAAGCAGATCGTCTACTCCACACCAGTTGACAATATCAATGATCTTCGTGAACGAATTGAAAATGGGTCCAACCAGATTCACAATACACCAGGCATTTGCGAAGGAGTAAGGAGTTTCCTTAGAAGACGAGCCGAGCAATGTATTGCTGCAGGGGGCAGTAATTTCGAACACTTGCTTTGATTTTTTTTTCTTAATTTTGTTCTATTTTTATATCAACGCAGTTAGTAGTGGATAAATTAGAAATTTGCAAAACGAATTCTAATAAATGCAACAATTTTGTTTAAACGCCTTTTTCTCGGAAACGGTTACTTTTAGCGACTTTGAGAAAGAGTACCTTTTTTGTATAAAAAATGTTGCTTTTTACGATTATGGCACTTTTGTGTCGAAATATTGGAATACAAAAGAGTTACGGCAAAAAATAATTGCGGGCAACCCTCTACACACCACGCTACTGCTTATTTAAAAAATATGTTACATGAGAATATGCCTAATCTAATTCTTTAACTGCTTGCCCAATTTCATGACTTTGCTACTAACCGTTAACTTTTTGTAGTAAAAAAACCACTTTAGGGGCGCCATTTTTAAATGGTCATATCTCCGTTAGGAGGCAATTTAAAGAAAAAAATGTATTTCAACATTTTTCATATTTTAATGTGTAGAATATGCTCCTGAAGTAGCGGCCCGGACTTTTGTAACACCCTGTATAAAAAAAACTACTAGCCTATTTTTGACAGATGTCATTAGGTGACATTTTAAGAATTTTAAGTATCTTACTGTCGTGTGTCAAAAAATGTTTTTCAAAAGTAAACTACTTTAGTTTAGCTAAAATATAAAATAAATTGTTAGCTAAAATATAAAAAAAAGGATTTCGAAAAAGTACAAAATTTTGGGTCAAAGGGTCCAGATTTTCAATAAAACGGAAATTAAAAAAAAAAGATTATTTTAGAAAAATCCAAATTAGACTTTTCTAATTTCTTAAAATTATTTACATAAAATATCTACATTTTTTTCAATATTTTAATTTTATTTGTAAATTCAATTATTTTGAAATATGTTCAAAAACTTTGTTTTTTTAAAGTTTGCACTTTTTTTTAAATTCCGGAATATTTCTCAAAGTTTTATTTTATTTAAAACAAAATTGATTAAATTTTGACATACTTTTATAGGTTGGATTTTTCAAAATGGTACCTGTTTTGAAATTTTCGACCTTTCTCCAAAATGTTCATTTTTTTAATATCAAAATTTCCACTTATTTTCATAATATAAACCTCTTTCCAAATTTCGACCTTTTTTTAAAATTTAAACCTCTTCTAAAAATTTATATACTTTTTTAAAATTTCTGCTTTTTCAAAATTTTCGATGTTGTTTCAAAATTTTAAAATTTTTACATTTTCTCAAAACATCGAATGGTTGTAGATTCGTCCTTTCAAGAAATTCGCCTTATGTAAAAATTTTCAATTTTTTTAGGAATCGTGACTTTTTAAATTTCGATTTTTTTTAAATTTTGAACAAATTGTATAAAACAAATTCGGGAAAATTTTGACTTTTTTGGAAGATTTCAAAAATTGTGACAAAATTTTAATCTTTTCTCAACATTTTGACTTATTTTCCAAAACTTTGATTTCTTTCGCAAATTCTATTATGTTGAAATACTTTTTTTCACCTTCAACCTTGACTGCTTAGTATTACAATTTTTTTCGAATTTTTTTTTTGTATTTCCAATTTTTGAAAGTAACCAAGGACCAGTCCATTCCACCAAAATTATGGCTTCGAAATTCCATTTCAAAATTAAAATATTAAGTTCCAGAAGGTTTTAAATCCACATCTTTTCCAATATATTTCGATATTTTTCTTATATTTCTATTTAAACTCGAAATTTTAACCTTTATCTGGAGATTTTTAATTTTTTATCGGAATGTTTTTTAGAAAAATTCAATTTCTTTCGAAATTTCAAACAATTTTTTTTAGGTATAGTATAAGTTTGGTATAAATATAGTACAGGTAGTTTCAGCTTTCACTCTTTTCTAAAATTTCAATTATAAACTTCTCCTTTCTTTCCCAAAATTTTGGGTTCAAACTTTTTAATTTTTTATTTCTTTTTCTTAAAAATATCTTTGCAAACTCAAATTTCCACTTTTACTTCAATTATTTACTTTATTTTCTAGATTTCAATCTAACTTTTGAGATTTTCGTGCTTTTCTCGAGATAAAATCTTTTAAAAACACTGGAAATTTTGTATAACTTTTTTTTTGCTAAAATTTTGAGTTGTTTTTTATAAATTCCCATGTTTTTTCATCATTCCAGTAACACTTTTAGTTTTTATTTTATTACTAAAATTTCGAATATGCGTAATATACGTAAAATACGATTTCCTTCAACAAAGAAAATGTTTCTGAAATTTTTAAAATTTAATTTCCCATGAAAAATTGCAAAGCAGCAGAGATACTGAGAGATACTGTATCTCTCTGAAGATGACAGCTTTGCTGCCGGAACACGTTACAGCAACGTTTGTTGTGTTTTTTTTAATATTTCTTGGTTTCAGGGGACAAGTATTTCAATTTTTACCGTTTTTGAGATAATTGGATTTTTGTAAGAAAAATTGAAAGATGCAAGGTCCCACTAAATTATTTGTATCTTTTTCCAGAAATCAGATATTTATTTCATATTTGGTACGTTAATAGAACACATACGAAGCTACCTTGCACAACCTTTATAAGTTCAAACACATTATACCGAGTGTTGAATTCACGCCTGAACATTTTGGTAAATTCAAACAACGATAACTTTGTTATCTCAAATCGATCATCCTTGTAGAAACTACAGAGCTTTACTGAACTAATGACTCACCCCGTATATGTATTTAGTAGATTCGCGATTTATCTCAGCAATTCTAATTATGCATTGGAACGTTTACATTTATTACAATAACAATTCAGTTGGCAAAATTTCTCAAAATCTGGACACTAATAATTCTGATCAGGAAGCGGGACTTTAATTTTGGTGGGACGGACTTTAATGGTTAAATTGGGACTGCCTGCACCAAATCAGAACGGGTGGCAATGCTAGCTATAAAGGGCAGACAGGTCGAAATTTATGTCCAGATTAAAGGAACACGGCAAATCGGCCCCTGATAATAAAAATTATCAAAATTTTCGGAATGTTGCCCAACATAGATTTACTAATCGGGACGAAGTGGCAACGCCGGTTACAAAGGGCAGACAGGTCGACATTTATGTTCGTATTAGAGGAACATGGAAATCTGCCCCTGACAATAAAAATTATCAGAATTTTCTGAATGCTGCACAACACAAATCCTAACAATCGGGACGAGTGCCAACGCTGGCTATAAAGGGCAGACAGGCCGAAATTTGTGCTCATATTAAAGGAACACAAAAATCTGCCCCTGACAATAAAAATTATCAGAATGTTCTGAATGTTGCACAACACAGATGGGATAAGATAGAATACTTGATTTTCTCAAAAATGAACGATTGAAATGTCACCGCTGAGAATTCTTGTGTAATAAGACAATTACAAATTTAATAATTTGTTTTGATGAAACGTTACATTATATTATTATTATTACATCTTAAGTTTTAAGATTAGAATGTTAAAAATGTTCGAATATTGAAAATTTAATCCAGTGCCATTGAAAGTTTAGTTTGGATTATTATTGAAGCGTGTCTCTTAATTATATTTCAAAGCTCCATGTGTAATTGTTAGTTGTATTTGTAACAACAATAGTGCATTACAGAATAATTGCTATTAATTAAGTTGTTGAACGCTAACATTTCAGTGCACGATAAATATTTAAATAAAAAGTTGTTTTTATAATTTTCTTTTTCATTTTAAATTGTTACTTAAGCCGGCGACAAGTTAAAATGTACATTTACATCGATGTAAATATTAGGTTATTACATGCATATAACCAGACGAAATTTATATAATTATTACAAGAAATATCGACAAACAACCACAAAATTGCATTCTAGCGTTTAACAGTTCTATGGTCCACATAAATCATCAAAAACCACTCAACAGATAAGTTAGAAAATTAAAGATTATTAAGAAAAACAGTAAGTTACCTCAGAGAAAATGAAAAATCGTCGAGAAAATAGAAAAAAAGTCAATGAAAAATCGAAAGGCAGTCACACACACAAACGACACATTCGCGAAAAAGTCAAAAGTCGAGCATAATTGGCCACTGGTTAATGAAATAAGTAGGTAATGTGAGTGTATACAGTTAGGGAGTAAACCCTACCGAGAGAGAGGTGCCAAACTGTCAGCGAACAGGGGGGTGGTTACATCTCCACACACTGCCTAGTGCGCCAGACCGACGTCGATGTTTTCGCCGTTTTCAGGCAAGCGCCGAATCCACCAGAGCACCATTGTGCCGCCAAATTCATCTCACTTTCTCCTTATGAATATTTAAATTCGTTAGCTGCCGCTAGTTCATTCTATGGTCTTAGTTTATCGGCGGATCTGATCGGGCCATAGCCCGGGGGATATTAAAATTGAATCGCCAAAGCAAAGTATCGTAAATAGAGACAAAGTAGACAATGGGTTTTAGGGGTTGGTTAAACGGGGGTAAATAATTGAATTAGTTGATCATCGTGGCTCCGCCGAAGGCGTGTTTCATTTCTTCTTTTTCCATGTTGACCTTTACTCCCATGAATAAAGGGTGCTGCCGACTTAGTAATTGCAAGAAGAATTTCCACTATTTTCTTGAAATTTGGACTTTTCTCCAAATTCGACCTTTTTTCGAAATCTTGACCAAATTTTGGCTGTCTCTAGAAAATTTCGAATTTTTCCAAATTTTTCGACTTTTTTCCCAAAATTTGGATCTTCCCCTCGAAGTTTCGAACATTTTTTTTTGGAAATTTCGATCTCTTCTCGAAATTTCGATTTTTTTTCTCAAAATTAGTTTGTTTTTCCGAATTTTAATTTTTCTTCAAATTTCGTCTTCTTTTAAGTTTTTTACAAAATTCGTCTTTTTTCGAGACTTGACTCGATATTTCTAGAAATCTCAACTTTCTTCTCGAAATTCGTCTTTTTCTGAACATTTTTTTTTCTCAAAGTTCGACTATTTTCACGATATTGAACTTTGTGTCGAAATTTCCCATTTTTTCCCGAAAATTGGAGTTTTTTCTCGAAATTTCGACTATTTATTTGTAATTTCGGCTTGTTTCCAAAATTCGACTTTTTTTCGAAATCTCGACCAAGTTTTGACTTGACTCGATATTTCTAAAAATCTCAACTTTCTTCTCGAAGTTCGTCTTTTTCTGAACATTTTTTTTCTCAAAGTTCGACTATTTTCACGATATTGACCTTTCTGTGCGAAATTTCCCATTTTTTCCCGAAAATTGGAGTTTTTTCTCGAAATTTCGACAATTTTCTTGTAATTTCGGCTATTTTCTTGTAATTTCGGCTTGTTTTCAAAATTCGACTTTTTTTCGAAATCTCGACCAAGTTTTGATTTTTTTTCAAATTTCGTCTTTTTTTAAGTTTTTCACAAAATTCGTCTTTTTTCGAGACTTCGACTAAATATTTCTGGAAATCTCAACTTTTTTCTTGAAAGTCGTCTTTTTCTGAACATTTTTTTTTCTTAACTATTTTCACGATATTGAACTTTGTGTCGAAATTTCCCACTTTTTCCCGAAAATTGGAGTTTTTTCTCGAAATTTCGACTATTTTCTTGTAATTTCGGCTTGTTTCCAAAATTCGACTTTTTTTCGAAATCTCGATCAAGTTTTGACTTGACTCGATATTTCTAGAAATCTCAACTTTCTTCTCGAAGTTCGTCTTTTTCTGAACATTTTTTTTCTCAAAGTTCGACTATTTTCACGATATTGACCTTTCTGTGCGAAATTTCCCATTTTTTCCCGAAAATTGGAGTTTTTTCTCGAAATTTCGACTATTTTCTTGTAATTTCGGCTTGTTTTCAAAATTCGACTTTTTTTCGAAATCTCGACCAAGTTTTGATTTTTTTCAAATTTCGTCTTTTTTTAAGTTTTTCACAAAATTCGTCTTTTTTCGAGACTTCGACTAAATATTTCTGGAAATTTCAACTTTTTTCTTGAAAGTCGTCTTTTTCTGAACATTTTTTTTTTCTCAAAGTTCAACTATTTTCACGATATTGAACTTTCTGTGCGAAATTTCCCATTTTTTCTCGAAATTTGGACTTTTTTTTCGAAATTTCGACTTGTTATTCGACCTTTTTTCGAAATCTCGACCAAATTTGGTTGTCCCTAGAAAATTTCGAATATTTACAAATTTTTCGACTTTTTCCCCAAAATTTGGATCTTCCTCTCGAAGTTTCGAACTTTTTTTTGAAAATTTCGATCTTTTCTCGAAATTTCGATTTTTTTCTCAAAATTAGTTTGTTTTTTCAAATTTCGTCTTTTTTTAAATTTTTCACAAATTCGTCTTTTTTCGAGACTTCGACTCGATATTTTTAGAAATCTCAACTTTCTTCTCGAAATTCGTCTTTTTCTGAACATTTTTTTGTTTCAAAGTTCGACTGTTTTCACGATATTGGACTTTCTCTGTGAAATTTCCCATTTTTTTTTCGAAATTTGAACTTTTTTCTCGAAATTTCGACTATTTTCTTGCAATTTCGACTTGTTTTCAAAATTCGACCTTTTTTCGAAATCTGGACCAAATTTTGGCTGTCTCTAGAAAATTTCGAATTGTCCCAAATTTTTCGAATTTTTCCCCAAAGTTTGGATCTTTCTCTCGAAGTCTCGAACTTTTTTTTTTGGAAATTTCAATCTCTTCTCGAAATTTAGATTTTTTTTTTCTCAAAAATCGTTTTTGTTTTTGTAAATTTCGATTTTTCTTCAATTTCGTCTTGTTTCAAGTTTTTCACAAAATTCGTTCTTTTTCGAGACTTCGACTCGATATTTCTAGAAATTTCAACTTTCTTATTGAAATTCGTCTTTTTCTTAACATTTTTTTTTCTTAGAGTTCGACTATTTTCACGATATTGGACTTTCTGTGCGAAATTTCCCATTTTGGACTTTTTTCTCGAAATTTCGACTATTTTTTTGCAATTTCGACTTGTTTTCAGAATTCGGCCTTTTTTCGAAATCTCGACCAAATTTTGGCTGTCTCTAGAAAATTTCGAATTTTTCCAAATTTTTTGACTTTTTCCCCAAAATTTGGATCTTCGTCTCGAAGTTTCAATTTTTTTTGGAAATTTCAATCTTTTCCCGAAATTTCGATTTTTTTTCTCAAAATTAGTTTGTTCTTTCAGATTTCGATTTTTCTTCAAATATCGTCTTTTTTAGGTTTTTCACAAAATTCGTCTTTTTTCTAGACTTCGACTCGATATTTCTAGAAATCTCAACTTTCTTCTCGAAATTCGTCTTTTTCTGAACATTTTTTTTTTCTTAAAGTTCGAGTATTTTCACGATATTTGACTTTCTGTGCGAAATTTCCCATTTTTTCTCGAAATTTGGATTTTTTTCTCGAAATTTCGACCATTTTCTTGCAATTTCGCCTTGTTTTCAAACTTTGACCTTTTTTTGAAATCTCGACCAAATTTGGCTGTCCCTAGAAAATTTCGAATTTTTCCAAATTTTTCGACTTTTTTCCCAAAATTTGGATCTTCCTCTCGAAGTTTCGAACTTTTTTTTTTGGAAATTTCGATCTTTTCTCGAAATTTCGATTTTTTTCTCAAAGATTGTTTGTTATTTTAAATTTTGATTTTTCTTCCAATATCATCTTTTTCTAATTTTTTTACAAAATTCGTCTTTTTTCGAGACTTCGACTCGATATTTCTAGAAATCTCAACTTTCTTCTCGAAATTCGTCTTTTTCTGAACATTTTTTTTCTTAAAGTTCGAGTATTTTCACCAAATTGGACTTTCTGTGCGAAATTTCTCATTTTTTCTCGAAATTTGGATTTTTTTCTCGAAATTTCGACCATTTTCTTGCAATTTCGACTTGTTTTCAAACTTTGACCTTTTTTTGAAATCTCGACCAAATTTGGCTGTCCCTAGAAAATTTCGAATTTTTCCAAATTTTTCGACTTTTTTCCCAAAATTTGGATCTTCCTCTCAAAGTTTCGAATTTTTTTTTTTTGGAAATTTCGTTCTTTTCTCAAAATTTCGATTTTTTTCTCAAAATTGGTTTGTTATTTTAAATTTTGATTTTTCTTCCAATATGATCTTTTTCTAATTTTTTTACAAAATTCGTCTTTTTTCGAGACTTCGACTCGATATTTCTAAAAATCTCAACTTTCTTCTGAAATTCGTCTTCTTCTGAACATTTTTTCTTGAAATTTCGACTATTTTCTTGCAATTTCGACTTGTTTTTAATATTTGACCTTTTTTTCGAAATCTCGACCAAATTTTGGCTGCCTCTAGAAAATTTCGAATTTTTCCAAATTTATCGACAATTTCCCCAAAATTTGGATCTTCCTCTCGAAGTTTCGAACTTTTTTTTTGAAAATTTCGATTTTTTCTTGAAATTTCGATTTTTTTAAGTTTTTCACAAAATTTGTCTTTTTTCGAGACTTCTACCATATATTTCAAGAAATTTCAACTTTCTTCTCGAGGCTTTTTCTGAACATTTTTTTTCTCAAAGTTCGACTATTTTAACGATATTGGACTTTCTGTGCGAAATTTCCCATTTTTTCTCGAAATTTGGACTTTTTTCTCGATATTTCGTCTATTCTCTTGTAATTTCGACTTGCTTTGAAAAATCGACCTTTTTTCGAAATCTCGACCAAACTGTCTGTGGCTGTCTAGAAAATTTCGAATTTTTCCAAATTTTTCGATTTTTTTCCAAAATTTTCGACTTTTTTCCTAAAATTTGGATCTTTCTCTCGAAGCTTCAAACTTTTTTTTGCAAATTTCGATCTTTTCTCGAAATTTCGGTTTGTTTCTCAAAATTGGTTTTTGTTTTTTCAAAGTTCGATTTGTCTTCGAATTTCGTCTTTTTTTTTATTAAATTCGTCTTTTTTCGAGACTTCGATTCGATGTTTCTAGAAATGTTAGCTTTCTTTTCGAAATTCGTCTTTTTCTGAACATTTTTTTCCCAAAGTTTGACTATTTTCATAATATTGGACTTTCTGTGTGAAATTTCCCATTTTTTTCTCCAAGTTTGGACTTTTTTTCCGAAATTTCGACTATTTTCTTGAAATTTAGACTTCTTTCTAAAATTCGACCTTTTTTTCGAAATCTCAACAAAATTTAACTGCCTCTGGAAAATTTCTAATTTTTCCAAATTTTTCGACTTTTTCCCTAAGAGTTTGATCTTCCTCTCGAAGTTCAATTTTCAAAATTCAAAATTCGAAATTCGAAATTCAAAATTCAAAATTGAAAATTCGAAATTCGAAATTCGAAATTCGAAATTCGAAATTCGAAATTCGAAATTCGAAATTCGAAATTCGAAATTCGAAATTCGAAATTCGAAATTCGAAATTCGAAATTCGAAATTCGAAATTCGAAATTCGAAATTCGAAATTCGAAATTCGAAATTCGAAATTCGAAATTCGAAATTCGAAATTCAAAATTCAAAATTCAATATTGAAAATTTAAAATGCAAGAGTCGAAATTCGAAATTCGAAATCCGAAATTCAAAATTCAAAATTTAGAATTGAAAGTTCAAAGTTTATAATTCAAAATTTAAACGCTCAGTAGTGGCGGACCAAGTTGACCAACACAGTAATAAAACATCGAAATCTTTTTAAAAAAAATGCAAATTCTGAAAAAAGTTTGAAAATTTTAAAAATGTCAAATTTTTAGAAAAATCTGATTTTTTAAAGAAGTGAAAAATAAAAGTAAAGTCAAATTGTTCGAATAAAAGTCCAATTTGCTACATAAAAGTCAAAATTTCAAATAGAAGACGGAGATTTTTTAAAAAAGGATTGAAATTTTCAGTAATGGTCAAAATTTGAAGTAGTTGTCAAAACTTGGACAAAACATGGAAATTCTTTAAAAAAAAGAAGTTTTCAGAAATCAATAACTTAACATATAATCAAATTTATAGAAAAAATCAAAAATTTAAAAAAAGTAACGACTTTGAGAAAATAACAAATAATTTGTAACACTTTTCAAAAATTTCAGAAAATGAATCCTAAATAAAGGCGAAAGTCTGAAAGTGTTGCAATTTATAAAATAAGTTAACATTTGAAAAAAAGGCAAATTGGAAAAAATTGGAAAATCTGAAAATCAAAGTTTTCAAAATACGTATAAACTCGTAATGTTAAAAAAAGTCGAAATGTTTAGGAACGCCGAGATTTTCAATAAAAATCAAAGTCAAAAGTTTCAGAAATGTGGTCATTTTCAGAAAGTCAAAATTTTCAAAAAAAGTCCAAAATTTAAAAAAAAATCGAATTCAAATAATCAAACACTTCAATAAGAGTAGAAACTAAATAAATCAAATTTTTAGAAAGAATCAGAATGCTTTGAAAAAATCGAATCAGATTTGCAAAAAAAATTAAAATTTCGAATCGAAATTTCAGAGGACGAAATTTCAAGCGTCGAAATTTTAAAGGCCGAAATTTCAAAGGTCGAAATTTCAAAAAGGAAATATAACAATAAGGTCAAACATTTAAAAAAGTCGAAATTTTATAAAAACTTTAAAACTTTCAGCTAAGTTAAAACATCCAAAAATAATTTGAAACATTAAAAAGGAAATTTTCAAAAAGTTGAAATTTCCAAACAAGAAAATTTTTGATAGACAAAATATGTAAAAAAAAACTTTCAAAAAAATCAAAATATTTAAATAAGCCAAGATTTTAAAGAAGTAGTATTTTCAAAAGCAGGGGCGGCCTTAGCCATTGTGAGGCTCCGAGCGGGTAGATCTTTAAGAGGCCCTCGTCTTTGTGGAATTAGTTTTTACATAGACGTAGTCAGAATAGGGCAGGGTAGGGCGTTTGCCCCCTCCCCCCCTCCCCAGCTCGTGTGGTTAACGAAAATTTATATTGAACTGAGGAGACTTTCTTTAAAAAATTTCCATTCGACAAAAGTCGTCTTTCTTTAAGCTATTGATATTTTCTCGAAATTTCGACTTATTTCACGAAATTCGTCTTTTTTCATAAATTTCTTTGGAAATTTTAAATGTATTCCTAAAATTCGATTTATTTTATCAGAATCCAACTTAACTAAAAATTTCGAATTTTTATCTCAAAATTCATCGTTTTATTTTTCGAAATTCTATCATTTCTCAAAATTAGTTTTTTCTGGAAACTTCGACTTCTCTTTAAGCTTTGATTTTCTGAAAATTTCGACCTTTTTATCAAGATTTACCGTTTTGCTTAAAACTTGATCGATTTTTTGATAACAATATTTATCTGGAAATTTTTATAATGACTTTTTTAGAAATTTTGTAAAAAGACAAAAATTCCGAGAAAATGTCCCCTGGAATGGGGAAATACAACTTGATTCTCAAAATTTCGATGATTATTTCAATATTGGACATTTTCTGACTCAGGGTAAGGCAGAACAGAGCGCGTGTCTGCCTCTGATTCAAGGGCTCAAGAAAAAAATCTAGAAATTACATTTTTCTCAAAATTTGTCCTTTTTCCAAAATTTCGACAAAATTTGACTCTCTCTGAATAATTTCGAGTGTTTACTAAATTTTGACTTTTTTCTCAAAATTTCGATCTTTTTTTTGTTTTTCAAGGGCAAAAAATCGAAATTTCCAAAAAAAAACAAATTTAGAAAAATCGAAACTTTGATATTTTTCTCAAAATCCGCCTTTTTTCGCAAATATAAAATTATCCTTGCATCCCATCCTGTATGTTCCCGGAAAACTTAATATTTTTCCTGGAAATTCGTATCTTTCATAAAATGTTGACTTTTTTTCTAAGACTCGTTTTTTTCACAAACGGACGGCTATTCTCAAAATTGCACTTTTTCTTTAAGTTTGAATTTTTTCTGAAAAATTTCGATCTTTGATGCTTCATTTGGTAGTTTTTCTAGAAATGTCGACTGCTTTTCAGAGATTTCGTTTTTTTTTAATTCCTTTATTTTTATTAACATCGGGTTTTTCTAAAGATTTTGATCATTTGGAATTTGATTTGTCAGAACTTTTAACAGGTTTCTTAAAATTTGTCTTTTTCCCGATATTTTTATATCAAAATTCGTTATTCAACTTTGCTAAAAATTTTGAATTTCTCTTAAAATTAGTTTAATTTTGTCTTTTCAGAAATTTCGACTTTATTCTCAAAATTCCACTTTTTGGGCTCTTCTTTCGGAAATCTTTTTTTCTATCAAAATTAGGCCACTTTTCTGAATATTTGTCTTTTCTTTAAATTTTGACTTTTTTAAATTTGACTAGAAATTTCATCTTCATATTTCGCCTTATATTCAAAATATTGACTTTAATTTCAAAATGCCATGTTTTAGTTTCTGGAACTTTCTGGACTTTTTCCTCGAAATTGGCTTTTCCTTTAAATTTCAGTTTTCTCGAAATACGTCTGTTTGCTCTAAATTAGGTGGGCATATTACCAAAAATTAAAAATGTTGCCAAAAATATTTTTGGGTAATTTCGAGAAAAAGATTTCGTGTACATTCAATTTCTTTATTGAAATTTAAATATTATGTCAAAATTACAATAAAAAAGTAGACATTTCAAGAAAAGCGTTTTTGGAAATTGCAAATTTTTTCACAACATTTGGTCTTTGGAAATATTTTGGCATATTTAGAAATTTCGAGTTCTTCTGAAAGGTTGGGTTTTTATTCAATTTCGGTTTTCTAAAAAATTCTTTCCCAAAATAGTTTTTTTTTCAAAAAAATTGGTCGCTTTGGAAATTATGACTTTTTCTACATGTTTCTCTTAAAATTGAACTTTTATTTTTTTAATATTCGTTTTTTCTAATTTTTTTTTCAAATTTAAGTTTCCGAAAATTTCATGTTTATCAAAAGTTGTCTTATTCTGAAAATTTTGACTCGTACTAGGAATAGAGATGTTTTATGCTTCTGAAAATTTCCGTTTACAGTGAAAAATTTTTCTCAAAGATCCAATTTTTTTAAAAATTACATCTTTTTTTCCCAAAATTCCACCTTTAAAAATATAATTTTTTCGAATTTTCAACAATTTTTGAGATTTTTCGAAAGGTTAGAATTTGATTTTAAACACGAATTTCTAAACATTCCAACTTTTTCCCAAAATTCGTTTTTCCTCGTCTCTTTTAAAATTTAAATTTCTCATGAAAGTGTTCATTTTTCTGTAAGAGATTTCAACCTTTTTCTCAACATTTCGACGGTATATTTTAAAATCGTTATTTTTTTAAATCTTCGAAATTTGAATAGTTTTTAAAGTTTTCCGAAAGGATCGGTTTTTATTTTAGATTCAATTTTCTGACTGTTTTCGCGAAGTTCGACTCTATTTCCAAATTTCTAAGTTAATCTAAAAATTCGATTACTCAATTCATGTAGTTAAATGAAAATATACATATACTCGGAACGTTTTCCGGTTTTCTTTTTTTATCAATTTTTCAAAATGATTCTTGCCCCTCCCTGAACTAAATCCTTCCTACGCTTATGAATTTGAATGATGATGCTTGACTAGAAATGCAAAGTCATAAATAAATATATTTGGGCTTTTAAAATTGTTTATTAGAAACTAAGAAAAATTAATAAATACAAAGATTTTTTTGGTGGAACGGATCGGTCCTTGGGTATCTTCAAAAAATCCTTCTTGGCTTCGGGGGACAAGTTTTGTCCTTCAATTTTTAAACACAAAGATAACAAACTATTAATCATGATAAACAAGGTGCATTAATGTCTTAAAAGGATCAGGGATTTAGAAATGATGACTGCTCTAATATAAAACCATAATCCGACGACAGTTGACAGCTGAAATGAAACACGGGAATTCCCCGAATCGTAAACACGAAGAAAATGGAGTACTATCAGATTTTGTTTAGTCCTTGCAGTTGACAGCACTTGTGGCACTGGTACGAAATTTCGTCAATGTGAAAGAGAAGGAAAGGAACATTCATTGGAGCGAATGAGACAGATTTCAGCGCGATAACTACCACGCAAGGAAGCAGCGAGTTCAGTTTTATAATGCGCGGTTAAGGCCCGAAATTGAAATGAACATTAGAATTCGTGCTATTGCGCGAGTGCGCGAGGCCCCCTACAAGAGCGAGGCCCCGGGCGGTTGCCCTGCTTGCCACCCCCAAAGGCCGCCCCTGTTCAAAGGGTACAAATTTCGAAGAATCGAAATTTTCAAAATCGAGTCAAAATTTCGAAAAAATGTAATGTTGAAAGTCGAACGAAAAAAGTCGAATGAGAAAGTCAATATTTTAAAAGATCAAAATTTTCGAAATGAGGTGACAATGGAATTCTTCAAAAAAGTTGAAATTTTCATAAAGGTCAGCTTAAAATCTTTTCGCTTTTTGACGTAGACGATGGCACGAGTATCAGCCGGTAGCTAGATTAAGGAAAAATCCCGTGACTGGCCGCAGTTATAAGAAGTTTGAACGCCACTGTCCGATGACTCACGGTGGGCACAGTGCAAATAAAGCAAAGTAAAAGATGCAAATTAGAGTCAACCGCTTGTTCTGTTCGCGATAGTTATAGAGCGGCTGTGAAACGTATTCAAGCGCAATTATATTTGTAGTAGACCATGTAATCACTCCTATATTTGAAAGCGTCACTCCCAAAGGACCTTCAGGCAATTAAGCACAATTCTGGTAAAACTGCAAACAATAGGACATTGTTTTCAAATTGCCAATGGGACTTACCCATTCAATTTCAACTTTACGTGATCTATTGGATATTTAGGTCAGTTGGGTTAAAGAAAAAAAAGTTAAATTATCTTCCTAAATTAAATATCCTGATAACTGACAACCGAAATATCAATTCGGTGGTTAGTAGTTCTGAATATAAAAATTAGTTTTCATTAATTTTATAAGTTTGTGGGGTGTGAACGCCTCTTAATATTTGATTTGAATAACGTCAGATGTCATCTGTCAAAATAAAGAGAATCATGCTTAGTAGAGATGCGCATCGATTAGCAAAACGCATATATGTAATACTTCTATATGGAGTGTTTTGTCCCTTTGTTTGTGTCAAAAAGGCGCGATGGATATATATGTTTGTCTTGTTCGAGGACAGAATATATTAACCAATCCCAAAGTTTACTTCAAATATCCCTCGTCTCGCCAGTCGTCGTTGTTATCATTAATTTATTAGTGTTCCCGCCCATCTTGTCATCTGTTCTGCTATAAACGAATGAATGCTTGTCCTCGAAAGAGTACGACATATACTTTCATCTCACCTTTTTGACAAAGCATTTGCAGTGCCGATTATACACAACACGCCATATAGAAGTATTACATATATGGCAAAACGTCGATGGTATGACATCGATTGTAAAATCATAAGAATAATCAATGTTAACGATATATCGTCATGAAAATGTTAATGTTTTTATAACATCGATTCAATACTCTATGACCCATGTCTAATCAAATGGTAATAAATCTAAAATTTGTACAAAATAGAGAATAACAAATTATTTATACATTTACGCTCATAATGTTTCATCTTGTTTTTATTACGATGCAGGTAAACTGATAATTTAAAAATATTAGCGAACTAAAAAGTATTTTCACTAAGTTAAAGAACTTATTTTTCTAGTATAAATAGTCCATTTTCATAAGGATTGCTTTCAAAAATAGAAACAACATAAAAAATCGACTGGATCAAGATCAATATCACAAAAACATCGGAAACAAAACATCGATATGAAAACATCGATGTTTTTTGCTTAACATCGATGTTTGTAAGACATCAATGTTTTTTGCGTAGCATCGATGTTTTTAAAACATCGACATTCAATGCGCACCCTAATGCGCAGTACTTTGACAGATGATTTTTACTTTTCGTTTTTTTTAAACTTTGGAAAGGAATTTCAAATTTCGACAAATGTTCCGTTAGAAATTGAAATGTAGGCCTTTTTCTTAAAATTTGAATCTTAGGAACAAATTTAGAAATTATGTATTTGAACCTACAACTAGGGACGCACAAAATTTTTAAAACATCGATGCTGTATTCAATTGATGTATCGAAAAAGATATATCGATATGTTTCGATACATCGGTAAATTTATTCGATATTCGTATCATATAAATACAAAACTATACAGCAAGACTTAACCAACGAGACGAGTTTCTCATAATTTCTATGCTTTAAAATTCCTACTTTTTGAAATAAATATTTACTTATTTCAAATTTTCGACTTTTTTAAAAATTTTGACTTTTTCAAAATTCGATATCATTTAATAAAAAACTTCCGCTTCTGTTTAAATCTTCGGTTTTTTTTTATTAAACTTCGAAGATTGCAACTATTTATAAAAATTTAAATTTTTAAGAATTAATTTTTTTTGAAAATGCCGAGTTTTTTGAAAAGTTGACATTTTTTTACGACTTTATTCCAAAATTAGGACTTTTTTCCAGAATTTGCACTTTTTCCTCAAATTTCGATGTTTTTTTAAATTTTTACTTTTCAAAATATCGAATTCAACTTCTGAAAGGTTGGAGCTTTTCGAAAGTTTCGACATTTTTTGAAATTTCAGAAATTTGAATTTTTTCGAAAAATTCGATTTTCTTTTTGAAAATCTCAAGCTTATTGATAATTTTGATATTTTTTTTTACATTTTCGATTATTTTTTCAATTCCAGACTTTTTTTACCAATTTTTTGGAAAATTTCGATTTTTTTCAAACCTTCTTTGTTACTTTTTTAAAAACCTACGTTTTTTTTGAAAATTTTAAATGTCAATATTAAAATTTCGAAATTTTTCAAAATTTTGACTTATTTTTTTTTAATGCATTTTAAAATTTTTAACCCTTTTTTAAACTTTAATTATATTTCCAAAATTTGACTTTTTCGAAAAACCATTTTTCAAAATATTTTTTCAAACATTTTTATAATTTCGAATATTGTGAAAATTCCCCCATTTTTCAGTATTTCGATTTTTTAAATTCATACAATTTTTTCTCCGAATTTTGACCCATTTTTTTTAACTTTTTTAAAGATATTGACATTTCTCAAACTTTTTCTTTAAAATGTCTAATTTTTTTCAAATTGTTGCTTTTTTGGAAAATTGGGCTGCTTTAAAAATTGCGACATCTTTTAAAAATTCATCTATCTTTCAAAAAACTATTTTCAGAAAAAATTTTCTGTTGTTTGTTTTTTAAAATTTAGATCTTTTAAATTTCATGGCTTTTTTAAGACTGATTTTCTCGGGAAATTTTTATTTGTTTTTTAAATTTTACATTTTTGACTATTTCAATATTTCGAGTTTTTTAAAAATTAAATTCGATTTTTTTTAAACTCCCATACTTTTTAAAAATTTGATTTTTTGAAATTTTTTAATTTTTGTGAAAATTTCTCCATTTTTTAAAATTTATAATTTCTTCAAAATATTCGGGTTTATTCAACATTTTAACCTTTTTTGAACATTTTGACTCTAAAATTTCGACTTTTCCAAAAATTTGGAATTTTTTGAACACCTCGCATTATTTTTTAAATTTTCTAAGATAGGTACTTGAGTATATTACATAAAAATGTCGAAATTTTTAAAGAATATCTGATTAAAAAAACAAAAATTTAAAAAGTGAAAACTTTCAAAAAAGTAATCATTTTAAGAAAGGATCCATTTAAAAAATTCATTATGATATTAGATATAAAAAATTATCGTACGTTATCGTACCCATCATCTGTTTTTTTCAATTTATTTAACATTTCTTCGGCCCAGTTTGGAAATATTTAAATTTTTATGGTTTGTTGACAATTTTATAAACAGTTTTTGAAATGCGACTACGTGATATTTAAATTTATTGAAAACGTCACTTCATGACAGTTTACAAATTAAAAGGTTAGTTTATTTTACATAGAATAGGAATAATGAAAAATAGGAGACCAAAAATTAGATATGGAAAAAATAAAAATTTTGTTTTTTTGATAAATTAGGAAAATATAAAAAAATATATAAAAGAGGTTGTAGCACTAGACATCGATGTTTCGCTCTCATTTGAGCTCGTCAGCAGTGCATAACATGGAAAGGGAACAATGTACCCATCATCATTAATCTTCGTTAGGCGGCTTTGGAATTTTCGAAACTAAAAAAAAAGTCGCGGCACCTCCACAAGTTTTTTGAATAATAAAAAACAAGCTCTTCAAACTTTGTTCGAAGTTTTATAAGAAAAAAGACGATCCTCGATACCAGTGGCGGCTCGTAGCTAAAACTAATGGGGGGGCCTGCGTTTTAAAATTTTTAATATTTCGACTGAAAATTTAGATATTTTCAAAACGTTACTTTTCGAAAATTTTAGATTTCTTTGAAAACTCTACAATGAAAACTGTTGATAATGTCGCGTTTTTTAAAAGGTTGGATTTTTTTCCAAATTTCGACTGTATTGCAAAATTTAAATGTTTTTCTTGTAATTTCGACCTTATTTTACTTTTAAGTATTGACTTTTCTGAAAAACAAAAATACTCTTTTAAAAATTTTCGTATTTTCGTAAATATTTAGACTTTTCGGTGTTCTGTTTTTTTGTAATTTTTTTTGAAAATTAATTATTACATTTTTTTTACCATTTGAACATTCTTGCTTCTGAAAATGTAAATTTTTTCAAAGTGGACTATTAACTTTTTAAACTTTCGACTTTTTTCTAAATTTGATCCTCGTTTATAATTTTTTTTTTTGGAAAATTATAATTTTTTTATTGAAAATTTCGATTCTTAATCATTTCGACTGGTTTTTATTTAAAAAGTTTCGACTATTTTTTGATGTTTTTGTTGAAAAATTTCGATTTTTTTGAAAATTTTATGAAACGTTTGATATTTTTTCAAAATTTTAATTTTTTTGACCTAAAATTTGAACTTCTTATAAAAATGTTCCATTTTGATTCAAAATTTTAACTACCAAAAATTTTAATTTTCCAAAATTTAACTTATCAATATTTTGACTTTTGAAAACCTCGATCTATCTGATAATTTTCGCTTGTTTTCAATATTCCAGTTTCGAAAATGTTGGTTTATATTGAAAAGTTGAGTGCAAATTTCCCCGCTATTCAAAATTTAAACTTTTCTAAAATTTCGAATTGTTTCGTAAATTTTCAAATCTTGTGCAAATTTTAATCTTTTTTAATTTCGATTATAAAATTTCGATCATTCCTTTTTGAAAATTTCTTCTTTCGCAAAATTTTGACTTCTTTTGGAAATTTAAAAGATTTTGCTAATTTTTGCCTTGTCAACAACTTTGTTTATTGAAAATGTTAACCTTTCCTTCAATCTGCACTTTTTTAAAATATTCGACTTTTTATTTTAATTCCCACTTTGATGAAAATTCTGACCTTTTTCAGATGTTCCAATTTTTCAAAATTTTGGTAATTTTCCGGAATTTAAAATTTTTGGAAAACTTAAAAATTTTGACTACTTTTATTTCAACTATTTTCAAAATTTTGACATTTTTTTACAAACTGTCGATCCTTTATTCGAAAATTGTGATTTTTTTCAAGTCAGACATTTCTTAAAACCTTTTATTGAAATTTTCGACTAATATTTCGTATAATTTCGTCTCAAAACTTCGACTTTTTTTCAAAAATTCGACTCTTTTTGAAAACTTGATTTTTTTTGGAAAGTTCGAACTTTTTTAAAAATTTTATTTATATATTTTTTTAAACATTGTCAATTAAATCTTCGACTTGAAAGGAAAGGTACTTTTTAAATTTGAACTATTGAAAATTTCGACTTTTTTCAAAATTTTACTCTTTTAAAATTTCAAAATTTCACTATTTTTGATAATTACGAATTTTTCGATAATTTTGAGTTTTCTCCAATATTCGAAATATTCAGCTTCCTTGAAAATTTAATTAAAAACTCTGCAATTTGTTTTAAATGTGTTTAAATTTTTACAAAAATTCGTCTTTTATTCACATTCCCAAAATTATTGAAAATGTCGACCATTTTAAAAATTGAACATTTTTTTCGAAATCCTTATTTTCTCTTGAAAATTTGACTTTTTATAAAAATTTAAAAAATTTTTAAAATTTGACTTTTTTTAAAAAATTCGACTTTTCTGATAACTTTAGCTTTATTTTTTAAAAGTGGTAACGTTTTTCTTTTTAAATTTACATTTTGTTGAGAAAAGTTTCGAAATAATACTCGAATTTAAGAAATTAATATCAAAAATTTCTATTTTTAAAATTGTTCAAAGTTTTGAAACAAATTTCCAAAAAAAAAACTTGCATTTTATGTTCAAATAAATTGCCAAAATTTTGAATTTTAACCACAAAAAATTGGCTTCAAGCTGGAATATTTGATTTTTGAAATTTCCCTGGAACTACCAATTACTAGAAAAAAATTAAATTAGAGCAGTAAAATTGTTAATAAATTTTTTTTCAACATTGTGATCCATTTTAATTTCGAAATTTTGTGACTCTTCTAGAAATGTTGACTCTTTTTCTCAAAAATTTCCATAATTTCCACTTTAAAGGTCGAAATTATAAGAATATTTTTGACAATTAATTTATTTCAAAAAAAAATTCTCTTCTTTAATTCCGAAAATGTTATTTTTTTTTTGAAAAATATTTACAAATAAGAAGTTTCAACTTCTTCTAGCAATATGATCTGCTTTCTCTTGAGATTTTGAGTTTAATATTTAATTTCGATCTTTTTTTTCATCGAAATTTGAATTTTAAATTCGAACTTGAAAATTTCAAAAATAAATTTAACATTTCTAGAAAAATTGGAAATTCCGACTCAGAATTTTCTTTGGTCCTACAGTAATTGCAATTTTTTAGAGAAATATCAAACTTGTAAAAAAGGTTGAAGTTTACAAGGTTCACTTTTTATTGAAATTTCAATATTTTTCCCGAAATTTTCTTATTTTTATGCAGATTTAAAGTTTGTTTTCCCTAAATTTATGCTTAACAATTTTCAGCTTCTTATCAAAATTACAAAATAAAATGAAATTTAAAATATTAAAATTTCGTTAAAAAACTTTGAAGTTTTCAAAACAAATTAGAAAGAAAAAAAAATGTCTACAAGAAAATATATTTTAAAGACAAAATCTCCAGAAAAAGTCACAATTTCTAAAAAAATTCTCTGTATAAAATGTTTAGAAAAAACACAAATTTCGTAGGAAAAAAAGCACAATTTCTTAGAGAAATTTGAAAAAAAAATTGATATATCTTTACAACAATGTTGAAAATTTTTGTTTTTCCCAAAATGTTGAAATTTTCATAGAGCTTTTAGGGTTTTTTCTAAACATTTTTTGTCAAAACTACAAAATAAAATAAACTTTAAATTGTCAAAGTGTCTTGAAAAAACTTGACATTTTTAAAGCAAATTAGAGGAACACAAAGAAAAATCTGGAGAAGTTGGAATTTGTAGAAGAAATTTTAAGAAAACTTTCATGGAAATTACGAGAAAATTTCTTTTTATAAAATATTCAGTAAAAATGGAAACTTTGCAGAAAATATCAACATTTCCTAAAAAAATCCAAATATCTGAAAAAAACTTAAAATTTTCATACAAAATGAGATTTGAGGTAAAAATTCGAAAATACCGTATTAACTTATTTTTTTAGAAGAAATAGTAAAATGCGAGATAGGTTTGATTTAGATTTTTCTTGAAATTGTAATTATTTTCTCAAAATGTTGACATTTTCAAAGAAATTTGAGTTTTTTCTTAACATTTTAATACCTGCTCGAAATATTGATTTCTTCCTGAATAGTTTTACAAAAATTAGTTTTTAAAAATGTAATTTTGATCAAAATTAAAAATAAAATATGTTTTTAAATGTCGTAACTTCTTGAAAGAAACCTAAAATTTCTATAAAAAGTAATCAGAGAAAATTTAAAATTTTTAAAAAAATGTTGTAGTGAAAAGTGTTCAAAAAATTTTGAGAAAAAAATTCGTAAGCAAAATTGGGGGTGCTGCAGTTCCACAGTGCTTATATGCCAGCAGCCACTGCTCGACACACTCTTTTCCGCAAAAATTCTTCGTTCATCATTAAATTGACACTATTGACACTAAACCTTTTATATTGAATCCCCCAAAATTATGGTACAAATGGCCATTATCGTACATGCACTATCGTACGTCGTACGAGAGCAGTAATTATCGTAAAAAACGGTAATTATTATACATCTGGCAACACCGGTTGAAATATTAACCATTCAAGAATAATGGTTTTAAAAAAAGCCCAAATTAAATAGATAACGTAAATTAATGGATAATGCGAATTAACAAAACAATAAAATTATCTTATGACACTAATAAAAGTATTTATACCCCAAAGTACGTTACAATGTTCAAAGTCTTATTGTTCGCAGCAATGAAATATAACTACGCTAAACATTTCCATTGCTCATTAACTTAATTTACGCGTATCTTTACACATTTACATCGAGTAATCAAAACGAAGACTTTAGTCGAAATGACGAATTTTGTACATTTTCATATCATTAATATCATCGGCCCCTGTTGACGTCACGCCACTGCCGTTGACACAGTAAATGCAGATGCAGATCCCTACTCTACCTTCTCGCTTCCTCTAACCAGCAAGCGCGGAAGCCAATTACCAAATAAATACAAGTTTTGTGTCAGGCATTTCAAGCAACTAGACAGGTAGACAAAAGGCCTTGAAAACTCTTATTTCATTTTTTTCTTATCGTATTCCGCCCAGACGTTCGCGCTGAGAAACGCCATACAATTACATACGTTTTGTGGACAGTAACCCCCGGAATTGTGTAAACTCTGCTTTTGGTATCGAAGTCCGGATTTAAAGGTCTAAATGCAGAAAGGGGATAGAACTTGATGAACATCTGGAGTTGAATATTGAGGTAAGTTCGCGTGCGTTGTAAGATGAAATGTTTGATCTACGGTTGTGGTTGTGTTTTGTTTTTAGTAGTTGGTTTGTTGCAGGATGTCTTCGGCGGTTTATCAGCCTACCACTGTTACTTATGAAACGAACGGTAATTCTGATCGTTGGCGTGATAGACCTATAAGTTATTTAGCCTCGACTGTTACAGATGTGGCCAGAGGGCCCTGTTCGTTTTCATGTTTACCCTCGAGAAGTGTTTTACCACTTGTGGTTATATCGACAGTGTGTGGCATGTTTCTCACTGGGGTAAGTACATGCCCCCAAACGAACTAGTGTTTTAATCTGTTAACATGGTTATTACATGAAATCGTTTGTTAAGATAGTACCCAGTAGATATAATGTAACATGATTCAAATAAATATATCAAGAGTGCTTGGGCCCATTCTGGCTTTTTGGGTTATTTATTAATCTGTCAAATATCAGATTACTTTATATTTGAAGTTTTGAAAAGTATTATGTACATCACCTGCTATTTAGAATTGTTTTTTTTTTATCTAAATACTAGTTTTATTTATGTACCACATATAAACGTTTTGCAATGAAGTCATATTCTGAAAATAGATAAAAGGTTAGATTGTAAATGTATCTAGATAATTGTGTCATGTTTTTTTGAATACAATAAGTTTTGTATAGTGTGAACCAGAGACTAAATAGACTGAACCTAACACGGTAAGCAATGAAGCCAGTTGAAAGCCTGGCGAAAGCCTAGCTCCATCTAGCTCGCAATGCCCTCTTATTATTTGACAGACCTTTGTGAAGATAACATCGGTTTTTTTTAAAGAAAATGGGCTGTAAATATAGGGAAGTGTATTGTGGATCATTGTTGAAACCTCAGTGAACACATTAGTGAAGGAAAATCGAGAGTTTCATTCTTTGGGTAGGTCAAAATAAAATATATAAATATTCAATTATCGGCGTGAGCGCGTTGCCATTTCACTGCAATCATGACGTGTTTACGGCACCGGCTTAAGAATATTGTACACAGGCGTCGCGTATTGAAAGAAAATTACTTTACTATTAAACCAAGATGTCTTTGAAAATAGTTCTCCTGAACTTTTACCAAAAAGCACTTATAAAAATTATCCTATTGGTCCAAAAGCCCCTAATTCTAAAGTTTCATCTAAATCGTTAGAACCGTTACGCGGCAAGTTTCGTATTTATAAATTTTACTTAATCCGACCAAATCAAAGAGTAGTGGAATGCACCTCCCCACTTCCCCGGATTTTAGCTTCAACTGTACGCATGAGACAACATTGAAACGTTCAGTCTATTTAGTCTCTGGTGTGAACTATTATAGTAGTTCAGTTGCAACACAGGTTGTAGTAGTTTTTCTAATAAAATCAAAGTGAACATAAGCAGGACACATGAAATAGGTTGCTTGTCAAATTTGAAAGATCGCAATAGATACGTAGAAAGCAGTAAATAAAATTAAGAAAAAGTTAACAATCTAAATTTATAAACTTCACAGAGCTTGATCCAGAAATATTTAACATTGGACTTTAATTATCAAATACAGAATTTAAATTCAAAATTTTGCTATTAGAAAAAACGACATTTCAAATTTAACCTTAAAATGTTAGGAAAATTTTGGTGGAACAGACTGGTTCTTTGTTTTTTCAAAAATTGAAAAACAAATCTTGTCCCCTGAAACCAAGAAAGATTAGAAAACAGAACATAGGTTGCTCTAACGTGTTTCGATAACCAAGCTATCCATCTTCAGAGATAAAATTTTATTTTCATTTTTGACATTTTTATCCAAATTTGGACTTAATTTATAAAATAGCTTAACATCCTTATTCTGAGAAAAAGTTCAAGAAGAGAGTGAAATTTGAGAAAATTTTAAGATTTTTTAAAAAATTTAAATTTATAATTTTGTTAAAACCTTGCATATTATTCCACTTTTGAGAATTTCTAGGAGTTGAAATTTTTGGGAAAATTTTGTTATATAAATTTAGTTTTTCTTTCAAAGTTTTCTGGTTAATTGTCACTTTAATTGAAAATTCAGATTTTTTTTAACTTAATTTCTTCTCTGCATTTCGCTCGACCTTTCATATTGCTAGAAATAATCGACATAACCTTTTTTTCCTAAGTTTTGATATTAATCTAAAAGTTATTGATTTAAACCTTTTAATTTTTTTCCAAAATGTTAATTTCTCGAAATTTAAACCTTTGTTTTTCGAAATTATTATATTTTTCAAGATATAGAGAATAATATGTCAATTTTATCATCTTTCTTAAATATAGAATTTACAATCGAACTTACAAAACTGAAAGTGTGAAGTTTAAACTTGAATAATAAATTTTTTGTTCGAATATTCCCCATTTGAAGTGTTGTTATTCGTCGAAATTATTAGTAACTATCTGATATGTCGGCTGAGTGCATTCACTAT
Organism: Dastarcus helophoroides; assembly: GCA_028583605.1. Taxonomy (NCBI): domain Eukaryota; kingdom Metazoa; phylum Arthropoda; class Insecta; order Coleoptera; family Bothrideridae; genus Dastarcus; species Dastarcus helophoroides. The sequence goes on from CM053328.1 coordinate 9,345,903, forward strand.
TGTCACGGTAACTACTTTCTATAAGTTTATTAATTTTATTTAACATTTCTGCGACCCAGTTTGGAAATATTGAAATTTTTATTAATGAATGTTGAGAATATTCTAAAACATTATTTGATGTAATATCTAAATTTATTTAAAACGTCATCTCATGACGTATATCACGTAATCATATTTCAAAAAATCTTAGAATATTCTCAACATTCATTAATAAAAATTTAAACATTTCCAAACTGGGTCGCAGAAATGTTAAATAAAATTAATAAACATAATGTTTCCAACCAATAAGAGTTCACCATGAAGAATATTTTCTTTAACTGATTAAATGAATCGATTTGTTTAAATTTGGATATTTTTTTAAAGTTACTTCTTTTTCTAAAATGTCGTTTGTCTAAAATTTGGGCTTTTTTTAAAAGTTTCACTTTTTTTAAAAATTTTGACTTCATTTTAAAAACTCCCATTAAAATTTCGATTTTTTAAAATCTTATTCGACTTATCGAAAAATTGGCCTTTTTTAAAAACTATAACATTTCAGATTTTCTAAATTTCGATTTTAAATGAAAATGTCGAGTTATTTTAATGAATTTTTCTAAAATCTCAATTTCATTTAAAAATTTCAAATTTCTTATCAAAGTTTCGACTTTTTTCAAAACTTCTGCTTTAAAGTTTTTGTTTCAATAATTTTAACTGTCCAAAATTGCGACTTTTTGAACATTTTAACTTTTTTCAAAATTTTAACTTTTTTGAAAATGTTGGCTTTTTTAATAATTTTCTCTTTGTAAAATTCTAAATTTCTTTGAAAAGTTGACTGAAAATTTTTAAAAATGTCTAGCTTTTGTAACGTTGTATTTTTCCAGAATTTTGATTTTATTTCAAAATTTAGACCCTGTCTTGTCATGATGTTGGTATTTTAAGACTTTCAACTTTTAATTTTTTTGATGGAACGGGCTGGTTCTTGGTTATCTTCAAAAATTGAAACACAGAACTTGTCCCCTGAAACCGAGAAAAATTAAAAAACACAACAAAGGTTGCTCTAACGCGTTTCGACAGCCAAGCTGTCATCTTCAGAGAGAAACTGAAAGATGACTGCTTGGCTGTCGAAACGCGTTAGAGCAACCTTTGTTGTGTTTTTTAATTTTTCTTGGTTTTAGGGGACAAGTTCTGTGTTTCAACTTTCAACTTTCAAAATGTTAAATTTTTTGAAATTTTTGTTTTTTAAAAACGTTTTTTTTTTAATTTCAACTTTTTGAAATGTACATTTTATTTTACAAGATGCTGACACGTTTTGAAAATTCCGATATTTTTTCAAAATATCCCCTCCGAAAATTCTTACTTTTTTATAATTTAGCCTTTTTCTTAGTTTCGAGTTTTTAAATCGCGACATTCTGTTAAAATACTCTTTTGACATTTTGAATTATTTTAAAAGTTTTGAATTTCTTTGAAAATTTGCTGCTTTTTAACTTTTGATTTTTAAGGAAATGTAAAATTAACGGAATTTTCATAAAAATTTCTAAATTTCTTTAAAGAATCAATATTTTCGAATAAAGTCCAAATTTTAAGTCAGAATTTTTAAAAAAGTTGAAATTTTCAACAAAAAAATCAAATATTGAAGGATAGTTGAAATTTTTTTTTAACCAAAATATTTAAACAATTCCAAATGTAAGAAAAAGTTATAGTTTCAAAAATAGACGCATCTGTCGAAATTTATGAAAAAAGTATAAAATGTCGAACATTAAAATAAAAATTAAAATTTTTAATACTATTGAAATGTTCATTAAAATTTGGAATTTTCAGAAAATCGGGATTTTTCAAAAAAGTAAAATTTAAAAAACTTTGAACCTTTTAAAAAAGTCGAATTTGAAAAAAATGCCGAGATTTGAAAAATCAAGATTTTCAAAGAAAAATCCAGTTGTAATTATTTTAATTCAAAAAAATGCAATTTTAAAAAGCGAAGGTTCTCAAAAAAATAGTCAAAAATTTTAAAAATAGGTCAAATCTTGCACAAATATCAACATATTTTCAAAAAAGAACGAAATAAAAAAAATAATTGACAATTTATTAAAAAAAATGGCGAACTTTTCAAAAAAACCGAAAATTTAAACAAATTTCAAAATGTTTTATTACAAACTAAAATTTTCAAACAATTACAAATTTGAGAGAAAATCCGATGTTTGAGAAATAGACGAATTTGTCGAAATTTATAAAAAAAAAAAAGTTTTAATATTCACAAAGTTGGGATTTTTTTAAAAAAAGTAGAATTAAAAAAGTCGAAGTTTTGAAAACATCCAGATATATTTTTTCAAAAAAAATGTATTTTAAAAAACATCCAAGTTGAAAAAATGTCTACATTTGAAAAATCAAGATTTTTAATGAAAAATCGAGGTTTTTTGAAAAGTTGTGATTATTTTAATTCAAAAAAATGCAATTTTGAAAAAAAAATCGATATTGTGAAAAATGGTCAGAAATTTCAAAAATAGGCCTTCATGATATATCATGATATTTAAAAAAAACAAAAATTAAAAAAACTTTAATAATAAAAATATAACAATCACAAATTTTCAAATAATTCCAAATTTTAGAAAAAGTCGAAAATTAAAATAAAAATTTTTGAATTTCTCATTAAGAGATAGAATTTTGAGAAAGTCTGAATTTAAAAAAAAAATAGAATTAAAAAAAAACTTGGAAACTTTTAAGAAAGTCAATATTTTGAACACATAAAAATTAAAAAAAAAAAATTTAAAATACGTCGAATTTGAAAAAATGTCGAGATTTGAAAAATCAAGATTTTCAAAGACAAATCGAGATTTTTAAAAAGTTGTGATTACTTTAATTTAAAAAAATTGCAATTTTGAAAAGTGAAGATTCTCGAAAAAATCAATATTTTTAAAAATAATCAGAAATTTCAAAAATAGGCCAAATTTTGAAAAAATGTTAAGATATTTTTAAAAGAAAAGGACGCAATTTAAAAAAACCTGCATATTAAAAAATTAATCGGAAATTTTTTTTAAAAATCGAAAATTGAAATAATATCAAAAATTTTTATTAAAAACTAAAATTTTCAAACAATTCCAAATTTTAGAAAAAGTCGGATGTTTGAAAAATAGACGAATTTGTCGAAATTTAAAAAAAAAGGGAAAAAAGTCGCTAATTATAATAAAAAGTCGAAATTTTGAAGATTTTTGAAATTCTCATTAAGAGTCGGAATTTTCAAAAGGTCGTAATATTTAAAAAAAGTAGAATTTAAAAAATACTTGAATCTTTAAAAAAAAGTCGAAGTTTTGAAAACATCCAAAAAATTTAAGAAAATGAATTAAAAAAAGTCTCAAGTTGAAAAAATGTCAAGGTTTGAAAAATCAAGTATTTCAAAGAAAAATGTAGATTTTTGAAAAGTTGTAATTATTTTAATTTAAAAAAAAAATGCCATTTTGAAAAGTGAAGGTTCTCAAAAAACTTGTTTTAAAAATAGTCGGAAATTTCAAAAATAAGACAAGTTTCGAAAATATATAAAAAACATTTTCAACAAAACGAATTGAAAAAAAAAGTCTAATTTGAAAAAAATGCTTATCGGAAGAAATGGCGAATTTTTCAAGAAAAATCGAAATTTTTTATTGAAAAATGAAATTTAAACTTTAAAAACAATACACTTAAAATTTTCAGAAAATTTCAAATTTCCAAAAATATGATAATTTAAAAAATAATCGGATTTTTATATAAAAAAAAGGTCGATATTTTTGAAATGAGCTGAATCTTTTAGAGTCTACATTTTGATAAAGAGCTTAGATTTTGAGTTTAGATTTTGAAAATTCCAACTTATGTGAAAATTTCAAAAATCCTCAAAATTTGGACTTTTCATTTTAATTTTCGACTTTTTTTATATACATTTCGACAAATTCGTCTATTTTTCAAACATTCGAATTTTTCCAAAATTTGGAATTGTTTGAAAAATTTAGTTTTTGATAAAAAATTGAAATACGTTTAAATTTTTGATTTTTTGGTAGCAAATTTTAACTTTTTTAGAAATTCGAATTTTTTCAAAATTTAGACCATTTGAAAATTTTGGATTTGGATTCTGGATTCGTGGTGGGTTGCCTAAAGTTTAGGCCAGCACTTAGGCCACCCTTTCCGGGCCCATTGTGAAAATTATGATTCTTGAATGAAATTTTTAAAGAAGACGAAATTTTGAAAGAATATTGCATTTCTTAATTATAAAAATTTTCAAAAATCGAAATTAAAAAGAAAATGAAATATTCAAAAAAAATGAAAACCTAAAATAATTGGCAAATTTAAAAAAAAAATCGAAATTGTTGTAAAAAAACAGATGAATTTTTAAAAATTCGAATTTGCAATAAAAGATTCAAAATATTCAAAAATCGCGAATTTCAATAAACAAACAAAATATCGAAATAAGTAGATACTTTAAAATGTCGACATTTTTGAAATAGGCGAAATTAAAAAAAAATGTGTTTTGAAAACGGAAAAATTCGAAAAAAAAGTCGAAATTTTGAAGAAAAAAATGTAATTTTCAAAATATCGAAAATTTGAGAAACAGACGAATTTTAAAAATATTGATTTTTTTTTATAAAAGAATCACAGTCTTCAAGAATCGCAACTTTTTAAAAACGAATTAAAATTTTTTTTAAAAAGTGGATATTTTAAAATGTAGAAATTTTCAGAAAATTTTCAGTTTTTAATTAGAAAATGAAGTTTAAAAAAAATGGATATTTTGGAAAAGTAGACACATTTTATAAAAATGTCGAAATTTTTGAACTAGGCGAAATTTTGAAAAATATCGTATGTCGAAAAAATAAAAAAAATTTAAAAGGTAGAAATTTCGAAAAAATTATATTATTTAAATCAAAAATCTAAAATAATTAAGAGATTTTCAAAAAGAAATTCTAAATTTTTTGAAATAGACGATATTTTCAAATGATTCCAAATCTTCTAAAAAATCGAAATTTTGAAAAATAGCCGAATTTTAAAAAAATCGAATTTTTTAATAAAAGATTGAAAATCTTCATGAATCGTAATATTCAAAACACAAATTAAAATTTGTAAAAAAGTGATATTCTAAATGTCGAAATTTTCAGAAGAGTGTCTAAATTTTCAGAATTTTGGTGGAAGGGACTGGTCCTTGGTTATCTTCAAAAATTGTCCCCTGAAACCAAAAATGATTAAACAACAAAATTTGTACTTCAATTTTTATATTTTCAGATAATTATCGAAATTTTCAAAATATATCGAAATGTCTTAAAAAGTCTATTTTCAGCAAAAAACGAATTATTCAAAAAAAAAAAACGAAATTTTTCAATGGCAACATTTTAAATAAGTCTGCAATTTCAAGTCAGTCGACAATTTAAAATCAGTATGGTATTTTGAAAAAAAAAGTCGAAATTTTCAAAAAAAAAAAGAATAAACTAAATATTTAGAAGCGATTTAAATTAAAAATAAAAAAAATGAGAAAAGGCGAAGTTTTTTAAAAAAAATCAATGTCGAAATTTTGTAGGCAGTTTTTTATAAGTCGAAATTTGAAAAAGTTTAATTATAAAAAGAGTCGAAATATTCCAAAAAGTCGTTTTTTTTTAAATCATGAGTTTTAAAGCAAAATCGAGATTTTTAAAAAGTACTATTTTAATTCAAAAATAAGCCAAATTTTGAAAAAATATCAAAATATTTTTAAAACAGACGGAATCTTTTAAAGAGATCAAATTATGCCCAAAATTTAAAAAGTAGAAATTTTCCAAATAATTGAACACTTCCAGAGAAAGTTAAAATATTTAAAAGAATTAAACATTTTAAAAAGAAGCCGAAATTTTCAAAAAGTCAAAACAAAAGTTGTAAAGCAAACCTATAGTTATTATGGTTTGTCAAAAAAGAAATAGATCTTGTCTCTTTCTGCTAATCAAAGTATTTGCCCCTGCACTCAACCTTCGAGGTATGTGTATGGTTGGCATATTGCATTACCATACTCTTTGTCTTGAAGTTTGTTTTTTTCTTGTCCCTGATGAGGCCCCTCATAATAGCGAGCGAAACATTGAACACTAGATAGTCCCTTGATATTGTCCAATCTCAAAAACCCATTACCTGAACTATCTGAATAAAACAATAAATCTGTAATGTTTCGAACAATCAAGTAAAACTGTTATTTTTCTTAGATTAGTGCTGCTAATCCATGGTGCCATGGGCTACTCAGGTACCCCAGAGAACAAAGAAAGCGTGTACTTGGTAATCACAATTTTCGGAGCGGTATTCTTCTCGATATCAGTCCTCCTCTTTGGTAAATTTCCAACACGGTTGTTTATTAAATAATCTCATTGATTGTGTGTTTCAGTTTTCTTTCTGCGGTTAACCAGGAGATTCTGTTGGGCTAACCGGAAAGATCACCTTGATATGGGCGGCCAATCTCTGACGGTAAATCCAAGCACAGATTTACTAGTAACTGCTCAATATGCCCCAGTGTCCGAAGTTGTATATCAACCTAACCAAGAGGACACCGAACAGAGCAAACTAATGCCGCAAGACAGCAAAGATTTAAGGTAGTATAAAACGAAGCGCTAATCTAATAATAATAATAATAATTTGATAATATCAATTAAATTGTAGCAATGAAGATACCGATCGCATGGTTGAAAGTGATCCCAGAATCGTGTTACGTCCTTTGAACCCGCCCGCCCATGAAGACACATAAAAAAGTTAATAGAAGCGTTAGATTAAGAATTTTGCTTGACCATTCCACAGGTTGGAGCGCATTTTCGTAATTTAGAATCTCATTTGATGCAGCCCAATCTTGCTGCTTCATTTCTTGACAATTGTAATCTAAGAATCAAAATCGTTCAAATTGAAATTAATTTTAATGACTGAATGTAGATTATATCAAATCGAACAGTAATTAGGAATTTCTTTCTAACATTTCTTATTTTTAAATGGATATGGATTTTAGGGGCAGTTAGCATAGATTGTTGAAGTTTCAATTTTATTTTTGCATGATCTTAAAATGTTTCGCTGTTCAAGATTGAGAAGATTCATTTAGTTGTTTAAAGCTTGGGAAGATTCGTTTCCAATATTGGAAATTAATGTAATTTTTAAAAGGGAAGCATCCAAATTTAATCTTCAAAAGAAAAGAAAGTGGTTCAGTTTTAAATTAACATGTTTGCTGTGGAATCTCATTGTAACTCCTTTTTTTTGGGGGTGGGGGTGTTACAGACCACATTTTGGATTAGGTGCGTTCCAGGGTATATGTCCCCTATATCTGTAAACCCTTATGAGAGAGATATTGGAGACACACTATAAAAAGCAGACGCAGGTGGTTGTATTGACCCCATAACACAGTGAACATGTTATAGAAATGTAGGCTTTATTTTGGAATCACCGATAGGCTTCAGTTTCAATCTCTGCTGTTTTGTAACTCTTAATGCAATCTCTATCAAATAAGCTAAAACTAGTATCTAGGTTATGTACGTACCTACAGTGTAAGCAACCTGGGAAGAATCTCAGTTTTACAGTACCTTGAATATCTTCTATTCTTGAATCCCTTGCTCGACGTTGTAAAAAGAACGAACCTATTTTTTGTAGTTTAAGTGTATAATGTGATAATGATGTAATGCATTCCCATTTTTAAAATGGTAATGTAATTAAAAATTTTGTGCAATTCTGTTTGGGAATTTGTTAGAAATTTGCAATATACAGCTTTTAATTATTTAAAATGATTTATTTAAGCATTTTTAAAATGTTATGACGTTGACGTTGTAATTATTTTCGGGTTGTTTGATTACTTCTTGTTACAAAGATGACTTTGGACTGATTTTTTTTATTTATTTAATCTTATTTAAGTAATACGTGATTGTGATTTTTCATACCCTAATGTGTAAATTTGTACTTATTCACCAAACGTCCTCTTTTCACATTACATAACGTCCATTTTAAGTAGATTGAGTAGATTTACAGTTAGTATATAAAGTTGGTTGTAATTATTATTACCCTTTTGTATTTTTGTGTTCTATTAACAAAATATCAAATTTATTATAATTAGATACATATGTTAACTAACAATAAGTAAAGTAGAGATTAATAAGATCTTCCGTACTAAAGCATATTTTTATGTAAGGTAGAAATATTTAAATATAATCAAAACTTGATGCGTTTTCTTTTTGTATTTAATGTGTGAATGCACACTGTCAATTCCTGTGTACACAAGACATTTATCCCAAAATCACATTCTTGAATCTGGTGACATGCTTATCACATTAATCACTATTAGTTTTACCAATCCTTTCATAGAGAAGAAAAGCTGTAATATGATCAAAAAAAAGCTGTAGGAAAGTAAATATGTAGAAAAAAATTATAAATTCACAGTTTTTGTTTATTTTCATTAAATCAGTTGTTAATCCATGCTTCATGGAGGCTGACACCAGAAATAGCTTGGAAAATGTGTAAACCAGATTTTTGTGCAATAAAAAACTCGACATGTAGTTGAATGGAAAACATACAGTATTCCTTTTTTTTTTATAAAAAACAAATTAAAAGGGTTATTCATGCACATGTAAAATAACTTAAAATTGGAGAAATTTATAACGCAATAGAAGAGCTTTTTAAGTAATTTAATGTTATTTTTTCTAATTTTTAACTAACTTTTTCTTTACTGTTGACACATTCAGAAATTTCATTTTCTCAAAAAATGACTTGAATCTCGTGGTACAAATTGTTTAGCATTTTTTTCGAATTTAAGACCCTTAATTTCAGGAATAAAATAGAATGCTTAAATTTAAAGCTGAAATTTTGCGATTAAAGTTATGACGTTGAGAGTGAATCTAATTAAATTTCGATAAACTATGATTTGAAGTTTCCTATTTTTAAATGTCCCCAAGGTTTACACTTAGCATTTTTCTAGAAGTTTTCAACTTTTCCTTAAAATGTCGACTTTCGAAATTTGGTTTTTTAAAATAGATTTCGATTTTTTGTTGGAATTTTAACTTTCTCTTTTAAATCTGAACTTAAATTCGAAAACTCAAACCTTTTCTATAGATTTACGATTTTCTCAAGATTTCAACAAGTCAACGTATTTGTGGACAATTTTTAAATATATTCTGTCCAATTTTTTTAGCTTGAAACTTTCCCTTGTAACTTCCCAGTTTTATTTCCAAAAAAGTGACGATAGTTCAAAATCATACTTTATTTTGGAACTAGGAGAATCGAAAATTCAATTTAAAAATCAAAAGTTCGATATAAAAGTCGAAATTTGGGATTTGAGATAGATATTTCGTCAGAGAACTGAAATATGAATTCTTTTGTCAACAAAATATTTCCAAAATGGAGAAACGAAAATACGAAAAGTGTATGAATTGACGACACTAGATTGCCCTTTTCCGTTAGTAAAAAAAACTTAACTACGCCGAACGAATTTCTGAGAAAGTTGCTACTTTAATATAGAAATTTCGCCCTTATTTTAATTTCGAGTCGAAATTACAACAGAAAACACTCACAACTTCTAAATATTTTCTTCAGCAATCTAGGATTTATCTGGAATTTTTACCATATTTTTACAAATTTAAAATTAATTCAATATTTTTTATTTTTCTAAAAATTTAAGCCATAAAATCTAATTCTTAAACTTACAACTGAAATTTTGTGTACAAAGTGAAGATTTTAAAGTTTGTCATAATTTCGCGAAAAAGTCGAAATTTCAAGAAAAAATTGATATTTTAAGGAAGTTTTGTATTTGCAATCAAGATTTCGAGATTAAAATTATAATTTAACAGAAAAAATTCAAAGTTGAAAATGGAATTTTCACTTACGACCTGATTTTCAAATTATATATTTTTTTCAAAATTTCTATTGTTAAGTTAAACTTTCGACTTTAAATTCAAACTTTCAACTATATTGCTGAGTTGAATTACTTTTGTGACAAAAAAAATCTAAATTTACTGAAACAGCAAATATCAAAGTTCGAAGTAAAATGTGAATTTTCCAGAAAAAGTCGAATTTTGAGAAAAAGAAAGAGATTTCGCAAAAATTGAGAAAAAACAGACTTTCAAAAAAATTGAGAAAAAGGAAAAGATTTAGAAAAAATTGAGGAAAAGGAAGAGATTTAGAGAAAACTAATTTATCAAAAGTTCTCAAATGAGGTAAAGTTTTAGAAAAAAAAAACGCGAATTTTGACAATAGATTGAAACTCGGAACAAATTAAAAACCTGAAATTTATAGACAAATTTGAATTGTTTGAAAAATTGTGAAATATTAAAAAGATAAATTGGAAAAATAAACTGGAAGCTTAAAAGAATTGTCGAACTTTAAAAAACTCCAAGTTTCTCAGAGAAGAAGAAAAAAGTCAAATTTTAGGAAAAATTTCAAGGAAAAAGTCAAAATTTTAAGGAGAGCTCGAAATTTCGCCAAAAAATTTACAATTTTCCAAAGGAACTTAAATTTTGAGAAGAAATTTGAAATTTTTATAAGACGATTTAAAAAACCAAATTTTGCTGATAAATTCAAATTTTAAGAAAATTGAGAACATAATTTCGAAATAAAAGGGAATGTGGATAAAACGTTCAGTTTCCAGAAAAGTATTGAATTTTAAAATAGATCAAAATTTTCCAGAGAAAGTTAAATTTAAAGAAAAAAAAAACAAATTTTGAGATTTGAAAATAGATGAATTTTGTTCAAAATAAAAGTTGAAATTTCCAAAAAAAGCTTAATTTTGAAAAAAGAGATATTGATAAAAATGAATTTGTGAAAACTCTCAAAAAAGCAAAATTTTAGAAAAAGACTTCGAATTTTGACAATATATTGAAATTCGTAAAAACCTGAAATGTTTGGACAAATTTAAATTTTGTGAAAAATTGTATAATTCCGAAAAGAGAAATTGTAAAAATTTAAAAGTTTAAAAAATATTGTCGAGCTTCTTTTCAGAAGTCGAAGTTTTCCAAAGAAAAAAACAATAAAAATTTTGCAATTTTCCAGTGAAAGGTAAATTTTGAAAATGAATTGAAATTTCGAGAACAAGTCTAATTAAAAAAAAAATCTTCAAATTATCAGATAATTCGAATTTTGAGGAAATTGGTAAAATAATTTCGAAAGAAAAGAAAATGTCAATAAAACTTTCAGTTTCGAGAGAAGTATTCAATTTTAAAAGGTCAAAATTTCCCGGAGAAAATCAAATTTTGAGAAAAAAAACAACTTTTGTGATTTAAATATAGATGAATTTAGTTCGAAATGAAAGTTAAAATTAAAAAAAAAAATCGTATTTTGAAAGAGATTTCGAAAAAAATGAATTTGTCAAAAATTCTTAAAAAAGTTATGACTTCAAGAAATACTATTCCGAAATTTTTGATTGATTTGAAAATTTTGAAAAAAAACACATGAAAATTCAAATTTCTAGAAAAAGACCAATTTGGGAAGTCGAAATTTCTAAAAAATATTTTTCTCACGATTTTTACTTTTTTATTTGTAAATTTTCTACGGCCTTGAAATTTCGTGAAAAAAAGTTTAATTACTTTTGTGAGAAAAAAACTCTAAATTTACTGAAACAGCAAATGTCAAAGTTCGAAGTAAAAGGTGAATTTTCCGAAAAAAGTCGAATTTTGAGAAAAAGAAAAAGATTTCGCAAAAATGGAGAAAAAATAGTGACTTCGAAAAATTTGAGAAAAAGGAAAAGATTTCGAAAAAATATTGAGAAAAAGGAAGAGATTTAAAAAAAATTAATTTATCAAAAGTTCTCAAATGAGGTAAAATTTTAGAAAAAAAACGTTGAATTTTGACAATAGATTGAAACTCAGAACAAATTAAAAACCTAAAATTTGTAGACAAATTTGAATCGTTTGAAAAATTGTAAAATATCAAAAAAAAATTGCAAAAATAAGCTGGAGGCTTAAAAAAAATTTCCGAACTGTAATAAAGTCAAAGTTTTTCAGAGAAGAAGGAAAAAGTCATTTTTTGGGAAAAATTTCAAGGAAAAAGCCAACATTGTAAGGAAAGCTCGAAATTTCGACAAAAAATTTGCAATTTTCCAAAGAAATTTAAATTTTGAGAAGAAATTTGAAAATTCGATAACAAGACGATTAAAAAAACCAAATTTTGCTGATAAATTCAAATTTTAAGAAAATTGGTCAAATAATTTCCAAAGAAAAGAGAATGTGGAGAAAACTTTCAGTTTCGAGAAAAGTATTGAATTTTAAAAAATGATCCCAGAGAAAGTCAAATTTTAAGAAAAAAAATCAAATTTTGAGATTTGAAAAAGGATTAATTTAGTTCGAAATAAAAGATGAAATTTTTAAAAAAAACGAATTTTGAAAGAAATTTCGAAAAAAATGATTTTGTCAAAAGTTCTTAAAAAAGATAAAAATTTTAAAAAAACGTCGAATTTCGACAATTAGACTGAAACCCATAACAAATTTAAAACCTGAAATTTTTAGACAAATTTAAATTTTGTGAAAAATTGTAAAATTTCGAAAAGAGAAATTGTATAAAATTGAAAGTTTAGAAAAAATCCTCAAACTATTGAAAAGTCGAAGTTTTCCAGAGAAGAAGAAAATAAAAAAAATGCATTTTTCCAGAGAAAGGTAAATTTTCGGAATAAATTCGAATTATAATAGAATTGGTAAAAAATTTCGAAAGAAAAGACAATGTTGACATAACTTCCAGTTTCGAGAAAAATGTTAAACTTTAAAGAATGGTCAAATTTTAAGAAAAAAAAAACAAATTTTGAGATTAAGCCAAGCATTTTGAAAATTGACGAATTTCACCGAAAAAATCACAGCTTGCATGAACAATAAAATGTCGAATTTTAAAAGTCGAAATTTCGAAAAAAACTTTTTGCGAAACAAGTCCAAATTTGTAGAAAATAAATAAAAGTTTAAATGTTTAGTAAAAGTCAGTTTTGAGGAAAATGGCGAAATTTGGTAAATGGACAAATTTTCAAAGAATGTAGATAGTTCTGGAAAAAAGCCGCAACTTAGAACAAGGCCGAGAAAATGTAATTTTGAAAGAAGTGAAATTTGAGAACGAATTTAAATTTCGAAAAAAGAAAACTTTGACAAAAATCGAGCTCTTCAAAAACTATTTTACTTAATATTTCCAATTACTTCAAATTTTTACTTTTTTACTAAGAAATCGACAAAAGGTGAATTTTTGAGAAAAAAGTCGAACTTTCAGTAAGTCGAAAAAAATAAACATTTTCACAAATTATCGAGTTTTAAAAAGAAAGGAAGATTTTGGGTAAAAGTCTGATTTTAGGAACAAAATAGAATATCAATATACAGAAGAGTTAAAAAAAGTCGAAATTGCGAAAAAAAAGACAAATTCTGAAGTAAAGGTCTAAATTTTGAGAAATAAAAGTTATTTTGGGTTAAATATATTATCGTTTGACTACATGACTACAGAAGGGTCTCTCCCTGTCCCATAGCTTGTTTGATTTATCTGATTTAATTTTGAAATAAAATGTAAAATCAGAAATAAAAATTTGTGGCTCTTTGAAATTCACGAAATCAATTTTTTTATTGCGGCTGGCTCTTTCGACTTAAAAGTTTGCCGACCCCTGGGTTAGGTGGTAGTTATCATAAGCAAAGTTTATTTTGTTGGCCATGTTCACTCCTTGCCCGGCGTAGAACTAATGTTGTTTCAACCAAAAACTCGTAATCATTAACAAAAAAATGTATTTTTTTTCTTTAAGATGTTAACCAGAATATTTTTTAGTGGTTAGTATCGCCTACCCGAGTTTAAATAGCACGAGCCGGCACTGGCAGCTGTTAAATTAAAAAAGCATCAGCTGCATGAAGTTAATGAAAACATAAAAGAGATGAACAAAGTGAGATGTCATTTAAAGGCCCAGCAAGTGTCAGATCTGAAGATGATGGAGAGATCGCTGAAAGCTTAACAGTCCCTAGGCACTTTAGAAAATAAGCTGGAAGTTCAGGTTAAGTCAAAATTTAGCAAATAAGTCAAAATTTTGAAAAAAGTCCATTGTGAAACAGTTGAAATTTTCAAAACTATTTTCAAATTTAAAATTCGAAATTGTCAAGATTGTTTTCAGAAGATCCAAATTTTGAGAAAAACTCTAATAAAACTCAAATAAAAGAATCTTGACAATTTCGAATTTTAAATTTCTAAATAATTTGAGAAAAACTCAAAATCTTAGTAAAATTTTAAAACTGAATAGAATGAAATTTCTGAAAAAAGGCGAAAATCCCAAATAAGTCACAATTTTGGAAAACTTAACCTTAAAAACGACGAAATTTTGAAGAAAAGCCTAATTTTTTAAATAAGAGTCAAATTTAAGTCGAAACTTCGAGACCTAGTCAAAATTTTGAACAAGTTTCGAAATTTTTGAAAATAGTTCAAATTTATTTATAAAAAAGTGTTTCAAAAAGATCAAATTTCCAAAAAAAGTCAAACTTTTAACAAAATGGTGACATTTTGAAATAAATGCTGATGTTTTGTGTCAACATTTCCAAAAAATAAACATTTCGGAAAAAGTCAAAATTAAGCCAAAATTTTGAGAAAAAGTAACAATTATGGGATCTAATAAAAAAGATAAATGAAAATTTCGAGTAAGTTTGAATTTAAAAAAAAAGTGGTAATTTTAAAATATTTTTCAGAAAAAAGTCGAAATTTTCAGAATAAGTTGAAAATTTTTTGAAAAGTCTTAGATTTTGAATAAAAACTGAATTCTTCAAAAAAATAATTTCAAAGTCGAAAATATCAGGAGTCGGTATTTAAAAAAAAGGTGAAGATACTATAGAGGAAAGTCGAAGTATTAAAAGATTTTTTTGAGTAAAGTCATGATTCTCAAGAATAAAATAATCTAAATTTTGGAATATGTGCTGTCAGATAGGTTCGAGGGGGGCTTAAGCCCCGCCCTGGCACTACTGTTTACTGAAATATTTATTGAATCATAGAGAAACTAAGAAGAATATGAACTACGTACAATTCTATGGATAGCGTATGCCCCTCGTGGTTAACGGAACTATTACCTTAAAAACAGACTACTCTAATACCAATAACACAGAAAACTGTATTATCGACAAAATTTCCCACCTTTTTTTCAAATATTTAATGTATCCAAGAAGTATAGTCTCTGTATTTAACCGTCAAGAAAAAAGAAGACCAACATGCGACATTAATAAAATAACAAGACAATGTACTGAGTACAATTTAAATGACGGGAAAATTATTAACTTTTTATGATATCGAAATACAAGTCTTGTCCCCTGAAACCAAGAAAGATTAAAAAACACAACAAAGGTCACTCTAACGCGTTTCGATAGCCAAGCTATCATCTTTAGATAGATAAAATTATAATATAATTGATAATTATTAAAAATGTTTCCTCCTAATTGCCAAGTAACTTCAATTTTGTCCAGACTGCAGACAGACAACTTAATGTGCAGCGGGATCTGGTTAAAGAAGAAGGCCATGAAATCGCACGGCGTTCACGCCTGTCGCCGCCGCCCCGATCGCCCGATCTTCAGCCAGTCGCCAGTCGCTATCCGATCGTGGTCAGAGCAGGCGAACGCTCCTGCTAGTGCACAACAGGAACGCATGCGTCTGAAAAAAAACCACATGCTTTTGAATGTACACAAAAACAAAATAAACAGACTTTTCTAAGATTAGATAGTTTCGATGAAACCGTGTTCGATGTGTTTTTGATTCTTAAGTGGAAAAAATCAGTTTCGCCGAATAAGATTAAAAACTGGGATTTTAAGGTGAGTTATTGTTTCGATATTTTTTTGATTTCGTTTTTTTTTAATTTATTTCGTCATTGTTAAGCGCATTGTTTAAAATAAAATAATGAATAACTTCTTGTTCAAAATAAGTCAGTAAGTGAACATTTCTTAAGCATTTACAGGTCTTGCTAATTATCTAGACATAGTTGTGTTAATTTGTTTATAATATTTGCAAGCGTACGGTTTCTGCATTTATTGTTTTTACTCTAACTGTAATTCTAGTTTTTAATACCACTTTTAGCTTTATTAGTCTCAAATGAAAGAATTTCCAGGTCCAAAATTATTTCGAAATTCTGAACTTCAACCAGTTTTAAATGTTGTTATATGGGAACAATGAATATTACGATTATAACGTTTTTATCGTAATTTAGTAGTTGAGTTATGAATTACTTCGTTTGTTATCGTTTCTTGCCAGAATGTTAATTAACGGTTTCAACAGCAGAAAACTGGGTTTCCAAAAATCAATCCAAAACAATAAAAACGTTTCTTCCTGTTGATAATAAAGCTTCGAAAAACTTTACTGTGCAGAAATTGTAACAGAAAAAAATGTTCCACTTCCATCCCTTTCTGTATATCCTGCTGTAAGATTCTACTAGTGATTTCCTGATGCTAGTTTGTTCTATTCAGTCTGGTGAAAACAAAAAAAATTATCGTATTAGGTATAAAAATTAGCTTACAATATCCTGGTTATTAATTTTTCTGCGACCCACTTTGGAAATATTTAAATTTTTAGTAATGAAAGTTGATAATATTCTAAAACATTTTTTTTGAGAATATTATCAACTTTCATTACAAAAAATTTAAATAAGTCCAAACTGGGTCGCAGAAATGTTAAATGAAAATAATGCTTCCGACCAATAAGAGTACCATGAAGAAGTACAAATAAAATCCTCTTTGCTCTTCGTTCGCCGGTTTAGGGATTTTGACGCCTAAAAATTAAAAAAAAGTAGCGACATTTGTACAAGTTTTGATGACTAAAAAAAAGGTCCGTGTGACGGTTCAACCTATTGAATGACTAAAA
This sequence comes from Dastarcus helophoroides, assembly GCA_028583605.1. NCBI lineage: Eukaryota > Metazoa > Arthropoda > Insecta > Coleoptera > Bothrideridae > Dastarcus > Dastarcus helophoroides. The sequence goes on from CM053328.1 coordinate 9,362,634, forward strand.
AAAAGCTCCTCATTACTTCGATCGAGAAACAGTTTTGTAGAAATTCAAATTTTTAAATTAAACCCAAACATTTTGTTTTGTGCTGTTTTTTTTTAAATTCCCTTAGATTTAAAATTAAAATATTCTGTCTTTTGACTTCTCTAAAACTTTTCTAGTTTAAACTTGAAAAATACTCATTTTTAAAATGCCTGATTTAAAATTAAAATAAGGTTAAATCTCGAATTCGTTTTATACAGTTCATCTAAAACTTTAAAAGTGAGATTCTGTAAAAAATTTTTAAATTTTCAGAAACAGGCGAAATTTTCAGAAAATCCAGGTTACATTATAAAATTTCAAGAAAAGGTCAAAATTAAAAAAAAAAAAGTGAAATAGTAGAAATTTGCACAAAAAGTCGAGACTTTGAAAATAGGTAGACATTTTGAAAAATGATCAAATTCGGAAAAAAGTCATAACTTTTTCGAACTTTGATAATAAAGGATCGAAATTTAAAAAAAATGAAAATTCTGGAAAAAGGCCAAAATTTTGAAAAAAATGTAATTTTTCAAAAAGATGAATATTTAAAAAAAAAATTGGGTTTCTTAATTTTCCAACCAACGTTTTCAACAAAACATTCTGCGACAAGCACGAACTCTTTAAAACCGCGTTTATTTGAACTAATTTTATAAGTTTTTGATCACTCTCTTCTCTTCTCTTCTCTTCTCCTCTTCTCTTCTCTTCTCTTCCTCTCCTCTCCTCTCCTCTCCTCTCCTCTCCTCTCCTCTCCTCTCCTCTCCTCTCCTCTCCTCTCCTCTCCTCTCCTCTCCTCTCCTCTCCTCTCCTCTCCTCTCCTCTCCTCTCCTCTCCTCTCCTCTCCTCTCCTCTCCTCTCCTCTCCTCTCCTCTCTCTCTCCTCTCCTCTCCTCTCCTCTCCTCTCTCTCCTCCTCTTCCTCTCCTCTCCTCTCCTCTCCTCTCCTCTCTCCTCTCCTCTCCTCTCCTCTCCTCTCCTCTCCTCTCCTCTCCTCTCCTCTCCTCTCCTCTCCTCTCTCTCTCCTCTCCTCTCCTCTCCTCTCCTCTCCTCTCCTCTCCTCTCCTCTCCTCTCCTCTCCTCTCCTCTCCTCTCCTCTCCTCTCCTCTCCTCTCTCTCCTCTCCTCTCTCTCCTCTCCTCTCCTCTCCTCTCCTCTCCTCTCCTCTCCTCTCCTCTCCTCTCCTCTCCTCTCCTCTCCTCTCCTCTCCTCTCCTCTCCTCTCCTCTCCTCTCTCTCCTCTCTTCTCCTCTCTTCTCCTCTCTTCTCCTCTCTTCTCCTCTCTTCTCCTCTCTTCTCCTCTCTTCTCCTCTCTTCTCCTCTCTTCTCCTCTCTTCTCCTCTCTTCTCCTCTCTTCTCCTCTCTTCTCCTCTCTTCTCCTCTCTTCTCCTCTCTTCTCCTCTCTTCTCCTCTCTTCTCCTCTCTTCTCCTCTCTTCTCCTCTCTTCTCCTCTCTTCTCCTCTCTTCTCCTCTCTTCTCCTCTCTTCTCCTCTCTTCTCCTCTCTTCTCCTCTCTTCTCCTCTCTTCTCCTCTCTTCTCCACTCTTCTCCTCTCATCTCCTCTCTTCTCCTCTCTTCTCCTCTCTTCTCCTCTCTTCTCCTTTGTGAAATTTGTGAAAAAATTCACAATTTTTAAGAAAGCTTCGAAAATTCAGAAATTCTCAAAAAGTCAAAATTTTCTAAAGGTCTGTATATTAAATAAAAGCTAAAGTTATTATAAAAGGCGAAATTTCCAAAAAAAGTCAAAATTTTAGAAAACATTAGAAAATCTTAAAGAATGTCGAAATATTCATAGAAAATAAAATTTGGAAAAGAAAGTTAAGGTCTTCAAAGACAGTCAGTATTTTGAAACAAATGTCAAACTTTTGAAAAAGCCGATATTTTTAACAGTTACGGCAATTTGAACCAAAAAGTCAAAATTTTCAAAAAACTTCAAAATGTTAGAAAATATCGGAATTTAAAATATTAGAAGAATTTTCAAATTTTCAAAAAAGCTGAATTTTTCGAATAATTTGGAGAAATGTCGAAATCTCTAGAAAATTTGAAATTTTTAAAAAAGTTTTGAGAAGGTAAAATTTGGGAAACAGACGAAATTTGCTGCAGTTCAAATTTTGAAAGACAAAAATCGAACAAATTTTAAAAAGTTTAAAATTTAATGGAAATTAAAAAACTAAATACAATATAAAAAAAGTGTCAACTTTACAAAAATCCTCAGATTTTCAAAGAGTAATCGAAATTTTGAAAAAAATGTGGCTAATTTGAAAGAGTTCAAATTTTTAGAAAAATTCGAAAATTTGCAAAATAGGCGCAAATTTTAGACAAAGGTTTGATGTCTCACTTAAAAAACTCTACATAAAACTTAAATTTTTTTTTGAAAGTCGAAATTGTCAAAGAGATCGAAAGTGTGCAAAAAGTAGAAATGTTGAAAATAGTTGGAATTTTAAAGAATCGACATTTTTAATAATCTTCAAAAAAATTTAAATTTTAAGAGGCAAATATTTTGAATTTTAAGAGGCAAAAAATTTGGAAAAAAATGGTGAACAATCGATTTTTTTAAAAAAGACCAATTTTTCAATAAAGCGGAATTTTTTTTATAAAAAAAAATCGAAATATCAAAAATTAATTGGAATTTTGATGTTTCTCAAGATTTTAAAAAATATACGAGAATTCAAAAAATAAGGCAAAATTTTCAAAAAGATCCGAGCAAAAGAAGTCAAAATTGAAAATAGTAGTATATAAAACATTTGGAAAAAATCGACATTTTCAAAAACTTGAGAAGAATATGAAAAAATGGCGAAATTTTCAAAAAAAAATCGTAAATTTTAAGAGTTGACATTTTGAAAAATTGAGAGTTTTTCAGTCAAGTTTTTAATATCCGAAATTTTCAAAGCCAAAATATTGAAAAAAAAGCCAAAATTATCAGATAAGTCGGCCTTTTTTAAAACTTTTAAAATTTCAGAAATTCAAATTTTTTCGAAAATTTCCATTTTTTTATTTGAAATTCTCGACTTTTTGATGATCAAGACATTTTTTTTTAAATTTGACGTTTTCTCATAATTTGAAAATTTTTTTTTGTGGATCTGACTGGTCCTTGGTCATCTTCAAAAATTGAAATACAAATCTTTCTTCGTTTCAGGGGAAATGTATTTTAATTTTTGAAAATCTTCACCTTGTTTTCAAAATTTTAATTTTAAATTACTGTGTGACTTCACAAATTTCCATTTTTTTTTAAATTTCGATTTTTTTAAATTTCATTTTTTTTTTAAATTTCAATTTTTTTTTAAATTTCGATTTTTTCAAGTCCGCCTTTTTTTAAAATGTTGACCATTTTTGAAAATTTTAACTTTTTTGAATATTACAACATTTTTCAAATTCACGATTATTTTTATGAAAATCGCGACATTTTCTAAAATGTTGACTATTTTTTTTCGACTATTTTCAAATTTTCGCCTCTTTTTTCAAAATTTTTCCAAAATTTTGGTTTTTAAAGAAATCAAATTTTTTTAAAATTTTAGGTTTTTCAAATTTTTTAAATTACTTTGAAAATTTTCTTTTTTAAAATATTTCCAGTTTATAAAAATTTCATTCTTCAAATTTTTGGATTTTCTAAAATATCTACTTTTTTCAAAATCTCGCCATTTTTGACTATTTTCCAACCTTTTTAATATGAAGGTTTTTTTAAAATCCTTATTTTTTATGGTTTATTTTTTGTTTAAAAACTGTAACTTTTCATGAGAATTTCGACATTTTTCGAAATTTTCACTTTCAAATTTCGACTTTTTCTCTAATTTTCTTTTTCCAAAATTTAACTTTTTTGGAAACTTGGGCTTTTTCAAAACTTTGACATTTTTCAAATCTTTGACATTTTTCAAATCTTTGACATTTTTCAAATCTTTGACATTTTTCAAATCTTTGACATTTTTCAAATCTTTCACATTTTTCAAAACTGAAATTTTTCAAAACGTTGACATTTTTCAAAAAGTCAACGTTTTTCAAAGGTTTGATTTTTTCGAAATATTGAAGTTTCCTGAAAGCTTTGGCATATTTCGAGAATTTTGTTTTGAAAAGCTTTTATGAAAACTGAGCACTATTTCTTAAATTTTTGAATTTTTTAAAAAGTTTTTAGTTTTTTTTTTCAACATTTCGCCTTCTTTTGTAATTTTTGATTATATTTTGATTTTTTAAAAGTTACGAATGTTTTTCAAAGTGACAACTTTTTTGAAAATTTTGATTTTTTTTAAATCGATAATTCAAGAGTTTTGTTTTTTAAAAACTTTTTTGAAAATGAACCGTTTTTCACATTTCTGAATTTTGTGTAAAGTTTTAACATTTTTTTTCAACATTTCGTCTTTTTTTAAATAATTTTTGATTATTTTTCAATATTACGTCCATTTTAAAAAGTTAGAATTATGGCAAAATTTCAACTATTTTTTTAAATCTTGATACTTTTTAAACATTTTAACTTTTTTATCAAAATTTCGACATTTTTCAAAATTTTATTGTTTTTTCAAAAAATTTAACTTTTTCAAAATTAATTAATTAAAATTAATTTGAAAATTTTCTTCTTTAATAAATTTTGAATTTATAGAAATCGTTTATTCTTCAAATTTTCGAATTCTTTGAAAATATATATTTTTTTCAAAATTTCGCAATTTTTGACAATTTGCCAACTTTTTAAAAATCACCATAAATTTCCAATTTTTAAGGTTTATTTTTTCTTTAAAGATTGTAACTTTTCCTGACAATTTCGAAAGTTTCACTTTTAAATTTCCACCTTTTTTTCTAATTTTCTTTTACCAAATTTCAACCTTTTTGGCAATTTTGGCTTTTTCAAAACTTTGACATTTTTTAAAAAGTCAACAACATTTTTCAAAAAGTCCACGTTTTTCAAAGGTTTAATTTTTTCTAAATATTGAAGTTTTCTAAAAGCCTTGGCATAATTTTGTTTTTAAAAGCTTTTATGAAAACTGAGCCGTATTTTTTAAATTTTTGAATAGTTTAAAAAATTTTAAGTTTTTTTTCAACATTTCGCCTTCTTTTGTAATTTTTGATCATATTTCGATTTTTTTAAGAAGTTACGAATTTTTTTTTAAATTACAACTTTTTTGAAAATTTTGATTTTATTTTAAAATCGAGTATTCGAGAATTTTATTCTTCAAAACCGTTTTTGAAAACTGAACCGTTTTTTCAATTTATGAATTTTTTGGAAAGTTTTAACATCTTTTTTTTTCAACATTTCGTCCTTTGTTTATCATTTTTGATTATTTTTCCATATTTTGTCCTTTTTAAAAAGTTGGAATTATGTTAAAATTTCAACTATTTTTTTTAAATTTCGATATTTTTTAACATTTTAACTTTTTATAAAAATTTCGACATTTCTTAAAATTAAAAAGTAACGAATTATGTTTAAAATTTAAACTTTTTTTCTTAAATATTGATATTTTCTAAACATTTTATGTAAATTTCGACATTTTTCAAAATTTTAGTTTTTTCCAAAATTTTAAGTTTTTCAACATTTTCAAATTATTTTAAAAATTTTCTTCTTTTAAAAATTTCGAATTTATAGAAATCGTTTATTCTTCCAATTTTCGAATTCTTTGAAAATACCTATTTTTTTCAAAATTTCGCAATTTTTAACTATTTTCCAACTTTTTAAAAATCGCTGTTTTTTTTCAGTCTCCAATATTTAAGATTTATTTTTTCTTTAAAGATTGTAACTTTTTCTGACAATTTCGAAATTTTCACTTTTAAATTTCGACCTTTTTTCTAATTTTCTTTTACCAAAATTTAACCTTTCTGGAAATTTTAGCTTTTTCAAAACTTTGACATTTTTCAAAAACTCACATGTTTTTCATAAGTTTGAATTTTTTTGAAATGTTTAAGTTTCCTGAAAGCGTTGGAATATTTCGAGAATTTTGTTTTTAAAATCTTTTATGAAAACTGAGCCGTATTTTTTAAATTTCTGAATTGTTTAAAAAGTTAAGTTTTTTCAACATTTCGCCTTCTTTTGTAATTTTTAATTATATTTCAATATTTTTAAAAAGTGACGAATTTTTTTCAGAATTACAACTTTTTTGAAAATTTTGACTTTTTTAAATTCAAATGATGGAAAAACTTTATCAGGGCCGATTATACTCAAGGATGTTGACTGACTACTACTGCTTGATCAAGACGGACCAATTAAAAGCTAAATAATCTAGAAAAACAAAGATTATAAGTTCCCAGTGTACATTCTTTATGTTATATTTCTGGAGATCCGTCATTTTTCAAACATTTGCCAAATGTCGTGGTTGATGAAAATTTCAAAACTGCTTATTTTAAATGACAACAACAAACACTTAAAAAACACAAAGAAGTTCAGTGACATGACGAAATTTCAGTTTTGTTGACCAGTGTATTCTAGTGATTATTATCGACTTCATAAAGCTTTTGGTTCCTCTTTGAAGTGATTGGGTGCGGTACAAAGATGTCTAAACTTCTTATCTTTTCATGGGCAACTATTTGTTCTAAATCTAAAGCTTTGTTTAGATTTATTAGATTAGATTTTATTAATGGTATCCGCGACTTTTCGCGGATACCATTAATAAAATTTAAGAAACCAATACAAAGAAGAACTCATTTTGAAACAAGGCGATATCAATGGTTGAAGTAACTTTTTAAATAGGACTCAAATAAGGAGTAAGAGTAACCTGAATGTCTGCTATAAGTATATGAACTAAAAACCCAGTGAACCGTTAAAAAATAGAGTAGTGGCATTAATATAATAATAATCCGCAATTCACGCTCAATCTGATTCGATTTAGAACCAGTTTCGAATTATATTTTACTTCCGACTCGTAAATTGTGATTTACTGATAGCGGACCTGTTGTCTAATCTATGCAGCGTAGTAGTGAGTAACGGTCATCATTTCAATGTTTTCATCCTAATAAAGACGAAATTAAAGCGCGACGCATCGAATGATCTCATCTTAACTCCTAAACATCAGCTTCGTCAAAACGAAGGCAACATCATCAATAAACTCGGTTAAAGTTAATTATCTTCGCATTCGCTACGGTGTCCTTTTAAACTTCCTCGGTTTTTAATAAGCTATCGAACTTCGATTCAATTCAACCTTCTTTATTTGGTGGTAGATTTTTTATAAAGCAATTTGATAATGCCAGATGCCGCGAAGGTTATTTAAAACTTCCTTATTTTGCACCACTGCTTGCTGTTGTACCCTTAGACAAAGAATTTTTACTTATCCAAGGTTGCGTCTAGTCTTAGGTTGTGTCTCACTCCAGAATCTCCTAATCGTATGCTGCTGGGTTTAGTTGAAACCAGTTCTTCGAACCGGAACTGAATCAAAAACCAGAAACCGTTATTTTCGGCGAAACCGGAAAAAATATCGGTTTAGTTTGCTTCGTTGAATTTATGTACTTAAAACAGTTTTTTTTTACCCTTAAGTGAGGAATTTTTTCTTAGAAATTTCAATTTCTTTTTCAAAATTGTACCCAAATTAAAATTAAGAGTTTACTTTCAGTCTATTATTTCTGTTTTAAAATTATATTAAAAACTAACAATTTCCAGTTTCTAAAAGTGTTGACTTTATTCTCAAAATTTTAAGTCAAATTAAAATTATAAGTTTTAACTTGAATCTTTTTGTAAAATTTTCGAGATTTTCTTAAAATTTCGACTTTTATCTGGATATTTATTTATTCATTTACCAAAAAATACAGAAAATACTCTGTCTTCAGAGGTACACAAGGTTACCTGTACGTAGTTCTGGTTTCCCTTAATCTAGACTTACTCAATCTAAAACTTATATGTATATTACTTAATTTAAATGAATATAATTTGCCAAAATTATTGTCATTCCCTTTTCTATACATTTATAAACTTACTAAAACAAACAATAAATATTTGTAAAAAAATTAACAAAATAACATTTTAAATACAAAATTAAATAGTATTCCTAGAGCTAATCCATGTGGCCAATTTTCTTTTAATAGTCTTGTTCGTCATATTAAGGTTTTTCAATTCAATTGAATATTAGTCGAAATATTTTTTTTCTTCTCTTAAAATTTCGAGTTTAAAATAAAAAAAATATCCTCCATTGTAATTTTAAAATAAAGCATTAGCAGTGTTTTTCATTCAAGCTAGAGAAAATCGGCTTTCCTTACGATTTTATTTGCAAATTCGAGTTTTTCTGGAAATTTCAACTTTTTGTAGAAAACCCCAAATTTACTTCTTTCTTTAAACTTCTATTTTTCTTCCCTAATTTAATCTCTCTTTAGTCAATTTTTCGATTTTTCGTCTATTTATTCTTGCAAATTCCACTTTTTTTAGTATTTAATTTTTTTTCGGAATCTCAAATTTAAATTCTTATGACTTTCTAAAACTTTCTAAAATTTCAAGATATGATTTTTTTCTTAAAATTTTCGCTGATATCTCGTTATTTTAAAATTATTCTTGAAATTTTAAATGTTGAATTAAAAGGGCATAGGGCTATTAGTACAGTGAATCGGCCCCAGAAGGATATCTGGATCATCTTTTAAGGGTGTGTTGCTAATAAGATACTTTGATTATGCAAGTTTCAGATCTCTATCTATTAAGGACTATCTACAGGGTGTTTCATAATTGCATGCTGAACCGGCAGGGGGATATTCCTTGGGCAATTTTAAGACAAAATTTTCATATTAACATAGGTCCGGAAACGCTTCATTTTCGATATACAGGGCGGTAAAAATTGAAGAAAAAATCGGTTTTTCTTCAATATTTTTGAGACTGGTTTAGATATTTTTTTGATATTCAGTACACGATATCTGGGTATAAAAGCAAGTATTTTGACAAAAAAACATTTGTTCTGATTCCACCAGTGGCGTTCCCACAAACAGATCGATACACATTTTTGAAAAAAAAAATGTGACGCCAGTGATATTTTTCAAAATAAAAATTATTTTCCTAGTCTTTGTTGTGTTTCTATCAAAAATGAGCTCTTGACTTTTTGTCCTACGTAGATTAATTTATTAATGAAATCTTAACAATGAAATTAATTAAATCATATCAGGCGTTGAAAATGTCCACCACCTGCAAGTACGCACGCCTCAAATCTTCTTCTCATAGATTCGCGTACTCGTTGAAAAATTCCTGGCGTATTTCTTATAGTGTTGCAGGAATCTGTTATGCGATTTCTCAGTTCTTCTTCAGTTTGGATTGGGGTGCTATAAACTAAGGTTTTAAGATAGCCCCATAAAAAATAATCTAGACTGTTCAGGTCAGGGGACCTAGGCGGCCATAATTCTGTTCCTGCTCTGCCTATCCAGCGATTATTGTAATTTTGGTCCAAATATGCACGTGCCAAAACACTAAAATGCGCAGGGGCACCATCGTGCATAAACCACATTCGATTTCGGATTAAAACGGGGACATCTTCTAACAGCACTGGTAAATCATTTTCAAGAAAGTGACGATAATTTTCTCCATTTAATCTTCTTGGCAGAAAAAAGGGTCCAATTAAATAGTCATCAACAATTCCTGCCCACACATTTACCGAGAATTGTTCTTGGTGATTGACTTCGACCGTGGCATGCGGGTTCTCTTCAGCCCAAAAGTGATTGTTGTGGAAGTTTCTAATTGCATTTCGGGAAAAACTGGCTTCATCAGTAAATAATACTTCTCTGTCAAATAGTGGATTTTCAACAATTTTTTGAATAAACCATTGGCAGAAATTTATACGAAATGGTAAATCCCGAGGCAGTAAGGCCTGAACCCGTTGAATATGGTAAGGGTATAACAAAAAATCGTGAAGTATCCTCCAGACTAAAATATGTGAGATATTTAAATTACTAGCAATTTTCCTTGTGCTTATTTCGGGATTTTGCTCAACTGAATTAAGAACAGCTATTTCAGTTTCTTCTGTTCTTGCGGTTCTTTGTGCCCCTTTTAAGTGATGACCGGGTTTAAAATATGCCTTCTCGCGTAATCTTCTATGAACGCTTGAAAAAGTTCTTGCATCTGGCACAATTCTTTGCGGAAAACGCTCTGCATACAGTCGCCTAGCTTCAAATGCATTTCCATCCGCAAGACCGTACATGTAATGAATATCGGCAAACTCAGCATTCTCAAACATATTTTCTTATACTTATCAATCACTCACATTCAGATAAAGTATTGAAGTGAAAAATTTGACACTTGGTTGTAAACACAAAACTAAATCTCAGTGGCCTACTAGATTTTCATTAATAAATTAATCTACCACAGCGGCATAGCAAGTAAATGATTTTTATTTTTTAATTCGGAAACCGTCCCTCATAGGACAAAAAGTCAAGAGCTCATTTTTAATAGAAACACAAAAAAGACTAGGAAAATAATTCTTATTTTGAAAAATAGCATTGGCGTCACATTTTTTTTTTTTCAAAAATGTGTATCGACCTGTTTGTAGAAACGCCACTGGTGGAATCAGAACAAATGTTTTTTTTGTCAAAATACTTGCTTTTATACCCAGATATCGTGTACTGAATATCAAAAAAATATCTAAACCAGTCTCAGAAATATTGAAGAAAAACCGATTTTTTCTTCAATTTTTACCGCCCTGTATATCGAAAATGAAGCGTTTCCGGACCTATGTTAATATGAAAATTTTGTCTTAAAATTGCCCAAGGAATATCCCCCTGCCGGTTCAGCATGCAATTATGAAACACCCTGTATATTTCCATAACATTTTTGAATTTTATATAAATCGGTTGTCGTTTTTTTAGAAAAAACAATTTTCTATTTTTCGATTTTTTTAGAATTTTTTCGATTTTTTTTAAAAACTAAAATAGATAAAGAACTGAAACTTGCAGGATCAAAGAATCTCATTAGTAGCAACACATTCTAAAAAATGGGTCCAGATATCTTTCTGGGACAGATTCACTATGCTTATCGTCCTATGGCATTTCAGGAAAAAAATACAATATTATATTCCATTTTAAAGGTGCGCTCTTGCAATTGGTAAAATTGGATCTTTAAATGGTGACATTGGATCCTTAAATGGTGATTCTCATTTTAATTTAAACTTCCAACGATTTTGTTTACGCTAAAATAGTACATTTTATTCTGAAAACTTTGATTTTTGTTCTCAAGATTTCGACTTTAGCCTCGAAATTGCGATATTTTTTCAGATTGTTTAGAATTTATGCGTCAAAATTGTGTGTTTTTTAAAATATTAATTGTTTTCAGGGAACTTCTGGTATAAACTCAAAAGTTCGGCCCTTTGCTCCTTGAAATTTTGTGTCAACAATCGATTCTCAAAATGTTAAATCCTTTCACAAAAATTTTAGCTAAAGCTAATTTTTCCTATAATTTCTTCCTTAAAATTGAAATTCGCGTTTTTTTTTCCAGAAAATTTCTCGTCGATCTTGAAATTTCAATTTTTCTGTAGAAAATTGAAGTTTAGGAATAATTGAAATTGAATTGTTTGTGGATTCTTTATTTTTACGCTTAAAATACACATTTAAAATGAAAATTTCGAAATTTCGAAAATATTTGCAGACATTAGATTTCAAATGCGAAAATGCTAATTTCAGTTTGAATATTTTGTTATTTTTTATTTTGAATCTTAATTCAAAATCTCGAAAGAATATCCAAATTTCAAGAAAAAATTAATATTATTGAAAAAAGTTTAAATTTGGAGGAAAAACTAACTAAATTTATGATTAACAATTTTTCATAATTAACCTCAAAGTTTTAAGTCCTGGAAATTTTCGAGTTTTCGGGCTAAAACTCGAAACTTATAGTCCTAGTCTAAATTCAAAATTTAGAAAAAATGTCTAAAATTAAAGCATAAAAGTCAACATGTCGATAAAAAGGGTTATACTTGTTAGAGAAAGACAATATTTTATTTAAAGTCGAAATTTTAGAGAAAAAAAATAATAAGAAAAAGTACATACAAATTTAAATTTAAAACATCAAAAGAAAAAAGTTAAAATATCGAAAGAAGGTAAATACACTAACCAAAACTTTCTGAAAAATTTTACTTTTTAGAAAATTTTAAGTTTTCAGCAACATTTCCAGGAAAAAAAAATCGAATATTTGGGTTTAAGGTCAATATTTCTAAATTAAGGTATAAATTTTGAAAATTCTTCTGTTAAATTTTGAAGTTCTTTTTTTGAAATTTTGACTATTTTATCCAAATCTCAATTTAAAACGTTTCATTTTATATTTTTTGATCTTTTTCATTTTCATTTATTTTTTTTTTTTTTTCATTTGATCTTTTTAATCCAAAGTACAAGAAAACAAAAAAAACATCAAAAATCAATTTCGTTAGAAAAAAACGAATCAAAGTGAAACTTTGCTAGAAAACCAAAATTATAAAAGAAAAGTCTCTCAAATTTTCGATTTTAATCGCCAAATTTTGTATATTCTAGAACTTGTTTACTCTTGGATATGTCATTTAAGATTTTTGTGACAACTCCGATTTAACAATTCGGCGGCCCAGTTTGAAAATATTTAACGGAGAAATGTTAAATAAAATCAATAATGGTAAAGTTTCCAATCAATAAGAGTCTACAATTTAAATTTAAAATTTCTAAACCCGATATTCCGATTTAGTTTTTTATAAAGTTTAGGTTTTTCTTGAAATTTGAACATAAATTTAACTCAAAATTCAGGGTTACAGCTTGAAATTTTTTAATTCGAAAAATAAAAAATATTTTCCTTAAATTTTAGGCAGAGAGTCAGAGTAGTTACATGTAATATTAAAGAAAAAAAAGACAACATTTTCCAAATTATGTTCGAATATCAATTTTTAATTCGAAAAACTTTTAAAGAATCAAAAAAATGAGTCGTCTGGAACTGAACCGAAAACCGGAAAAACTGTTATTTTTGTCAGAACAAAAACCGGAACTGAATCGATATAAATTTTTTGCTGGAACGAAAACGGAAAACCGGAACGAAAAAAATAACGGTTCGAAGTCCTGGTTGAAACTCAACTAGTCTCTGGTTGAAACACAAAATATGCGTTGTTTTCGTTTTAGAAATCGCGCATTTTCCATTTTTAGTGGTCGCGAAATAAGGAAAAGCCATTAGGTTTCAGTTGGGAAAGCTGACGTTTTCTACTTTTACCGCATTTGACGAAACGGTGTTTTAAAATGTACCATATGTCGCGCAACGCTATTAAGTTGTGAGAAAAAGCAGGACTTTAACTGTTTATAACAACTTTGAAGAGATTCCTAGAACAGTAACTCGACGTAAATGTTGTAGATTTAGTGTATCATCATGCTCTAGTGAACAGTTTCTTATTTTAAACTAGACATCGGTTTATTAAACCAGTACAATGTCGTCCTCTCATCTTGGAATATTTTTGTCAGTTGATTATATTCTTTATCTATTGACTGTATAAAAATTGAAATACAAATCTTGTCCCCTGAAACCAATAAAGATTAAAAAACACAACAGAGGTTGCTCACTATCTCTCTGAAGATGATAGCTTGGCTATCGAAACGCGTTAGAGCAACCTCTGTTGGGTTTTTAATCTTTCTTGGTTTCAGGAGACAAGATTTGTATGTCAATTTTTTAAGATAACCAAGGCCAGTCCGTTCCACCAAAAAAAAAATATCGACTGTATAATAGGAACGCACACGATACATCGATGTATTAAAAACGTCGATGTTTTCGTTTCGATTGTCGATATTTTTGTATCGATACTTTCGTTCCGATGTATCGACGGTATCGATACATTTTTTCGATGTATCGATTGGTGAAATAAGTTAAAACATCATACTATTTCGACGGTTAAGATTTATCTAACGAACAGCTAATAAGTCACTCAATCCCATTCACTATTTCACAGCCTCTTCTTTAATTTGTTTAAATAAATCGATTTTTTAAATATCACTTTTTTTGGAAATTTCTGCCTCTAAATTTATTCTTTTTCTGGTATTTTGACTTTTTCCAAAGTTTCGACTTTTAACATTGCGACTTTTATAATTTTGACTTTTAATTCTCGACTTTTAAAATTTCGCCTCTTTTCAAACTTTCGACTTTTTCAAAAATGTCAACTCTTTTCAAAATTTTGCCCACTTCACTTTAATGAAAATTACAATTTTTTTTAATGTTATTCTACCTATCGAACAGTTAATTTTTTTTGAAAAATTTGATTTTAAACATTTCAATTTTTTTTTTATTTAAAATTCCTGAAATTTCAACTTCTCTGGAAACTCAGAATGTCGACTTTTTTTAATGAATTTTTCTATGATTCCGACTTCATTTCCAGATTTCGAATTTTTTATCAAAATTTCAACTTTTTCAAAACGTTGGCTTTAACATTTTTTTTCAAACAATTTTTAACTATCCAAAATTTCTACTTTTAAAATTTTACTTTTTTGGAACTTTCGGCTTTTCTGATAATTTCGACTCTTTTTTAAATCTTTCTCTTTCGCAAATTTTAGATTTTTTGGAAAGCTTGACACCAAAATGTCCAATTGTTTGAAAAATTGTATTTTTTTCAAAATTACGATTATATTTCAAAATTGAAACCTTTTTCCGAACATTACAACTTCTCAAAATTTGAATCTTTTAGGAATTTTGACTTCCGAAATTTCGACTTTTTTAAATCTCTGTCTTTAAAAAAAATGTTTTCATTTAATTTTGGCTTTTAAAAATGTAGATTTTATTTTCCGAAATTTTGACACTTTTGAAAAGCTTGACTTTTTGAAAACTTCGACGTATTTTCCAAATTTTCATTCATAAAATTCTTCCTTCTTAAAATTTAATCTCTTTTTAAATTTCGACTTTTCCAAAAATTTTTATCTTTTTAAAAACTTTGGATTTTTCTGTAAATTTCGACTTTATTCCATTGGACCATTTTTAATCTTTCTCTTTCGAAAATTCTAGATTTTTTGGAAAGCTTGACACCGAAGATTTTTTTAAATCTCCAATTTTTTGAAAAGTGGTATTTCTTTTAAAAGTACGATTATATCTCAAACTTTAAACTTTTTTCCGGAAATTTCAACTTCTCAAAATTTGCATCTTTTAGAACTTTCGACTTTCGAAATTTCGACTTTTTTAAATCTCTGTCTTTTAAGAACATGTTTTATTATAATTTTGGGTTTTAAAAATGTAGATTTTATTTTCCGACATTTTGACACTTTTGAAAACCTTGACTTTTTGAAAACTTCGACGTTTTTTTTTAAATTTCGACTTTTCCAAAAATTTCTATTTTTTTATTAGTGGAATGGAAGTACCTTTCTGAAGATGACAACTTGGCTATCGAAACGCGTTAGAGCAACCTCTGTTGTGTTTTTTAATCTTTCTTGGTTTTAGGGGACAAGGTTTTTATTTCAATTTTTTAAAATTTCTATCTTTTTCCCGGAAATTTCAACTTCTCAAAATTTGCATCTTTTAGGACTTTCAACATTTCGACTTTTTTAAATCTGCCCTTTAAAAAAATGTTTTATTTTAATTTTGGCTTTTAAAAATTTAGATTTTATTTTCCGAAATTTTGGCACTTTTGAAAACCTTGACTTTTTGAAAACTTCGACATTTTTTTCCCAATTTTCACTCCTAAAATTCTTACTTTCTTAAAATTTGACCTCTTTTTAAATTTTGACTTTTCCAAAAATTTCTATTTTTTTATTGGTGGAATGGAAGTACCTTTCTGAAGATGACAACTTAGCTATCGAAACGCGTTAGAGCAACCTCTGTTGTGTTTTTTAATCTTTCTTGGTTGCAGGGGACAAGATTTGTATTTCAATTTTTAAACATTTCTAGCTTTTTTGAAAACTTTGGATTTTTTTTTTAAATTTCGACTTTATTCGATTGGAGTTGTTTTGACATTTTGAGCTATTTTGCAAAATTTCTAATTTTATTTTCATTTCTAATTTGTTTTATAGATATCAACTTAATCAAAGTGTCCACTTTTTACAGCTTTTAAAAAAAATGACTCTTTGGAAAACTTCGATATTTGAAGAAAATCCCAATCTTTCTGAAAATATTCAAACATTTGGACTCTTGAAAAAACCGACATTTATCTTTTTTTTTTATTTTAACTTACCAGAACTTTTCTGTTTCTCAATATTTCTACTCTTCATTTCTAGTTTTTTGGAAGTTTAAAATTTTTTAATAATTTTCTCTATTCTTCAATATTTGGTCTCTACAAAAATTTCGGCTCTTTTTTTGAAAATTTGACGGAAAATATTTCACTTTTTTAAATCTCCACATTTGTTCAAAATTTTGATTACCTGTTTTTTTTAAATTCGGATTATGTTTAAAAATTTCAACTTTTCTAAAAGTTGTTTTGGAAATGTCTGTATTTTATCAAAATTTTTGAATTTTTTGAAAATTTCGACTTTTTTGATAATTTCGATTTTTTTGATAATATTGACTATTTTTGTAAATCTTTCTCTTTCGAAAATTCTAGTTTTTTTGGAAAGTTGACATCGAAGGTTTTTTAAAATGTCCAATTTTTCGAAAAATGGTATTTTTTCAAAATTACGATTAAATTTCAAAATTTAAACTTTTTACCGAAAATTTTGACTTCTCAAAATTTACGTCTCTTAGGACTTTCGACTTTTGAAATTTCGACCTTTTTAAATCTGTCTTTTAAAAAAAAGTTTTATTTTAATTTTGGCTTTTAAAAATGTAGATTTTATTTTCCAAAATTTGTACACTTTTAAAAACTTTGACTTTTTTGAAAACTTCGACGTTTTTTCCAAATTTTCGCTCCTAAAATTCTTACTTTCTTAAAATTTAATATATGTGTTTTTAAATTGGGATTATTTTTCAAAATTTCAACTTTTCTAAAAGTTTTTTGAAAATTTCTGTATTTTATCAAAATCTTTGAATTTTTTGAAAATTTTGACTTTTTTGATAATTTCGATTTTTTTGATAATTTTGACTTTTTTTTTAATCTTTCTCTTTCGAAAATTCTAGGTTTTTTTTGGAAAGCTTGACAACGAAGATTTTTTAAAATCTCCAATTTTTTGAAAAATTATATTTTTTTCAAAATTACGATTATATTTCAAAGTTTAAACTTTTTTCCGAAAATTTCGACTTCTCAAAATTTGCGTCTCTTAAGACTTTCGACTTTCGAAATTTCGATTTTTTTAAATCTCTCTCCTTAAAAAAATGTTTTATTTTAATGTTGGCTTTTAAAAATGTAAATTTTATTTTCAAAAATGTTGACACTTTTGAAAGCCTTGATTGACTTTTTGAAAACTTCGACGTTTTATCCAAATTTTCATTAATAAAATTCTTTCTTCTCAAAATTTAATCTCTTTTTAAAATTCGATTTTTCCAAAAATTTCTAGCTTTTTGAAAACTTTGGATTTTTCTGAAAATTTCGACTTTATTCCATTGGACCATTTTTAATCTTTCTCTGTGGAAAATTCTAAATTTTTTGGAAAACTTGACATCGAAGAATTTTTGAAATGTCCAATTTTTTGAAAAATTATATTTTTTTCAAAATTACGATTATATCTCAAACTTTGAACTTTTTCCCGGAAATTTCAACTTCTCAAAATTTGCATCTTTTAGGACTTTCAACATTTCGACTTTTTTAAATCTGCCCTTTAAAAAAATGTTTTATTTTAATTTTGGCTTTTAAAAATTTAGATTTTATTTTCCGAAATTTTGGCACTTTTGAAAACCTTGACTTTTTGAAAACTTCGACGTTTTTTTCCCAATTTTCACTCCTAAAATTCTTACTTTCTTAAAATTTGACCTCTTTTTAAATTTAGACTTTTCCAAAAATTTCTATTTTTTAATGGTGGAATGGAAGTACCTTTCTGAAGATGACAACTTAGCTATCGAAACGCGTTAGAGCAACCTCTGTTGTGTTTTTTAATCTTTCTTGGTTGCAGGGGACAAGATTTGTATTTTAATTTTTAAACATTTCTAGCTTTTTTGAAAACTTTTAATTTTTTTGAGAAGTTCTACTTTATTCGATTGGAGTTGTTTTGACATTTTGAGATATTTTGCAAAATTTCTAATTTTATTTTCATACTTTCGCTGGTTTTAAAATTTCTAATTTGTTTTATAGATATCAACTTAATCAAAGTGTCCACTTTTTACAGCTTTTAAAAAAAATGACTCTTTGGAAAACTTCGATATTTGATCAAAATCCCAATCTTTCCGAAAATATTCAATCAAACATTTGGACTCTAATAAACCGACATTTATCTTTTTTTTTTTGATTTTAACTTACCAGAATTTTTCTGTTTCTCAATATTTCTACTCTTCATTTATAGTTTTTTTGGAAGTTTAGAATTTTTTGATAATTTTCACTATTCTTCAATATTTGGGCTCTACAAAAATTTCTGCTTTTTTTTTTTAAATTTGACTGAAAATGTTTCACTTTTTTAAAACTCCACATTTGTTCAAAATTTTGGTTACCTCTTTTTTTAAATTCCGATTATTTTTCAAAATTCCAACTTTTCTAAATGTTTGAAAATGTCTTTATTTTATCAAAATCTTTGAATTTTTTAAAAAGGTCAACTTATAACAGTATCCTTTTAAAATGCTGACATTATTTTTTAAAAGTTTGATTTTTTTAAATCTCACATATTCGATGAAAATGACGAAAAATTTCGAAATTTCGTCAATATATAAAATTTTGACTTTAAAAACTTCAACTTTCTCATTTCGCTTTTATCTGAAAGTATCGATTTTTTTTTAAATCGATTCTTATTAAAATTTTGGATTATTTGGTTCCATTTTAAAGTTTTTGATTTACTTCGAAAATTTGAACTTCTTTCATAATGTCGATTTTTTCAACATATTGACTTTTTTTTGAAAATCTATCTTTAAAATTTCGACGATATCTGAAATTATTTTTATCGACTCCTAATGAAATTTTTGATTATTTTGCAAAAATTTCGTTGCATTTTTTCCGACTGTTTGGTTGAGTTTTAAAAAAATCTTGTCTTTTTTTAAATAATTGATAATTGTTCAAGAATTTTTTTTTTTTTAAAGTAAAGGTTTATTCAAAATTTCGACTTTTTTAAAAAAAACCTGATTTTTTTTGAAAATTTTGGCTTTTTATGGAAATTAAAACATTTTTCAAAATTTTGACTCCTAGTTTCCAAACTGCAAATTTTTATTACATTTTAAATTTTAGGCTTTTTTAAAATTTCGACATTTTTTAAGAAACATTGGCATTCTGTGAAAATTATGACTTTTTAAAAATTTTCATTTTTTTCCAAAATTAACGCGATTCCAAAAATTTGCAAAATTCGGTACGTTTTCAAAACTTCGTTTTTTTTAAAATTCACTTTTTTAAAAATTCAGATGCTTTTCGAATCTTGACATCTGAAAATTTCGCCTTTCTTAAAATGTTCGACTTCAAAATTTCTTTTTGAGGTTTGTGACTTTTTAACTTTTTTCTTAAAGTTTTAACTAACAAAAATGTCAGAATTTTTGATAATTTTGACATTTTTCGGAATTTGGGCTTTCCAAAAAAATGTAGGTTTGTAGGAGATTTCACTGAAAATTCTTCATTTTTTTTTTTAAATCTCGACATTGATTCATAATTTCGCATATTTTTTAAATTTTAGACTGGTACTTGATTATTTTTAAAAATTGAAATAGAATTCTTGTCCCCTGAAACCAAGAAAGATTAAAAAACACAACAGAGGTCGTTCTAACACGTTTCAACAGCAAAGCTATCATCTTCAGAGTATCTCAGAGTATTTCCCTGAAGATGATAGTTTGGCTGTCGAAACGCGTTAGAGCAACCTCTGTTGTGTTTTTTAATCCTTCTTGGTTTTGGGGGACAAGATTTGTACTTAAAATTTCAGACTATTTTATAAAATTTAATTTTTTTTTCAAAAATTTTGCTCTTTTTTTAAATGTTGGTTGTATTTAAATCCTTAAGTTTTTTTGGAAGTTTTAGCTTTCTATGAAAGCTTAGACATTTTTCAAAATTTTGACCTTTTTGGAAATTTTGGTTTTTGGAGAATTTCCACTTTAAAATTTCGACTTTTTTTGAAATTTTTCAAAATTTCTAATTTTTTAAAGATTTGGAATATTTTTGAAAGATATTTTTATATTTAAAACTTCAACATTTTAAATAATTCGTAAGAAAACGACTTTTTTTTTAAGATTTTGAATTTTTTGAAATGAATTCTTTTTTAAAATGTTCACTTTTTAAAAAGTTTTTATTTTTTAAATTTTTGTTTTTTTAAATTTTAACATTCTTAGGTAATATACTCAAGTGGCTATTTTAGAAAATTTAAGAAATAACGCAAGGTGTTCAAAAAATTCTAAATTTTTGGAAAAGTTCAAATTTTAAAGTAAAAATGTTCAAAAAAAGTTAAAATGTTGAAAAAAATCCGAAAATTCTGAAAAAATTAAAAATTTTGAAAAATGGAGATATCATAAAAAGTAAAAAATTTCCAAAAATTAAATTTTTAAAAATATGGGAGTTTTAAAAAAAATTCGTATTTAATTTTTAAATAAGCAGAAATATTGCAACAAGTGTCAAGTGAAATTTTGAAAAAATATAAATTTCCCGAAAAATTCAGTCTTTTATTTGAAAAAAGACGAGATTTTTTTTTTAAAAATCAGCCAAACAGTCGAAAAAAATGGAACGAAATTTTTGCAAAATAATCAAAAACTTCATCAGGAGTCGATAAAAATAAGTCGGTATTTTCAGATGAAGGCAAAATTTTAAATTTAGTGGAAATTTTTAAAAACCAAAATTTTGAAAAATAATGAGATTTTGAAAAGTTTCAAAATTTTCTTGGAAAATTAGGATTTGAAAAAATGAAACTAAAGAATTATGTCAACATCTTGAAAAGATTCTGCTAAAAGTTGACCTTTCCAAAAAATCCAAGAATTTTTATAAAATGAAAAATTTTTCAAAAAAAAACTTTAAAAAAGTAAAAATTTTGAAAAAGAAAGTGGAAATTTGAAAAAATGTCGAATGTCAAAGTTTTCAAAAGGCGTCAAAATTTTCGACATTGATATCTACATTTTCAAAAGCCAAAATTTAAAGAAAAACATATTTTTTGAAGAGGGAGATTTAAAAAAAGTCTAAATTTAGAAAGTAGAAAGTCTGAAAACCCCAAATTTTAACAAAAAGTCGAAATTTTGCAAAAAAACCATTTTTCAAAAAAAAATGGCCGTGTGACTAGCTTTCCAAAAATACAGAATTTTTGCAAGAGAAAGATTTAAAAAAAGTCAACATTTTCAAAATAATAAAGTTTTGAAAAGAATTGATATTTTGCATAGACATAAATTCTACGGTAAAAAATGTGTAAGCGAAAGCTTTAAAAAAGTCGAATTTTTGATAAAAAATTTATTAAAAAAACTCAACATTTTGATTTTTCTAGAGAAACTGAAATTTCAGACATTTTAAATTAAAGAGATTGAAATCTTTAAGAAGTCAAATTTTTCAAAAAGGGGATCTGTTCGATACGTTAAGTATTAGTAAATAAAATTGAAATTTTCAGTGAAGTGAAGTGGGCAAAATATTGGAAAAAGTTTAAATTTTCGAAAAAGTCGAAAGTTTGAAAAGAGGCGAAATTTTACAAGTCGAAATTTTGAAAGTCAAAACTAGAAAAATACTAAATTTAAACAAGTAGATGTTTCTAAAAAATGATATTTAAAAAATCGATTTATTTAAACAAATTGATAAAGTAATGGCTGTAAAATAGTGAATGGGATCGGGTAACATATCAGCTAGTATTACTAACAAAAATATTACATAAAAACGCAAATTCCAAAAATAACTTTTGATTTTTAAAAAGGTTTTTCATTTTAAAAAAAATTGAAGTTGCAGGTAAAAATTTTGAGAAGCAACTAAAACTAAAATGCTCTAATTTAGAATTTAAAAAGAAAAAATTAAAACTTTGAAAAAAGCCATAAAATTTAATATTTAAAATGAATTTGGGGATTAGATCGAAAAAATAAACGCGAAAGCCATAAATATAAACAAAGAATGATAATAAGATGTCATTTTTTTATAATTTTCGAGTTTTTTTCTGATACCTCATTCATATTTTTGAGTTTAAACTCGAAATTTTGATCAATAAATACTCTTCTAGACTGAAGTTGAATTTTCCAAAAAAAAACTCGAAATTTAGGGACTTTCCTCGAAATTTGGATTTTACAGGTAACATTAAAAAAAAAATAACTAAACTCGATAAAGTTTATGGGGTACTTACTGTTTTTTTTCGCTCAGTCGAAGAAAAATTTTGAAGAACAAAACGAGTTAAACGCAATCATGCTGAAAAGGATAGTATTGGTAAAATTTATAGACAGTCTGCATTGTGCAACTAAAGAGATTTTGTCTTTGGCTGAAACACTGAAAATGTGTCAGTTTCACAATGACTCAAAGTAGTCTGCTTCGTCGTTGAGTGATCACTCAACGGCTTCGTGCAGCTACCAGAATCTTCCCAGCAATAATTCTAAAAACAGCTTCGACGAGACAATGCTAATATTCATAATGCCAGTCTGCCCTTCTAAAGTTGTGGCGCCTGAAGGTGTGTCCATTTCATTCCAGCGACGACTCATGTTGCATACATCAACGCAACATGTGTTTCTTCATCTGTTATAATTCTGCATGACAAAAGTGCCAATCGTCAAACGATAGATTTCAGATTCGTTTCGACATGTCGACGCGTTCGGCATTCGTAATGTGTCTTCTTGAAAGCTCGACGTTCAAGTTCATTCACATTTCCTCTTCCTTCCAAGTTGCAATTAAAAATGAAGTGGTTTTATATGTTAATTGAGCTACTTACACGCTTTTATTTATCTCATCATCATGGGAACGTAATGGTGTTGGTTTTTCATTGAATATTTGTCCACAATATCTTCCAGCCAACATCTGACCTATTTCTCTTTCAGCATATTATCAACTATGGGAACGTGGCGATCATGATCAATTTACTGACATATGATTTACTTTTAGTTCAGTGTGTTACCCAGAGACTAGTGTTACCCTTTTTTTCCAAGGATTAAAGATACATATCTGAGTTTAATCCAGGGTTGGCAAATATCATGATATTTTTATAAATATCACATCAGTGATATATATCAGGTATTATATCTGATATATATCAATTTCTAGCTGGTTAAAATAAGAGAAAAAAATATCTTCATAACAAATTTTAACAATGCAAAAGACTGGTGCTCCTCCACGTCTAGATGTGCTGGTTGTGCACAAGGGCGGCCAATCAAGAGGGGCAGCAATTTTCACTGATCGTCTATGCATGGGTTCCCAAATTTTCTCCTGAAGAAGGTTTAATTTTGAGAAAAAGTCAAAGATTTAGAATAAAATAAAATTTAAGTTATCAAATTTTAAACTGATGCATCTGCTTGTAAAAATCTTGAAGGCACGAGATTAAAAAAAAAATGTTTTCAAATGCCAGTAAATTTTGATTTTAAAAGAGAAAAAGGTCTTCAGATTTAACTTCTAGATTTTGAAAGTCAAAATTTGGGGAATTTTTGTTACCGTATTTATATGTATTAATATATTTTGAAAGCCTTCTTTCAAAAATTTGGTATTTTTCTCTGAACTCTGAGTTGGAACTTAGAGTTTTTATTTTTCCTAAAATCTTGACTTTAATTTAGAAAATTTGGGTTTTTTTATTCGAAATTTAGACTTTGTTTTAAAAATAAACTTTTTGAAACTTTCTTCTTTTGATTTAAGATTTTCTGATATTTTTTTAATTTTTCTTAATACTCACTTTTAAACTTGAAAATTGAGAGTTATACAAATTTAGTTTTTTCTTGAAATACTCATTATTTTCGTAATATCGGTTTTTTTTTGTAGACAAGTGGCAATTTTCGCTTTTGTTTACGAAATCTTATTTTTTTTATTTCCAGTTTTCCAATGTTATTCGTCCTTCATATTTCCACTTTAATTAGGCGATCT
Source organism: Dastarcus helophoroides (assembly GCA_028583605.1). NCBI lineage: Eukaryota > Metazoa > Arthropoda > Insecta > Coleoptera > Bothrideridae > Dastarcus > Dastarcus helophoroides. The sequence continues at coordinate 9,386,472 of CM053328.1, forward strand.
GGACTTTCATTTTGGATTTTCGAGTGAAAATTCGAAAAAAAAGTCCATATTTTTATATTTAAAGTCGAGAACTTTATATAAATTTCGAGATTTTTCTATTTACTCTTCAACTCGAAATTTCATGCACGTTATTCGAATTGAGTAAAAATTTTAAAATTAAATGGGAAAATCCTAGATTTTTTTTAATTACAATTTAAAGTTTCTTCTTTGAATTAAATTTCGGAAAAAAAGGAATATTAAGGCTTTTTTATATAATTGTTTTTAAATCGCGTCTTCTAGTTTCCGGATTTTAAAACTAACCTTGTTATTTTTCTGTTAGTTTTTTTAAAGTATAATTTGTTAAAAATTTAAAATTTTAAAAGGAAAGTCGAATATTTGAATTTAAAGCTGGAATTCCACTATTAAAATCAAAAAATAAAATACAGTAAACCAGAAATCAAACATTTATTTTTAAATTTTTCTGCCACCTAAAGTCTTTCTTTGTAGATTTTTACTTTTTCAAAAGTTTTTCTGGAAAATTTGAAATTAAAAAACTAAATTATCACTGATTAGTGGTATATGGACTTTCTTTTCAAAACAAACTTACAGTTTCAAAATTTGGGAATTTGTTTGTTAAATTTCTACTTTTTTGCAGCTTTGCCTTTAAACGTTCTCAAAATGTCGATCATGTAGAAATGTACTTTTTCAATAAATTTTGACATTTCATAAAAGATAATCTCGCGGAAAACTGCAAGTTTCTAAAACATTTCATTTTCTTAAACTTATTTAGAAATTACGAATTAATTCTAGAACAAATTATCTAAAAAATTTGAATTTTATGTCAAAATTAAAACTCGAAATTTTAAAAAATTAAAATTCAGAAGAAAATAAATGTCATAACCTATAAAATACCTTTTTTCTGAAAGTGTGTCAAATTTGGTTTCGAAAATAATCGAAATTTTGACAATAAAGTCCAGGTGTTTTCCATCCTTTTTTTTATTAGAATCAAAATTCGAAAGATTTACTTAAATTTAAACTTAAAAGTACTTTAACATTTTTTCGGGATTTCGAAAAAATGTTGACATTTTTAGTTCAAGAAAGACTTTCGAAATTTCACCTTTTTATTTACTTATTTTTGTACTTTAAGGTCAAAAATTTTGACTTCAACTTCTTCCCTCACAATTTTGACTGTAATTTTGAGATTATCTTGACTAGGATTTTCAGCACTTTTCCAAATTTTCACTTTTTTAAAACGCCGACTTCCATTTTTTAAAAGTTGGATCTTTTCGAATGATTCGACCTTTTTTAAAATTTCAGAAATTTCAACTTTTTGGAAAAACCTGGCTTTTATTTGAAAATTTCAACTTTATTAACAATTTGGATATTTTTTTTCAAATTTTCGATTGTTTTTTCAAATCCCAACTTTTTTTACCGATTTTTTTGTAAATTTCGATTTTTCCAAACCTTCTTTGAAACTCGGTGCTTTTTTATAAAACCTTCGTTTTTTTTTGAAAATTTTAAATGTTTATATTAAAATTTCGAAACTGTTAAAATTTTGACTTTTTTAAAATGCCTTTTAAAATTTTTAACCATTTTTTATAATTTATCTATTTTTCCAAAATTGAACTTTTTCGAAAAACTTTTTTCCAAAATATTTTTTGAAACATTTGTATAATTTTGAATATTTTTTGAAAATTCCTCTATTTTTCAATATTTTGATTTTTTAAATTCATACACATTTTTTCACAATTTCGACCGATATGTTTTGAAAATTTTAACTCTTAAAGATTTCGAAATTTCTCAAAACTTTTCTTTAACATTTTTTTTTCAAGTTGTTTTTTTTTTTGAAAATTGGACTTTTAAATATGGCAACATCTATTTTTTAAAATGTTGAAAATTTTTCTATTTTTTATTTTTTAAAAATTTAGATTTTTTAAATTGCATGCTTTTTTTAAATAATTGTTTAAGAATTTGATTTTTTGAAATTTTTACCTTTTTTTCAAAACTTCGATTTTTTAAAAAGTAAGAGCTTTTTTCAAAATATCGACTTTTAGAGAATACGAGTTTTTTCAAAATTTCGCATTTTTGGAAAAACCATTTTAATTTTATTTTCAATTTTTTAAAATTTTGTCTATTTTAAAATTTCCACTCTTTTGATATTCGTTTATTTTTGGAAATTTTAAAATTTGTAAATCTTAGAATTTTACCTTTTGATAAAATATTTACAATTTTTATTTAAAAGGTGGCCAGGTTTTAAATGGTGGATTTTTTTTTGAAAATTTTCACTTTATTATTACAAAAATTTTATCATTTTTTCAAATATCTTGATTTGTGCAAATAAAAATATTTTTGTAAATGTGGCCTGTTTTTGAAATGTTTGTCTATTTTTCCAAATTTCTAATTTTTTAAAAAAATCTTGACTTCTTCAAAATTACTTTTTTTTTAAATTAAATTTTGACTTGAAAATTGGGTCCTTTAGTAAAACAATTTAAACTTTTCATGAAAATTTCACCATCCTTTAAAATGTCCAAAGATTTTTGAAAATTCAAATTGTTCTCAAAATTTCAATTTCTTTTTGAAAATGTAGACTTTTTTAAAGTTTCAATTTTTGTCGGAAATTTAGATATTTTTAAATTTTCGTAATTACGAAATTTTTTGAAATTCTTCACTTCCTTTAAAAATACAACCTCTGTATTTATTTTCAAATTAATATTTTTTTCTGAAACTTTCAATTTTTTCAAATCTCTTTCAAAATTTTCACTTATTTGGAAATGTTGATTTTATATTGAAAATTTTAACTTATCGTGAATGTGTCGATATTTTTCAAAATTTCAACTGAAAAACTTTGAGAATTTCTCAAAATTCATCTGTTTTTCATAATTTCGACTTTTTCGACAATTTGGAATTTTTTGAAAACTTTCGTTTTTTAAAAAGTTTCGAATTCTTTTGAAAATTGTAACTTTTCAAAATTATGACTTTTTTTTGAAAATTAAATCCGACCCCACAAATTTCGACTTTTTTGAAAATCGACGTTGTTGTAAAATCGACATTTTTGTCGAAATTTTCTAATATTTTTCAATATTTTAACCTTTTTAAAGATTACGAATTTATTTCTGAAAATGTTGTTGATTATTCATTTAATTATTTATACTTAATTACATTTAGGAGTAAACGTGTAAGTTGAAATTATTTGATTATGTTTGTTTTTATTGTAGCAATGAAAACAGTTTAAGGGGGGAGGGGGCATTTTTCATAATCATAATCCGGAGAGACTCAACGTAAAAAAGTTGGGAACTCCCTGATCTAAATAAAATAATGTAACGGAATAATTTGACCTACATTACATTCGTAGTTAATTAACATTTTTTATTTGATGAGAATTTTTTTATAACGAAATTTCGATTTTTGTTGTTAAAATATTCAATTTTGACTGAATTTTTCGCAAATTGATTGATTTTTTCTCAAATCTCTTCGTTGTACTCTAAATTTTTATTTTGTCACGGAATTTTTAAAATCGTCTTAAGATATTAAACTCGAAAATTTGAGAAATTTTTATTAAAAAATTCGAGTTTTTTTCTGCAAGATTTGTTCTTTTACTTCAAAATTACATTTGTTTGTAAAATTTCGATTTTAAACTTAAATGGGGCGAAATTTGAAAAAGGTCGAAATTTAAAAAAAAATTATCCTAAAAAAGCCGAAATTTCGAATGAAATCAAAGTTTTGGAATGAAGTTGAAAAACATAAGTTCTCAATAAAATTGACATTTTCGAAAAAAGTAGTAAAACCGCTAACATTTTCAAAAAAGTCGAAATCTTAAAAAAAATACGAAATTTTGAAAAATTGCCGAAACTTTTTAAAAAGTCGTAAATATAAGTGGAAAATCTCCAAAAAAAAAGGTAATAAACTTGAAAATAGTAAAAAAATGTCGACTCTAAAATAAAATGGCCGAAATTTTCGAAAGAAATCGAAGTTTTGGAATGAAGTTGAAAAACATTAGCTCTTAATAAAATTGATGTTTTCAAAAAAAGTAGGCATTTTCAAAGACCGCTAAAATTTTGAAAAAGTCGAAACCTTTGAAAAACTTCGAAACTTTGAAAAAATACCAAAACTTTAAATAGTCGTAAATATAAGATGAAATTTTTCAAAAAAAAGGCAAATTTGAAAATAGTAAACAAATTCGACTTTAAAATAAAATTGCCGAAATTTGAAAAACGTCGAAATTTAAAAAAAGGTTGAAACATCTTAAAAAAATCGAAATTTCGAAAGAAATCGAAGTTTTGAAATGAGGTTGAAAAACAAGCTCTCAATAAAATTTTTAAAAAATCAAAGTTTTCGAAAAAATTTGAAATTTAGAAAAAATGGCGAAACTTTTTAAAACGTCGTAAATATAAGTTGCTATTTTCCAAAAAAAATGCAATAAATTTGAAAATAGTAAAAAAATTTCGACTTTAAAATTGCCGAAATTTGAAAAAGGTCGAACTAAAAAAAAAGAGTAAAACATTTTAAAAAGATTGAAGTTTCGAAAGAAATCAAAGTTTTGGAATAAAGTTGAAAAACATATTGACATTTTCAAAAAAAGTAGGAATTTTCAAAAACCGCAAATATTTTGAAAAAGTCGAAATCTTTGAAAAAATTAGAAATTTTGAAAAAATGCCAAAACTTTAAAAAAAGTCGTATATATAAGTTGAAGTTTTCCAAAAAAAATGGCAATAAATTTGAAAATAGTAAAAAATTTCACTTTAAAATAAAATTCCCGAAATTTGAAAATGGTCGAAATTTCCAAAGAAATCGAAGTCTTGAAATAAAGCTGAAAAACATAAGCTCTCAATAAAATTAATAATTTCAAAAAAAGTAGGGATTTTCAAAAACGACTAAAATTTTGAAAAAGTCGAAATCTTCGAAAAAGTTCGACATTTTTGAAAAAATGCAGTAACTTTTAAAAAAGTCGTAAATATAAGTTGAAATTTTCTAAAAAAAAAAGGAAATAAATTTGAAAATAGTAAAATAATTTCGACTTGAAAATAAAATTGCCGAAATTTTAAAATGGTCGAAATTTAAAATAAGGTTAAAGCATCTTAAAAAAGTCGAAATTTCGAAAGAAATCGAAGTTTTTGAACGAAGTTAAAAAACATAAGTTTTCAATAAAATTGACATTTTCAAAAAAAGTAGGAATTTTCTAAAACCACTAAAATTTTGAAAAAAGTAGAAATGCTTGAAAAAATGCGAAATTTTTGAAAAAATAAGAAATTTTGAAAAAATGCCGAAACTTTTAAAAAAGGTCGTAAATATAAGTTCAAATTTTCTAAAGAAAAAAAGCAATAAATTTGAAAATAGTAAAAAAAATTTCGACTTTAAAATAAGATTGCCGAAATTTGAAAAAGGTCGAAATTTAAAAAAAGGTTAAAGCATCTTGAAAAAGTCGAAATTTCGAAAGAAATCGAAGTTCTGGAATCAGTTTGAAAAACATAAGCTCTCAATAAAACTAAAGTTTTCAAAAAAAGTAGGAATTCTCTAAAACCGCTAAAATTTTTGAAAACGTCGAGATTTTCAAAAAAATTAGAAATTTTGAAAATATGCCGAAACTTTAAAAAATTCGTAAATAGAAGTTTAAATTTTCCACAACATTTTTTAAAAAAGTAGGAATTTTCAAAAACGACTAAAATTTTGAAAAAATCGAAATATTCGAAAAAATTCGAAATTTAAAAAAAAATGCAGAAACTTTTAAAAAAGCCGTAAATATAAGTTGAAATTTTCCAAAAAAAAAAGACAATAAACTTGAAAATAGTAAAAAAATTTCGACTTTGAAATAAAATTGCCGAAATTTGAAAAAGGTCGAAATTTAAAAAAAGGTTAAAACATCTTAAAAAAGTCGAAATTTCGAAAGAAATCGAAGTTTTGATATAAGATTGAAAAACATAAGCTCTCAATAAAATTGACCTTTTCAAAAAAAGTAGAAATTTTCAAAAACGGCTAAAATTTTAAAAAAGTCGAAATCTTCGAAAAAATTCGAAATTTTGAAAAAATGCCGAAACTTTTAAAAAAGTCGTAAATATAAGTTGACATTTTCCAAAAAAAGGCAATAAATTTAAAAATAGTATAAAAATTTCGACTTTAAAATAAGATTGCCCAAATTTGAAAAAGGTCGAAATTTAATAAAGGTTAAAATATCTTAAAAAAGTCGAAATTTCAAAAGAAATGGCAATTTTTTAAAATGAAGTTGAAAAACATAGGCTCCCAATAAAATTGAAATTTTCAAAAAAAGTAGAAATATTCTAAAACCACTAAAATTTTGAAAAAAGTCTAAATCTTCGAAAAAAATGCGGAAACTTTTGAAAAAGTCGTAAATATAAGTTGAAATTTTCCATAAAAGCAGGCAATACATTTGAAAATAGTAAAAAATTTGAAATAAATCGAAATTTTGACTACTTGACGAAATTACCAAGGAAGTGAAAACAACAGAAGAAAATCAAAATTTTCTAAATGTTCGAATTTTTAAAGAAATTCGAAGTGTTCAAAAAGGTCGAAATTTTCAAAAAGAGAGATTTTAAAATTGGCGAAAATTTTTAATTTTGGTAGTGGGGGTACAAATAAAACGCTACAAATTAAGATCGAAATGAGTGGATTCATCATTTCAAAAACATTTTCTTTGAGATGTCCGAGCACATCGGACTCCCCCCCCCCCCTTAGGTTGTCTTTACGTCTTCCTAGGTGCTCCGCTGGTTGGGTAGTCCCAATTCAGGTGTATATTTTAGGATCTGGCACAGATTTATTGCGCGCAACACAGTATTTATGCCAAATCAACCGTCGATATGCAATACGCTCGTAGCGAGCTGCACCTTGTGATCGAACTTAATACAGCGAGCGATTCTTATGCTGCGTTAAAGGAGCAATATTAGAAAATAACAATAATTATCAGGTAAAACTCTGGACGTGTTAATAAACCAGATTTCTTTGGACGTGTTTATAAACCAGATTTCTAGTACTCTATTAATATAACTCCAGCCAAATCAAACAATTAAAACAATGGTCTAAATTAATCATAAATGGGACATTACGCTTCAAGATAAGCAATTCGAAACATATTCATAAAAAAACACGATAAAAACATAATTCCACATCGCCCATTATTCGAGAATTCTAATAACCTTTGATTGAACACGCACAGAGATTTCCACGACGACAGTCTAGCACTCGGACAGAGGTGATTCGTCGTATTGAAAACAATTGAAAGTGGGCCGAAAGATATCAGACATAAGCCGTTTACCTTTTCCCATTACCATAACTTCTTTGTGTACTGGTGTGTTGGATGAAAAAAGTCAAGATAAATCATCTTACCAGCAATAGATGTATTTCGTTGTAAAACAACGGAATTGAAGCTTTGCGCCAAATTGAGATTATGAGTCATTGGCTACCTTGAACACCAATTTATCAATTATTTAAATTAGTAGTGCGTATAAATATATAAAAAAATGACCGGAATAATTTATATGAAGTGCGGCGATAACATTTCCTTGGGAATTTGTGATTTGGGGATTACTTCTGTGGCGCAGATTCAAATAAGTGCGCGTCTGACTTCTAATAACATATTCCCTAAATAATAAATCCTGCCCAAGTGAAATTCAGTGTTAATCGTGCCCCTCCCCAGTACACTAGCTATACAAAAAAAAAAAAAACAAAAAGCAAGCTGGGCTTATGAGCGTATTTCTTTCTCGTCCGGCCTTTGTACGCCCCCAGAAATATTCTGTATCTGCTTTTGGAGCCACCCAGAGCCACCAGCTGTATTAAGAAACGTTTATAACTGCAAAGTGCTTACGTAGAAAAATGGCACAGTGCTTATGTTGAAATGGACACTTTTCGCAATAACATTTAATGAAAATTGGCTCAATTCTTATGAACGTTAAGTGTTCTTAATTACCCTAGAAGTTCACTGATGTTAATAGCAGTTTCTGCTCATGGCGACAGCTGCAGAACGATCGTCTTGGTGAAAATGCAATCATAATAAAATTTTAGATAATGCGGAATGTCTTGAACGTTGCTGTTATGCTATCTGGCTTGATTTGTAATACGACAGTCATTAACATTGTAATTGCGATTTTAATTTACCTTTGTCCATTTGTGGCATCATCCGAATCATAGCTGACTCACTAATTGAATTTTAGGAAGTAAACGTTTGATTTTATGATAAAATATGTAAGTAAATATTAATTTTAGGAAGTCAACTTTACTTCCACGCTAAAAACGTAATCAGGTTTTTTTGGGTTAAATTTAACTTCCATGTTAAAAAAATTAATCATTTGTTACATTGTCTTTGCATGTTCCATCGATGTTTTACTTTGAGACGTTGCCTCGGGCTGCAAGGTTTGTCAAGCTAATTAATACAAGTCAGAAGTCTTCAAGGTTGTTAGTAATACGATAACAATAAGTACGTATACAAAGAGGTCCATCCTGTCTGTAATTAGTGTTACTAATAGTATTAGTACCATTCAATTTTTTGCCGTTCAATTAATACAATTTACAGTTTAAATTCTGTGGATTAGGCGTGTGTTCAATGACCTCCTTGTGTATGGATCACCTTGCATTCTTGTCTCCGGCGTGTCAAGCTTCCAAATTCCTGAAGAATGAAAAATGAGAATAACCAGTTGGCATCGAATTCGGTAACCTACTTCTATTTCTTTGTTGGGTTTATCAACAATTCCGCGTTTAATATTATAAAGAAAAAAATACCTTTTTTTCGATTTTTTTTAAATGCGATTCACTCGCAACTATTATCTTAAGGCTTAAAGTTGAGCCCCAGATGAAGTTGTTTGATATTTTAGAGCTTTAGGCGAATTTCCAAAATACTTTACCACCTTTAGAAAAATTCCTACAAATTATCTGTAAAAATTTGGTGCTCGAGGTTAACCTCTGCGGCGTTTTAGAGCTTTCTTTGAAAGTTAGAGTTCTGAATCAATTTAGATGATTCTTCTTGATATATCTAGCCTCTAGAATAATTTCTCTTGCTAATTTCGAATTTCGAAGTTCTTTTCACACTTGAAACTCTAAAGAACTCACTTGATAGTTTAGAGCTCTGGTTTATTTTATCTGACATTTTAGCATTCAAGATTTCCTTTGTATTCGCGAAATTTCCAAGTTTCGAATTTTTTTTAAAGGTTCAATGTTTTTCTTCAATTTGTCGACCTCATTCTCAAAAATTCAAGCTTTATTCGTAACTTCAGATTTTTAAAATAAAGTAGGAAATGCAGACTATCTAACTATCTAACTAACTGCCTAACTGATTGACTAACTAAGGAAAAGACGACCGCGTATTTATACCGTTCCAATTTCTAGAAGGGATCTTCGTACAGATAGGATTATCGCTCGCGGAAACGTCTGGAGTGCTTATCTGCTAATATGATTCATTTAGATGTTTCTGAAGAGTTCCTTACACCACACAATGGCTAATACAAATTTTATAACTACATTTCGTTACACTGCCTTCCTCTTAGGATTAGATCGTCCCGATCAGTTCCAATCAGTCACTTTGCCGCTGTACTTATCACAGTCTGTTGATACATACCACATTCATCTTGCTCCTGAGGCTGCGCTGGATCCTGTATACCCAGTCATTGATCCTCTTTAGCACTTTGTACAGCGCTTCCCAAGATGGTGTAAACTTCGCCGAAACTCCTTCCTCTGCCAAGGGTTGTAGAGCCACACCAATTCGCCCTGACTGAAACTTCCATGGTTGGCATTTACATCATATCTTGTCTTCATCCGGTCCATCGCCAAGTTGATCTTCCGACCCAGGGCATGTGTCTCCAATATCGCTTCCCTCAAGCCGTCTAAGAAGGAGGTCTCCTTGATGATCCAAACACCAAGTCACACGGAAGCCGCAGTTCCCTCCTCGAAGATCACTTTTGCCGGAGTCTGACCCGTAGTTTCATGAGTTGCCGCAGGATAGGCCATTAGAAACAGTGATAGTTGTCGGTCACAGTCTTTTTGATACTTAGAAACAACCTTCGGATAGTCCAAGGTCCTGTTAAATCTTTCCACCATTCCATCAGACTGTGGATAAAGAGGTGTCGTTCGAGTTTTCTTTATTCCAAGAAAACGGCACACCTCTTGGAAGCTTCAAAGTTCCTTCCTTGGTTCGAGTGCAGTTCCAAAGGAATACCAAACCGACATATGAAGTTGCCCACAAGAACCCTTGTGGTAGCTTCCAGGTTCGGTATAGCGTAAGTTTCAGGCCATTTACTCAAGAAGTTCATGGCCACCAGAATGTTACTTGTTTCCATCGTCTGATGCTAGAAATGGTCCCGCCACATAGATTGCAATTTTTTCAAATGGAGCTCCCACATTATACTGCTTCAGGGCCCCTATAGTCCTCGTACGAGAACCCTTGGATGCAGCGCAAGTGGACACATTTTCGATACCATCGCTCGACGTCTTTCCTGAAGTTAACCCAGAACCGTTTCCGAATCTTTCTTCTCCAGGCTCTTGTTCATCCCTCGATGTCCACCAGAGGTCCCTCCCGACAAAACCTGTGGAATCGTCTCTTAAGGCACCGCCAACTGCAAGTTGACACGTTTTCCACCTGCGTTTTCTCATGCTCTCTTCAGCACCCCGTCCTCTACCTGGAGGAATTTCGATTTGGCCCACAAATTCTTAAGAGCTAGACTTACTGTCGGAAACTTCTTGCCATTGAGGTCTATCTCCAGTTTCTTTCCATTCCAAAATGGGTCAGTATGCTCTTCTGTAGCTCCTGAAGACCTTCAACAGACCATCCATATTCTGGTTGAACGGACGTGATCTTTATATCCACTATGCCCTCATGGTCCTCGACTCGTTTGCAGTGTCTACAATCCCCACAAGATCTTCTGGACAAAGCGTCAGCGTTTTTATTGTTTTTCTCCTAATTTTGAAGTTTTTTCAAAGGTTCAATATTTTTCTTCAAATTGTCGACCTTATTCTCAAAAATTAAAGCTTTACTTCGTAACTTCAGATTTTTAAAAGAAAGTAGGAAATGCAGACTATCTAACTATGTGACTAACTGCGTAACTGACTGACTGACTGACTGAGGAAAATACGACCGCCGTATTTATACCGTTCGAGTTTCTAGAACGGATCTTCGTACAGATAGAATTATCGCTCGCGGAAACGTCTGGAGTGCTGGTCTGTCATATGATTCATTCTCGCGGCCGTTTCCCATTATTAAATGTGTCCAGAGAGTTCCTTACACTAAACAATCACTAATACAAATTTTATAACTACATTTTGTTACACTGCCTCTCTCTTAAGACTAATCTTCCCGATCAGTTCCAATCAGTGACTTCGCCACTATACTTGCCCACTTTTATCTTGCTCCTGAGGCTACGCTGGATCCTGTATACCAAGTCGTTGACCCTCTTGAATCCTTCCCAAGATGATGTAAACTTACGGCGGAATCCTTTCCTCCGCTGACGGTTGTAGAGCCACACCAATTCGCCCTCACTGAAACCTCCATGGTTGGCATTACGTCATACCTTGTCTTCATCCGGTCCGTCTCTAAGTTGATCTTCTTCCGCACCAAGGCATGTGTCTTCCAATATCGCTTCCCTCAAACCGACTGCGAAGGAGGTCTTCCTTGATGATTCAAACACCGAGTCACACGGAACCCGCAGGTCCCTCCCGAAGATCACTTTTGCCAAAGACTGACCCGTAGTTTCATGAGTTGCCGCACGATAGGCCATTAGAAACAGTGATAGCTGTCGGCCACAGTCTTTCTGATACTTGGAAACGACCTTCGAAAGTCCAAGGTCCTGTTAAATCTTTCCACCATTCCATCACACTGTAGGATGAAGAGGTGTCGTTCGAGTTTTCTTTATTCCAAGAAGACGACACTCTTCTTAGAAGACCCCCGATTAGAAGTTCCTTCCTTGGTTCGAGTGTAATTCCAAAGGAATACCAAATCGACAGATGCCCACAAGAACCCTTGCAACTGTGGTAGCTTCCTGGTTCGGTATAGCATAAGCTTCAGGCCATTTGCTGAAGTAGTTCATGGCCACCAGGATGTACTTGTTTCCATCGTCTGATGCTGCAAATGGTCCCGCCACATCAATTACAATTTTTTTAAATGGAGCTCCCACATTATATTGCTTCAGGGCCCCTTTCGTTCTCGTACGAGGACCCTTCGATACAGCGCATGTGAAACATTTTCGGCACCATCGCTCGACGTCCTTCCTGCAGTTAACTCAGTAGAACTGATTTCTGAACCTTCTCCAGGGTCTTGTTCATCCCTAGCTGTCCACCAGAGGTCTCTCCCACAAAACCTGTGAAATCTTCTCTTGAGGCACCACCAACTGCAAGTTGACACGTTTTGCACCAGTGTTTTCCCATGCCTTCTTCAGCACCCGGTCCTCTACCCGGAGAAATTTCCATTTGGCCCACAAATTCTTAAAAGCTGGACTTCTGTGGGAAACTTCTTGCCATTAAGGTCTATCTCCAGCTTCTTTCCATTCCAATATGGGTCCGATATCAGTATCGCTCTTCTGTAGCTCCGAAGACCTTCAACAGTCCATTTATCTTCTGGTTGGACTGGACGTTATCTTTATATTCACTATGCCCTCATGGTCCTCGACTCGTTTGCTGTGTCTGCAATACTCACAAGGTCTTCTGGACAAAGCGTCAGCGTTCTTATGATGTCGTCCCGATCAATGGTACCTTGAAGTGTTGGAGCATCTCTAACCATCTAGCCGTCTACTCCTCCGCGTTCTTCATCAAGTAACCAAGAAAGCGCCGAATGATCTATCCTGATGAGGAATTCTTGTCCATACAACTATTTGCTTGTGCGTCGATATCTGGCATCTGAAGGTGGACACAACGTCAGAACGCAAAGACATCTGGGAAGACCAGTCTTGCGTCGATACGCATGCGATTTCAGTGCAACTTGTATCAATAATTGTCAATATGAGTGGCAAAAAATGGAACCGCGGTAACGAAATGATGTTAATTAAATAGTATTGCATGACAGATGCTTATATAACGCCTCAGAAAAATATAAATATCTTTTAGCAACGAAATAATGGTTTCATCATCTTCTTCTTCTTACAATAAAAGACCAATGCACGGTCTATGTTGCTAATCAAATAGTTTCTTGCGCTACAATACATATAACAAGTTTTCATTAATTAGAACTGAGCTCCTTACTGCTGCGTCCAGTTAGACGCACAAGCGAAGCCATCCCTAGACATGCGATAAGACGCTGCAGCCGCTGCAAGCGTCGGACGCATACAACCATCACTCGTGCGAACCCAGGCCTTAACGCGAACTTCCCATTCTGCTTCCCATTGTCAAATGTTTTCTTACACTGCACAATCACTGATACACATTTTATAACTACATTTTCTTACAATACTGTTAAAATTAGAGCACGTTGGTGATGACAATTAGCGTCATGCTAAAGCAAATTAGCGTGTTGGTGACACGAATTAGCGTGATAGTTCACGCAGAATAATAATTTTTCCCCTATCCAAAATTGCCCAACACGCCTAAATAATTTTATTTATTTAAATAAAAATTTAAATATCCTATAAACTGGGGTCAATAACCTAAAATTGATATAATTCAAGACGAGTCAATAAGGACCCAAAGATGAAAAAAAAAAACGCCTAAAGCAGTTTCACCTAAAAAAACCAAATCATTTTGTTTACCTTTTCTTACAATGTAGACTTTTTTCTAGTAATTTTTTTAAATATCGAGCTTTTGTCTTATTTTATTTATTTTCAATCTCCGTTATTTCGACCTTCATTTCAAAATTTCAACTTTTCTCTCGAAAAAATTGAACATTCGAAATTCAGAGTTTAAATTTCGAGTGAAAAGGAAATTATTGCATTAAAAAGCTTGAAATTAAAAAAAAAAGCATTTTCAATGTCGAATGTTTTTTCTAAATACCCAAGAATGGTATATAAACGTTTTTTAAAGTTAAAATAAACACAATTTTAATTTAATAAACGTTTATTATACTAATCAATGTTGCTTGGGTATCTAAAATTTAAATTTTTCCAGAAATTTCCAGTTATCCAAATATGTCGATTTTTCAAGAAATTTCGAAAATTTTCTCCAAATTTTATTTTGATTTATTAATTTTGTTTGCCTTTCAAAGTTTAAAATTTTAATTTTTTTCTCTATTTTTTTTAAAATAAATTGTATGCTCTTGTCTCCAAATTCTGATTTTGATAGATTAGGTTTTTCATTTTAAAATTTCGACTCTTTTCTTGAAAAAATTCAATCTTAAAATTTTGAGTATAAAAAGGGTCTTTATTCGAAATTTGAAGATTCAATTCGATAAAAAAACTCGAAATTTCAAAAAGGATTTTCGATGTTGAATGTTTTTCCGAAATCTTCTACTTTTATGCCAAATTTGAATTTTTTCTCTGTTTTTTTTTTAATAAATTGTATGCTCATTGTTTCCAAATTTTGATTTTGATAGATTCAGGTTTTTCATTTTAAAATTTCGACTCTTTTCTTGAAAAAATTCAATCTTAAAATTTTGAGGATAAAAAGAATCTTTATTCGAAATTTGAAGATTCAATTCGATAAAAAAACTCGAAATTTCAAAAAGGGATTTTCGATGTTGGATGTTTTTCCGAAATCTTCTACTTTTATGCCAAATTTTATTTCTTTCTGTAATTTCCAGTTTGGCCTTGAAATTTTAATGAGATGTCGATTTTTTCTAGAAATTTCGAGATCTTTCTTCAAATTTCTATTTTAATTTCGTAACTTTGATTGTCATTTTGAGGTTTAGAACTCGAAATTTTGACTTTAGCTTCACAGCTATCTTGCTATACTCAACATTCAGGAATAAAGATGAAATTTTAAATTTAAAATAAAAACAATTCAAAATATAAGTAAAGCATTAAAAACTTGAACTTTTTTGGAAAGTTTAAAATACTTTGGTATTTCGTTTCGTTTTAACGAACTCATTTATCTTTTTTTTTTGATTTGATTGTTTCTTAAAGTTTTTATTTTAATTTAGAAATTTTCATTCTAATTTAAAATTTCTATTTTTTTTTCCTTAAAATTTTAAATTTTTTAAATCTGATTTTAAGAAAAAAGTCGTCATTTTCATATTAAAGAGAAATGTCAAACATTCGTTTTCAAAATTTCAACTTTTTTTTGCAAAATTTGTCATCTCGAAACTTCAACTCTTCAATATTTAGAACTTTTTAAATTTTCGCCTTTTTTGTAAAATTCCGGTTTTGTCCAAAAGTTTTAAATTTAATTTATATATTTTGTTGAAAGGTTTGACAAGAATTGCTGAATTTCTTATTAACTTTTTCCTTTTTGCCAACAAAGTTAAAAAGTAAGCCATCGAAAGTATGTGCTTCTGTTCTACATTTTGGGTTTATTTTTCTCAATTCTCAACACTTTCAGTTTAATCTTGATAGCTTTTTTAAAAATTTCTAAAAATTTCTAGAAATTTCTAAAAATTACGTACAAATGACACTTAATCCTCTATAGCAGTTGCGATCTTTCCTATTACCTTTTTTTTAAATCGAAACTAAAGTAGCCTTTCTCCATTCAGAAGGCACTTTCACTTACTGGGAACACTCAGAACAATTTAGTAATCCGTTCAATAAGACTTCGTCCACCCGCTTTTGACACTTCCACGGGAACATTACATAGAACTGGAGATCGTCTGTTTGCTTTTATCTTTACATCTTCCATACATGTTGTACTTTTTAAACTGATCGTATTGCAATTAATTCTGAATCTTTTTTATTGTTACTCATGCCCAAAACAAAGAAGCCAGCAAGACCAAGAAAAAGCAATACTTTTACTAGCAAGACATGAATCAAACCAATAAGAAATTGGGAAGACAAGAAATAAAACCATTTTTTGTTAGCAAGACAAGAGAAGAAGTTGGATAGCATCACTAAGTGAAATATTTTTGGAAATACTTTTAACCTCTAAACTCAAAAAAATTGAAACAAAAACACAATTCCTAAATTACAGTCGAAAAATTGAGAAAAAATTGAAATACAAATCTTGTTCCTTGAAACCAAGAAAGATTATCTCTCTGGCTACCGAAACGCAAAATGATAGCTTGGTTACCGAAACGTGCCAGAGCAACCTTTGTTGTGTTTTTTTATCTCTCTTGGTTTCAGGGGACAAGATTTGTATTTTCATTTTTGAAGATAGCCAAGGGCCACTCCGTTCCTACCAAAATTAAAAAAAAAGTCGAAGCTTTTAGAAAATCAAAATTTTGGTGTAAACATTTAAAAATTGATTTATAACTAATAAACTTTATTAACGATAAAAATGCAACAAAATTTAAAAATTCCAGTTTTTGATGAATATTTGCTAACACCGGACCATGTTTCGCATTATTGCATCATCGGCGGTCAGACCAGCAATTTGTTTAGCCGTTGTTATGCTAACAAACTTCATAGGATCACAGACAGCCTACGAATATTCCGTCTAATCCAAATTCTAGACGGAATATTCGTTAATAAAGTTTATTAGTTATGAATATTAAAGAATTCCACGAAGTAAGGGTTGGAAATGTCAATTATTTAATAATTGGAAATTAAATTATACATTTTGGGAAAGAAGTTATTATTTCAAATTTTCTTTCAAAAATTGAAGATCCTGCTGTCACAATTTCACCTTTAAACTGAAATATTCTACTTTAAAGCTCCAAATTTCTAGAAAAATTTGAAATATCCAGATTATATCCGCAATTTTTAGAGGAAAATCGAAATGTGGATTTTGATGTAGAATATTTTAGGAAACTCTAAATTTTGAAATATACACAGAAGTTTGAAGAAAAGGGTCGACCTTTCCAGAGGAATTCGAATGTTTTAGGCAAATTTTCGAATGTTTAAAAAAAAGACAAAGACAAAGCAGCATCTTGGGTTAGAACTCTGGAGAGAAAAAAAAGTCGAAATTGTAAGCAAATGAATTAAAAGATTGTAGAACAAAAATAAAATTAGGAAGTCTAAATAGAAGAATTTAAATTTTTAGGTCATAGTTGCAATTTTGGGATGAAAGTTAAATTTTTAGGAAAGGAGTTAACATTATTATTTAAGCAATTAGTTGTTATTTGGGGTATAGCAGAGGTAAAAAACTAGATTCTGGGGATTAAACTAAAATTTGGGATAACTAAAAACTAGTTAAAACTATAAGAATTGGAACAGTGCATAAAAATGACAGTCATCAAATGCGATGAAATTATTTTTGTGCCAACCATTTTTGTTGTGTTGTTAAATTTTCGAATCAGATTAAATTAATGATAATATAGCAGAAAACTTATAAGGCTGCATTTGGTAAAAATACGGTTTCCGGTTACTTTTAGAGCGTAATGTACAACGTCGAGTCTTTGTGGCATTATTGCTACTTGCATAATAATTTTCTGTGACCATGAAGTTAATGCGGTTGATCTTTCAAGTGCTGACTTTTTCTCTAAAGCAAACAAACCACTCTTTTACTCTCCGGTGCTAGACTTCGTGCAGAATGTTTACAGACTACTTTTCCAATCTGGAAGCGCTAACCACTTAACATCTAAATAACGAATTTGATTTGAATTTTAAATAAATACGAGAAGTCAACTTCGCTACATTACATTCGTTTACATTACAAGGTCTTTAATATTTGATTTTTCAAAATTTGTGTTGTCACTGATAGAACTTTTATTTTTAAATTGTTCCGAAAGATTTTTAACTCTTGGATCGCCATTTTCGTAATATACTTCGTAGATATCCCTTCATGAATCCAGTACAATTTTATAGGGAAATCTACTTGTCGTTTATCATTTACTGAAGGTCGAAAATTGCCTTCAGTGGTGTCAATCACACATTCTAGCAGTACCTTGATACCTAATGGTATGTATCCTCCAGCGTGTTCACCAACAGCTTGTGAATATCCAATATCTGTATCCCAAAATGTTCACATTATGTTATCAAACTGTCAACTTACTGCAATATCAAAAAATGTGTAACAACCAGGCAGCGGGAATTTTACTGAACACCACGCGAACAGGTTAACGCTACTAACGTTATACAAGCTATTTGCGAACTCCATTGGTTAAGCACCAACTTTTCCATAATTTAATCAACATCTTAGCTTTTCAATATTGCAATAGAGGTAATGGTAGGTCTGACTCCACTTCACATTTGTGTGAAACAGGAGGCAGCGCTTAGTGTCTCAAAGCTATTCCAATCGAACAAACTGAAACCGGGTGACTTGGTTTTCCACGTACAGATTCTGGAAAAAATTCCACTAGGATCCATTGCCAAACCAACAGATCAAATGCCTACAAAACTTGTTGTTCCATACGAAGTGGTTATCGGAGACCGCCAGACGTGGAATAGACACAGTAAAAGGCTAGCAAACAACGCATCTGTTTGGTACACAGACGGACCTGTCTAGTACACAGACGGATCCAAAGAGAAGGAGTATGATAGGAATATAGGGTCCTAATTAAAGACTCTCTGAACCGCTAGGAAACACTCCCACAATTTTCCAAGCAGAACTGCTTGATATTACTCTTCACGCAAAAGAGTGCCTTCAAAAAGGACTCAGAGAGGTACAACAGGCTTACATTGTTTCGAATAGCCAGGCTGCATTAAAGACTCTAAAGCCGTTCAGAACCGAGTCAAAAATTGACTGGGAATGCAAACAATTCTTGAAGCAACTAACTGCAAACCACAAAGTAACTTTGATGTGGGTTCCAGGGCATCAACGCATAGAAAGAAACGGCAAATAGACTCTCAAAAGAGACCCCAACTAATCACAGCTCTCTTTGGCCCAGGACCATACTGTGGTCTTACAAAAAGCCACGGAAAAGATGAAATAGATACTTGGGAGATGATACCAAAGGCTGTCATACTTGAGGAAAACTCCTGGCCTAACACAGTCGAAAAAGTTCATCACTATCTCATAAAAGAAGTCTGAGCAGCTTCTCGAACTGAACAAGAACGACTTAAGAATAATAACGGGACTTTTCACGGGACACTTGCAATAAAGTATCATCTCAAGAAGACGGGATAAAAACTGCAGATTCTGTAACGCAGCAACAGAAACAACAGAACATCTGTTATGCGAATGCTTGGCTCAGTTCTGTAAAAGGCTCAAATTTGTTGAAAGGGTAACCCTGACCCCAAGAAATAAGAGAAACGGCTCCTAAAAAAATTGAAAGACAGAACTTGTCCCCTGAAACCAAGGAAGATTAAAAAACACAACAAATGTTGCTCTCTTGGTTTCAGGAGGTCAAGATTTGTATTTCAATTTTTGGAGATAACCAAGGACCAGTCCGTTCCACCAAAAAAAAGCTCCTAAAAAGACTGTAAAAATTCTAAACATCTTGAGAATTATTAAAAAATCTAGCTGTTACCTGCGACTTCATCCGCGAATAATTGTCTTTGGTACAGTATCAAGTCTCAATGACGAAATCAAATCATATGACGCTGATAAATTTATCTATGTTTCTGGATAAAGTATTTATTTGAAGGTATCTGGAATATTCTTGTAGGATACAACGAGGCCTATTTCGCATCTTGGGTTTCAAGGAACCCACTGGCGTTAGCTAGGAACCTGCAGACTCTTGTACAAGAACTCTGATTTTGGTCATTTTAAACACATTACAACTTTTTCAAAAATTTCATATTTTTTTCAAAATTTTTAACTTCTTTAATAATTTCAACTTTTCATTTTTTATATTTGACTTTGGAAACTTCTGCTCTTTCAAAATTTCGGTTTTATATCTAGTTCTCTTTTTGAAAACGCCGAATTCGTTGGCAAATTGGTTTTTTTAATATCAATTTTATTTCAAGATTTTGACTTCTTTTCAACATTTGGACTTTTTAAAATTTTCGACCTTTGTTAAAAACTTAAAGTTTTTGAAGGTGTTGACTTTTTCAAAAATTTTGTTTAGAAAAATTCTACATTTTTCAAAATTGGGATTTTTTTTAAATTTCGTTTGTTTCAACCTTTATTTTTTTGATAATTTTGACATTTTTTTAAATTCTTTTATTTTGTTAAGTGACGAGTTCTCTTGAGAGTTAAGTGTTTTAAAATTCCATTTTTTTCGAAATTCCACCTTTTACCAAAATTTTAACTTTTTGCAAAGTTTTGACTTTGGAGGTTACGATTTTTATAATTCAGATTTTTTAAATTCTAGAATTTCTAAATTTCAACTTTTTAGAAAATTTCGAGATTTTTTTAAAAACTTTAACTTGTTTGAAAACTTTGGCTATTTATAATTTTGACTTTTTTATATTACGAATTTTTTTGCAAACTTTCAATTTCTTTTCGAATTTCTTCAAAAATTTGACTTTATTTCAAATTTCACGTTCTTGAAACATTTTTGATATTTGTTCCAACTTTTTTTTTGACTTTCTTAAAAGTTGCGACTTTTTTTAAATGTAACTTTTTTAAATTCAAAATCTTAATTTTTCCTTTAAATGTTACCTTTTTTTATATTTGGTTTTAAACATTTCGAATATTTTAAAATTTATTTTTTTAGCTTTATTTTTTTTAAACGTCGGGTTTGTTGTAACGTCGAATTTTTTTTTAATGTTGATTTTACTTCAAAATTTGGACTTTTTAAAATTTTCGGGCTAACGAAAAATTCAACTTTTTGAAAGTTTCTACTTTTTCGGAAAATTTAATTTCTTTTTTGAAAGTTTCGATCTTCTTCCTACTTTTTTAAGAATTACATTTTTCCGATTTGGTTTTTTTGATCTTCATTTTATTGACAATTTTGATTTGACTATTTTTGTTTGATTATTTGAAGGTAGGTATTGAGATTGTTAAAAGTTTATTTTTTTTCCAAAACTTCCCCTTTGTCTCAAAATGTGAACTATTTGAAAATTGTCATTTTTTAGAAGTTTCAATTTTTTTAATTCCGACTTTTTCAAATTTAAGGATTTTTTTTAACTTTCCGAAAATTTCGCTATTGTTTTAAATTTCGACTTTTTTCAAAATGTCTTAACCTTTATTTCTTTTGAAAATTTGCATCTCCAACTATTTGCAAATTTTTGTAAAATTCGTTGTTTTCAAAATTATAGAAAGAAATTGTTAAAATTCATTCATTCATATTAAAATAGATTTTTGTGAACTTGTGTCTTTACAAATAAAAAAAAATTAAACACACAATTTCGCGAAAAAGAAATAGCAATGAAATTTCAAAATAACATAAAAATTCCTAAAATGCAAATTTCTTGTTTAATTAAAGATATAATTTTTATGAAAAATGAAAAGGTTAACATGCATTTTGAGATAAGAAGAATGTTTGGAAAATTAATATTTGCAGAAGAAAAAAATAAGGAGTTTGAAATTTAACCTTTAGGAAAGATCGTAAAAAAAGTGTTGAAAAAAAATTCATGACATTAAAAAAAATGTTCGCAATGTCAAGAAAAAAACTATGCATTTGAAGATTAAAATGGTTTTCAAAAACTCCATTTTATGTATTAGTAAAGAAAATCCAAATTTGGACTTAAAATAAACATAAACTCAGACGTGGTTATTTTATTTAAATTTCCACTTCTTTAGAAAGTCTAAAATTTCAAAAAATTTGAAAATACTACATTATGAGTTTGTTTTTCCCAAAAATTTTTGTTTAGACTTTCACTGTCTACTTTTACTTTCCCAAAATCTCTAATTCAAATTTGGATTTGTTTAGAAGTTTTTGCATATACTTTTCTCGATTTTTTTAAAACTTTTTCTCATAATTCAAGGTTTAGTTTCAATTTCGACTTTTATTTAAAGATTTAGATAGTAAATTTAATAAAAATTAGAAGTTTAAACTTTAAAGTACAATTTTTGACAACCAAGGCTTTTAATGTTTCAAAAATGTTGAATGCAAAATTTTTGTGGTTAGAACCATTCCAATCGTAAAAATAACTGAGCATTTCCGATCCTTTAACATTCTAATATTTTTTAAGACGTAAAAAAATGTGTATATAAGATCCCCAAAGTGTTATGTAATTTCTTTTATTTTGTTGTCAAAAATTAAAAAATATTTGAAATGCTTACCTTATTTTTTTAATTATGAATTTTTTTAAAAAAAAGTCTTGTTTTCTATTCAAATTTTCGAACCTTAAATTTTAATCCTAAATTTATATACCAAATAATTACGCAAATATACGGCTGTCTTCATTTTAAAAGAGAAACTATTACAGGAAGTTCTTTGCAAAATTTAAAATTTCTGATAGGCAAATTCCGTTACTCCCATCTTCAATAATGGGGATGACTATTTATTGCGCCACTTTACCCTTGGTATACTTACCGCTCTCACAGCCATTTATCAGTTTAATCGATAAACTAAAATGTTTAATCAATACAAACGGTTATCTATTCAAAAATTGCAAACAGCTGTCAACGTACTGTCAAAAATCCTTATTTGTTGTCTGCCCACTCGAATTTGAACACCGAAACTTGTCACATTTACAGAAGTCAGAGCGTACTTTTAACGCCCCTTTAGACTCCCTTAGAGGTCGAATTTCCAAAAATCCCTTCTTAGTGTGCGCCTACATTACAAAAAGAGCCTCAGTGCACAATTTCGAGTTTCTAGAGTTAGCGGTTTGGGATGTGCCGTTGATGAATATAAGAGTCAGTTTCCATTTTTATATATAAAGATTAGAGTCCGCACGAAAGATCCTAATGGGTCGTGTAAAAGCCTATACGACTCTATTTCAAAATTGTAAACTGTAGCTTTTCAAAAAATCAAGATCCCATTGGTGATTTTTTTTTTAAGTTTAATCCACTTGCAAAGGGTAACCCCATTATGCTTTCAAAGTACTGCGAGTAGGATGCGGAAACAAGGATAGATGGCGATGAACCGCCTTCTTAAACAAGGATAGGTTGTAATTTTTGGGGAAAATTTCTTTCGGTAACAAGTTCCTTAACTTGGAAGTCCTATAGAAAAAAGAGTCTCCGTAGACAGTAGTTCTCATTGTGTCAAGCTCGGATCCGCACAGGAATTTGCTGTCTTTGACTGTCTAGTACGTCTCAAGAATTTTGCCCTTGGGGGGATCAATCCTATTAGTTCCTGCGAGCATCTTCCATGGTAGTACTTGTAGAAAAGAAACAAGTCACCAACCATACGCCTGTGCTCTAGTGTTTCGAGAGAATCGGTCAGACTCTCGTCATCAATTAGGCGAATCGCTCTTCTTTGACGTGAATCCAAGAAAGCTAAAGTGTGTTTTGGGGCTGAACTCCAAACATGAGAACAGTATTTTAGTGTTGGCCTAGCTTGAGCTTTGTATAGTGTTAATAGCTGATGAGATGTGAAGTACTTTTTAGCTCTAAAAAGAAAGCCTAGCTTCTGACAGGCGGATTTGGCAATGGCGCGCACATGTTCGTCCCAAGAGAAGTTAGTGCTCGCATTCACTCCTAGGAAAGATAGATTAGATCCCATCGGAAGGATTTTACCGTCCATTAGTATGTTTGTTGCATTATCCCTTGAAGTTTTCTTAGAGAAAACCGCGGCCTGAGTTTTTGAAGCGTTGAAGTCGACCAAATTGTTTCTACCCCATTCCGGAATAATCTCTAGATCCCGATTAATCGTCTGTATCTGCTGTTCCCTTAGTCGATCTAAAGCAGCGATAGATAATGGTTTGTCGGAGAAAAAAGATGACACAAGGTTACTATCATCTACGTAGCTGTATATAGGATTGGAAGCTGAAACTAAGAGATCGTTTATGTGTAACAGAAATAGAGTAGGAGACAGAACAGACCCCTGAGGCACCCCTGCGTTAATCGCAAATGTCTTGGATGAGATGCCATCGACGACGACCTGAAGAGGTCTGTCAGCGAGAAAATTGGATATCAAATGACAGAGTCCAGGAGGAAGACCATAAGATGTTAATTTGACGACAAGAGATCGGTGCCAGACTCTGTCGAAAGCTTTTGAGATATCCAAGGCCACAATCCTAGCCTCACCATGTTTTTCCATAGCTGAGTTACAGATATGAGTAACATATGCCAGTAGATCGCCAGTGGAACGTTGTTGTCTAAAACGGTATTGCCTGTCGGAGATGATTCTATTTTCCTCCAGATATTTGACAATCTCGATCTCGATAACCTTTTCCATTACTTTAGATATAACGGGTAACAAAGATATAGGGCGATAGCTGTTACCCACATTCCTTTTTCCCTTTTTAGGGACATACTGCACTCTAGCAGATTTCCAGATGTTACGGAATACACCTTTGTTGTAAGAGAGTGTGAACAATTTGCTTAGGACAGGACTCAACTCTGGGGCGCACTTCTTAAGAACAATAGCGGGAATACCATCAAAGCCAGAAGCTTTCGAGGTGTCGAGCTCAAGGAGAATCTTCCTGATTGTGCGTTGTCTAAAAACAACTGCAGGCATCGAAGTGCCAACATTAGGAAGAATAGAAGGTTCTGCGTTTCGAGAATCAAGATTGGAATTTTCACCAAACATTAAGGCTAACATGTCAGCCTTTTCCTTTTCCGAAAAATGTACATGAAGTTAAAACCAGTAGTACCTGGCAATGTATTAACTGAAAAAAAGACTCGATTGTTTGTTCCAAAGGTTCTCTTTGGTTCCAATTTACTGAAAAGGAACGAAATTATGTGTTCAATCATAAGAACTGGTCATTGTCTTTGGTCACAAGGGCTATCTGAATGGCGCCCGGTCAATCATTACGGCGCCCTCGTTGCAAGCGACAATAATAAGCAGTGAAATGAAATGCGTCGTTGTTTATCTGTAACATTCACAATTAGTGCAATTAAGAGCATGTTAACTAGGTTCTTTTTTTCGAATTGAATGATACTAATGTACAAAGTGAAAATAATTATTTTCACTTTCATGTGCATGGGTGTGAAATGGTCGAATTAATTATTCACAGTTTTGTATAATTCATTCACTGCTTCTTCATTACCATTGTACACATGAAACTACTTGCTTAAGATAATTCATCATTCAATTCAGTTTTTAATACAGACTTTTAATATATTCAAATAATCTTATGGTGAAATTTTCAGTAGACTGAAACAGCGAAAGGTTAACATTTAGAACCCAATGATTTAATACGGTTAAGTCTCGTAATGGTTTGTCGTGTTCGATTTTCCTTTCGACTGTTAAGAAACCGTGTTCGAATCGAACTTTGCAAACCCAGATTTCTTCGTCCGTGTTAAATGTCTAAGTTATCATGTTACACACTGTCTGGTTGTAATCTGACTCCGATATTTAAGTAACCAAAAACCGCAATTTTAGCACCGAATGTACGAAAATATAATTTTCTATGTAACATAACGCAATAATTACTCTGCGGTTGATACCGTTCTCTGTCTTTGCGTTTACAAATCTTTTACGTCAGATTAGAATAACAACAGCAACTAGCTCGAAAGACCATGATTGGAATATTTTTCTTTAAGAGTTGCTAATTTTTTTTTAACCCGGATTGTCTACGGCTGTCATCGCCTCCTCGTCGCCAGTTTCCAATATCTTCTGTCGTGAGACAATCTTCCCCTAAATTCCTTGCTTCCATAGCTTCGTTGAGATCATTTCGCCAGCTCCTTTTTGGTCTTCCTCTTTTCATTTTTTCTGGGGGCATCCACTCTAACACTTTTCTTGGCCACCTCGTTTCGTCCATTCTTTTTCTATGCCCGAAGCAAGTCAGTTGTTTCTCTATCTGGTCAGTAATATCTCTTTCGATGTTCACATGGCTTCTAATTTGCACATTTCTTATCCTCTCCAGTTTTAATCTTCGACTGCTTCTTAAGAATTCCATCTCTGTGGCCAGCAATTTTTTACTATTAACTTTATTTAGATCCCACACTTCTGCACCATATGTTACCTCTTAACGATTGAGCTATAAATACGTATTTTGGTTTTTTGTCTGATATTTCTTTCCCAAAGTATAGAATTGAGTACTCCAATGGTTTTTCTACCCTTTGTTATTCTTCCTTCAATTTCGTCTTTACTATTCCCTTGCTTATTAAAGATGAGTCCCAAGTATCTAGCGTTTCTTATTTTTTCTTCTTCTTTTTCTTCTTCTGCTTCGGCTTCTTCCTCTTCCTCTTCCTCTTCCTCTTCCTCTTCCTCTTCCTCTTCCTCTTCCTCTTCCTCTTCCTCTTCCTCTTCCTCTTCCTCTTCCTCTTCCTCTTCCTCTTCCTCTTCCTCTTCCTCTTCCTCTTCCTCTTCTTCTTCTCTTCTCTTCTTCTTCTTCTTCTTCTTCTTATTGTTCCATGTTCCAGAGGTAGATTGATGTATTACCACTTCCCACTGTTAGGAATTCACATTTGTTCAGGTTAATTGTAAGTCCAGCTAGAGTATCCTCTTCGTTTAGCTTTCAAACCATATAGCTTAAATCTTTTTCGTCCTCCGCAATCACTGTCTGGTCGTCTTCAAAGTACAGAGTATGTAGAGTTTCGTTCCCCTACCCAAAGTTCCATGTTTTTACATTTACGTGTTCAGCCTTTCAAGGCTTGACCTAGGTATATTTTAAACAATGTAGGAGATAAACAACATCCTTGTCTTAGTTCCTTTTCTTGTGTTAAAGGACTCGGTCAGTGATGTTTCGATTGTGATTGCCGCACTAGATTTTGTTTATAGTAAAGTGGCCCGAATTAATGATGGTCTTACATCGAGTTTTTTCATTGCTTCCCATAATTGGGATCCTAGGATACTATTATAAGCTTTTTCTAGTCTATGAAAGCTATATAGGGTCTTTTCATTTCGCTAAGTTCTCTTTTCCAAAGCTATTCTTAGAGTACAAAGTTTGTCTATCGTAGACTTTCCCGCTCGGAATCCTACTTGTTCCTCCGGTTGTTTATCTTCAATATCCTCTTCTATTAGATTTCTAAGGACCCGGAAATATATTCTTCCTACAATTGGGATGACCTGCTAGTCCTCGGTAGTTGTTGGGGTCGTTCTTTGAACCTTTTTTTATGGATGGCTAATATATATGAAGGTCTCCATTCAGTTAGTGTTTCTTCGCCATTTAGGCATCTTTCAAATAGACATTTTAGCATTCCTATAAGTTTTTTAGGTCCATATTTTATGAATTCTGGGTATATCTCTCCCGGCCCAGGAGATTTTCTTAACTCTGTGCCTTTCACAGCCTGCGCTTCCTGCTCCAATTGGAGCTCTATATGAGTTGATGCTGTTCTCCTAGGAATTCGTCACGTTTCTCTTCCAAAAGCTCTTTGAAGTGGTGTATCCAGTCACCATTTGTTATACATCCCAAGGTAGGTCATGCTTCTTTGATGTTCTTATCGACTTTATCGTTTTCCAAGTTTCTGAGCTACGGGTTCCTCCTATTTGTTGCTCTATGTACTCACATTGTTTCTCCCTTAATAACTTCTCTTTTAACTTCTCTTTAATCTCCCTATCTGCTCTTCTGCATTGTTCTCCTGTCTCAGAATCGTTCCTTTGAAGAAGCTTTTGGTAAAGTTAACTTTTCTTTTATTTGTCGTTCGACCGTCTCATGCCATCTCAAGTTTTTTCCATCTGTACTATTCCAATAGCTTTGTTTGCAGCCTCTAAAATACAGGCTTTTATGTGTTCATATTCTTTTGTCGTTCGTTAGGTTTCAATTAAGATACATCTTTAAGCGAGTCACGAAGAGGAAGTATAAAATAACCGGACAATAAAGAAGTTTGGGAAACGTTGTGATAGAAGATGTCTTCAAATTTCCATCCTTATACATTGAGTAATTTATATTTTTTTTTATATTCAATCCACTCGCAAGGATAACCCCATTATGCCTTCAAAGCACTGGGAGTAGGATGCGGAAACAGGGATAGATGGCGATGAACCACCTTCTTAAATAAGGATAGGTTGTAATTTTTGGGGAAAATCCCTTTCTGTAACGAATTCCATAACTTGGAAGTTCTATAGAAAAAAGAGTTTCCGTAGATAGAAGTCCTCACTGTGTCAAGCTGGGCCGCATTAATTTGGTGTCTCAGACTGTTTTGTATGCCTTCTCTTCTTCTTCTTCTTTTCTTTTTCTTTTTCTTTTTGTTTTTGTTTTTGTTTTTTTTTTCTTTTTCTTTTTCTTTTTCTTTTTCTTTTTCTTTTTCTTTTTCTTTTTCTTTTTCTTCTTCTTCTTCTTCTTCTTCTACTTCTTCTTCTTCTTCTTCTTCTTCTTCTTATTCTTCTTCTTCTTCTTCTTCTTCTTCTTCTTCTTCTTCTTCTCCTTCTCCTTCTCCTTCTCCTCCTCCTCCTCCTCCTCCTCCTCCTCCTCCTCCTCCTCCTCCTCCTCCTCCTCCTCCTCCTCCTCCTCCTCCTCCTCCTCCTTCTTCTTCTTCTCTTCTTTTCCTTCTTCTTCACCAACCATCCACCTGTGCTCTAGTGTTTCCAGAGAATCGGTCAAACTCTCGTCATCATTTAGGCGAATCGCCCTTCTTTGAATTGAATCCAAAACAGCTAAAGTGTGCTTTGGGGCTGAACTCCAAACAAGACAACAGTATTCTAGTGGTTGCCTAACTTGAGCTTTGTATAGTGTAAGTAGCTGATGAGATGGGAAGTACTTTTGAGCCCTAAAAAGAAAGCCTAGCTTCTGAGAGACGGATTTGGCAATGGCGAGTACATGATCGTCCCAAGAGAAGTTAGTGCTTGCATTCACTCTTAGCTTAGGCAGATTATATACTCACTCCATTAGTCCATTAGTATGTTTGTTACATTATCCCTTGATGTTTTCTTAGAGAAAACCGCGGCCTGAGCTTTTGAAACCTAACTATGAACTGGGGAGACCAGATTTCCAGATTAAAGTTAGAAATGTCAAAAAAGAGCCAAACTGTAAGAAAGAGCTTTTTGGAGAATTTCGAGAAATGTCGAAATTTCGAAAAATTGAAAATTTCTTAAAAAGTCGAAATTTCCAAAGGTTGATTTTTGTAAAAAAAGTGGCAATTTCCAGAAACTGTTCAATTTAGGGAAAAAGAAATCACAATTTTCAAAAATATTTCTCTTAGAATTTTTACTTTACTGGAATTTTGTCGTATTCTTGTACAAGAAATATTTTTCTCAACACTTCCTAAAAATAGTATTCTCAAAGGTTTTAGATTAGTATTAACATTTCGATCTAGTTTTAGTAAAATAAACGAATTTTGTGAAAAGGTTGAGATTTTAATTTAATTTTAAACAGAAATGTTCAGAAATAGAAAATTTCGAATTTTGAGTTGAAAGTTAAAGTTTGGAAAATAAGATGAATTTAGAGAAACAAGTTGAATATTCTTCATGGTGGGACTCTTATTGGTCAAACTGGATTGGTCGCAGAAATGTTAAATAAAATTAATAAACAAAACAAGTTAAAATTACCAGAAATCAACTTTAGAAAAAAATCGAATATTAACCCAATGGATTTCGAAAAAATGACGATTTTTGTAAAATATTGGTGAAATTTCGAGAAAAAAAACGAAATTTCTAGAATATATTCAATATTTCCAAGCAAAAGTCCAACTATAAGAAGAAAACTGGAATTTTGTGATTAAAGAAACAATTTCGAAAAAAAAAATGTTACAAAAATTGAAATTTTCAATAAATCATATTACAAATAAAAACCTAACCTTTCTTAGAAACTCGAAAAGTATCCAAAATTTGAAAAATGTCAAAATTTTCAAAAGTCGAATTTTGTGAAAAGACACATTTTTGAGGCAAAAGTCGAATTTAAAAAAAAATCGCAATTTTCAAAAACATTGTTCTCAACATTCAAAATTTAGTAAAGACGTTGAATTTACAAGAAATCTTTTTTTTCCGAAATCCCCAAAAATATCAACATTTTTATGAACATTCTGATCTGATTTAAAAAGAAAAGTCGACATTTTCCACACCGTAAAACATCATTTTGAGAAAAGATTCTAAATTAGTTGAAGAAGGCAAATACTGTAATTAGAGAAATGGGGGAATTTCGAAACAAATAAAGAATTTTTGATACAAAGGTCCAAAAAGTAGAATTTTGAAAATAAAATCGAAATTTCGAAAAGCTTTGAGAAAAAGACAAATTTTGTGAAAAGACGAAAATTATCAAAAGCGAATTTTGTGAAAAGACGACTTTTAGAAAAAAGACTATTTTAAGCGAAAAAGTTAAAATATCGAAAAATAAAGAGGAATTTGAAGGAAAAAGTGGAAATTTCTAGAAATTTTAAACATCGAATATTGAAATAAAATTTCGTGACAGAGGCAAGCTTTAAGAAACCAGTCGAAATTTCTGAAAAATCAGATTCTACGAGGTCAAAAATTTCTGAAAAAAGTCCGATGTTTAGAAAAATAGTGGAATTTTGAAAAAAAAACGAAATTTCGAGGAAACTTTGAAAGTGAACAAAAAAATCGAAAAATTGCAGTAAAAGACAGATTTTAAGTAAAAAAAGTCAAGTTTTGGAATAACCAAAATAAAAAAGACAAATTTTGAAAAAACAGACGAACATCCGGAAAAACACGAAATTTCGAGAACATAAAATTTCGCACAAAAAATCTACTTTTCAGAAAATAATCAAATTCTGACAGTAGTCGTTTTATACAAAAACAAATTCAAAAGTAAAAATCGGAGTTTTTAGAAAATGCGAACTTCGAGGAAAATTGATACTGTCAGGAACATAAGGAACCGAATTTTGAAATACAGTCGAAATTTCGAAAAAATACGAATTTTATGGAAAATATCAAAATGTTGAAAAATAAAAGGCGAATTTGGAAGACAAAACGAAGCTATCAAAAACAAATACTAGTCTAAAAAAAAAGTTCGAAATTTCGAGAAAAAGATCGAATTTTCAAGAAAATAAACGAATTTTCAAGAAATGATCCAACTTACAAGAAAATTATTAAAATATTGCGAAAAAAATCTAAATTTTGAGAAAATGGTTTAATATTAGTGAAAATTTGAAATATTCCAAAAAATTCGGATTTTGCCGAAGTTAAGAAAAAGAGCGAATTTTAAGAAAAAAGGGGACATTTTAGGAAAAAAAGTCGAAATTTTCCGACTGAATATTTATTTTGTCTTGACTGCTCGAGTCAGATGCAGACAGGCGCCCCAATGTGGCATCAAGAAATGTCCAATATTGTGATAAACGTCAAAATTTTGACAAACAAATTGGAACTTTCGTCGGTTAAAAATACAGTTGCTTATAAAGAATCATTTTTCGTAATTTTTATTTCTTTTACAAAAATTTTAAATGTCCGAAACCTATCTTGCAAAATTTCCAGATCCATATTTTGCTCAAAATTGTTTACTTCCTTATCAAAAGATCGACTAAACTTCGAGGAAAAAGTATATTTTTGTAAAGAAGCTGAAAATTTGCACAAAGTCAAATTTACAAAAAAAGTCGAAATTTTCAGAAAAAGTCGAATTTCGAGAAATGGCGAAATTTTGGGAGAAAAGGAGGAACTTTAAAATAAAAATACGAAATTTTGAGAAAGTCACATTGGATAAAACAAGTCGAATTTTATGAATAAATTCAAAACGAAAGTGTGTGAAAAAGAATTCCAATTTCAATCCCAATTACGCCGAGTTGCGTGTAATTTAATAAACCTGTGCTAACTCCGAAAATATTCTTCTTTATGTTTATTAATTTTATTTAACAATTCTGCGACCCAGTTTGGAAATATTTAAATTTTTATTAATGTTTGTTGACAATATTCTAAAACAATTTTTGAAACAAACTCAATTTATTTAAAACGTCACCTCATGACAGTTGACAAAAAATAGGTCAGTTTATTTTACATAGAATAGGAAAAAATGAAAAGTAGAAGACCAAAATTAGATATGAAAAAAAAATTTTTTTTGATAAATTATGAAAATATAAAAACAAGGTTGTAGCACTGGACTTCGATGGTTCACTCTCATTTGAGCTCGTCAGCAGTGCATAACATGGGAAGGGAACAATGGGGAAGAAATACTTAAAGATACAAAATTTAAATATAAAAAAAAGTAACATGAATAGACGTTTCATCAATAATTTGCGGTGGTAAAAATTTAAATATTTGAAGAATAAATTCACAACGAAAATGTGTGGAAAAGAATGTTCAATTCCAACCGCAATTACGCTGGGTTGAGTGTAATGTGCTAACTCTGAAAACCTTCTTTCTTCTTATTTTTCAGCAAAATATATATTTTTTTCCCAACAACTATTACACTATCGAAAAAATTCAGTTTTCCTATAATCTATGACCTAATATCTATTAATCCTACTAAGCTATAAATTTTATCTTTAGAAACCTATGAGATCAGGAGGAGAACGGTCATTTTTTACATATTTTGAGCTTGGGCCGAAATTTGTAAAAAAAAAATATTTTTGGATCCTTAAGAGGTATTCTTTCAAATGATACATCACACGATATATTAACTAAAACGTGATTTTCGGTGACCAAATTAACCCTCTATTTTGAAGTATTTTCTTTTTCCAATCGTTGGCTGATGGTGTTTTCGTGTGTCATCTAGAACTAACGCTATGCAAAATTTCAATTTCCTGCGTTACATAGTTTTCAAGCAAAACGTCTTTGTGGCAGACGGACCCGAGATTAAGATTATAAGGGTTCCGTTTTTTCCTTTTCAGGTGCGGACCCCTAAAAATTCGAATTTAAAATCGAAATTTCTTACAAAAAAGAAAAAGAAATATAAAGATTAAGGTAAAATTTTCGAGTGAAACTCAATATTTTGAAGGAAAAACTTTAAAACGTGAAATTTTGTTCGAAATTTCGAAAAATCTACGAACTCAGTGCAGACTATTTTCTCGAAATTAAAAAAAAGTCGATATTGAAATCGAAAGTTCGAAAAAACTTTTATTTGAACAAAATCCAAATTTGCCAACTTGAAGTAGAAATTTTAAATAAACTTGAGTTTTCTAGTTTATATTTGAATTTTTTTTTTCAAGTGTAATCCACTGGTAAAGAAAATCGAAATTTCGATGTGTAAAGTTAAAATTCTCAAAAAAACTATTCCAGGCTGATAAGAATGTTAGATGATCATAATAAAGTCGAGTTTAATTAGAAACAATGCCCCCTAACTGTTAGAGGAATGCAGACTATTTAAAACACAAACGAAATTCTTGGAATGTGACTGACAGTGATAGTTTTCCATGACTTCTACTCGATCGAGATGTGATGAAGATCCAAGAGCAGATGCAGGAAGTACGTGATGGAATTTCGAAGTGAAAATAAACGCTGAATGATCCAATTGTCGGACTAGACGAACGGCATGTTCGCACCAAAAATAAGTCGATAAAATTAAACGCAATGAGTCACAGCTTATTACCCCTATACGTGCAATGTATCACTGAACTTTCATTCAGTTCAAGCCTAGACAGGGTAATTAAACAAGGTTATCAGTGTTATAGGTCCCAAAGACAAAACAAAGACGAGAGCTATTATTCCTCTGATAAGATTAATTGTAGCAGAATATCTTATTTATAAACATTAACAGTAGTGTCCCCAGAAAAACTTAGAATTTAAATCAAATGTCTAGATTAAATGAGAAATTTAAACCAAATCTCTAGAATATCTCGACATTTTTCATTATATTAAGAGAAAAGTGTCACGTTAGAAGGCATAGAAAAGAAATTAAAATTTGGAAAAAATTCGAATTTTATTAAGGAAAGAATTCGATCGATTTTTTGTTGAGAGTCGAAATAGAAAAAGTAGAAATTTTCAGGCCCAAAATTATGATGAAAAAGTCGATATTTTCAGAAAAACTGATCTCGACATCTCTTCAGTACTTATGTGGCTTTGTAATAAGTTGGAAATGTTTACACCAACCGTAACATTTTGATTGTTGGCTGTAAATATTTTCAACTGTAGGCACGTTTTACTGTTTCATTACAGAATATTTAGTTGACATTATTCGTTAAGTTTAATCAATCGCGAATTAAGTGTTGGTAGCGCCCTAGACAATGGACGTATAACGCGCTTCACAATATTTTTTGACGATTATGGATCTTAAGCAACTGTGATGAAATTGGTTTATTAAGATTTGGACCACCAAGAATATCTAAGAGTTTTAAGAATGGATCACTTGCGCCCGGGTCGCTTGCTGTCAAAGCAATTATCGATCCACTTGCGCTCGACATAGTTGATCCTGTTATCAATCGGAACACTTTTTTTTAAATTGCATTATCATATCATATTGCTGTAGTGCTCGTCTTTACATCTACGTATTTAAAAAAAGAGGGAGCGCTAATGCAAATTCAGCTTTTCTCTTGCATTCTGAATTTTTTTACGCATATTTAGATGTATTTTATTGATCAATTTTATTTCACATTAACGAAATTTTTATGGATAATGAGATTTAACTAAACAAGGCAGTAAATTATTTGAAAGCAATATGCAGCTACGTAAAACTAATTCGCCAACTATAAGAAAAAATACACTTTAAGACTTGAGATTCTACGAAAGGTGAATGGATATTTCAGTGGCACACCCAAGAGGGGGGCCCAAACCCTACCCTTAAGCCATATTTCAAAAAAATCAAAATCTAAGAAATCAAACTTTTTATATTTAATTTTGAAATTTCCAGAAAACATTCAAGATTCCGATAAAAATTCGAAATTTTTGAAAAAAGCTCTAAATGTTCAATGCTTTTTAAAATTTTTGATTTTCCAAATTTTTATGCTTAATTTTAATTTTTCCAAATAAATCGAAAAATTCGACCTTCAAATCTTAAGTTTAAGTAAGAAGTAAAAATTTTAGGTTCAAGTTTTTTCCAAATTGTGGTCCCGTGTCCTTGCAGTATATAACCTTTAAGGGCCCTCCGGAAAGTTGAATTTAAGGGTTTAAGTTTGATTAGTCGAAAAATAATAAAATAATTTTGCTTCTGACGACAAAAAATAAGAGAAGTAGGTTTTCTTTATAAGTTTCGATTAGATGCCTAAAATAAATTATGAGCAGTTTGTTGCACAATTAAATTTTTCAAAATGTAGCTTTCCTAAAAATTCTGATTTTATTTCAAAATTTCGACATTTTTGAAAACTTTACAATTTTTTCCAAACTTCGATTTTTCTTGAATTTTTTTTTTTAATTTGGACTATTTATAACGTTGACCTGTATTCAGAGTTATTTCAAAGTGTTGATTTTTTTGAAAATTTGGAATTTTTTTCGTAGAATTCGAGTTTTATTGAAAATTTGGAAGTATTACAAAATTTTAAACTATTGTGCAAATATTGACATTTTAAAATAACCACATTTTTCAACATTTTGAAATTTTCTGGAAATTTTTACTTATCTTTGAAAATTTCGGCTCGCCAAATTTCCACTTTCTCTTGAAATTTTGACTTCGTTTGACTTTTTTGAAAATTCCTACATTTTTAAAATGTTGCGTTTTTTGCATGTATTCTGATTTTTCTTTTACTTGTTTTGACAACATTAATTTACTTGAAATTTGTGATTTTTTAAAAAATCTTGATATTCGATTTTTACTGATAATTTTATATTTTTCAACATTTTGGAAATTTTTGAATACTTTAATTTATTTAGAAAATTTAGAAGTTTAAATTTGGGCTTACTTTAAAAATTTAAACTCTCAACAACTTTTTTTAAAATTTCGTCTTATTCGCTAAATTTCGACTTTTTATCTGAATTTCAATTTTTTCTGGAAATTGGACCTTTTCTGAAATTAAATATTTTTAATTTTTTAAAATTTGGCCACATTGAAAATGTTTTACCTTTTTGAAAATTTCGATTTTTTCCTCAATATTTTGACTTTTTTGTCAATTCGATCATTTTGAAATACTTTCAATTCTAAAAACTTTTTTTGAAAATTTCGAAACTTCCTTGAAATTATTA
The DNA here is from genome assembly GCA_028583605.1 of Dastarcus helophoroides. Lineage (NCBI taxonomy): Eukaryota > Metazoa > Arthropoda > Insecta > Coleoptera > Bothrideridae > Dastarcus > Dastarcus helophoroides. Next base: position 9,422,146 of record CM053328.1, read on the forward strand.
TTATTTCCCGAAGTTTTTTCTTAAAGTTTTTATGTAAATTCTACTTTTATTGTAAAAAAATCTTTCTCCAAAATTTCAAAATTTTTTGCAAATATTGATCTTTTTTCATCAAAATTTCATCTTTTTTTCGAAGCTGACTTACAGAATGTGGACCCTTTTTCAAAATATCAGTCTACCTTTTTTTCAAAATTTTGACTTTTTTCAAAATTTTGTTTATTCGAATTTTTTTTAAATTTTCCTTTTCCAGGAAATCTCAATTTTTTTTTTAAAGCTGGCCTTTTAAGTTGCAAATTTTTACCTTTTTGAATGAATTGTGTAACACAAATTCGAGAAAATTTTAACTTTTTTTTTTAATTTCGAAAATCTTATCAAAATTTCGATTTTTTTGTCAAAATTTCAACTTATCTGTCAAGATGCTGATTTTTTTTGCGAATTCGATTATTTCTAAATATACTTTTTTTAAAAAGTTTAACCTTGTCTGCTTGATATTTCAACTTTTTTCAACATTTTCAAAAGTTCAAATATAAAGTTTAAAAAGATTTTAAAACCAAATTTTTCCTAGTACATTTCGATATTTTTTCTCTATTTCGATATAAACTCGAAATTTCAACGTTGATCTCGAGATTTTAATTTGTTATTGTAATTTTTTTATACATTCATTTTTTTGTAATTCCAAGTAAATGCACTCGTAGTTTCAGTTTTTACTTTTTTCTCGATAATAAGCTTGCAATTTAAAGAAAAAGATAATGCAGATTATGTAATTTTGAAAACTTTTACTTTCTTCTCAAAATTTTGGGGTCATTCTTTTAATTTTTACTTTTGTTTTCTTAAAATTATGTGTGCAAACTTTAAATTTCAACTTTTTCTAAAATGTTTTACTTTATTTCCAAAATTTCAATTTCAATTTTTTTATATAACATACAATTCTTTCCAAAAATTTCGAAATTTAATTTCAAGTGTAAAATTACAAAGTAGCTTTTCCTCTTTAACTATTTTCTGGGTGCGCCCCTGGGATATTTAATTCTACATAGTAGTGAGTTAGCAAATAATAATAGACGTAATAAAAAAAGAACTGTTCTGATTCTGATCCAACCCTACGTTCGAAGGTGGATCCGACTCGAAGGACCAAATGCTCGGGATCACTATCAGGTCTTGATAGCTCCGATAAATGAAACGCGTTTTATGTAAACTTAACGACGTTTATTAAGTGAACTGACATCGCCGAGATCTGGGATGCAATGCTTTTGAAGAAGAGTTTCGCCTCTGGTATGGTGGACATACTGAGTTACCGTGCTCTTCTGTCTAAACTGTGTTCGACGTTTCGCCCACCATCGTAGGGGGCTTCTTCAGGAACAAACAAAGAAAAATAGATGAAAAGAGGAATACGAGGGAATATTCAAAAATAGAATAATAAAAAGGCCAATTTCAAAACATCAGAGCACGGTAACTCAGTATGTCCACCATACCAGAGGCGAAACTCTTCTGAATTGAAAATTGGTACAAAGGATAAGAAAGTTTAGACAGAAGAGCACGGTAACTCAGTATGTCCACTATACCAGAGGCGAAACTCTTCTGAATTGAAACTTGGTACAAAGGATAAGAAAGTTTAGACAGAAGAGCACGGTAACTCAGTATGTCCACCATACCAGAGGCGAGACTCTTCTGTCCTGAAGAGTTTCGCTTCGTTATCAACCTATAGACTATTTTAAAACACCAAGTTTTACCCCACATGTGTTCTATTGTTCTAATAGGCTCGCTGGTCAGTCCACATGCTTCCGGTGGTCAAGTGGCGATCTGACCATTTCTTACACTAAATATCTTAGATAGCTAACACAGGATAAAGAGATTTATTACTTTTTGAAAGCAAAATATGTTTTAAAAGGGTTTCAGGTCAGCTTCCCCTTTCATAAAAGTAACGACAGGCCACTGTGATTAAGAATGATCGAATTTGATTGAATGCAAAAGTATCCGAGGAAGACATCCTATTTAGTTTGACACGAAGCGCTTGGTCAGTTCTTAGATCTGTAGCATATTCGACCGATTAGATACAACTCTCTAAGTATGAAGATAAAGTTATGGTGGAAAAATTAAATATTACTGATGAATTTTAATTTCTAATGGACTTTTTAATCACCAAGGGTACCTATGGGTAATTAAGTTGAACAGACTAACTAAATACACAAAATTTTGACAACATAGTGCTGGTTTATTCAGTGAGAGGGATTATACGTTCTAGGTCTTCTAGGTAAATACTGATTGGCGCCCCTAGACAAGTGGCTGACGGATAATCAGCTGAGTTTAACATACCTCAACCTATATCAAGCCGAGGGCGCTTGTATTGAATGGATGTTGCTCTATAACCCATAATACAAGAAAGTTACCTCACTTGTGACCTTTGTAACTTTAATTACTTCATACATAACCTGATTGTAGTTTTATATGATTTATGCTTTAAATAATTCTTAGTTTTCAATATACGCGAATTCCGAAAAGCTCAAAAAGAAATGATAAATAAACTCTAAAGATTATATTATTTTATTCCCTTTTACTAAATTACATAACGGCTTGGGTTAGTTACATCAGCAGAAGTTACAATGGCTGTAATCTCTTATTAAACGCTATTGTAACGCCGTTAGCTTAACTAAGCCGGAAAATTTCAAATGTCTCGGAACAGGATCAAGGAAAAATTGAATTTAGGTCACATATTGTTATCGTAGGTCATATACGCAGTAAAAATAAAATATTTATCATGGAATTAGGCATCCTAAGTCGTGTAACACCCACAACGTATGAGCTCAGTTAGCGTTCTCTAATCCGATTACATACAGATTTAGTTTTATAGTGAAAGTAAAGTAACCTTTAGTTTCGGTACGTAATAATTTACCTTGGCAGTTGTTGAGAGCAGTATCGGTTTTCTAACATTATATGCACTCATCTGTAACTGGAACATTGTTTATACATTGATGGATTAAATGTTTCTTCGCGGCGGAATTCTGTTTTTCTTCGAATCATGTTTATACTGCAAACCTTGAGGAATCTCACTAGCTACTTTATTATGGAACATGAAGTTAAATCCCTATATGCAATAGAGGATTTTTTTTAATTGATACGGAATGGCCAGTCACTTCAGCTTAGAATCATCACGAAAACACCACACTATACAATCACATAAGGAAAAATGAAACCAAGAGATTCATAAACAATTATAAACTAACGAAAATGTGTTTAAAACTGAAGAGTTTATCGATGATTGTAATCATCAGAAGTTTTAATAATTAAGTCATTCCAGAAGTAGATTTGTCTATTTGGTTATGAACGAAAAATTTGAAATATAAACTTCACATTTCGAGAATCAGATAGAAGTTCCTAAAAAAACACAAAATTAACAAAAAACAATTTTAATTTTACGCATCTTCTCAAGCTTTTTTCTCGAAGTTTTCAGTTTAAAGTTGAAACATAAAATTTAAAAAGATTCCTTTCTATATTCCGAATTTGTCTCGAAATTTCAAAAAAAAAAAAAACCTGTATATGTACTATGTACTTACTTCATTTACATGAGAAATTCTTTTTTTTGTGTTCTGCCTTAATAATCATGTTGCCACTAATTTACTTTTTTAAGTAATAATGCTTACTACTATTTTCAACTATAAAAAATCATATTGGGAGGAGGAAATCTCGTAATTTTAAAAAGTGTTGACGGTAGTAAGTTCCACAATGGACCACCGATTTAGTTATTGTTAGTTTCACATGTAAACAGTTTTTCCGCGATAATTAACATACATTATAAACTATGAATGTATGGCGACGACGACGGGGGGTACTAGTGGGCCAGCATATGACGGAAATCTGATTATCACGTAATTAGGTAAACAAAAATGTTATTGAGAACATAAGACCCCGATCTCATGGAAATATACTTCGTTGCGAAATATAGCAAGTAGAGGAATGTTTGATATTTAGTTGATCGATTTCAAAATCATCTAAATAAAGATTCAGCATTCTTCAATGTCACACGTAAATGTGAAATACTTATAAAAACATTATGGAGTAATTAGATAAAAATATTTATTTTTCTTGATTAGCTAAGCAACTTGAAAATATTTGGGATGCAATCTGTTTGAAAAATAAAATAACGTAACGGTCAACAATGTTATTAAATACAAAAAATCATAAAATGACCTAACATGAAAAATTGATCCTTGCATTCGAAATGTATATTACGTGGTGGCCTTTGTGGTATTTGGAAAAAAATTATTAATTGAGAGGAAAAGATATTTTGGTATAGGACGTGACATTGGTACCCAGTGGCGGCTGGCGTATAGGCAGTGTGGAACTGCAGCACCCCCAATTTCGCTTGCGAGTTTTTTTCTTAAAATTTTCTGAACATTTTTCATTACACACTGTTTTGTAGAAATTTTAAATTTTCTTTTTATACAAATTTTAGGTTTCTTTCACGAAATTACGACGTTTAAACCTATTTTATTTTTAATTTTTATCAAAATCACATTTTCAAAAACTAATTTTTCTAAAAGTTTTGACGAAGAAATGGAGCGAGAATTCAAATGTTAAGAAAAAACTCAAATTTCTTTGAAAATGTCAACATTTTGTGAAAATAATTACAATTTCTCTAAAAAATAAGTTAATACGATATCTTTGAATTTTTTCTCAAATCTCATTTTGTATAAAAATTTTGAGTTTTTTTCAGATATTTCGATTTGTTTAGGAAATTTTAATTTTTTCTGCAAAGTTTTCATTTTTCCTAAATATATTGTAAAAAGAAATATTCTCGAAATTTCCATTTTTCCTAAAAGTTTTGTAGAAATTTTAAACTATCTCTGATTTCTTTTTATAGAAATTTTAAGTTTTTTTCGTTACGACAGTTACGACATTTAAAAACCTATTTTATTTTTAATTTTGATTAAAAGCACATTTTCAAAAACTCATTTTTAAAAGTTTTTGGGGAAGAAATCAATATTTCGAACAGGAATTAAAATGTTAAGAAAAAACTCAAATTTCTTTGAAAATGTCAACATTTTGACAAAATAATTACGATTTCAAGAAAAAATCTAAATCTAACTCATCTCGCATTTTACTACTTCTCAAAAAACTAAGTTTGTACGGTATCTTCGAATTTTTACCTCACAACCCATTTTGTATATAAATTTTGAGTTTTTTTCAGATATGTCGATTTATTTAGAAAATTTTGGTTTTTTCTGCAGTTTTCATTTTTCCCAAACATTTTATAAAAAGAAATTTTCTCGAAATTTCCATTTTTCCTGAAAGTGTTGTTCTTAAAATTTCTTCTGGAAATTCCAACTTCACCAGATTTTTCTTTGTGTTTCTCTAATTTGCTTTAGAAATGTCAAATTTTTTCACGACGCTTTGACAATTTAAAGTTCATTTTATTTTGTAGTTTTGCCCAAAAATGTTTGGAAAAAAACCCTTAAAGCTGTATAAACATTTCAACATTTTGGAAGAAACAAAAAATTTCGACGTTTTTGTAAAGATATTTCAATTTTTTTTTTTCAAATTTCAATTTTTCCTCCAAGAAATTTTGCTTTTTTCCCTATGCAATTTGTGTTTTTCTTTTTTTATACAAATTTTTTTTTTGAAATGTCGACTTTTCCTGGAGAATTTGTCTCTAAAATATTTTTTCTTGTAGAAATTTTGATTTCTCTCTAATTTGCTTTGGGAATTTAAAAGTCTTTTAACGAAATTTTCATATTTTAAAGTTCATTTTATTTTGTAACTGGTAAGAAACTGAAAATTATTAAGTATAGGTCTAGAGAAAATAAACTTGAAATTTGCATTAAAATAAGGAAACTTTGGGAAAAATATTGAAATTTCAAGTAAAAATGAACCTTGTAAATTCCAACTTTTTTACAATTTGATATTTCTCTAAAAAATTACTACTACTGCAGGACCAAAGAAAATTCTGAATCGGTATTTCCAATTTTTCTAAAAATGTTAAATTTATTTTTGAAATTCTCAAGTTCGAATTCAAATTTCGATAAAAAAAAGATTGAAATTTAAAAATTAAACTCAAAATTTCAAGAGAAAGTAGATCATATTTCTAGAAAAAGTTGAAATTTTTTATTAGTAAACAACATTTTTCAAAAAAAAAAATAAATAAAATTTTCGGAATTAAAGAAAAAAAACTTATTTGATATAAACTAATTGTCAAAAATATTCTTATAATTTCGACTTTTAAAGTGGCAATTATTGAAATTTTTCAGAAAAAGACAAACATTTCTAAAAGTTTCTCAAAATTTCGAAATTAAAATTAATCAAAATGTTGAAAAAAATTCATTAATAATTTATCGTTCTAATTTAATATTCTTCTAGTAATTTTGAAGAGAAAGAAATTTCAAAAATTAAATATTCCAGCTTGAGGCTAGTTTTTTGTGATTAAAATTCAAATGTTGGCAATTTATTTGTACATAAAATTCAAGTTTTTTTTGGAAACTTGTTTCAAAACTTTGTGCAATTTTTAAAATAGAAATTTCGAGTGTTATTTCGAAATATTTAAAAAGAAAAACGTTACCACTTTTAAAAAATAAAGCTCAAGTTATCAAAAAGTCGAACTTTAAAAAAGAGTCAAATCTTAAAAAAATTTAAAATGTTCATAGAAAGTCAAATTTTCAAAAGAAAACAAGGATTTCTAAAAAAAATTCAATTTTTAAGATTTTGGGAATATGAATAAAAGACGAATTTTTGGAAAAATATCGACATTTAAAATAAATTGCAGAGTTTTTAATTAAATTTTCAAAGAAGCTGAATTTTTTGTATATTGGAGAGAACTTAAAGTTATCGAAAAATTCCTAATAATCACAAAAATTGAAATTTTAAAAAGATAACATTTTGAAAAAAGTCGAAATATTCTATAGTTCAAGTTTAAAAAGAATCTTTTCTTTTAAGTCGAAGATTTAATTACAGATTTTTAAAAAAATGTGTAAATATAATTTTAAAAATTTCTGACTTAAAAAAAATCACAATTTTCAAACAAGGCGACGGTTTGCAAAAAATATCAAAATTTTAAAAATATTTAAAAATAGTCAAAATTTTTAAGTTTTCCAAAAACTTTAAATTTTGGAAAATTCGAACATTCGAAAAAGGCCGGAATTTTCAACAAAGTGTAAATTAAAATAAAAAGTCGAAAATTTCAAAAAAGTGCAGATTTAAGAAAAGGTTAAAAAAGTCGAATTTTGTCGACAAGGCAACATTTTCAAAATCGCTCAAATATCCAAAAGAAGTCAAAATTTTGCAAAAAAGGAATTTTCAAAAAGAAAAATTCAAAATTTATGGCCGAAATTAAAAAAAAATATCAAAATTTGCAAATGATTTGAGAATTTTTTTGGAATTTACGAAATAATTTGAAATTTTATAAAGTTTAAATTTTGAATAGTTGGGAAATTTTCAAAATCGCTCAAATGTCCAAAAGAAGTCGAAATTTTGCAAAAAAGGAATTTTCAAAAAGAAAAATTCAAAATTTATGGCCGAAATTAAAAAAATAAAATATCAAAATTTGCAAAAGATTTGAGAATTTTTATGGAATTTACGAAATAATTCGAAATTTTAAAAAAGTTTAAATTTTGAATAGTTGGGAAATTTGCACTAAACTTTTCAATAAAAATCAAAATTTTCGAAACCGGAATGTTGAAAACTATCAGATAGATCGATGCTTTCAAAAGTCAGAATATTGAGAAGTTAAAATTTGGAAAAAAGTTTAAATTTTTGGTAATTAAAATTTTAAATCAAAGAACATTTTTTTAAAAAGTTGAAATTTTGGGTCAAAAAAATTAAAATTAAAAAAAAATGTCAAAGATTTCATACAATTTCAAAATTTTCAAAAAAATCGAAATTTAAAGCAGCGAAATTTTCAACAAAAAAAATCAAATAATGATCGAAAGTGTGCAAAAAAGTCGAAATTTTAAAAAATAGTTGACATTTAAATAAAAACCAGTCTTAATTACTAAAAATCGAAGTTTACAATAAAAAAATAATTTTCCAAAAAAAAAATTATAAACAAAAATAAAATTTAGAAAAAAGTCTAAAATTTAAAAAGTCAAAAGTCCAGTTTAAAAAAAAATTGCATTCACAGAAAAAGTAAGAATTTTCAAATGCTTAAAATTAAAAAAATGTAATGATTAATTTTCAAAAAAAAAATACAAAGAAAAACGGAACACCGAAAAGTCTAAATATTTACAAAAGTAAATTTTTAAAGGAGTATTCACAATTTTTCAGAAAAGTCAATTCTTAAAAATAAGATAAGGTCGAATTTACAAGAAAAAATCTAAATATTGCAATAGAGTCGAAATTTAGAAAAAAATCGAACCTTTCAAAAAACGCGACATTATCAAAAGTTTTCATTGTCAAGTTTTCAAAGAAATCTAAAATTTTCGAAAAGTAACGTTTTGAAAATGTCGAAATATCCAGTCGAAATATTAAAAATTTTAAAACGCTAAACTTTGTCGCAGCACCCACATTAGTTTTGGCTACGAGCCGCCATTGTTTGTACCATATAAAATAATAATAAAATCGTCACTTCTTTACAAGAAATTCTTCCAAATTAAATAAGTTTTACTTTAAAAAAATGGCGCCTAATTCGAACTTAAAACACGCAAGTTCTTTTTTTTTACATTTGTTTGCTTTATTTGCTCAATAATTCTATTTGGTACCAAGCTTGACACTTAAGTAAACAATTCTGATTGTTGGTGGATTTTTATTCCCAACTAGGCGCCAACTGAACTCTTTCAGACAATGGAGATGCCAGCCATTTGGCCTTAAACGTTCCAAAGTGTTTGTATTTTTAAAAAGCAAACAAAGTGTCATCTTTGTTTCGCCGTTGCAGTTGGTCTCGATAAAAATAAAAGGTCGTTCGCACCAAGGCAATATTGCACTAAATTAATATCAGGTTTCTGGCCTGAAAGCGTTTCCCATATATGTATCATAAATTGTCTCATTTACCCCATTAACGTTGGCGAGTTTCAGAGTATATTGCTCATTTTATGGTTTTTTGAATAGTTCCAAACTCCGGACGGTGTTCGTTAACGTTGATGGCTTTTTTATACACCCAATATTTTAAGTTATGTTAAATATTCACGTTGTAAGTTGTAATGACGTCTAGTCAGACAAAAGCATTTCCAACAGAAAAATGTTAGAGTATCCACCGGACTGGTAAATTGCACTTTTATCCACTTCTATGTTTAGGCTGTGTCTGCATAAGTCAAACATACGACATATTTATATTAGGAACAGTGAACACCTTTTGGTGGAACGGACGCATTAGAGCAACATTTGTTGTATTTATTAATTTTTTTTTGGTTTCAAGGGACAAGATTTGTATTTCAATTAGTGAACACCTTAACAATTTAATAAACATCCCTCTTTTTGGGAATTAATTTGATCACTGTAATATGCATCCATGAACGTTCCTCAGTTACAATACCTTACGTTACAAACTACGCTTTTCTTTAATGTTTTATTCCCTCGATTCTCTAGAAGCAGATTCACATAAATAAAAATTGATTGGGCACATGTCATTGGTTTTTGCCTCATAGACACTCCATTTGATGTTAACGACGCATGGATTCGGAGGTACCACACGCAAAATAACTATTTACGCCACAAAATAATTGACTATGTGAAAAATATTTAATAATAATAATACAAATTTCTATTGGTGTGGATCCAGCTCAAGATGCTTCCAAAGTAAGCACTAGTTTGCCTATTCTTGAACTTCCCATTGGGTATCTCCTGCCTCTGTTTATAAATTATATCGCTCAAAACTAAAAACTATTTTTACTTACAGCCGGCAAGATGTTGCAACAAATTCTGCGCGACATGTATGTGGACCCCGAAATCCTGGCGGAACTCGACGAGGAACAGAAGCAAACCTTGTTCTGTAAAATGCGCGAAGAGCAAGTGCGACGCTGGAAGTCGTGGACGGAGAAATTGGGTGAGGAATCGAAGCGAAAACCCGACGGGAAGAGAAAAAAGGTCGACTTTTTAAAAGGCATCGATGGGGAGCCTTGGGTGTGGGTGATGGGCGAACACGAGAACGACAAATCAATCGAGGAGATACTCAAAGAGGAAGCCATCGAAAAAGCCAGAAAGATCGCCGAGAAGGAAGCCGAGGGTCTAAGGAAGCAGGTCGAGGCTGAACTATCGGAATATTTGAGGCCGAAGATCGAAGAGATGGAAGCGCCTCAGAAAATCGAAGATGACATGGATATATATTGCTCAGTTGATGAGCTGAGGGATAAAATTAATAATAAAAATACCAATAATCTCAATAATTACAGTATTAATCATTATCAGAATAAAAATAAGTTTAGTGTGATAGATGCTAGGGATGTACTTCAGGATTTATCGCTGAATTCACAGAAAGTAGCTCAGAGGGTAGCGCTGTGGGAAAAAAGACTGACAGAGACAAGAACCTGCGAAATTTTCCAGAAGATTCAGAAGAAACATCAGGAGGTCGCCAGGGAGGCTGAAGAGGCTGAAAAGAAACAAGAGCAGTTTTGGAAAGAACAAGGTTCGTTTTTTTCCTGTTATTTCTTTACCTTTCACACTCTTAGAATCATTTCAATCATTTCAGCTCACAACACTCGCATCTATTTGAGTTTCATTTAGCTTCTAAATGCTAGTTGTAGTTGATTGACTTTGACTTGAATTTGGGAACTACTTGTTCAAATGAAGTTCTTAGTGGGCTTGAATGAGAAAGTTTCGCTTTAAGCATTGGTTCCCAAACACCAAGTCCATCTGAAGGGGCTTCCAAATCAAAAAAAAACTGTTTGCAATTCGCTTGGTTATCAAAAACAGTGGCAATTTCTTTATTTAATCTGATTTTTAAAGACAATTTATATAACTCCAGCCACGTTCCAATTTTGCCAACCTTCAGAAACTTCAAATGAGAGCGGTTCTCTTCGCTGAGTTATTCATTAGTTTCTTAGTTCTCTAGAAAGCTCAAAATCTAATCTTGAAAAAGTTTAATTTTAGTATCCCCGGTTTACCAATTGGTATGTTGAGCAGACAAAAATTCAACAAGATTGTCTTCTGACTTCTTTAATCATTTCTACCAAATTTTGGTTGTGTTAATTTGAAAGTCCTTTCCTCTATTAAATTTTTTCATCATTTAGTAGCTTCTTAGTACCCTAATGTACTCAAAAACATTTTTTAAATTGTTTTTTATTTATTTATTTTTTGGACTTAAAATATTGCTTCTTTCGTTAGTGTTAGATTCAAAACGCTCCATGGTAGCTTTTTGGAATTAAGTTATTATTTCTCTCAAGGCCAAATTTAGGTGCGTTTTTATATCATTAAAGTTTGTGAAATTCAATTTTACTGTTTTTTTCAATTTATTTAACATTTCTTCGGCCGAGTTTGGAAATATTTAATTTTTTGTGGTTTGTTGACAATTTTCTAAACAGTTTTTGAAATACGACTACGTGATATTTAAATTTATTGGAAAGGAAAAAAAAAGAAATGTTAAATAAATTGAAAAAATATAATATTTGCGGTCAATAAGGGTCTACCATGAAGAATCAATTTTACTGCTTTAAACAACCATCAAAACTAATTCTAAATTTTCAAAGAAAAAATTAAAATGTCTAATTAAATCCGAAATGTCCAGAAGAAAGGTTGAGATGTATGTATGTACTACAGATCTGCACGAGTAAGTGATTCTAATCACCGATTACTTTTTTATGTAATCGGGAACTTGGCATCGTTGGCATCGTGGCATCGTACCGAATATACTCATTTGTAATCGTGCACTTTATATTATCAGTTTCGTGTAGCATGTTACAAGTTGACACTTGTCCAAAAAAAAAGTCGAAATTTAGAAAATAAAACACTTTCAAAAATTAAGAGATTTTAAAAATCAGTTTGCATTTAAAACAAATGTCAAAATTTAGAACAAATGAAATTTTCTATAAAACTGAATGTTTGAAAAATAAGACAAATTTTTCAAAAAATTTCAAATTTACAAAAGAAGTCGAAATTTTAGAGTTGTAATTTTCAATGAAAGTTAGCATTTTGAAAAAAATTGAGAATTGAAATCAAAGTTTTCTGAGACAATCGGAATGTTGAAAAAGTCTAGATTTTCATGGAAAGTTAAAATTTCCAGAAAAAAAGTCGAGAGTTTCTAAAAAGTCAAAAAATGTCAACATTCTGTAAAATTCTGAGTATTTCGAAAAATAATAAAATTTTCAACAAAATTCAAAATTTCTTCAAAAAGTTAATATTTTGAGAAATAATCTAAAATTTCAAAAAGAGGCAACATTGTAAAAAAAGTGTCTGGATTTACAAAAATTTAAGAATTCTTAATTAACTTTTCCCAAATTTTCAAAGGTTCAATTTACTTGGGAAAAGACAAAATTATCAGGAAGTCGAACTGTTTTAAAAATCGCAATTTGAAGAATGAAATGTCAAAATTTAAAAAAAGTCAAAATTCAAAAAAAATGTTAATTTCCATTAAATTTAATCTCAAATAAAATCAGAATTGTCGAAGTCTGATTACTGAAGAAAAGCCAAAATTATCAGAAAAGTCGAATTTTTAAAAAAATACCAAATTTTAAGGAATTAACATTTGGAAAATGGCACAGTTTCTAGTAGTTAAAATTTTGAAATAACAGTCCAAAATTTTTGAAAAAACTTTGTTTTTAAAAGATTAAAATTTTTAAAAATGATCAGAATTTTTAAATAGTCGAAATTTTCAAAAAATTGCAATTTTGAAAAAGGTCGATATTCTGAAGAAAATGAAAAAATCAAGATTTTGCAAAATAATCAGAAATTTCAAAAAAAATCACCACTTTTAAAAAATGTAAGGCTTTAAAAAAAATTGAAATTCTCGAATTTAAAATTATAAAATTAAAAGTTTCTAAAACAATCGAAATTTTGAAAAATGTTAGGATTTTCATAGAAAGTTAAAATTTACAAAAAAGTTTAGATTTTCTAAAAAGTCAAGTGTCAAAATTTTGACATTTTTCAAAAAATTCGAGTATTTAAAAAAATTATGAAATTGTAATTTTTCAAAAAGTTAATATTTTGAGAAATAATCTAAAATTTCATAAGGGGTCGACATTTTAAAAATGTGTCAAATTAAAAATAAAAGCGAAATAAAAAACTAAAAGTTTGCAAAAATTCGGAATTTTGAAAAATAATTCAAATTTAAAAATAGTCAAAATTTTTAAGAATCAAAATGTTCCATCAGTAATAATTTTTAAAATATTCCAAATTTCTCAAAAAGTTCATATTTTGAGAAATAATCTAAAATTTCGAAAAACCCAAATTTTCAAAAGGTTAAAAGACAAAATTGTCAGGAAAGTCGAACTGTTTTAAAAATCGTAATTTGAAAAATGAAATGTCAAAATTTAAAAAAAAAGTCAAAATTCGAAAAAAATGGTAATTTTCATTAAATTAAATCTCAAGTAGAGTCAAAATTATCAGTTTGAATATTGAAGAAAAGCCAAAATTATCAGAAAAGTCGAAATTTAAAAAAATTGAGGAATTAACATTTGGAAAATAGCGAAGTTTTGAATAGTTAAAATTTTGAAATAAGAGTCAAAAAACTGAAAGTTTTCAAAAAATTAAGTTTTAAAAATGATCAAAATTTTTTAAAGTCAAAATTTTCAAACAAGTCACATTTTTGGAAAAAGTCGACATTTTGAAAAAAAAGCAAAATTCAAAATTTTTCAAAATAATCAAAAATTTAAAAAAATCCAGCATTTTAAAAAACTATGACGCTATAAAAAAATTGAAATTCTCAAATTTAATATTTTGAATTAAAATTTCTTAAACAATCGAAATTTTGAAAAAAAAAAAGGATTTTCTTAAAAGTCAGAAGTGTCAAAATTTTGACTTTTTTAAAAAATTCGAGTATTCCAAAAAGTTATTAAATTATTAACAAAATTCTAAATTTTTCAAGAAGTTAATAGTCTAAGAAATAATCTAAAATTTCAAAAATGATCAACATTTTAAAAAAGTGTCAAATTAAAATAAAGCAAAATAAAAAAAATCGAAAGTTTGCAAATGGTCGAAATTTTGAAAAATAATTCAAATTTAAAAAATAGTCGAAATGTTTAAGAATCAAAATGTTTAATAAGTAATAATTTTTGAAAAATTTTAAATTTTGAAAAAAGGATAGTTTGAAAAGAATCGAAAATTCAAAAAACTTACATTATTAAAAGAGTTGAGCTTTCAAAAATTTGACACTTTTAAAAAATTACAAATTATTAGAGTGGACATTTTAAAAAATATTAAATTTTTCAAAAACAACCAAGATTTTAAAAAGGGTAAATTTTAGAAAAAAATTGAAAGCAACATGAAATTTTCAAAAATCAGAAATATTTAAAAAATTTGATCAAATTTTTTCGAAAAATTAAAATGCCAAAAAATGTTGAAATTAAAAAACATCTAAATTTCCGAAAAATCTAAATCTTGAAGACAAAATTTTTAAAAAAATCGATATTTTGGAAAAAGTACAACTTTTAAAAAAAAATTAAACTTAAAAAAAGTTGAAGTACAAAGCTTGTCCCCTGAAACCAAGAAAGATTAAAAAACACAACAAAGGTTGCTCTAATGCGTTTCGACAGCCAAGCTACCATCTTCAGAGAGATACTGGCATGTTAGTTTGGCTGTCGAAACGCATTAGAGCAATCTTTGTTGTGTTTTCTAATCTTTCTTGGTTTCAGGGGACAAATAAAAGTAAAAATGTTTTTTAGAGAAAAAATCTAAAATTTTGAAGTCAATTTTGGGTTTAACCTTTCCAATTTTGATAATTTTTGTTTGCAATTTGTACTTTCATCTCGAAAGTTGAATTTTAAATCCGAAGTATAGAAAATATTTTATACAAATTTGATGTTTTTTTTTCGAAATTTTAATTTTTTCTTAAACTGTTCTGCTTTTACTTAAAATGTTGATTGTCTCACGATTTTTTTTTTTCGAATTTTCGACTTTGATTTATTTTGTTCAAAATTTCTTAAAACCTCAAATGTTTTACATATTTTTTTTTCTAAATTTTCGAACTTTAATTCGAAATTGTTTTATGTACTAATTTTGAATACTTATTTACGTTATATTTTTAATTTTCTCGAAACGTCAACCCACTTTTTTCAACACGTTCATTTTCATACATGAAATGTTGATGTTTGTTAAGGCATAGCCGGAATACGGGCGGGTGGGGCGCTTGCCCCCCTCCCTGGTTCATGCAGCTGGCTGAAAATTTATATGTATTCAACTAGGGGACTTTTTCCAAAATTTTTTTCTTCTTCTTCAGAATTAAGTCTTTTCTTGAAAACATCTTTTTCAAAATTTCGACTCTTTTCTCAAATTTCGTATTTTTTTATAATATTGATCTTGTTCTTTTGAAATTTCTCTATTATTCATATAATTCGACTTATTTTATCGAACATGACTGTGTCAAAATTTCGATTTTTTTTTTAAAAGATCTTCGGTTTTTTTATGAAATTTTGCAAATTTCTCGAAATTTGACTTTTTTCTGAAAATGTCGACTTTTTAATTCTGTAAATTTCAACTTGTTTCTTAAAATTTACCTTTTCCTTGAAATCTGGTCAATTTTCTGATAGAAGAGTAAATTTTTTTTGGAAATATAAAATTTATATGAAAGGATAAAAATTACGAAAAAAATGTCTAGCAGTCAAGAGGAAATAAATATTCATTGAAGCATTTTCCTCTAAATGCTTTTTTTTTTTCCTTAAAATGTCGATTTTTCTTTAAAGGTTGCTTTTTTCTAAATTTCAATAAAATCTCACTCTTTTTGGGAAATTTCGATGATATTTAGAATTAAACACTTTTTCTCAAAACGCTTTTCTGCAAGTTTTCAATCATTTTCTCGTAATTTCGTCCTTTTCTCGGAGTTTTGACTACATTTTTTTCAAATTTTTTTTTTTATTTCCAAGTTTTTTTCGAAATTTCGCTTTTTTTTCAAATTTCGATACATTTAGCTTTTTCTGAAAATTTCGATCTTTTAGAATTTCATTTTTCAGAAATTTTGACTGGTTTCTTAAAGATTACCCTTTTCACGAAATTTTGATTTTATCTCAATATCCGAGTCAATATTTCGAGAATTTTCGTCTTTTTCCTGGTAAATTCGTCTTTTTTCTCAAAATTTTGACTTTTTTCTTTAAAATCATCATTTTCCTAAAATGCGCCTTTTCCTCAGAAATTGTTTTTTTTTAAATTTCGATTTTATTTTCAAAAACCTCCTTTTTGGACTTTTGTTTTAAAAATCGTTTGTTTATTGCGAAATTCTGCCATTTTTCTGAATATTTGTTCTTTTTAAACAAATTACGACGGAGGGTTAATATATATGTCGTCTTTACTGAATGTTAAATTTTGAGAAATTGAAATACAAATCTTGTCCCCTGAAACTAAAAAAGATTAAAAAACACAACAAGGTTGCTCTAACGCATTTCAATAGCCTGCTAAATTAGGTTTTTATTTTTAATGCGGTTTATTAAAGATTCTAATTTTTCCAAATTTTTATTTTCAAAATTACTACCTTATTCTCAAAATTTCTCCTAAAATTGCATTTTTTTTTGAAAATTTGGAATATTTTTTAAAAAGTTCAATCTTTTTGTCGAAATTGCAACGTATTTTTTAAAAATCGTTAATTTTTTTTCGAAATCCATTCTTTTTTGATTAACTCTTTTTCCTGAATTTACTTTTTAAATTTAATTTCCTGCAATTTCAACTTATTGTTCAAAATATCTTATTTTCCAAATTTTGACCTTTGTCTCAAAATTCGATATCTTCTGTTTTTGGACATTTCCATTTAAAATTGAATTTTTTCTGAAGTTTAACTAAGGAATTTTTAACAAAATTACAAATTTCAAAAAAAAACCTAAAAATGTATGTTATAAGTTTCGAGCTGAGTCTCGAATTTTCAAAAAGCTTTATTCTGAACCAGTCCATTCCACCGTAAATTTTGAGAACAATGTTTTAGAAAATTGTAATTTTTCTTTTTCAAAATTCGTCATTTTTCTGAAAATTGGTTCTTTTTACCTAATTAGAACTTTGAAAATTTTGGTCTCTTTCGAATTTTGGACATTTTTCGAATTTTTGTGATAAATTAGGTTTTTATTTTTTATGCGGTTTATTGAAGATTCTAATTTGAAGAGGTTAGATAGCATTACTAAGTGAAATATTTCTGGAAATATTTTCGACTTCCAAACTCAAAAAATAGAAACAAAAACCTAATTTCGAAATTACAGTCGAAATATTGAGAAAAGATTGAAATACAAATCTTGTTTCTTGAAACCAGAAAAGATTATCTCTGTGAAGATGCTAGCTAGGCTATCGAAACGTGTCAGAGCAACCTTTGTTGTGTTTTTTAATTTTTCTTGGTTTCAGGGGACAAGATTTGTATTTTAATTTTTGAAGATAACCAAGGACCAGTCCATTCCACCGTAAATTTTGAGAAAAATGTTTTGGAAAACTGTAATTTTTCTTTTTTAAAATTCATCTTTTTTCTGAAAATTGGTTCTTTTTACGTAATTAGAACTTTGAAAATTTTGGCCTTTTTCGAATTTTGGCGATAAATTAGGTTTTTATTTTTAATGCGGTTTATTGAAGATTTTAATTTTTCCAAATTTTTATTTTTGAAATTACTACCTTATTCTCAAAATTTCAATTTTTCTCCTAAAATTGCATTTTTTTTTGAAAATTTGGAATATTTTTTAAAAAGTTCGATCTTTTTCTCGAAATTGCAACGTATTTTTCAAAAATCGTTAATTTTTTTCGAAATCCGTTCTTTTCTGATTAACTCTTTTTCCTGAATTTATTTTTTAAATTTAATTTCCTGCAATTTCAACTTGTTCAAAATATCTTATTTTCCAAATTTTGACCTTTTTCTCAAAATTCGATATCTTCTTTTTTTGGACATTTCCATTTAAAATTGAATTTTTTCTGAAGTTTAACTAGGGAATTTTTAACAAAATTCCAAATTTCAAAAAAAACCTAGAAATGTATGTTATAAGTTTCGAGCTGAGTCTCGAATTTTTACATAAGCTATCATCTTCATAATTTTTGAAGATGATAGCTTGGCTATCGAAACTCGTTAGAGCAACTTTTGTTGTGATTTTTTATCTTTCTTGGTTTCAGGAGACATGATATGTATTTCAGTTTTTAAAGATAACCAAGCATCAGTCCGTTCCACCAAAAAAAAAACTTTAATTAAGTCAAAATCTCTGGATTAAATTCGTTATTTTGAAACGTTAAACGAAAATTCAAAATTATAAAAACACTTTAACTACTACTAAAATTTGCTCTGGCTGGAATCGCGCACATACTAATAATAATATTAACTACTTTCAGAACGAAAAGCGAAAGAGGCCGAGCAACAGATTCGCGAAATAGCGAGGAGGGCCCGCGAAGAGCACAGACTGACAAATTTCGAGATAGAAACCCCTTACAGTACAGTAAATTCGGGTGTACCGCCTGGTAGACAAGCCGTCGTCGAATGGTACAGAAACACCGAAAAACCCAAATGCACCGCGTTGGATCAGTCCAATAATATAGAGCCATGGTTCCATGGTAAGTTCTGGTGCGACACCCACCACTCGTTGGTCAAATATCTGTTTCGCAGGATTAATCACAAGAGCGGAAGCTGAGAAGATGCTCCTGGATCAACCGTATGGTTCGTATCTGGTTAGACTGTCGGAAAAAATTTGGGGCTATGCCATATCCCACAGGGCCAAAGAGAAATGTAAACATTACCTGGTTAATGCGAGTGGACAGACCTACCAATTTCTCGGAAACAATCAGATTAATCACAACAGTTTAGGTGAGTTGCATTTGTGAGATTTGTTTGGGGGAGATTTGCTGAAGTGTCTTACGGTACGTTTACACTAGACACTTTATTCCGTACATTTCTCTCTGACCTAAAATATATTTTCTCTCTGACCTAAGTGTAAACTATCCTCCTCCTCCCAGCTATGTAGATAAGTCTCGGATAACTTCTCTCAGGATAGTTGACACTTATGTTAGAGAGTAATGTACGCAATAAAATGTCTAATCTAAACGCATCCTTAGTTCAGAGCTTTTTTCCTTTCATTTTTTCCATTTGTAGTGAGTTAAAAATATTGCGCGATCGAGATTTGAACCCGGGACCTATCACGTGGCAAATTAACTGTCTAACCCTTGAGCTATCTCACGTCACCATTTTTAACTCTTCTTATTCTCATCACGTACCCCCACTCTCTGTATCTTCTACGTATCAAAAATTTGAGCAACAGATAAAGAAGCGATTACTTAAAATATGTTTCTGTTGCCAATTAAATCCATGATGTACCGTCCTTTCAACGTTAGGTATTTCGTCAACGGACTAGGATTTTTCTTCTTTGTAAAATTAATGCTGGAATTTTGTTTTTATTGGAAAGTTTATTCGAAAAATCTTTTTTTTTTGTTTCTACTCTTCCCACAAAATAAGTAACTCATTTTGTGTTGTACATATACTTTGTTGGTGCCAGTGGTGTGCCGTATCATTTATGAGTAGGGAAGCTGACCTTTTAAAAGATTAATTATAATTTTGCTTTCATTAACATCAAAAAAATAATATTTCTTTCATGCGTGTTTGGATTAATCGAAATATCGATATAAATTCAGGATTTTAAAGGAAAATTTAAATTTCGAAAAGATGTTGAAAAATGTTCGACAAAAATTACAAATTTTATGTCCAGATGTTGTCGAAATTTATCTAAAAAAATTCAGATCAAGCTAAACTTTAAATATGAAGTATTTCTTTAATGTTTAGTTTTCAGTTTAAATTTGGATCCTTATTCAAAATTTCGAATTCAAATTCTAAGTTAAAAAATTTCAAAAATCATTTTATTCAAAGAAAATGGAACTTAGGCAAAAATATATTTTTTTCAGAGATCTTTGCAACACTTAAAGAAAATCGAAATTTCAGGAAAATGTAAATTTATTTTTCGAAAAGGCTCGACATTTTTGAAAAAGTCCAGATTATCAAATGTCGGAATTTTAAAAAAAGTCGAAATTCCGAAAGAAGTAGAAAAAAAATTGAAATTAATAAACGTCCGAAACGTTCAAATCACAATTCTGGAAAGTCAAAATCATCATTTTATTCATAAAATGGAACTGAAGCAAAGATATATTTTTTCTAAGATCTCTGAAACTTCAACATTTAAAGAAAATCGAAATTTTAGGAAAATGTGAATTTATTTTTCGAAAAAGTCGAAATTTTCGAAACAGTCCAGATTATCAAAGATTGGAATTTTACAAAAAAAAGTCGAAATTCCGAAAGAAGTACCAACATTTTTAAGGAATTTTAAAACAACCTCAAATTTTTAAAAAATTAAATTTTTTAACAGGATTCAAAATTTGCAGAAAAAATTGAAATTTTTAAAAAACGTCGAAACTTTCAAGTCACAATTCTGGAAAGCCAAAATTTTCAAAAAAGCGTCAATCTTTAAAAAAATATGTAAAGATGAAAATTTTGAGAAAAAGCTGAAATTTGGAAAAATTCTAATTTTTCAAAAAAAGTCCAAATTTTCAAAAAGATCGAAATTTTTAAGTCAATATTTCAAAATAGTAGTAGTTTCTACAAAAAGTCGAAGTCTCTAAAAAAATTAACATTCCTTGAAAAGTAGTCAAAATTTTGGGAAAAAAGTTTAAATTATAGAAAAATACACATTTTTAAAAAAGTCGAAATTTTCAACATAATCTTAGAAATATAAAACCTCAACATGTTAATTAAATTTTTAAAAAAGTCATAATTTTCAAAAAAAAGTCGAAATTTCCAATCTAAAAGTCGACATTACGAGAAAAAGCTAAAATGTTGAAAAAATACAGTTTTGAAAAGGTTATTTGTTGAAATGTCTAAATTGTCAAAAAAGTCCAAATTTTCATTAATAAATCTAAATTTAAAAAAAAATCCAATTTTCAAAACAAATTTAAATTTTTAACAAAAGTAAAATTTTTCAAAGAATTTTAAAAATTACGAAGAAAGTCGAAATTTCGAGAAAAATTTAAAATTTTGAGAAAAGGTCATAATTTCTTAAAAAAGTCGAAGTTTCCAATAAAAAAGTCGACTATTACGAGAAAAAGCTAAAATGTTGAAGAAAAATAGTTTTGAAAAGTTAATATGTTAAGATGTCTAAATTGTCAAAAAAGTCCAAATTTTCATTAATAAATCTAAATTTAAAAAAAATCCAATTTTCAAAACAAATTTAAATTTTTAACGAAAGTAAAATTTTTCAAAGAATTTTAAAAATTACGAAGAAAGTCGAAATTTCGAGAAAAATTTAAAATTTTGGGAAAAAGTCATAATTTCCAAAAAAAAGTCGAAATTTCCAATAAAAAAGTCGACATTACGAGAAAAAGCTAAAATGTTGAAGAAAAATACAGTTTTGAAAAGTTAATATGTTGAAATGTCTAAATTGTCAAAAAAGTCCAAATTTTCATTAATAAATCTAAATTTAAAAAAATCCAGTTTTCAAAACAAATTTAAATTTTTAACGAAAGTAAAATTTTTCAAAGAATTTTAAAAATTACGAAAAAAGTCGAAATTTCGAGAAAAATTTAAAATTTTGGGAAAAAGTCATAATTTCCCCAAAGAAAAAGTCGAAATTTCCAATAAAAAGATCGACATTACGAGAAAAAGCTAAAATGTTGAAAAAAAATGCAGTTTTGAAAAGTTAATATGTTGAAATGTCTAAATTGTCAAAAAAGTCCAAATTTTCATTAACAAATCTAAATTTAAAAAAAATCCAATTTTCAAACAAAATCAAAATTTTCAAAAAATTTCAAAATTCTAGAAAAAGTTGAATTTTCAAAAAATTTGGACCTTTCCAAAAAGTAGCCAAAATGTCACGACAAAAAACTAGATTTTAGAAAAAATCAAATTTTCAAAGAGTGGAAATTTTCGATAAAAGTTAAAGCTTGGACAGATAGCCAAATTTTTTTTAAAAAAGTCGAAATTTCCAATAAAAAAAGTCGTCGTTGCGAGAAAAGGTTACCAAGTTAAAATAAGACAGTTGTGAAATGTTAATAGGTTTAAATTGTCAAAAAAGTCCAAATTTTCAATAAAAAATCCAAATTTAAAAAATCGAATTTTTAAAATAAATTCAAAGTTTCAACAAAAATCAAATTTTTCAAAGAACTTTAAAAATTACAAAGAAAATCGCAATTTCGAAAAAAATTGAAATTTTGAGAAAAAAATTGAAATTTTGAGAAAAAAATCGAAATTTTGACAAAAGTCTAATTTTTCGAATAAAACCCACTTTTTAACAAAATTTCGAAATTTTAAATCATAATTTTCAAAAAAATTCATAATTCCAGAAAATGTTGATTTTCGAAAAACTTTAGACATTTTTAAAAAGTGGTCAAGATGTCACAACAAAAAACTTAATTTTAGGAAAAATCAAATTTTCAAAAGGTCGAAATTTTAAACATAAGTAAAAATTTCGAGCAAAAATGTGAATTTTATTAAAAAGAGTCAAGATTTTTTAAATAATTGAAATTCTCGAAAAGTTTTTGGTGGAAATTTCAAAAAGAAGCGGAAATTTTGGATATCTTTTGGTCTTAATTTTCAAAAAAGTCGAAATTTTTGATAAATGTTATTAAAAAAAGGAATTTCTCTATATTTTTTGTTGAGAAATAGTGAATAGTGCAATTTTTCAAATAAATGGTTCAAATTCTCAACAAAGAGGAATTTTTCAAAAAAAGTTGTTATTTACAAAAAGTCGAATTTGGAGCAAAAGGCAAAAAGACAATATTTTGAAGAAAGTAAAAATTTTCAGTCAGAATTTCAAGGAAAATTTTGAAAAAAATGACAATTTCGTCATCTGAATTAGCTACAAAGTTGAAATTTTTAAAAAAGAGTTAATATTTTCAAAATATTCAAAATTTAAAAAAAAGGGTATTTTTTAAATTATTTGGGAAATAGTTTGCATTTTCAAAAAAAAGTTCAAATTTTTAACAGAAGTCGAATTTTTTGAAAAAGTTAATAACGAAATAGTCCAAATTTCCACATTAAAAGTCGAAATTTGGGGAAATAATCAAAATTACTAAATTTCGAGTAAACAGAAATTTTGAAATTCCAAACATTTGAAAAAAATGGATGAAATATCGAAGCTTTCACTAGAAGCCAGATTTAAAAAACAAGATATTTAATTTTAAAAAAATCGAAATTTTGAAAAGGTCAAGATTTAAAAGAGAAGGAAATTGGAAAAAGAAAGTATTGGAAAAGGTAAAATTTTGAAATGTCTCAATTTCGAAAAGAGTCGAAATTTTCAATAATAAATTGAAATTTAAAAATGTTAAATTGTTCAAAAAAGTTCAAATTTTGAACACACTCGACATTTAAAATAATAATTTTAAAAAATGTCGACATTTCCAATAACGTACGAAATATTTATACCTTTTGGCTTCTTAAAAACTTGTACACAAATAAATTCCGATTAATTATATCAAAAATAAGTTGAATTTGTTATTTTATAGATACAATTGTTAAATTCCGATCGTAAGCGTTACTAATGTCAATAAACAGTGATCGCAAGTTGTGTAAAAAGAAAGAGGTTTTAAAATAAAATGAATATGGGCATTTTTGGATATTCTGTGTATTAGTGCACTGGTATTTTTTTTATGTTTTATTGGCTTTTTCTTCTCCGGTTTCCTTAATAGAAGGTTTCTGAAAATCTAGAATTGTGGAAGGAGTAACTGGCGAAGAAGAAGCCAATAAAACATGAATGAATATGATAACGAAGGTTTCCACGACCAGAGTCAGTGCAGGATATACTTCTTTCGGGATTGGACCGTGTCAAAGAACTACTAAAAGTGTTCGACGTTTCGCCCACCATTGTAGGGGGCTTCTTCAGGAACAAAGAAAAGAAAAAACTGAAAAGAGGAATATGAGGGAATATGCAAAAATGAAAGAATGAAAAGGCCAATTTCAAAACATCAGAGCACGGTAACTCAGTATGTCCACCATACCAGAGGCGAAACTCTTCTGCAGAAGAGTGCTCTAATGTTTTGAAATTGGCATTTTCATTCTTTCATTTTTGCATATTCTCTCATATTCCTCTTTTCGTTTTTTCTTTTCTTTGTTCCTGAAGAAGCCCCCTACAATGGTGGGCGAAACGTCGAACACTTTTAGTAGTTCTTTGACACGGTCCAATCCCGGAAGAAGTATATCCAAAACATGAATGAAAGTAGACATTTTTATTTTATAAGGAAAGCTGTGCTTCCCTTACTTCCATGAAGAACACGCCACTGGTTGGTGCTTTTTTAAGGTTCACCCCAGTTTCAGATATGTTCAGAATTCCTTAATGGTCTGGAATAGTGTCATTGTTTCATTTTACAATATCGTTGACCCCAATATCATCCGAATGGCGCAGATAGAACAGAAGATTTATAATATAAAGATGATTGATTTCTCCTGTCTTATGAAGAATGTTAAGAATAGAGAAACTTCCTGTCTGTGGTTTAGTTTCTTCCTGATGTAATTTGTATTCGCTAAATATCTACTTTTTAATTGCATTATAAAATGGTAATAATGAACGTCCTAGTATAAATGCCAAAATTGATTACATAACTTTAAATGAAGGAATTTGTTCCGCTACCCTGGCTGGGTACCAATTTAATTTGTAGATTGCAGTCATAACGTAAATGTTTCCTAGTAGGCTGAGTTCCTTGTGATTATTTTAAATAAAATGATGCTAAAGCGAAAGCAGGAATCCTATTAATGTTAACATCAATCAGAAAATCAAAAAGGGGTGCTTCAGTTAGAAATGCAGTTATTTTTAAACATTTGTTTTTTGTTTTGCCAGAATCACATTTTTTTTTAATTATATGCACATTTTGCATATATTACGCAAACTGTTTATTTTCTACAGGATGCACCGAGATTATATTTTTTAATGGAATATCCTACATTTATTGACATTTGTGGATGTGAATTTTCGATCAAATTCTGAAGAATTTGCTGCTTCGTATCGCGATCCTATTTTTTTTAATGAGATATCGAAAATATTATAAAATTAGGAAATTGGTTGTACAATCCTAGTAATAAAATTCAAAACTTCTTTTTAATGGGAAGGTCTTCTATAAGTGGTCTGTTATTTAAACAAATATTGTTTTTTGAGTTTACCTTAGTATTTATGAGTTATATTTCAACAAATATTGCTTTTATTTTTTACTAAGAATTAAGCCAACATAAGAAGTTTTTTTTAATTTATAAAATAATCACTAAATCACATTTTAAATATTCAAATCCAAAATTTGGTTGACAGAGTTTATTACCGAATTGGGACAAAAAGCATGGGCGTAGGCAGGATTTTGTTCAGGGAGGGGCAAGACTCATTGTGAGAAACTAATAAAAAAAAAGAGAAAACCGAAAAATGCCGGCTAAGTATATGTATATTTTCACCTAACTACATGAACTGGAGGATCGAATTTTCAGATTAAATTTGAAATTTGGAAATATAGACGAACTATGGGAAAACAGTCAGAAAATTGAATTTAAAATGAGAACCGAATTTTTCGTAACACTTTGAAAAGTATCGAGATTTCGAAGAAAAAATCCAAATTTTCAAAAGTCGAATTTCGTGAAAAAAGTGACAATTATCCGAGTCGAATATAGAAAAAAAAATTTCAGTCCCCAAAAATATTTCTCTCAAAATGTTTACTTTATTTCAAATTTGTCCCAATCTTTAAATTTACAAAAAATCTTTTTCTTAAATTTCCCAAAAACATTATTCTCAGAATATTTAGATTTTTATTAAAATGTCAATCCAATTTATGAAAAGTAAACAATTTTGAAAGAAAAGTTGAAAATTTTGAGAAAATGTTCCATTGTGAGTAGAAATTTTTAGAAACATAATAATTTGTCAAAATTTCGAGATTAAGACCAATTTTGAGAAACAATAACGGAAAGTCAAATTTAAAAATAAAGAATTTTTTAGAATAATCCGGATATTAAAAAAAATGAGTTTCAAAAAAAAAATAACGACCTTTAAAAAATATCATCGAAATGTCGCAAAAAAGGTGAAAATAAGTCGAAATTTCCAAAACAAAGTTTAATTTTGAAGGCAAAAGTAGAATGTTTAAGAGTAATTTCGAAAGAGACAAATTTCGAGAAAAAAAAAACAATTTTGGGGACAACATGGATTGTCATAAAAATCGTATTTAAAATAAAAAACAGTTGAAAATTCGAAAAACAGATATTTTCTAAGGTCGAATGTTGTGCAAAATAATAACAATTTTCTGAAAAATATGAAATTTTGAGAAAATTTTCCACTGTTAGTGGAAATTCTCCAGAAACATAAAATATCGCATTTTGAAGTACAAGTCAAAATTTCGAGAATTAGACACATTTTGAAAAACATGAAATTTTCGTAAATTTAAATTAAAAATATAAAAATTCAGAAAAAACCTAATATAAAAATATGGATTTAAAAAAAAATTATGATTTTTGAAAAATACCTTCGAAAAGTCAAAAAAACGGTCGAAATTTCAATAAGAAATTTCAAAGTTTCTAATAAAGCTCAACTTTGAGAGAAAAACTAGAATTTTTAAAAATAAAGTCGTAATTTTGAAAGCGACGAATTTCGAGAAAAAAACAATTTTGAGAAAGTCGATTTATTTAGAAAACCAATTTTGGAATAAAAAGCCTACCTTTCTAAAAAACTTGAAAAATGTTAAAAATTCTAAAGTACTTCCAAAAGTCGAATATTGCAAAAAAAATTGGAATTTCCAAAAACATTTTTCTCGAAACTTTTGCTTCTTCGTTCTAATTTTGAAATAATATTTAAATTTCAATAATGAACTTTAATGTACAAGAAATATTTTTCTTGAAATTACCGAAAATACTTTTCCCAACATTATTACTTTTTGATAATATTCCAATCTAATTTTGAGAAAACGGACGAATTTCAGAAAAACGAAATTTCAAGGAAGAGCCAATTTCAAGGAAAAAGTCGACATTTCCAGAAACTAAAACTTAATTAAGTTTGAAATTTATGTCGAGATTTCGAAAATAAGGCGAAATATGAAGTTCTGGAGTCAAATTCAAAGAAGGCGACATTAAAAAAAGACAAATATTAAGAAAAATGGCAGAATTTTGACAAAAAAAAAATGATTTTTGAAAGAAGAGTCCAAAAACTTTTGAGAATAAAGCAGAAATTTCAAAAAAGACGATTTTAGGAGAAAGAGGAAAACTGATTTTAAGAAGAAAAAGTCGAAATTTCCGGAAAAGTTAAACATCGAATTTTGAGACTAAAATAAAAATATTCAGAAAAAAGCAAACTTTAAGAAACCAGTACAAATTTCTGCAAAATCAAATTCTAAAGGAGCAAAATCATTCCGATGTTGATAAAAATAAATTTCGAAAAAAAAATGAAATCCCGGAAATTTCTAAAACTACCAAATGAGGCAAAAGATCGAAATGTTCCGGAAAAAGTCAAATTTTAAGAAAAAGGTACAGTTTTGGGAAAAGTCGTTTATGAAAAAAAGCAATCGTGAAAAGAGTCAAAATTTTAAGAAAAAGACAAATTTAGAGGAACAATATTAAGATTTCCGGGAGCATAGAGGATTGAATTTTAGGATAAATTTTAATTTTTTCGAAAAAAGACGGATTTTGAGAAAAATACCGAAATTTTGATTTTTTAAATTCGGCTTTTTTGTCTGGAACTTTCCGAATGTTTTTCCTCTTTGAAAAACAAAAATAAATTTAAGAAAAAATTCGAGATTTTGATTAAAGGATGGAAATTTTGAGAAAATGGTCGAAATTTAATAAACATTCGAAAATTTTCAGAGAGTTAAATTTTATCGAAATTTTGGAAGAAGAACGAATTTTGAGAAAAATGAACTTTTTCCAATTTTTTCTTAATTGCTTGAATCAGAAGCAGACCTGCGTCCCAATCAGCCTTACCATAAGTCAAAAAATGTCCAATGTTGAGATAAACGTCGAAATTTTGGGAAACAAGTTGTAATTTTCAGAAAGTTAAACTTCAATTATAAACAATTCCAGGGAAAATTTTCTCGGAATTTTTGTCTTCCTACAAAATTTACAAAATTTCCAAATAAATCATTGTCAAAATTTTAACATCAATATTTTTAGTTTTTTATCAAAACATCGATCAAATTTTGAGGAAAAACGTAAATCTTGATAAACAAGCCGAAATATACAAAAAATCAAAATTTAAAGAAAATTCTAATTATGTGGAAAATAAAACGATATATTTTGAGATAAAAATTCGAAATTTTAAGAAAGTCGTATTCAGATGAAAGAAATCGAATTTTAGAAATAAATTTGTTGCAAAAAAAATGTGTGAAAAAGATGAATTTCAGAGAAATAAGTCGAAAATTCGATAACTCAAAGAAGGAACGAATTTTAGAAAGTCTCCTGAGTTGAATATAAATTTTCGTTTAGCTGCATGAGCCAGAGGGGGGCAAGCGCCCTACTCTGCCCTATTCTAGCTACGCCTATGCAAAAAAGTAATTTCCTGTAAATGACGAAATTAAAAAAAAACTAGAATTTTATAAAATGAAATTCTCGAATGTTTGAGCTTGCTATTTACATTGCAAATAAAAGTAAAAATTTAAAAAAAGCTTGTAATTATGAGAAAAAAAGTTTGCCGAAAGATGATTGAATTTTTTTTAAATCCAAATTTGAAATCGAAACTTTAGGAAAGAAAATTAGAACCTTTATTAAGCTCCAAATGTTAGGAAAAAAGATTTATTTTCAAAAATTCATTATTTCGATAAAATCAAAGCAGCTAGGAAAGATTGTAATTTTTACATTAAAGAGGAATTAGAAAAAAAAAACGTCAGTTTTTAGCTTTTCACACTATTTCGAAAAAGTCGAAATTTTGCGATAAGACATGTTTTAGGTCCCAAAATTTTTACCGCTTGGGATCTCCATTTGATTTGATCCGCCACTGAAAGTGGATAAAATGTAAAATAATTGACATTTCTAACCCTTATTTTGTGGGATTCTTCAATATTCATAACTATTAAACTTTATTAACGATTAAAACAACATATATTAAAAATTCCACGATGTTTCTATAAATATTTGCTAGGACCGGACCAGGTTTCGCCGATAATGCTGAAAAAGGGAAACCAGGTCTGGTTATAGCAAATATTTATCGAAACATCGTGGAATTTCTCATATCTGTTGTTATTTTAATCGTTAGTAAAGTTTAATAGTTATGAAAATGTAAAGTGATCAAGTTTTAGTTTGTTTTTAAATACAAATTTGGGTTTTCTTAGTAATATTGATTTTTATTTTTTGAAAGGGTTATATCTTCAAATTTCACTTTTTTCTCGAAATTAGAACAATATTTTTACAAATCATCGATTTTTTTCTCAAAACTTAAATTTTAAACTGTAGTTCTAGTAAATGTTCACTTATTTTGAAAAGTAAGTGTAAACTTCTTTTTTTTGGTTTAATGGACTGGTCCTTGGTTATTTTCAAAAATTGAAATACAAATCTTGTCCCCTGAAACCAAGAAAGATTAAAAAACACAACAAAGGTTTCGATAGCCAAGCTATCATCTTCAGAGCGATACTTTGTATCTGCATCTCTCTGAAGATGATAGCTTGGCTATCGAAATGCGTTAGAGTAACCTAGAGATACTCTGTATCTGTAGCTCTCTGAAGATGTTAGCTTGGCTGTCGAAATGCGTTAAACTATCCTTTGTTATGCTTTTTAATCTTCCTTCTCTCATCTTCAGAGAGATACTCTATATCTGTATCTCTATGAAGATGATAGCTTGGCTATCGAAATGCTTTAGAGCAACCTTGTTGTGTTTGTTAATCTTTCTTGGTTTCAGGGGACAAGATTTGCATTTCAAACTTCTTTTTCTCTGAAGATGATAGCTTGGCTATCGAAACGCATTAAAGCAACCTTTGTTGTGTGTTTTAATCTTTCTTAGTTTCAGGAGACGAGATTTGCATTTCAAACTTCTTTTATCTAGAAAATTCATTTTAATCTTTTTTTTTTTCGTAAATTTTCCGAAATTTGGTTTGTACTCTCGAAATTTCGAATTTTTTGAGATTCTTACCGAAATTTCCAATCTCCTATTTGAATTTTCACTTTATTTAAATTCCTCTTGTAAACTTGAATATTGGGGTTCTTTTACATTTAATATAAACTATTTTTAGTTTAGTTTATTTTTAGAAACTTCTGCTCAAAAGTTCGATTTCAATGATTATTTTTTTTTAATTTTAGATTCCAGACTCATAACTTCGATATTTTCTAAAAATCTTCATTTAATTTTCGAAGTTTCAATTTTATTTAGAATTCGTGAGTTTTTCAGCGTTTCAACTTTTTTTCATAGTTTTTGAAAAAATTTCTAATTTTTTAAAAGTTCCAAGTTTTCTAAAAAAAAGTCGAAATTTGCAAAAGAAAGAAGAAAAAAATTTGAATTTTTCAAAAATTCGAAATTTTCAAAAGGTCGAAGTAAAAAAAAATTGAAACTTTGTAAAGAAAGTCGACATTTAAAAAACAGCTAGAGTTAAAAAAAAGTCATAATCAAAAATAGCCGAAATTTTCTAAAAAAAAAGATAGAATTTTCAGTCTCGAAATATTCAGAAAGTTTTTTTTAAAAAAAATTGAACATTTAAAAAGGTCGGAAGGAAAAAAAGAAACGAAATTTTTAAAAATTCAAAACTTTTTAAGAGAAAGGTAAAATTTTGAGAAAAGTTATGCTTTCAAACGCAAAACTTTCAACGAAAAAAATGAGATTGCGAAAAAAATACCGAAATATCAAAAAAGATTGATTGAAGAAACCGTAATCTAAAAAAAGAACCCAAATTCTGAAAAATATTTGAATTTCCAAAAGAAAAAGTTAAAACTTTCGAACAAATTAACACTTTCAAAAAAACTCTAATATTTTAAAAAGTCCAAATTTTTGAAAAGAAGTCCAAATTCTCAAAAAAGTCGAAACGTAAAAACGTTCCGAACTTCAAAAATGTCGACATTTTCAAAAAAGGAAAGTAAAATTAAAAAAATTTTGGTGCAACGGACTGGACTTGGTTATCTTCAAAAATTGAATTACAAATCTTGTCCCCTGAAAACAAGAAAGGTTAAAAAACACAACAAAGGTTGCTCTAACGCGTTTCGATAGCCAAGCTATAATCTTCGGAAGATAATAGCTTTGCTACCGAGAGTAATCCTTTGTTGTGTTTTTTAATCTTTCTTGGTTTCAGGGGACAAGATTTGTATACCAAAATTTTCAATATTTAAAAACAAGTCTTAAAAGCTGAAATTTTCAATTAAGAAAATTTTAAAAATGGTTAAAATTTTGAAAAAAAAAATGAAAAAAGTCGACATTTTCAAAAGTTAAGTTTTGAAAAAAATAATTTTAAAGTCGACATAAAAGCCGACTAAATAAAAGTCGAAATTTCGAAAAAAGTAAAAATTCTTGAAAAATGGACGAAATTTTCATAAAATTTTAAGATTTTTAAAAATGTTTAAATTCTGGAAAAAATCATATCTTAAAAAGAGCCTAAGTTCCAGGACAAAAGGTAACATTTTCAAAAAAAGTAAGCATTTTGAAAAAAAAATTCGAAAATTTATAAAATCAGAATTGTGAGAAAAATCCAATTTTTCAAAAAGGTGAAAATTTACAAAAAAAAAGTAAAATTTTTTAAATTTTTTAATAAAAAGCCAATTTGCTACGTAGAAGTCAAAAGTTGAAATTTTTGAAAAAAAGTGAAAATTTTTATAAAAAAATTGAAATTTTGAAAAATATTTCAGTTCTGAAAAGCATCTTAAGAAAAAAGTGAAAATTCTGGAAAAAAGTTCGAAGAAATCGAAAGTTTGAGAAAAATCCAATTTTTGGAAAAAGTAAAAATTTTCAAAAAAAAAGTCGGATTTTTCAATTTTTCAAATAAAAATACCATTTACTACATAAAAATCGAAATTTCAAAAAAGTTGAAAAATTTTGAAAAGTAGTCTTAAATTTTCAGAAAAAAAACAAAAATTTGAAAAAATCACATCCTAAAAAAAAGCCGACATTTGATGACAAAAGATCAAAGTTTAAAAAAAGTAAACATTCTAAAAAAAAGTTCGAAAATTTTAAAAATCGAAATTGCGAAAAAATCCAGTTTTTCAAAAGGGTGAACATTTTCAAAAAAAAGTCGAGTTTTTTAAATTTTTAGATAAAAAACCCCATTTGCTACATAAAAATCGAAACTTGAAAAAAAGTCGAAATTTTAAAAAAATGTCAAAGCTTCAAGAAATAATCAAAATTTTGAACAAAAGTGGAAATTAAAAACAACGGTTTTCAATAAAGCAATATTTCAACACAATCAGACATTAAAAAAAAACAAAATTTTAAAACAAATAAAAGTCAAAATTTTGAGAAATCAAAATTTTGGAGAATAAGTCAAAATTGTTGTAAAGAGAGTGGAAACGGGGAAAAGCTGAAATTTTGGAAAAAAAATCGAATTTCGAATGGAAATATTTTAGAAAAATCGAATTTAAAAACAGCCAGGTTTGCAAAAAAGTTGAAATTTCGAGTGAAAATTTAAAAAAAAACGTTTCAAAAATTTTCAATAACAAGATGGGAACTTTGAAGAAAGGTCAAAATTTTCAAAAATATGGTCAAATATGTGGTCAAAAATGTGATAAAAAGTCACAATTTTCCAAAACAAAAATTCCAAATAAATTCAAAATATTAAAAATTTAAACTATTGAAAAGCAAATTTTCAAAAAAGAAATTTTTTAACCAAACAGAAATTATCAAAAAATAGTTTCCAAAAAAGAAAATTAAAATATACCCAAAAATCATTATTTTAAACCCGGAATTTTCAAATAAAGTAAAAACTACATTTTTAAAAAAGTCGACCTTTTCAAAAAGTCGACATTTTCACAAAGTCAAGTGAAAAAAATAATCTAAAATTCAATTTTTTAGGAAGCCGACATTTTTCAAAAAATCTAATTTTTGAAAAAGTCGAAATTTAAAATAATGAAAATTTTTAAAAAGTTGGACATTTTGGAAAAATGTCGAAATTTGGACAGACATTCAAAAGATTAAAAATATCTAAATTTGAGATGTTTAAATTAAAAATTTCAAAATTAAACTCGTTTGGAGTTTTTCTTAAGTTGCTATTTCAAGCTCAAAAATTAAAAATTTTTTGAACCGTTTGACTTTCCTTTTCAAAAATTTAACTTTGACCTTGAAATATCATCTATTATATCATAATTTAAAGACGCATTTATTTTAAACTTCTTTTGTCAAATTAAATTTATAAATCAAATCGCAATATTTCGATTTTTAAACTCGATATTTTTTCTCCTAAATTTCGATTTTTTCTTGTGTTGTCCTCCAAAAATTGATTTAAAAAAGGAGTGTAGTCATTTGTTATTATATGTTATGATGAGGGGAGGTCAAAATGATCAAAATCAGAATTTGGAATTTATGGACATACAACGTGGATATTGCTTTTTGTTCTTTGAAATCTCAAGCCCCTCTGAACAAAATTCCTACCCACAGAGTTGTAAAAAATCAAATATTTTAAGTAAAGGTACCTGAAAAGTTTCTTGCACAAGAGCCCATTGGTTTCTATATCTACCACTATACAGATTCTTTAAAACACTTAACCAAGTTAGGTTTTTACAAACCAAGGATCCTAGAAATTAGAAAAGTTTTGATTCTGTATATTTATATAAAAATTGGGAGCAGCAAACAGTTATGGTTATTAAAACAATCATATTAATAAAAACCGCTTTGTTTTTCTCCATCTAATCTGATACAAATTTAATGCGATATTTCAATTAAACTTTCTCCTCAACACCACATACCGCAAGTTGTCCATTGGGCTGAAGTAAGAATGCAAGAGTGAATCACGAAAACGTGCCCAGGAAATGACCAGGCACACAGATTGCAAATTTGATTACGTTTGTAAGTCTGACGCCGCATAAAAATTCATAACCCGGGGCACTAACCATCTGTCCATTCTTCGACTTATTCCGTTAGTCGCATCTTCGTACAAGGTCCACGGGCAAAATTCCAAAGGCAGGAGATTCTTGCAAGATCCGGATTACTTTCTACCTCTAAAGTGGTTTCTATTCAGAGTATACTTATTTTCATTTTTTATAATATTTTATTCAGCTATCTTAAAAAATTCAGAAAGAAAAGATTAAACTAGAAATTTTGAGAAAAGAAGCAAAATTTCTAGAAAATTTAGAAACCTATAAAATTATTTTCTCAAAACTTTAAATTTGAGGGAGAAATGGTAAGAAGAAAGGTGAGAAATTCTTACCCAAACCCAGAAAAAATTCAAACTCTCAAAAAAAGCCAAAAGTATAGGAAAACTTTTAAAAGTTAAAACCTGCAAAGTGGAAATTTTGAATTAAAATTGGAAAAATAAGTTTAACAAGGGTAAAATTAAAAATCTAACTAAAACTTTACAAAAATCTTTAAATTTTCGTAACATTTTGAAAATAGAATAAAAGTCACTCTAACAGAACAATGTTTCAAGTATAATGTCGAAATTTCAGGAAAAAACGTAAAAATTGCAAGTTTAAGTTCGAAGTTTTCAAAAAAAAAAAATAAAAATTTCGACAAAAATGGGGAGGAAACGTTTAGCAAATTTACCAAATGACACTCAAGGAAGAAAGTAGAAATTTTGGAAAGAAATTTACATTTTTTTTAAAGAGCCAAGTACTAAGTTTGTCAACAATTTTATAAAGAGAAAGAGTAAAATTTGAAAGCTAAAAATCGGAATTTTGCAAAAAGAGTTTTAAGTATTATGCAAATAAAGTGTAAATCTCTCGAAAAACAAACTTTGGCATATAAAGTAAGAATTCAAATCCAGAATTGACAATACTTAATTCAAAATTTCCAGTAAAAATTGGAATTTTTAGCAATATTTTTAAATCAAATTCTACAAAAAAGAACTTTTGAAAAAAATAAAGATTTCTTAAAATAGACAATTTTAATCCGAAAATTCAATTAAAAAGTAAAAAAAAATGCAAGTGTAAGTCGAAATTTCGACATTTTGAATTAAATTGTAAATTTCAAAATCAACATTTCTGGGAAGTCAAAATTCTAGATTTTAAGTCAAAAATTAAGGAATAGAAAAGTAAAACATTAAATTTTGGGAAAGAGAACGAAACTACTATTAAAAACCATGTTTCAAAAGAAAAGCGAAAATATCTATACAATATTATGTCCAATTTTGAAAGTGCCAGGTTAAAATTAAGATTTTTGAGGCATACCAGACAGACGGAGGCAGAAACTTCCTGTGAGGTCCAGCTTGACACAGTAAGGACTTCCGTCTGTAGAAATACTTTTTCTATAGAACTTTCAAGCTATAGAATTTGTTACGAAACGGAATTTTCCCCAAAAACTTATCCTTGTTTAAAAAGGCGGTTCATCGCCATTTATTCTTGTTTCCGCAACCTACTCGCAGTGCTTTGAAGGCATAATGGAGTTGTCCTTTGCGAGTGGATTCAACAGAAAATATTAAAAAAAATCTTCAGAAAAAGATCAGTTTTGTGAAATCTTCAGATTAAATTAAATTTTCGACAGTCAAAGGTCCCAGAAAACTTGCAAAAAATTTAGTGAGCATAAATTTCTAAGTTTTCAGATACAATCAAAGATTAAAAATCGAGGTCTTTGAAATAACTCAAAAAACTGAAAAAGTTGAAATCTCGAAAGAAATCTGAATTTATAAAAAATCAAATTTAAACTCAAAATGTTAAGACAAATGCTCAAATTTCATAAATAAAAATGAATTGAAAATTCGATCGAATTCGGTCGTTAATTGTGAAAAAAAAAACGTTTCGCGTTAATGACGAAGTTAAATAAAGTAGAAATTTATAAAGAGAAATCCTCGAATTGTCGAAATTTTAAAAAATAACAAGCAAATTGTGAGAAAAAAGTTGAATTTAAAAAAACCCAAAAAAATACATCTGACAAAAAATAGAAATAACCTAACTTTAGAATCAAAAGAGGAAATATTTCAGAAATAGGGGAACCTGAAAAGTTTCTTAGTGTCTAGCTACGCCAATTTATCAAATTTTTGAGTTTTTGAAAATTTAGCCAAAGTATTTTGACTTTTTTTTTGTACAGGGCGAGCGAAACTCGATGTCTCCGTGATATTATAAAAAAAGGAAAAACCATATAAGAAATCTGAAAAGAGATTTTCACGTTGGATTGAGTAAGGTCCATTTTAAACTTAATTTGCATATGTTTCACATTTGGAAACCAAAGTAATGACCCATTTTTTTTCTCCAGAAACATACCTACATTTTTGCACATTTTAAAAAGAGCTACTTTTTTTAAACAAATTTTGTAAACCAAAAAATTTGATGTCTTTTTTTTTAAAAGTTATAAGCAAATTTATTGTAAAAAATGTAGTATTAAAAATTCGCAATTGGTACGATTTGGAAACAAGTCTATTAAATATTTTTAAGTTTAGAATAACATGTTTGGGGTATCTCAGAGAGTATTTACCTGCTTCTCTAGGGTTCTTTTGCAATTTCCCATAAATAATACAGGGTGAGTCAGGATGAATAGGCCAACGCAAAACTGGGGATACTAGTCTCCAAAATATTACGATTGAGCTCAACGTGTCTTATCCTAATATGACTGGTTCAAGACATTCAGGCCGTTCAAAAATTTTTTCTGAAATTTCTCAATAATTGGGAAAGTTTTGGTGCTATAAATTTAATATTTACGCTTTAGACAACTTAAACTTACTTTAGCTTACTTTAGCTTTAGACGACTTAAACAAGAGTACCTTTTCTTTGTAGAATTGATCGTTTTTTATACTGTCTACTTATTTTAAGTGTAACTCAACAGATGAAAAAAATGTTTCAATTTACGTAAATGATTATGTGAAACTAGCGCCCTCTAGGGGAGCGACGTCAATATAAATTTAAAATTCGTAATTATCACATAGAAAAGCATAAAAATCCCAAATATTAAATTTATGGCATTAAAACTTTCTCAATTATTAAGAAATTTCAAAATAAAATCTAAACTTTGAACGCCCTGAATCTCTTAAACCAACCACATTGGTATAAGGCATGTTGAGCTCAATCGTAATATTTTGATAAGAAAGTACTTTATTAAGAATGTATCTCCAGTTTAACATTTGCCGCTTCTTTCTGACTCACCCTGTATATCATTTACGTGAACATTTTTCCAAATCAAATAGCAACATAAAGTGTTTCTCCTTCATTAATTCAGTTATCGACAGATGCCACTATACTTTTATTTTTAATTTATTGCATTTCTAGGAGCTATTTGTCTAAATCGTAGTATGTTTTTTTTCAATTTATTTAACATTTCTTCGGCCTAGTTTGGAAATATTTAAATTTTTATGGTTTGTTGACAATTTTCTAAACAATTTTTGAAATGCGACTACGTGATATTTAAATTTATTGAAAACGTCACTTCATGACAGTTTACAAATTAAGAGGTTAGTTTATTTTACATAGAATAGGAATAATGAAAAATAGGAGACCAAAAATTAGATGTGGAAAAAATAAAAATTTTGTTTTTTTGATAAATTAGGAAAATATAAAAAAAATACATAAAAAAGGTTGTAGCACTGGACATCGATGTGTCACTCTCATTTGAGCTCGTCAGCAGTGCATAACATGGAAAGGGAAAATGAGGAAGAAATACTTAAAAATATTTTTTTTTAATATAAAAAAAATAAAGAAATTTGTTTCTTGTGGATCGGGCTTCAAATATTTAAATTTTTAACACAGTAAATTTTTAACACAGTAAATTGATGATAAAACGTCTATTCATGTTAAATTTCTTTATTTTTCTTTTTTTATATTTAAAAAAAAATATTTTTAAGTATTTCTTCCTCATTTTCCCTTTCCATGTTATGCACTGCTGACGAGCTCAAATGAGAGCGAAACATCCATGTCCCGTGCTACAACCTTTTTTATGTTTTTTTTATATTTTCCTAATTTATCAAAAAAACAATTTTTTTATTTTTTCCACATCTAATTTTTGGTCTCATATTTTTCATTATTCCTATTCTATGTAAAATAAACTAACCTCTTAATTTGTAAACTGTCATGAAGTGACGTTTTCAATAAATTTAAATATCACGTAGTTGCATTTCAAAAATTGTTAAGAAAATTGTCAACAAACCATAAAAATTTAAATATTTCCAAACTGGGCCAAAGAAATGTTAAATAAATTGAAAAAAACATAATATTTCCGGTCAATAAGGGTCTACCATGAAGAATAAATCGTAGTAATTAGGAATTTTTGATAATATTCTTTTTTACAATAAAATTACTCATAACTTTTTAACCAAAAAAGATACCAAATTTTTTCCTTTACAACATTTGTTTAGAAAAATTAGGTCTTTGTAAATATGTAAAAATACAGGTATGTTTCTGGAAAAAAAAGTTCAATGACGTCATTACCTTGGTTTGCAACTCTGGAAAAATATGCAAATTTGACTTGAAATGGACCTTATTCAATCCAGTTCAAGAACCTTGTTTCAGGTCTCTAATACCGTTTTTCCTTTTCTTATAATAGAGCTGACACTTTGAATTTCGCTCACCCTGTACATTTGCGTTTTCTCGAAATTTATTTTATTGACTAAAAAAGTTTTATTTTTTTAATTTCGACGTTTTTCATTACTAACTTTTTTTGAAAATTTCGGGTTTCTGTAAAAAGTTCGACTGTTTCAAAATTTCACGTTTCTCAAATTTCAGCTTTTTCTGAAAATGTTGACTTTGTGCAAATTTCGGCATTTCAAAATATCCACTTTTATTTTAAAAATTTCCACTTTTTTTCGAAATTTCGAAATTCTTATCGAAATTCCTACTTCTTTAAAAGATGATTTATATTGTGGATTTCCACATTTTTCAAAACTTTGTCTTGCTTTAAAAAGTTTTAATTTTTTAAAAATTTCAAATTTTAATTTGTTTTTTTCTCTAAAAATTGCTGCTCTAAACTCATAAAGAATGAAAATTAAAGATTTAAATTTGGACTATTGACGAATTGGGACTATTGATATGAATTGAAATATTGGACTTACAAGAAAAAAGTTAAATTCCACATTTAAACGTGGAATTTAACTTTTTTATTGTGAGTCCAATATTTCCATTTTTAACTAAAAATCGACCTACTCACTTTTATAATTAAAATGGAAATTTTGATAGAAGTGGTGAAAGGTTCTAGAAAAAAACCAATTATAACGCCTGATTTCTAAATTTCAGGAAAAAAGAACAAATTTTTATTTTAAAGTCGAGATCTTAGGTTCAAAAATTTTCAATTTTCACCAAAGGTTTGTAAAAATCCAATTTCAATTAATTTCAATGTTGAAAAAAATTCTAGCTAAAATTGGCCTTAGGAAAAAGACGAGTTTGGTTTAGACCAAAAATTTCAAGAAAAACAAATTAAACGTTTGTGTTGGAAAAGCATAAAAAAAGATATTTTAAATTGAATTAACAAAAAAATCTGAAAAAGAACCCTGACGATTTCTAAAGGTGAAATGTTCAGAAAAAATTCGAAAAATTGAAATACAAATCTTGTCCCCTAAAACCAAGACAGATTAAAAAACACAACAGAGGTTGCTCTAACGCGTTTCGATGGCAAGCTATCATCTTCAGAAATATACTACTATTATTTCTCTGAAGATGATAGCTTGGCTATCAAAATGCGTTAGAGCAACCTCTGTTGTGTTTTTTAATCTTTCTTTGTTTCAGGGGACAAGATTTGTATTTCAATTTTTGAAGATAACCAAGGACCAAAAAAAATTCGAAATAAATTAAATCAACATTTCAAGTTAAACATCAAAAATTGGAAGTTTAAATGGGAATGTTTTGAAAAGCTTTACTATATTTTGTCTTCTTTGAAAAGTTTGACCTTAAAATCAAAATTTTAGCTTGAAGCTAGAACATTAGAACATTTTAAATTTTGTATTGACATTTTAACTATGAAATTTAAAGTAGCAAGATTTCAACCAAATTTAAAGTAGCAAGATTTCAACCGAAATTTTGAGAAAAAAAAGTATGTATTTTAACACCGACTTTTTGGAAAAACCTAAAGAACGAGTTTCAGAAAGAAGCGAAATTTTAAATGGAACTCAGCATGGAAAAAAAACCAGTTTTAACATTAAAGAGAAATAGGTCGAACTTTGAAAACACGAATTCGGAATTTCGATTTAAAATTTTAAGATGAAACTCGAAATTTTGAGAAAGAATCTTGGAAACAAAATAGGAAATCTTGATTGCTAACCTCAAAATGTGATGGAAGTTTCGAGGCGAAAACCGAAATAAGATATAAAATCTTTTAGTGGGTCACGAAGGGGAAGCGTAAAAAATGTAACCGAGCTATGACAAAAAAAGTTTGGGAAACAGCTGGTTTACAGTGATCGTACCATACTGGCCAAAGAAAGCGGTCTATGGTTGTTGATTGTAAATATTATCAGCTAATACGTAGCACGTTCGAGTGTTTTATTACAGAACATTTAATTGTTAAGGTTTTTAATTTTAATATACCTAAACGCATGTCACGCCGAGGGCGCTTTATTTAGTGGATGCTACTATCAACTCACAATACAAATACGTTACTTCATGGCTAGCGACCTTTATAACTTTAATTATGTCGTATACAGATAAGGAAAAATTTTCATTGTCCATAGTAAAACGCCAAGAATTGTCCCTTCCATAGTTTTCTACGGCTACTGAACGTATTCCCCTACTTTAACGCAGCATGCTCGTATCTTCCAGTTTAGATGTTAGAAAAAACTCGTCGAGAGTTTTACTACACACTGGAATATTGTTTGGCACAGTCTGGCGGCCTATTTGAATTCATTATATTGTAATGTTTAAAGAGTTATTATGTTATATTCTTCATTGGAATTATTATTTATTTTGTTTAAGATATCTTGTTTATTTATTTTGGTTATCAAAGAATATCAGTTTTATTTTGTCTCAGACGTTGATTAAATCAACGGACTAAAAGAACAAACAGCATGTGGTACGCAAATTTTAAGAAAATTGTTGCCTGTCAATAGTAATCTCGTAACAAAACACGTTAGAAGCTCTGATGTACTACTGATTTCTCCACCAGCACTGATCGCTGCGCTCTGCGTTGAATTGTTTACACCGGTGTAGGAGAATACAAGGCGCCGCCCATCTATCTCACTATTAGCTCTCAATGTTAAATCTCTCATTAACATTCTCCCTATGGACAGTGTTTGACTTTCCTGATGTGTATAACTTCATTGTAACAAAAAACAAGTTTCACCAGTTTTTTTTTTGTTTTAGGGGATTTAGTAGATTATCACAGGAGGAATCCCTTGACTGGCGGCGACACACTAATGTACCCCTGCCCGAGGAATGATAATTCGGAAGCGGCCATCAGAGAACTTTACGATTAAGCACAAAACGTGAAAAATTCTGTGATCTGTTTGGCATTTAATGATATCTTTCGTTTTTAAGTCGAATAGCTTACCTATTTAGTCGATAGCTTACCTATTAAGCGTATATCGAATTATTTAGTCATTTTACTTATTTTACGCATTGTGATTATTTTATACACTTAGCAGCGCTATATGGAATATTTTTATTTAATAAATTTTTTGCCTATATGTAATCCAATTTTCACTTACCTTATTTTTCTCAAATTGGTATATTTACCCATGTTTTAAAAGTGAACAATACCGC
This sequence comes from Dastarcus helophoroides, assembly GCA_028583605.1. Taxonomy (NCBI): domain Eukaryota; kingdom Metazoa; phylum Arthropoda; class Insecta; order Coleoptera; family Bothrideridae; genus Dastarcus; species Dastarcus helophoroides. The sequence continues at coordinate 9,463,799 of CM053328.1, forward strand.
CTTCGATTTTTTTTTTCGATTCCTTAGTAACTAATATTACTTGTTGAGCAGTTAAATAAAAGCAATATCGTCTGGAAAACCTAGGTAAATTTATGTTTTTTGGCATGAGAATTACGAATTTAATGCTAAATTTCGCACTATTTATACAGGGCGTTAATTACACCCTGTTACTTTAGTAAATTACAACATATCTTTTTTGCCTGATGATTTATGGCTAAAATGACTAGAAAATCTAAAGGGCAGTGCTATTTTGAATAAAAAAGGTACTGCGGTTTATTTCATGCAACTCGTATCAGTTTTTGAGTTTGCATTTTGCTAATCTTCTGCTATTCTGCTATCCTTCTTTCCTCACCCTGTCCTTTTCTTTATTTCCTTTTTTCATCTACTCTGATTTTTTTTTCTTCTAATTATTAAAAACAAAGATGGTGGATTCTCTTCGTGCAAAAAATTCCGGACGTAAACTACCCTCCCGTTCGGATGCCCTGGTGGAGGGTGTAGAGGGAATCCAAAATCGAAGGAAAATTTTAATGTACCACAGGCCAAGTTTTTTTAAACAATTCATTCAAAATTCAATTCTGTAACATTCGGGGTCTAAACTCAAATCTACAATCGGTTCATCAACACCTTCAAAATGAAAGACCACATGTGCTGCCTCTAACAGAAACCCGAGTCTCCCCATCCATCAGTACAGTCCATTTGCTTTGCTCTAAATACGACTTGCACACTGCAGCACTGGAATCTGCTGATCATGATGTGATTTGGCTGAAAATTTGCTCCAAAAACGAAGTAATATTCATTTGTTCACTTTATTTGTCTCCAAACGATTCCTTATACAGACAGCTCTTCTCTTATCTCTGCGTAACTTTTGATCACCTACAGACGAATTATCCAAAAGCTGAGGTTATCTTTCTCCGGTGACTTCAACGTACACAACATCCCCTGATTAAGGTTTTCTTCCCGAACTGACGACGCGGGAATGGTGGCAGAGGCTTTCGCCATCACTTGTGTACTATCGTAATTAGTTGAGGAACCCACAAGAATTCCTGATGTAGATACCCATCAACTAATCTACTCGACCTTTTCCTTACAAATTCACCAAATTCGTATAAAATCTCTGTGACATCACCGCTTAGAAATTCGGATCACAAGCTTGTAGCAGCCTCTCGCTCGCTTCATATACCACTTCCTTCCCAGACGCAGTCCCGTAGGGTTTGGCATTTTAATTCAGCATACTGGGAAGAATTAAGAGACTTCTTTGCATCTTTCGCATGGCAGGAAGTCTGCTTTAACTCAGACAACCCTTCCTTAGTCGCCGAATCCATCACGGAAACTATCCTGATTGGTATGGAATGCTCAATTCCCCACTCCCAAAAGAAGTCTGCCTCCAGTAATTCTTGGTTTAGTAAAAAATGTGCTCGGGCTGTCTCCTGTAAAAATTGCGCATATCGTTGTTGGCGAAATAATCCCTCAGTCGAGACTCTGACCATATTTGTAGATGCACGAATTTCTTGTAAAGAGGTTATTGACGAGGTAAAAGGTGATTTCGATCGTAAAATGCGCCAGAGGCTTATCAACTGTCCCAACGGTTCCAGGTCCTTTTGGGGATTTGTAAAGTCGATTGGAAATAATTTTACATCTTCAAATTTTTCACCTTTGCTCGATGAAAATAGCAATATTGTTACTACCTCCAAGGAAAAGGCTGACATGTTAGCCTTAATGTTTGCTGAAAATTCCAATTTTGATTCTCGAAACGCAGAACCTCCTATTCTTCCTAAGGTTGGTACTTCGATGCCTGAAATTGTTTTCAGACAACGCACAATCAGGAAGATTCTCCTTGAGCTCCACACCTCGAAAGCTTCTAGCCTCGATGGTATTCCCGCTATTGTTCTTAAGAAGTGCGTCGCAGAGTTGACTCCTGTCCTAAGCAAATTGTTTACACTCTCTTACAACAAAGGTGTATTCCTCAACATCTGAAAATCTGGTAGAGTGCAGCCTGTCCCTAAAAAGGAAAAAAGGAATCTGGCTAATAACTACGCCCTATATCTTTGTTACCCGTTATATCTAAAGTGATGGAAAAGGTTATCAACATCAAGATTCTCAAATATCCGGAGGAAAATAGAATTATCTCCGATAGGCAATACAGTTTTAGACAACAACGTTCCACTGGCGATCTACTGGCATATGTTACTCATATCTGTAACTCAGCTATGGAAAAACATAGTGAGGCTAGGATTGTGGCATTGGATATCTCAAAGGCTTTCGACAGAGTCTGGCACCAATCTCTTCTCGCCAAATTAACATCTTACGGTCTTCCTCCTGGACTCTTGTCATTTCATATCCAATTTTCTCGCTGACAGATCTCTTCAGGTCGCCGTCGATGGCATCTCATCCGAGACATTTGCGATTAACGCAGGGGTGCCTCAGGGGTCTGTTCTGTCTCCTACTCTATTTCTGTTACACATAAACGATCTCTTAGCTTCAACTTCCAATCCTATATACAGCTACGCAAATGATAGTAACCATGTGTCATCTTTTTTCTCCGACAAACCATTATCTATCGCTGCTTCAGATCGACTAAGGGAACAGCAGATACAGACGATTAATCGGGATCTCGAAATTATTCTGGAATGGGGTAAGAACAATTTGGTCGTCTTCAACGCTTCAAAAACTCAGACCGCGGTTTTCTCTAAGAAAACATCAAGCGATAATGCGACATACATACTAATGGGCGGTAAAATCCTTCCGATGTGATCTAATCTATCTATCCTAGGAGTGAATGCAGCACTAACTTCTCTTGGGACGATCATGTGCGCGCCATTGCCAAATCCGCCTTTCAGAAGCTAGGCTTTCTTTTTAGAGTTATAAAGTACTTTGCATCTCACCAGCTATTAACACTATACAAAGTTCAAGTTACTGTTCTCATGTTTGGAGTTCAGCCCCAAAACACACTTTAGCTCTCTTGGATTCAATTCAAAGAAGAGCGATTTGCCTAAACGATGACGATAGTCTGACCAATTCTCTCGAAACACTAGAGCACAGGCATATGGTTGGTGACTTGTCTCTTTTCTACAATTACTATCATGGAAGATGCTCGTAGGAACTCATAGGATTGGTCCCCCCAAGAGCAAGATTCTTGAGGCGTATTAGACAGTCGGAGACAGGAAATTCCTGTGCGGTCCAGCTTGACACAGTGAGGACTTCTGTCTATGAAGACTCTTTTTTCTATAGAACTTCCAAGTTATAGAACTTGTAACCGAAAGGAATTTTCCCCAAAAATTACAACCTATCCTTGTTTAAGAAGGCGGTTCATCGCCATCTATCCTTGTTTTCGCATTCTACCCGCAGTGCTTTGTAAGCATAATGGGGTTACCCTTTGCGAGTGGATTAAACTTAAAAAAAACATTCAATGAATGTGTTTGTTGTAAAATGAATTTTTTCTTTTAAATTACTACTATGCGAGGTAACAACAGTAAAGGCAACAAATAACAATCAGTAACAGTAAGAAAAGAAAACTTCAAAGTAAATGCTCAAAATGGCGGCCTTCCACTTCAATACACTTTGTAAGGCGTATCCTTAAATATCTTTGAATATTAAATAACATTTGTTAATTATTTTTAATAATATTAGCAGCTTCTTGAATTTTCTGTCGTAATTCTTCGATGAAATTAATTGTTTCTTTGTAAACCATGTTCTTTATTTGTGACCATTTTGAGAAGTTCAGAGGGTTTAAATCTGGACTTCTAGGTGGTCAAACAAATTCATTGCCACTGCCCAATCCACCGGTGAGGGAGATGTTCATTCAGGTATTGGCGTACTGGCAGAGAAAAATGTGGCGGCGCCCCGTCTTGCATAAACCACATGTTCCGCCTTATGGCTAGCGGTACATCTTCTAGTAGTGTGTTTAAATTTTGATTCAAGGAAGTTTAAATAGAAGGGCCCGTTCGGATTAGGAGGAAGTTCAAAAGGACCAATAAAAAAACTAGGATATCACACCACACCAAATATTTACCTTGAATTCATGCTGAAAATGTCGTTCCTTTAGAGCATGTAGATTTTCGGATTCCCACAAATGATTGTTTTTCCAATTAAAAACACCTCGTCTAGTAAACGTCGCCTCATCGGTGAAAAGCAGGTAATTAAAAAAAATCCTGGTTTTCGGTTTGTTTACCTAGCATAAATTGAGCAAACTGTAGACGAACTTGTAAATTTTGAGGTAATAAATTTTGGACAGAAGTATCGTGGTATGGACGGAGATTATCTTTCTTTAAAATTCTCCAGATTGACGATTGGCTTATTCCTGTTGCCGCACTTAACCGACGACTACTGATACCTGAATTTTCCGAAATACGAACTAAAGCCTCTTCTTCATCATCGACGTTGATAGTTTTTCTAGCACCATTTAGGCTTTTATGACGAAAACACCCTGTTTCGCCTAGGTGGGTGTAAATACGTCTGAACAGTTTGTGATTGGGTTGTCTTCGATTTGGGTATAGTTCTAAATACCTTCTGGCTGCACCAAGTCTACTATAATTTGACTGAGCAAAAACACAAATCATATCACACATTGCACTGTTGGAAAATTGGCATTTTCTTATTTTATTGATAAGCCTACTTGAAAAAAGTCAAAGTAATAACGGTGGCTTAGGAGTCTTTACACTGAATGTTTAAAATTCAAATAACTCAAAAACTGATAGTGTTACATGAAATAAACAAGATTACCTTTTTTATTCAGAATTAAAGTGCCTTTTAGATTTTTTAGTCATTTTAGCCATAACTCATTAGGCAAACAAGATATGTTGTAATTTACTTCAGTAACAGGGTGTAACTAACGCCCTGTAAAAATAGTGCGAAATTAAGCACTAAATTCGTAATTCTCATGCCAAAAAACATAAAGTTGCCAATTTTCCAGACGATACTGCTTAAAACCACAAAATTATTAAAAAGTTTCAAATTAAAATTCCAACTTTGAACACCCTGCACCTCGTAAGTCTGCAACATTTGTATAAGGCATGAATAACCATATTTTGGTGTGTAATATCTCCAGTTCAGAGATTGCCCATTCTTAATATACACCCTGTATTATTTACCTTAAAGGATGAACTTGTGGTGTAAAACTGGTGATAGTAGTTTCGTTTTTAGGAAAACAAATAAAACCAAATGAGTATAAGAATATATCATTTTATTAAGAGTATATTTTGTAAATGTACAGTATAAACAAATACGAATATTTAAATAGTAAAAAAATGGAATATTTCATTAAACCTTATAGGTAACTGGTAAAACTATATCCAGAGTATTACATTTTCTTTTTGCTTTTGAATACCTGTATGCCTAGAACCAAAAAGTATCATATAGAAGCGTTTCAGAAACATGTCCCTAGGTTGAAAACAGGTATTGCTATACAAAAGGAAAATTACTGGTATTTTTTGAAGGCGATGAATTTTGTGAACTAGGTGATTGTATGCTCTGAAATAAAAGAAAAAACCACAGAATTATCCATCTGAATAACAACTACCGTTAGAAGTGTGTTTTATTTACTGAAAATCGCGTGCTAGGTACAAACACGTGATTTTCAGTTAGAATTGTATCTTATTTACCATGTGTTGAAAGCATAATTAGCAATTTAATTTAATTTAAGTTTTAATTTTGATTATCAAGTTCATACTAAGCATAGGGACAAATCAGGCAAATGCAATAAATTGCGCAGGACCACTCTGATTGAAAAACATTTTACTGCATACAACATTTGATATTGAAATGAGTATTAAACATTTTAACATTTAAGTGTGAGCTGGGGGTCTCACAGACCCTTTGGGTTCTGCGATTTTTGAGAATCAACACATCTCGTGGTCGCTTCAGCCTTACAGTAGCTTATTCTCCAAAAGACTGGTGAAGTTGTGTATTTGCTGCGTTTCAGATAAGCTCTGACTATTCAAAATTCTGGCGGGGTCTGTGTCCACGTTTTTCATAGAAGGAATATTTTTAAAAGAAAGATATCCAATAAGTTTCCTGACACAAGGATCGAAAAATTTCGCACCTTCACTTTGTTTAATTTTACAAGCCAAAATACATTATGCTCACAAGACCAGATGAAGTTTTGTTTCTTATATCTCCGATGCATCACAATTTCACAGTTTCCCTCTGAAGATGACAGCTTGGGTGTTGAAACGCGTTAGAGCAACCTTTGTTGTGTTTTTTAATCTTTCTTGGTTTCAGGTGACAGGTTCTGTATTTCAATCACAACAACAAATCGATGTTAATAAAAAAAAGCCATTAAATTGTGTGTTATTCTTGATTTTATCAAAGGAGGTGCTTACGAAACCGACAAGAAATTTTCAGTTTACCCAAGCAGCGTTCAATTATGAATATTTTTTTCTTAATACGAGGGTAAATCAAATATGAACCGGAATTTCTATCATGTCGCCATGAGGGTGTCGGAAGTAGGGATGCAAACGATAGTTCGATATTCTGAAAACATCGATGTATCGTTTGTAAACATCGATGGTAAAACCTAATAAATATCAGTACATCGTTCAGTTTATAAACGATGTTTGAAAAATCGATATATGCCAGTTGCGATAGGAATTAGTGCCGTCTTTTGCATAGAATAAATCAGGGCTTCGAACCGGGACTGAACCTGAAAATCGGAAACCGAAAAAAACCGTTATTTTTATAGGAACGAAAACCGGAACAGAACCGGAAAAATAACGGTTTATTTCGGTTAGTTGAATTTGTATGTTCTTAAAATAATTTTTACGCTTACCCTAAAGTTTGGGATTCTTTTATAAATTTCCTCTTCAAAATTTTACACAAATCCATGCAACCTTCCAACTCAAAATTACGAGTTTACTTTAAAGAACATTTTTTTGAAAGTTCAATTAGAAACTTACAAGTTTCCACTCTTTCTAAGAAAATGTTGATTTCATTCTCAAAATTTCAAGCCGAAATTAAATTTTAAGTTGTATAACTTTTTCAAAATTTTCGAACTCTTTGTGAAATGTGGACCTCTTTCTCGAAATATTTCTTTTCTTTTCCTAAAATTCGAGTTTAAAATAAAATTTTATGTGCTATTGTAAATATGGACTCAAGCATGGAGTCTTTTTCATTGAAGCCCAGTTTCCTGGCAATTTTCGAATTTTTTCGTTAAATTCCAACTATTTCTTCAGAACAAAGCACTCAAAATTTGTTTTTTTTTTAACTTGGTTTTTCCCTTTAATAATCTGATATCTATCTGATCTATCTAATTTGTGAAGTGATTAATAAAAATTTCGAGTTTTCTTGAATTCTTTCCTTCAAATTTCACTTTAATGTAAATATGCCAATTTTTTTTATCGAAATTTCAAATTCTCATGATTTATTTACGATGCTGACTTCATAGAACTTCCCACAATTCCTGGATTTGGCTTTTTTTCTCAAAATTTGCGATAAAATCTCGCTATTTCAAATTTTTCCTAAAAATTGGGAATTTCAGTCAAAATTTTAAAAGAAAAATACAACATTTATATTCCAATTTAAAGCTGGAATCTTGAAATTGAAGTCGAAATTTTGAGGATGAACTTGAAACGATGACATATTAGAAAATGTCTAATTTAAGCTTTCGATTTTTGTCTGGTTTTGTTCACGCTATATTTGACTGTTTTCTTAAATTTTAGACTTTAGCCTCGAAGCTGCAATTTTTTTTTTCAGATTGTTTTGTATTAAGATCGAAATTTAGTTAAGTCTTAAATTCGTTTTGTAGAATTCGTTCAAAATTTAAAAATTGGTAATTTGGAAAATTAGATTCTTCAGCAAAATTAAAAAATTTCTGGAACGGGCGAATTTTGAAAAAATGTTGAAGTTATCACAAAAACTCGAACTTTTGAAAAAAAATAGAAACTTTCGAAAAAACTTCAAGTTTAGAATGAAGCTATATTTAACTTCGAAAAAAGTCCCAATTTTGATGATAAATGGTAAAAATTTTCAAAAAAAGATTAAAATCCTGAAAAATTTAAATATTTCAAACCGTTACAATTTTGAAAAAAGTGAAAATTTTCGGGAAAAATCGAAATTATCGAAAAAAGTTAAAACTTCGAGAAATAGTAAAAAGTTTACGCTAAAGTGGACATTTTCAAAAAAGGTAAGGGTCTAAAAAAAAATGTTTCAACTTAATCATATTATAAAGAGTCCAAAATTTAAAAAAAAATTGAAATTTTGAGAAAAAAACTTTGTTTTGCCAATTTTTTTACAAAAAGTCAAAATTTTGAAAACAAGAGGAAATTGTTTTAAATGAAACAAATTCTGAAAAAGTTACAGCTTCGAGAAAAAGTCGAAATTTTGATCATAAAAGGTCGAAATTTTCAAAAAAAGTCTAAATTCTGAAAAGGGTTCGAAAATATTGAAAATGTCGAAATGTCCCAATTTTGATGACGAATGGTAAAAATTTTCAAAAAAAGATTAAAATCCTGAAAAATTCAAATATTTCAAACCGTTACAATTTTGAAAAAAGTGAAAATTTTCGGGAAAGAGTCGGAATTATCAAAAAAAGTTAAAACTTCGAGAAATAGTAAAAAGTTTGCGCTAAAGTGGACATTTTAAAAAAGGTTAAGGTCTAAAAAAAATGTTTCAACTTAATCATATTATAAAAAGTCCAAAATTTAAAAAAAAAATTGAAATTTTGAGAAAAAAACTTGTCTTGCCAATTTTTTTACAAAAAGTCAAAATTTCGAAAACAAGAGGAAATTTTTTTAAATGAAACAAATTCTGAAAAAGTTACAGCTTCGAGAAAAAGTCGAAATTTTGATGATAAAAGGTCGAAATTTTTAAAAAAAGTCTAAATTCTGAAAAGGGTTCGAAAATGTTGAAAATGTCGAAATGTCCCAATTTTGATGATAAATGGTAAAAATTTTTAAAAGAAGATTAAAATCCTGAAGAATTTAAATATTTCAAACCGTTATAATTTTGAAAAAAGTGAAAATTTTCGGAAAAGAGTCGGAATTATCAAAAAAAGTTCAAACTTCGAGAATAGTAAAAAGTTTGCGCTAAAGTGGATATTTTCAAATAAGGTAAAGGTTTATAAAAAAAATGTTTCATTATATTATAAAAAGTCCAAAATTTAAAAAAAAATTGAAAGTTTGAGAAAAAAACTTTGTGTTGCCAATTTTTTTACAAAAAGTCAAAATTTTGAAAACAAGAGGACATTTTTCTAAATGAAACAAATTCTGAAAAAGTTACAGCTTCGAGAAAAAGTGGAAATTTTGATGATAAAAGGTCGAAATTTTCAAAAAAAAATCTAAATTCTAAAAAGGGTTCGAAAATATAATGTCGAAATTTTGAGAAAAACTTAATTTTTCAAAAAACAAAAATTAAAGGAAAATCTAATTTCTCAATTAAAAGTTCAGTTTAGTACATAAAATTCGAAATTTAAAAAAAAATCTCAGTTTTCAAAAAAAATCAAATCTTTGAGAAATTGTCAAAAGTTGGACCAATGTAAAAATTTAAAAAAAAACAGGATAGAAGTTTTTAAAAGTCAGCTTTTCCAACATGAATAAATTTACAGAAAAAAATTAAAGTTTTGACAACAATATAACAATTTGGAGAAAAGATCGAAATTATGGGTAAAGATTTTCAAAGAATTCAGAATTTGGAACATAAATTAAAATCCTAAAGAAAGGTCAAACTGAAAAAGTCTTGCGATTAATAAAATAAATAAACATTTAAAAAAAGTACTATAGAAGCTAAAAAAAATTTGAATTTCAAAGTTTTGAGAATATAACATCGAAAAATGTTTAAAAATTTTCAATAAAAATCGAAGGCAGACTTTTTCAAAAAGTAATCAATTCTAGAAAGTAAGAATTTTGCGAAAAAGTGAAAATTGAAAAAAAGTTTAATAAAAAAACAAACACTCGAGAGAGTCGATATTTGCAAAAAGTTAAAACATTGAAAAAATTCAAATTCTTAATAAGATTAAAATGTTTTGAAAAAATCGAATTTAAAATTAATTAGATTTGTAAAAAAAATGAAATTTCTTGTCTGAAGTTTCTGATATTTACAAAAATAAGGCCAAACATGCAAGCTTCGCGATCAATTCCAAATATTCAAAAAAATTTCAAAAAATAAAACAACAGTTATAAAAGAAATATTTAAAAAATCAAAACCAACCAAATAAGACAGAATTTTGAGGAATTTGGAATATTCAAAAAATCAAAATTTTGAAAAAAGTAGAAGTTTTCAAAATCAAGTTAAAATTTCGAAAATTTGGATGTCAAAGGGAAAAAATCGACTTTGTGAAAGAGTGGGTTTTATTGTCGAAATTTTCGAAATAAGTCAAAATTTTCAATAAAAGTTGAAAAGTATATAACCAAAGCTATCAGCTAATTTTTTTTTATAAAGTTCGAGGTTTTTCTAAAGTTTGAACTCAAAATAAACCCAAAATCCAGAGTTTCAGCATATCTCGAAAAATCGGGAAATATTTTCTTCAAATTTTAAGCGGAATAAATATTGATGGTACCATTGATTGAATCAATGAACGATGCTACAAACGACCGCATAATTGTGTAACTAGGCGCTTGATGGCAGCAATTTAACAAATTGATGCTCAAATTATATGCCGCAGATATACAAACAACAAAATTATTTGAAAATTCACAGTTTAGGTATTGTTATTTGACAATCTATAAAAAAGCCCAAATTTTGAAAGAAAAGTGGGAATTTTTACAAAAGTTTTTCGAGTAATAATTTGAAAACTCGAAAACATAAACTGAATTTTACAATTATTTATTATTTATTTAATATTTATCATTTTAAATTTTGGGACAAACAGAAAATTCCTATCTTTATCAAGATTTCTAGTTTAAACTTCAAATTTTCAGTTTCTTCAAGACAACTTTCATTACATAAATTTCCTTTTTTCGAACTTTTAATCTTGTTAATTTCGTATTTTAATTCAGAACCTCTAGAAAAAAAGTCGAAATTTTCATAAAAAAGTAAACAAAATAGATATAGACCAATTTTCAAGATAAAAATCAAAATTTCCAAATTAAAACCAAAAGAGAATTCTCAAAATTTAGAACCTAATTTCTAAATTTGAAATGTATTTGAGAAGTTGTTAATATTTGAGTAAACAAATCTTCATAACTACTAACAGAAATTAAAATTTTTATCAAAATTCCATGTTTAAACTTGAAAGTTGCATATTTTTTAATTGCAAATTTTCTTAAAAATCTCGAATCTTTTCGAAAAATTTGTACTAAACCAAATTTCATTTTTATAAATTTTAGTTTTTTTCTGAAATTTCAACTTTCCTTCCAAATCCGGATGGTAATCTTGAATTTTTATCAAAAATTAACATTTTTTATAAATATTTAAAATTAAAGTGGAAATTTTTAGAATTTTGAGTTTAGCTTTTAAATGTTAAAGTTTTTCTCCCCTGTATGTTTGTTCATTTTTATAAATTTTAGTTTTTTTTCTGAAATTTCAACTTTCCTCCAAATCCGGATGGTAATCTTGAATTTTTATAAAAATTCGAACATTTTTTATAAATATTTAAAATTAAAGTAGAAATTTTTAGAATTTTGAGTTTAGCTTTTAAATGTTAAAGTTTTTCTCCCCTGTATGTTTGTAATTTCAAAATGTCTGCTTTGTTCGAAAAGTTTTAACTTCAAACGTACTCTTCGGCTCAGAAAACTTTTTTAGAAAATCATAATTTTTCAAAGTATACACTTTTTTTGGAAATCTTGATTTTTTATTGAAAATTTTAACTGTTTATGAAAATGTCGATATTTTTCAAAATTTTGACTACCAAAATTTTGATTATCAAAATATTTTGATATTTTTTCAGAATTTGTCTGTTTTCCAAAATTTCTATTTTTTCGAAAATTTAATTTTTTTTTTAAATTTTGAATTGTCTTTTTGAAAATAGTAGGACTTAAAACTTCACTTTTTTAAAAGTGTGGCATTACAAAATCTACTCTTAACTTTTTTTAAAAGTTCGAGTTTTTGAAAAAAATTCGAATTGTTCCGAAGATCTGCAATTTTTTCTACAAATTTTAATTTTTTAGGAAAAAATTAACATTTTTTAAATTTTTTACTCTTAATTTCTTCAAAATATTAATTTCCTTCTCAAAATTGTGGCTTTTTGAAAAATTTCGATACTTTTTAAATCTCTTTATTTTTTAAAATTCCAAAATTAGTAATTTTCTAAACATTCCACTTTGAAATTTTTGAAAATGTTTAAGTTTTTTATATTGTCGGTTATCTTTTTTAGATTATGACCTTATTTTAAAATTTTACCTTTTTTGAAAATTTAGTTTTTTTTTAAATCACATTCTTTTCAATGTCACCTATTTTTGAAATTTTTGGTTGTTTGTCAAAGTTTCGAATTTTTTTTAAATCCTTACTTTTTAAGAATTACATTTTTTACAAGTTAAATAAGAAACACTTTTAAAAAAACTTTGGCTTCTTTGAAAAAAATTGAATATTTCTTGAAAAACATCTTCTGAGATTTTCCAATTGTCTTGAAAATTTCGACTTTTATTTTAAACATTGTGTCAGTTTTCAATTTTGTACATTAATTTAAAGTGTGTCCTTTTTGAAATGTTGACTATTTTTTTCAAAAAATTACAATTTATTTTCAAATGACATTAGTACGACTTCAAAAATTTCTTTTTTTTTTGAAAATAGGATTTTTTCAAATTCCTTTCAAAATTTTGTCTTCAAATTTTTTTACTAATTTTTCAGAATCTCCGCATTCTTTGAAATCTTTTCACTGAAAATTTTAAATGTTTTATGAAAATGTCGATATTTTTCTAAAATTTAAATATTTAAATAAATATTCAAAATTCGTCTGTTAAAATTTCGACTTTTTCAAAAATATAAAATTTCTTGAAAATTTCCTTATTTAAAAAATGGTGGATTCTTTTTTTAAATAGTCAAAATGAAAATGTCGATATTTTTCTAATTTTAAGTATTAAAATTTCATTTAAAATTCGTCTGCTAAAATTGTAACTTATTCGCAAATATAAAATTTTTGAAAATTTCATTATTTAAAAAATTTTCAATTGTTTTTTTTTATTAGTACGACTCCAAAAATTTTCAAAATTCGATATCTTCTCAAAATTTCGCTATTTTTTAATTCTGACTGTTATAAAGGTTTTTATCGAAATTTCAACTTTTTTTGAAAAACCTGAATTTTTTATGAAAATTTCAATATTGTTTAAAATTGCCAAAGTCTTTCAAAATTTTAAATTCTTTTTCAAAACGTTGATTATTTTAAAAATGTTCATATTTTGAAAATTCTTTTATTTTTCAAAATTTCAAAATTTTGCATTAAACCAAATTTTATCTTTATAAATTTTAATTTTTTCCCGAAATTTGAGCTTTTTTTTCAGATCCAGAATTTAATCTTTAATTTTTATTTAACATTGGAGCATTTTTCATAAGCATTTGAGATTAAAGTGGGAATTTTTAAAATTTTGAGTTTAACTTTTAAATGTGGGGCTGTAATCTCAAAATGTCTACTTTTTTTTAAATGTTAACCTTCAAACGTAGTTTTCGGTTCAAAAAACACTATAATTTGAGTTTATTCTCAAAATTTGAAGGAAAAATAAATAAACAAACAAAAAAACAACAAAATTATAGATTTAAACTCGGAAGGAAAGTGACTGTCATTTCATAACTAATAATTAAAGAAATTAGGCTGCAGAAAGACCATCAATTCAAAAAGCAAATGTATTACAAATATCCAAATGCGTCTGTTAAAATTTCGACTTTTTCGAAAATATAAAATTTCTTAAAAATCTCCTTACTTAAAAACTGTTGGATTCTTTTTTTTAAATAGTCGAAATGAAAATAACGATATTTTTCTAAATTTTGAATATTAAAATTTCGATTCAAAATTCGTCTGTTAAAATTTTGACATATTTGCAAATATAAAATTTTTTGAATATTTCATTTTTTTTTAATTTTAAATTCTTTTTTTTAATTAGTACGACTCCAAAAATTTTCAAAATTCGATATTTTCTCAAAATTTCGGTTTTTTTAATTCCGACTGTTTTAAAGAGTTTATCGGAATTTCGACTTTTTTTGAAAAACCTGAATTTTTTATGAAAATTTCAATATTGTTTCAAATTGCCAAAGCCCTTCAAAATTTTAATTTATTTTTTAAAATTTGATTATTTTAAAATTGTTCATATTTTGAAAATTCTTTTATTTTTCAAAATTTCAAAATTTTGCATTTAAATCAAATTTTATCTTTATAAATTTTAATTTTTTCCAGAAATTTGAGCTTTTTCTTCGGATCCAGAATTTAATCTTAAATTTTTATTTAACATTGGAGCATTTTTTATAAGCATTTGGGATTAAAGTGAGAATTTTTAAAATTTTGAGTTTAACTTTTAAATGTGGGGCTGTAATCTCAAAATGTCTACTTTTTTTTTAAATGTTAACCTTCAAACGTAATTTTTGGTTCAAAAAACATAAAATTTAAGTTTATTATCAAAATTTGAAGGAAAAAATAAATAAACAAACAAAAAACAACAAAATTATAGATTTAAACTCGGAAGGAAAGTAACTGTCATTTAATAACAAATAATTAAAAAAATTAGGCGCAGAAAGACCATCAATTCAAAAAATAAATGTATTACAAATATAAAAATTCTTCTGTTAAAATTTCGACTTTTTCGAAAATATAAAATTTCTTGAAAATTTTCTTTATTTAAAAACTGTTGGATTCTTTTTTTTTTAAATAGTCGAAATGAAAATAACGAAATTTTTATAAATTTTGAATATTAAAATTTCGATTTTAAAATTCGTCTGTTAAAATTTTGACTTATTCGCAAATATAAAATTTTTTGAATATTTCATTTTTTTTTAAATTTTGAATTCTTTTCTTTTAATTAGTACGACTCCAAAAATTTTCAAAATTCGATATTTTCTGAAAATTTCGGTGTTTTTTAATTCCTACTGTTATAGAGTTTTATCGAAATTTCGACTTTTTTTGAAAAACCTGAGTTTTTTATGAAAATTTCAATATTGTTTAAAATTGCCAAAGTCGTTCAAAATTTTAAATTCTTTTTCAAAATGTTGGCCATTTTAAAAATGTTCATATTTTGAAAATTCTTTTATTTTTCAAAATTTCAAAATTTTGCATTAAACCAAATTTTATCTTTACAAATTTTAATTTTTTTCCGAAATTTGGGCTTCTTCAGATCCAGAATTTAATCTTGAATTTTTATTCAGCATTGGAGCATTTTTTATAAACATTAGAGATTAAAGTGGGAATTTTTAAAATTTTGAGTTTAACTTTTAAATGTGGGGCTGTAATCTCAAAATGTCTACTTTTTTTCTTTGAAACTATTAACCTTCAAACATAATTTTCGGTTCAAAAAACATTATAATTTGAGTTTACTATCAAAATTTGAAGGAAAATATAAATAAACAAAAAAAAAACCACAAACTTATAGGTTTAAACTCGAAAGGAAAATAACCGTGATTTCATAACAACTAATTTAAGAAATTAGGCGCAGAAAGACCGCTAATTCAAAAAATAAATGTATTACAACTTTCAGTTTAAAGACGAATTTTTGATTTTTTTTCCTCCAAATTTCGACTTTAATCTCGAAATATCAACTTTTTTCTCAAAATTACAAGATTAGAATTAAAATTTTGACTTTAATCTCGCATTTCGACTTTAACATAGAAATTTTAAGAAAAAGTAGAAATGTTGGTTATTAAAAACATCCAGCTGCCAATATTGTATACTTGAGTTTCGTGTATACCTATGGTATAAATTTTGAAAATAAGGTCGAAATTTTGACTTTAATCTAGGAATTTTTAGAAAAAAGTCGTAATTTCGAGATTAAAGGCGAGATTTCGAGAAATAGGTTGTATTTTCAAGAAAAAAAGTCGAAAGTTCGAGATTAAAGTCGAAATTTCAACTTTATCTCGGAATTGCGGGTATAAGGTCGAAATTTCAATTAAATTCGAGATGTCTAAAAAAATTTATTTTTAAATTGATGTCCTTTCTACACTTTCCTAATGTTGTCTTCTTAAACTCGCAATGACTTTAATTAAATATATAAACAACATCGATGTATCGATATCGAATACTGATGTTTAAGACATCGATGTTTCATTGAAAAAAAAATATCGATGTTCATACATCGATGCTTCTTTGAACGATGTTGCATCCTTAGTCGGAAGTATGCGCATACTCTTGGACATGTTGGGTGGGAATATCACATGTCTTTCCGCGCTCAAGCGAATTCCGTTCTCGAAGTTTGTCAGTTCTAATTACAATGAGTGAGCAAGAGGTTCGTGCGCAAGTTGCGCAGCGCATTATTATTAAATTTCCTGCCGTTGAAGGTGTAAAGCCAGCCGCAATTCTTCGTAGACTAGAAGCACAGTTTGGAGATACTTGTCTGAAGAAAACTCAAGTGTATGAATGGCACAAAAATTTTTTGGAAGGACGAACTCTAGGTGAAAATGAACCCCATGCCCGTCGTCCTCGGACCAGAATGACTACGGATAAAATTAACGCCGTTCAACGCCTTTTGTGCGCGTCGATTTTCTGCATGAATGTCGTACAACTCTGCCTACTACTACCAGCTATTGGATGAAGCAAAACGTGCATACCGGCGGAAGAGGGGCGAATTTTCGGTCAGAAATTTGATTGTGCTTCACGATAATGCCCGCTCCCACTCAGCCAATTTGACAAATCAAAAATGAGAGGAAATGCATTGTGCAACATTAGAACACCCTCCTTATAGTCCTGACTTATCACCATGCGATTATCATATGTTTGAACCACTGGAAAGAAGCTCTAGGGGGTGAACAATTCCATGATGATGCTGCTGTTGAGACATTTGTGGGCAATTGGTTGCAAACACGCCTCCCTTCTTTTTATGATGATGGCATTAAAAAACTCCCAATCCGTTGAGAAAAATGCATAACAAAACCAGGAGATTATGTAGAAAAATAGTTAATAACTTTCATGTATGTATCCTGTACCAATAAATTTTTAGAAACAAATTTCCGTTCATATTTGATTTACCCTCGTAGGTTAGAGGCATTTTTTTGTGTTTTTTACTTGATTACTAACATACTTTAAAAAAAAACCTAAATTTTTGCTGCCTTTTTATAAAAAAAGTAATCGTGTAATCGTGTAAGCAGAGTGTACAATTTGTGCAATTGCAAAGGAACTCCCACACAAGTTAAAAAATCACCCTGGAGATCAAAAAAAAAATTGTTTGGACAAGATCAAAGATAAAAAACATTATGAACATGACCCCCACCAGTGTGCGCCCAACGGCTCAAAGTAGTGTCAAGATGTCATTATTAATTTTGTAATACTTCTCGTTAATAAAGTTTCCGAATCCCAACTATTCAAACAAAGAATGTCAAGCTATACTTACAGGACTAACGGATGCGTTTGGGTGAACCAAGTCGCCAAAAGCTTTCTTTCTAGACTTGCTGGGAGTGCTCGTAACTGCAACAAAACCAATTAGTCCCCAAGGCGCCGAAACTACCCCACATCTCACCTCCTGGCAAATTCGGAAGAGTGAAATCGTCGCTCTTCGCTTTATGCTCCTTTTTCCTTTGCAAGCCCGATGCCAAATTGCTCAACCAGCCTGGCGGCGGCGGCGGCACCGTACTACCGTCACCCGTCACAAAATTGGTATCGACGACGACGTTCCTCTCGAGCTTCTTGAGAAATTGCGATCTGCCTTGGCCGAATGTTGGTGGTGGTTTTACGTTGAACGAGCTGGGAGAAAGCTTTGTCGAGTCTTTGGAGAACGTTATGTTGTTGATGGAGGGGTGGAGGACGTTGGGACTGCTTATGGCTTTCATTTGACCGCTGCTGGACATGAAGTTTGCTTGCAGGGACTGGAATTGGGGTGGCGACGGTGGAAGGAAGCCGTTCGTTTCTGGTTTTTCAGCGGAGCAATGCCGCCTAACAAGATCATTATTTTCTAAAAGAAATTGGTCGAGTTATAGGGAAAAGTGTAATATAGAGGTTAACTTACCGGTGCTCCTTTGAAATCTGGCTAAAGATTCGAGGGATTTTTCCAACATTTGAATTTCAGCGGTATTGGAAGCGTTTTGCGTCGCGAATTTTGGTGTTGGGGTAGTTTGGACGAGTTTTTCTTTGCTTTGGGAGTTTCTGCTTTTATGCTGCTTTTGGCCGTTGTGCTTTTGATGATTTTTAGGTGGTGGTTGCGCATCACTCGTAACAGCATCTGCGGTTTTTTTTCTTCCAGATCCTTCGTTGTTTTTCCATCGGATCTGGTCGTTAAGAAGAAATCGTTTCGTCTTCATTGATTCGCTGTGTTTGTCCGTGGATTGGAGTATTTCAGTTTTGTACTTTCTAGTGAGTGGGTTAGAGTTGAATTCGGCTTCTACTTTTTCACGTAAAGCCGGAAGAAACTTCTGGGGGAATTTATCGTGGAGGAAGAACTGGATGTTTGATGAGGTCTTCGCAAGTTGAACGATTTTGTGGATCCATTTTAAGGCAACAAGTTAAGAAATCCAAAGCGAAATCGTGCCAAGAAGAGTAAGTTTCATATAACAAGGAAGAGTCGATTGCGGCAGATTTGATCATGCCACGCATCTGCGAATTTTTCAACATGTAAACCTGATGCCTACCGCATGGTTTACCTAAATAAAAACGTTTTTTTAGATTTGTGTTTTCCAAAGTTATACTAAGTTACCCATCATTTTGACTATAAGGTATAACTGGTCAATGTCGCTTTCACCGGGAAAAATCGGATCTCCCGTCATTATTTCGGCAAAGAGGCAGCCAATTGCCCAAATGTCGATCGGGGGGCCATAGTTGACGTCGCCTACTAGGAGTTCTGGAGCCCTGTACCATCTAGTAGCAACGTATTCGGTACAGGGCTCACCGACGCTATTAAGTATTCTGGCAAAACCAAAATCACACAATTTTACGACTCCTAAGGATGACACTAATACATTCTCTGGCTTTACATCTCTATGTATTATCTGAAAGAAGATATTTTTTGGGTATTTATTACAATAAAACTTGTGCCAGATAAATTAAGTTATTATCACATAATTTCATCATTTTTATTCAGCCTCTAAACTTCTAGAAACTGAAAAAAATAGAAGTTAGAAGATGGAAGAGTTTTGCACACTGATGGGACAAAGTTAAGTTTTTTATATTAAATTGCCAAGCCTTTAAAAAAGAATTTTTAATAAGAACATCAAATAGGTTATCACTTTTGAAGCCAAAATTTTTTCTTAGTGATTTTACCAAAAAAAAGTGATAAGTAAATTAGTCTTGAAATGTACATGTATAGACAGACTCAAAAATTATTCATGATTGAACAAAAAATGTGCCCTTTTTACATGATATACCATATTAAAAATAGACTAACGTGAACATCTAAACACGCAAGTTATTTTAACAGGAAGCAAATACCCCTCTCGGTGGGCCTTCTGTTAAAATAACTGATCTTTATGAGGGCCCAGTGAGCTGCGATGTTAGTAGTTCATGAATTTCAAAAATGCTGAAGACGTTTTTTTTTCGAAATTTAGTGTCAAAAATCTGATATTCTATACAATTTTATATTTTTTCTTTTTCTCAAAATTCTATGTTTAAATTTTACACTGGAAACTGCTTCTAACTTTCGGTTTTTTTTTTTAATTTTTCCGCTTAAATTTGAAAAATACTCCTATTTAAAATGGCAGGTTTAAATTCTTAATTTAAAACGTCAGAAGCTTCAAGGAAATTAAACATTTTCAGGAGGAGGATTTTTCAGAGTCGATTTTGTAAAAATTAAAAGATTCAAAAAAGAGTCAACATTTTAAAAACTGTCGAAGTTTTTTTAAAAAAAAGTGGAAATTTTGAAAAAAGATGAAAAATTACAAAAATTGAAATTTTGAAATTTAAACTTTTTAAAAATTCGGAATTTTCAAAAACAAAATTGAATTACAGAAAAAGTGTTAAATAATACCTAAACGACGAGACTACGTACAAAGTCGATTTTTTTGAAAAATAAAAAAAAATGAAATTTTCACAAAGTCGACAAATTTCGATAAATAGTCAAAATTTTGAACAAAGGCCTAAGTTTTCATAAAAGGTGGAAATTTTGAAAAAAAATCAAAGTTGTCAAACAAAAGTATTTCATAATCAATTTTACGAAAAAAAAAAAAAATAATCGAAATTTGGACAAAGATAGAAAGCTTGAGTTTCTTTTCAAAAAATTCGAAATTGGTATACAGATCTTGTCCCCCGAAACCAAGAAAAACTTAAACACACAGCAACACTTGCCCCGCCTCTTTTCGACAGCCAAGCAATCATCTTCAGAGGATCAGTATTTATTTGAAGATGACGACTTGGATGTCGATACGCGGATAGAGCAAGTATTGTTGGGCTTTTTAATTTTTCTTGGTTTCAGGGGACCAGATTTGGATATCAATTTGTGACGATAACCAAGGACCAGTTGGTTCCACAAAAAAATATGAAATATTCAGAAAAAGATAAACTTTTGAGAAAAGTCGAAATTTTTGGAAATAATCGAAATTACGAAGGGGTTAAAACTTTCAAAATAAGCCAATTTTTGGAAAATGTGGAAATTTTGAAAATAATTGAAGAATTCGAAATTCAAAATTTTGAAACTCAAAAAGTCAAAATTTTTAATAAAAATCAGTAATTTGTTTTTAAAAAAATGTCATTTTCAGAGAGTAAAAATTTTGAGAAAAAGTCGAAATTCCAAAATAACGTCGAAATTTTCAAAAAATTCAAATTTTTAAAAACAAAATTAAAAATTCAATTCAATTTATAAAAATGTTGAAATTTCTAGTAAAAATTTTAAAAAAGATTTAAAATTTCAATACTACGGGGAATTTTAGGAAAAATTCAAATTTTCAAAAATACGTAAAAAATTCGAAAAAAAGTCGAAATTTTTCAAAAAATTCAATATTTATGAAATAAAGGTAAAATATTGAAAAAAATAAAATAAACGTTAAAAAGGAGTCGAAATTTTCAAAAAAAGTTATGTTGATGATAAAAGTCGAAAATTTCAAAAAATGTGAAAAAAAGTCGTAATTTTAAAACATCCAAATTTTCAAAGAATCAAAATTTTCAAAAACAAAGTTGAATTTCAAAAAAAAAATCAAATTTACATAAATGACAAGACTATGAAAAAAGTGGAATTTTTTTAAAAAGAAAACAAATCAACTCGAGATTTTCAAAAAGTCAAAACTTTGAGAAATAGTCAAACTTTTGAACAAAGTCGAAGTTTTCAAAAAAAAGTGGAGGTTTGAAAATAGTAAAAGGTTTCAAGTAATCGAATTTACAAAAAAAGGAAGAAAATTTTGAAAAAATCGATATTTTGAGAGAAGATCGTAAGTTTGTATAACATTTAAAAAAAATCGAAATATTCAGAAAATGAAATAAATTTTGAAAGAGTCAAAATTTTCAGGAAACAGGAAAATTCTGAAAAAAGATCGAAAATTACAAAAGTTGTTATTTTAAAACATTCAACTTTTCAAAGAATGGAAAATAAAAACAAAGTTGAATTTAAAAAAAACAGTTAAATTTACAAAAATGATGAATCGAATTTTTTTAAAAAGAAAAAAAAATAATTTGGTATTTTCAAAAGGTCAAAACTTTGAGAAATTGTCAAAGTTTTGAACAAAGTCGAAGTTTTTAAAACAAGTGGAAGTTTTGAAAAAAATAAAAGTTTTCAAAAATGAAGATTTCCACATAATTGAATTTACAAAAAAGGAAAAAAATTTTGAAAGAATCGAAATTCTGAGAAAAGTTCGAAGTTGGTATTACTTTTTAAAAACCTCGAAATATTCGGAAAATGAAATACATTTTGAAAGAGCCAAAATTTTCAAATAAAGATCGAAATGTTGATAAGTCGAAATTTTTGGAAAATATGGAAATTCTGAAAAACGATCGAAAATTACCAAAATCAAAATTTTGAAAAATCCAACTTAACCAACAAAAAGAGTCCCGTTTCACATAAAAGAGGAGACTACAAATTTTTTTGAAAAATAAAAAAATTTCAAAAAAGTCAAAAAATATTAAGAAATAGTCAACATTTTGAATAAAGGCTGAAATTTAATAAAATGAAATTGTCAAGGTTTTCAGAAAAAATATTTTAAAATAATTGAATTTACAAAAAGAAAGAAAATTTTGGAAGAATTAAAGTTTTTAGAAAATACGAAAGTTTGCGTTAATTTTAAAATAATTCAAATTTGATATACAAATTTTGTCCCCTGAAACCAAGATAAATTTAAAAAACACTAGACTTGCTCTAACGTGTTTTGTTAGCCAAGCTGTCATCTTGAGAGTATTAGTATTTCTCTAAAGATGAAAGCTTGGCTATCGAAACTGGTGGAACAAGTGTTGTGCTTTTTAATTTTTCTTCATTTCATTTGTATATCAAATCTTAAAGATAACCAAGGATCAATTCGTTGCACCAACAACAAAAAATATATATTCTTAATATTCAGAAAAGTCGAACTTCTGAAATAAAGTCAACATTTTTGGAAAAAAATTGCGAAGCGGTTAAAAATTTTTAAATAAATTAAATTTTGGAAAATGTGAAATTTTTTAAAAATTGAAAAATTTGAATTTCAAAATTTTTAATATCAAAACAGTCAAAATTTTCAATAAAAATCGGAAAAGTCAATTTTTTTTAAACGTCATTTTCAAGAAGTCGTAATATAAATAAAAAGTCGAAATTTCAAAATAAGTCAAAATTTTTTAATAATTCGAATTTTAAAAATGTAATTAAAACTTTTAAAAATTTTAAATTTACAAAAAACATCGAAATTCCGAATCAAAGTTTTCAATAAGGCGGGGAATTTTTAGAGAAGGTTAAAAAATAGGCCAAAATTTAAAAAAATTTTCGGAAAATTTAAGAACTATGAATTAAAGGCAAAATACTCAAAAAACAAACTGAAATTTGAAAATAAGGCGAAATTTGAAAGAAAAAGTCGAATTTTTGATGACAAAAATCGAAATTTTCAGGAAACGGGAAATTTCGAAAAAGGTCGTATATTTCAAGTCAAAATTTTGAAAAATCCACCTTTCAAAAAATTGATATTTTCAAACACTAAAGTTAAATTTAAAAAAAATTACATTTATAGAAAAAAATGGGACTACGAAAAATGTCAAATTTTTTAAAAAACCAAATAAATCAAATTTTCAAAAAGGTCAAAACCTTGAGAAATAGTCAACATTTTGAAGTTCTCAATTAACGTGGAATTTTTGAAAAAAGTCAAAAAATATTTCAAAATAATTTAAGTTACAAAAAAAAAGAATTTTTTTTCAAAGTTTTTCAGTTTGAATTTTAAAAATACTCTTTTTTAAAACACCAGCTTTAAAATTGAAATTTAGTTAAAAATCTTGAATTGACCATGCAATTCGTTCAAAATTTTAAAAATTCGCAATTTAAAATATCAGATTTTTCAAAAACAATTTGAAATTATTAAAACATGAATTTTGTAAGGGCGAAATTTGCAAAAATTCCAAGTTTCAAGGAAAAGTCAACATTTTGAAAAAAAGCCGACATTTTTAAATAAAGTCTAAATTTTGAAAGATCGAAATTTTCAAAATTTGTCGAAATTTTAAAAGTCAATGTGATGAAAAAAAAAACTTCGAAAAAAGAGTCCACATTTTGGTAATAAAAGGTTGACATTTTGGTGGTAAAAAGTTGAACTTTTTAAAATAAGTTTAAATTCTCAAAAAAAGAGGTTAAAGTTTCAAAAATGTGGAAGTTTTGAAAAAATCTAACTTTTAAGAAATCCAAATTTTTAAAAAAAGTCGAATTTTTTAAATAAAATCTTTACTTAAAAGTCGAAATTTCGAGAAAAAAATGGAAGTTAAAAAAATTAGGAATTTTCGACATTTGGGGGTAAAAGGTTGAATTTTTAATAAAAGTGGAAATTCTAAGAAAAGTTTAAAAATTTTAGAAAGTCAAAATTTGTAAAAATCTAACTTTTCAGTAAACACTCAATTTAAAAAGAGGGTCGAATTTTTTCTAATAAATCTTTAGACAAAAGTCGACATTTCGAGAAAAAAAAATGAAATTTTTGAAAAAAGATCCAAAGTTTCACATTTTGGTGCTCAAAATGTAAAACTATTTTTAAATATCAAAATTTTTTAAAGATTGAAACTTTCAAAATAAGTTGAAATTAAAAAAACCGTTCAAGTAAAAATCGAAATTTTCATAAAACGTGGAATTTTGAAAAAGATTGAAAATTTTAAGTTAAAATTTTGAAAAATCCACCTTTTCAAAAAAATCGATATTTTCAAAAATGAGGTTGAATTTAAAAAAAGTACATTTACATAAAAGACAAGACTACCTTTTCTGAATAATAAAAAAACCGAATTTTCAAAAAAGCCAAAATCTGGAGAAATAATCAAAATTTTGAACAAAGTTCGAAGTTTTCAAAAAAAGTGAAATTTTTGAAAGTCAAAGTTTTCATAAAAAATTATTTCAAAATAATCTAATTGTAAGTTACAAAAAAAATTTTCAAATGAATCGAAATTTTAAGAAAAAATCGAAAGTCTGTTACTTTTTAAAAATTTAGAAAAATTCAGAAAAAGTCAAAATTTTGAAAAAAAATGTCGAAATTTTTGAGGGCGAAAATTTCAAGTCAAAATTTTGAAAAATCCGCCTTTTCAAAAAATCGATACTTTCAAAAACAAAGTTAAATTAAAAAAAGATTACATTTAAAAAGGTGACACTACGAAATTAGTCGAATTTTTTGAAAAATAAGAAAAATCAAGTTTTCAAATAAGTCAAAACCTAGAGAAATAGTCAAAATTTTCGAAAATTCGAAGTTTTCAAAAAAAGTAGGATTTTTGAAACAGTTTTCACAAAAAAAAATATTTCAAAATAATCCAATTTCCAAAAAAAGATAATTTTGAAAGGATCGAAATTTTGGGAAAAAATCGAATGTCTGTGTCAATTTCTAAAAAAATTCGAAATACGACGAAATTTTGAAAAAAAAGTCGACATTTTTGGGAAAAAATCGGAATTTTTGATAAAAAGCCAAATTTTGAAAGAGTAATATTGTCAAAAAATTCGAGAGGTTACAATTAAAAAAAAAAGTGACTATTTTTAAATATCAAAATTTGTGAAAGATTGAAACTTTCAAAATAAGTTGAAATTAAAAAAAAATTCGTTCAATAAAAATCGAAATTTTCAGAAAACATGGAAATATTGAAAAAGATCGACAATTTTAAGTCAAAATTTTAAAAAATCCGCTATGCAAAAAATCAATATTTTTAAAAACAAAGTTAAATTAAAAAAATACATTTGCATAAAAAATGAAATTAAAAGTCTAATTTTTTGAAAGAAAAAAAAATGAAATTTTCAAAAAAGTCAAAACCTTGAGAAATAGTCAAAATTTTGAACAAGTTTCGAAGTTTTCAAAAGAAATGGAATTTTTGAAAAAAGTCAGTTTTCAATAAAAAAAAGAAAATTTTAGAAAAGATCGAAATTTTGAGAAAAAATCGAAATGTGTTAATTTCTAAAAATTTCGAAATATTCAGAAAAAGTCGAAATTTTAGAACAAAAGTCGAAATTTTTGAAAAGAAATCCAGATTTTTGAAAAAAGCGAAATTTTTGGAAAAAAAGCGACATCGCGAGGAAGTTAAAATTCTTAAAAATTCGAATTCTTAAATAATTGAAACTTTTAAAATATTCAAATTTACAAAAAAAAAATTCGAGAGGTTAACAGTTAAAAAAAAGGGGCTATTTTTAAATGTCAAAAATTTTAAAAGGTTGAAATTTTCAAAATAAGTTGATATTAAAAAAAAATCCGTTCAATAAAAATGTAATTCTTCAAGAACATACGTAATTGTTAAAAAGTTAATATTCTGAAGTTATTTTCAATAGAAGTCAGTATTTTCAGAACAAACGGAATTTTTCAAAACAAGCAGAAATA
Organism: Dastarcus helophoroides; assembly: GCA_028583605.1. NCBI lineage: Eukaryota > Metazoa > Arthropoda > Insecta > Coleoptera > Bothrideridae > Dastarcus > Dastarcus helophoroides. The sequence goes on from CM053328.1 coordinate 9,489,707, forward strand.
CTCAATAGAAATCGATATTAAAAAAAACTGGAAACATTCAAAAGGGGGCGTAATTTTAAAAAAAGCTTGAGAGAGGGCGAAACGATTAAGGTGAAAATTCGCAAAAATGTTAAAGTTGGAATTTGCAAAATGTTGAAATTAAAAAGTCTAAATTTAAGAAAAAAGTGAAAATTGTCAAAAAATATCGATTTTTTTTGGTATTTTTTATAGTTATCAAAACAAACTTTATTAATTAAATAAAATAAACCTTCTTTTTTATTTTATTTCGTTTTGCCTTAAACAGGGTAATGTAGGGTTCCGGGTGCCCAATCATAGAACGTAAGGTGCCCCCGGGCCTGGGAATTCTCCCGACGGACCTGTTTCACAGTTTTTATCAAAGCGCGTTTTTAAGCAAAACAACAAAACATGTTAGTTGAGAACTTGCTGTCATTCAGCAAACGAATTTCAAGGACATTTAAATAACGAAAATGTTCTATCTAAAAGATAAAAAAAATGGAGTAAATAAATAGCAAAGGAGAAACGTAAAGTAAATTTGATTTAAATCAAAGTTTGACAGGACAACTTTTGTAAAAGAATTAATTGTCAAAATGTTATACACCTTCTTGATATACACAATTAATAACAAAACAAAAACAAAGACTGCCGAAACCCGGGATCGAACCAGGGACCTTTAGATCTTCAGTCTAACGCTCTCCCAACTGAGCTATTTCGGCTTATTTATTACTTTAAATTTATAGTGATACGATGCTTATGCAGGTTGTTATCAATCTAGAAATTAAATTTCTAATGACGCGTATCTAGACAGAAAAAAAAAAGTGTGCCGAAACCCGGGATCGAACCAGGGACCTTTAGATCTTCAGTCTAACGCTCTCCCAACTGAGCTATTTCGGCGATACAAACAGAAGCATAACATACTTACATTATTGGAATGGCAATAACTAACTGCTCTCAGAACTTGAAATATCCGTTCTCTACAAACTTCATCACCTAAGGAACCTTTCACCCTCTCCATTTCATCTAAAATTGTTCCAGCTAAATATTCGAACACTAAATAGAAACGCTTCTTGTGTCTGAACACCTCAATTATCGTAACTAAATTTTCATGTCTTAATTTCTAAAAGTAAAATATTGATTAGGTCAAAGTGAGAATTGGCAGTGAACCGTGTCGTACTTTTAACATTCGTATCTCCCGCAACGCCATTCTCCTTATCGTTAAGTCTTCTTCCGTTTCCAAAAATTTTTTTATAGCGACAACTTGATCCAACTCCTTGTGCCTGCATTTCATCACGATGCCATAGGAACCCTCGCCCACTAGTCCTAATTGTTCATATTTTTCCATTTTTATTCTCTCACTGTGCTTAGCTCCTCAACTGAAAAAGAACAGCATACAATATATTTGAATAGCTATTGTGCCTTTTTTACAGGGCCGGTTCTAGAGTTTTGAACGCCCCGCGCAAAACAAAATTTTGCGCCCTTTCATACAAGAATATACAAATTTACTACAAATTAAAAAAATAGTAAAAAAAAAGCAAAAAATCAAAATTACACAATTAAGAACTGTGTAAAAAATTATTTATTTAAAAAATAATACAATAGTTATTTACTTACAAGAGATGCAACCAGTGGCGTGTCGTGACTTTCATTAATGGGGAAAATACTCGGAAACCCTCTTAAAAAATTAATTACAATTTTGCTTTCAACTGAATTATTACATTGTGAGTGCATCAGCATTCAAAAAGTAATATTTCTTTTTATCGTGTTTCGATTAGTCTAACTATCGATCTAAATTCAGAATTTCAAAACAAAATTCAAATTTCGAGAAGATGGTCGAAGAAAACAATTAAAAAATTTTAAATTTAAATCCAGATATTTGTCCAAATTTATTTGAAAGAAATCCAGATTTTCCAAATTGAAGTTAAACTTTGAATATTATTTCGTTAATGTTCAGTTTAGTTTTTGGACTATTTCAGTTTTCGAATTTTTCTCTTTAAATTTGTATCTTTACTATTAATTTCGAATGAAAATTCTGCATAAAATCCAAAGGTTAAAATCAAAATTTATGTTAGTGAATTACAAAAACCATTTTAATCACAAAATGGCACTTGGATAAGAGTTTTTTTTTTCCTGAGATTTTCTTTGAAACTTCAACATTTAAAGGAAATAGCTTTCGAGAAAATGGAAATTTTCAAAAACGTTCAAATTATCAAAAGGGCGAAATTTTCAAAAAAAGTCGAAATTTCGCAATAAGTTCAAATTTTCAAATAATTCAAAATTTTAAATTAAGTCCAAATTTTTAAAATTTGAAGTTATTTAAACGAATTCAAAATTTGCAAAATAGATGAAATTTTGAAACAACGTCGAAACTTTTAATTCACAATTTGAAAAGTCCTAATTATCAGAAAGTTGGAATTTCTGAAAAAAGTTGCAATTCCTAAATTAGTCAAAATCTTCAAGAAACTCAAGTTAGGCCACATTTTTGAAAAATCCATATTTTTGAAAAGAATTCAAAATTTCCAAAAAAAAAAACGTCGAAACTTTCAAGTCACGTTTTTAAAAGTCCAAATTTTGTAAAAGTTGGAATTTCTAAAAAAAATTGAAATTTCGAAATAAGTCAACATTTTCAGAAAACCCAAAATTTTTAAAATAGGTCCAAATTTTTAAAAATTGAATTAAGAGAATTCAAAATTTCCAAAACAGTTGAAATTCTGAAAAGACGCCGAAACTTTCAGTAACAGTTTTGAAAAGTCCAAATTATCAAAAACTTTACATTTCTAAAGAAAGTTAAAATTTCGAAATAAATCAAAATTTTTCAAAAATTCAAAATCTTAAACTAAGTCCAAATTTTTAAAAATTCAATTTTTAAACGAATACCAAAAATTCCAAAAAAGTTGAAATTCTGAAAAGACGCCGAAACTTTCAAGTAACAATTTTGAAAAGTCCAAATTATCAAAGACTTGGAATTTCTAAAGAAAAAGTCAAAATTCCGAAATAAATCAAAATTTTAAAATAAGTCCAAGTTTTTAAAAATTCAATTTTTAAACGAATTCGAAAATTCCAAGAGTTGAAATTTTTAAACAACGTCGAAACTTTCAAGTCTCAATTCTAAAAAGTCCAAATTTCGCAAAAAGGCTTAATTTTCAAAAAAGTCAATATTTTAAAACTGTCGAAATTTCCACCAAAAGTTGATGTCTCGAAAAATTTAATTTTTTTTAAAAATAGTCAAAATTTTAGGAAAAATTACTAAATTGTAGAGGAAACCAAATTTTCAAAAAAGTCGAAGTTTTCATCATAATTAAAAATTTAGAGAAACATTCAATTTTTTTTAAAAAGCCAAAACCTTTAAAAAAATCGGAATTTCCAAACAGAAAAGTCGGCATTAAGAGAAAAAGTGAAAATTTTGAAAAAAAGAAAATTTTGAAAAGTCTAAGTATATTGTTAAAAGAATTGAAACTTTTAATAATAAATCAAAAGTTGAAAAAGTCGATTTTTTTTAATATTTAAATTTTCAACAAAATTGAAATGTTACAAAAAAAGTTAAAAATTACAAAGAAATGAGAATTTCGAAATTTTGAGAAAAAATGGAACTTTGAAAAAATCTAATTTTTGAGAAAAAGTTTTTAAGTCGAAACATTCAAGTCACAATTTTGAAAGGTTCAAATTATCAAAAAGTTGGAATTTCTAAAAAAAGTTAAAATTCCCAAATAAGTCAAAATTTTCACTCTCAAATTTTTAAAACACATTTTTTAAAAGAATTTAAAATTTCCAGAAAAGAAATTTTGAAAAGATGTCAAGTCACAATTTTGAAAAATCCAACTTTTAAATAAAGTGTCATTTTTTAAAAAGGTAGAAAAAATATAAAAGTAGAAATTTTGAGAAAAACTTGAAGTTTCGAAAATTTCGAATTTTCCAAAAAAGGTTTAAATTTCCAAACAAGTCGAAATTTTTGAATTGATATTTCAAAAAAGTCGAAATTTTCACCAAAAGTTCTCGAAAAATTGACTTTTTTAAACAAAAAGTCAAAATTATGGGAAGAAGTACTAAATTGTAGAAAAAAACATTTTTTTTTAAAAGTCGAAATTTTCATCGTACCTAAGAGTTTCGAAAAACACTCAAGATTTTTAAAACAATCAAAAGCTTTAAAAAAAAATCGAAATTTTCTATCAGAAAAGAAAGTCAAATGTTTGAAAAAAGAAAGTTTTTAAAAGTTTATATGTTGACGATGTCTACATTGTTAAAAAAGTCGAAATTATCAATAAATCGAAATTTAAAAAAGTCGAATTTTTAAGGAATATTCAAATTTTCAATAAAAGTAAAACATTTCAAAAAAGTTAAAAAATACACAGAAATCGAAATTTGGAGAAAAAAATTGAAATTTTGAGAAAGAGTCGAATTTTGACAAAAAATCCAATTTTTCGAAAAAAAAAAACCCCAATTTTCAAAAAAAATCATAATATTTAAATTAATATTTTCAAATATAATTCAAAATTCCACAAAAATTTAAATCTTTAAAAAATTTAGGCATTTTTAAAAAATGGTCAAAATGTTACGAAAAAAAAACTAGAATTTAGAAAAAATCAAACTTCCAAAAAGTCGACATGTTCGACATAATTAAAAATTTTAAACAAAAATGTAAATTGAAATACAGAACTTGTCCCCTGAAACCAAAAAAGATTAAAAAACATAACAAAGGTTGCTCTAACGCCGTTTCGACAGCCAAGATGTCATCTTCAGAGAGAAACTGAGCTTGGCTGTCGAAACGCGTTAGAGCAATCTTTGTTGTGTTTTTTAATCTTTCTTGTTTTCAGGGGACAAGTTCTGTATTTCAATTTTTGAAGATAACCAAGGACCAGTCCGTTCCACCAAAAAAACTGTAATTTTTTTAAGTCAAAATTTTTAAAGGAAATTTTCGAACACAATTTTTATCAGAATTTTAAAAAGAAAAAAAAATTTGGATAGTTTCAATTTTTCGGTCTTATTTTTCAAAAATGTTGACATTTTTTGGAAAAAGGTTTAAAAAAGAGTTTTTTTTATATTTTTTAAAAATTCAATTTTTAAAGGAATTGAAAAATTCCAAAAAAGTTGAAATTTTTTTAAATTGTCGAAACTTTCAAGTCACAATTCTAAAAAGTGGAAAATTTCAAACAGAATATAAAAATAAAAATTTTTAGAAAAAGTTTTGAACTTCTCAAAAAAGGCCCAAATTTTTAAATCAATATTTTAAAACAGTCGACATTTCCACCAAAAACTGATGCCTCGAAAAATTTAATTTTTTCAAAAAATGGTCAAAATTTTAGGAAAAGTACTAAATTGTAAAAGAAACCAAATTTTCAAAAAAGTCGAAATTTTCATCATAATTGAAAATTTCGAGAAACACTCAAGATTTAAAAAAAAGTCTAAATCTTCAAAAAAATCGGAATTTCCGAACTGAAAAATCGACATTAAGAGAAAAGGTCAAAACTTTGGAAAAAAAAATTCTGAAAAGTCTACATTGTTAAAAAAGTTAAAATTTTCAATAATAAATCGAAATTTAAAAAAGTCTATTTTTTTTTTAAATATTTAAATGTTCAACAAAAGTGAAATTTTACAATAAAAGTTAAAAATTACAAAGAAATCGAAATTTGGAAATTTTGAGAAGAAAATTGGAATTTTGAAACAAGTCTAATTTTTGGGAAAAATCTTGAATATCGAAACTTTTAAGTCAAAATTTTGAAAGGTTCAAATTATCAAAAAGTTAGAATTCCTAAAAAAATGTTGAAATTCTAAAATATGTCAAAATTTTCGGAGGCTCAAATTTTTAAAATAAATCCAAATTTTTAAAACTCAAATTTTTTAAAAGAATTTACAATTTCCAGAAAAGAAATTTTGAAAAGACGTCGAAACTTTCAAGTCACAATTCTGAAAAGTCCAACTTTTAAAAAAAGTGTCAATTTTGTAAAAATTGTAAAATTTTGTAAAAAAGAAGTAGACATTTTGAGAAAAAATTGAAATTTTGAGAATTTCGAATTTTTCAAAAAGGATTAAATAACCAAAATGGTCGAAATTTTTAAATTAACATTTCAAAAAGTTGAAATCTTGAAAAAATTGACTTTTAAAAAAGTCAAAATTGTGGAAAGAAGTACCAAACTGTAAAAAAAAACAATTTTTTAAAAAAGTCGAAATTTTCAATCAGAAAAGAAACTCAAAGTTTTGAAGAAAAAAAGATTTTAAAAGTTTATATGTTGAGATGTCTACATTGTTAAAAGAGTCGAAATTTTCAATAATAAATTGAAATTTAAAAAAATCGAATTTTTAAAAAATATTCAAGTTTTCAACAAAAGTGAAACTCTTCAAAAAAAGGTAAAACTTACATAGAAATCGAAATTTTTAGAAAAATTAAAGATTTCGAGAAAAAAATTGAAATTTCGAGAAAGAATCGAATTTTGTCAAAAAATCCAATTTTTCGAAAAAAAAAACCCAATTTTCAAAAAAATCAAAATATTTAAATTAATATGTTCAAATATAATTCAAAATTCCAAAAAAAGTTAAATTTTGGAAAAATTTAGACATTTTTAAAAAATGGTCAAAATGTTACGAAAAAAACTAGATTTCAGAAAAAATCAAACTTCCAAAAAGTCGAAATGTTCGGCACAATTAAAAATTTTAAACAAAAGTGTAAATTGAAATACAGAACTTGTCCCCTGAAACCAAGAAAATTTAGAAAACACAACAAAGGTTGCTCCAACGCGTTTCGACAGCCAAGATATTATCTTCAGAGAGAAACTGAGCTTGACTGTCGAAACGCGTTAGAGCAATCTTTATTGTGTTTTGTAATCTTTTTTGGTTTCAGGGGACAAGTTCTGTATTTCAATTTTTGAAAATAACCAAGTCCGTTCCACCAAAAAAAGTGTAATTTTTTTAAAAAAAGTCAAAATTTTTAAACGAAATGTTCGCACAAATTTGTTGTTAGAATTTTAAAAGAAACCGAAATTTTGGATAGTTTCAATTTTTTGGTCTTAATTTTCAAAAATGTTGACAGTTTCTGGAAAAAGTTTTGAAAAAAAGTATTTTTGTATATTTTTGAAAAAAAGTAGATATTTTAAAAAATCTTGAATTGCTCAAATAAAGAGTTCAAATTTTCAACAGAGTCTTTCAGAGTTTTAATTTACAATAAATCGAATCTGGAGAAAAAGTCGAAAATTAAAAAAGGTATATATTTTTAAAAAATACAAATTTCAGTCAGAATTTCAAGAAAAGTCCCAACTTTTGGAAAAGGTATCAATTTTGTTATCTAAATTTGCAAAAAAGGCGAAAATTTTTTAAAAATTCAAAATATTTGAAATTTTCAAAGCCCGATTTTTCAAAAAAGGCTCAAATTTTCAGCAGAAGTAAGTTTTTTTAAAAAAATCAAAATTTACAAAAAAAGTCGAAATTTCAACAAAGCAGAAATGTTGAGAAATTTTTGAATAAAAGGTAGAAAAACATTCATAAAATCACAAATTTGAAAAGTTTAACTTTTTTTAAACTTTTTTAGAAGTTTCCTTTTAGATTGAAATTTTCAATACAGTAAGTTGAAACTTCGAGAAAAAATCAAAGATTTTGAAAAGGTTAAGATTTTCAAAAATGTTAAAATTTCGAGAAAAACTTTTGAAATTTTAAGAAAAAGTTAGAAGTTTGAAAAAGGGAAGTTTTGAAAAAGGTAAAAGATTCAATAATAAATTGAATTTTAAAAATCAAATTTTTCAAAAAAGGTAGCAATTTTGAAAGCATTCGACAATAAAACAAATTTATTTGAAAATAGTCAACATTTTTAATTAAATTCGAAATGTAGATGCTCTTCCACGACTTAGGAATTTGTACACAAATAGATTCCGATTAATTAGGTCAAAAATTGTTACTCTACAGTCACAATTGTTAAATTTTGATCATATGCGTTACTTACATCAATAAATAGTGATCGCAGCTGTTGTGCAAATAAAAGATATATTAAAATAAAATATATATGGACATTTTCATTTTGCAAGGGAAACTGTGTTTCCCTAGCTTCCATGAAGAACACGCCACTGGATGCAACATATGAAATAGCATGACGAGCGCATTTGAAGTTCGAGCAACGAAGGAACGAGAACTTTGAAAAGTAGGTTTTGCTATTCCTAGTTGCAGAAGATTTTTTGTAATGCTATTTGTCAAAAATTTAATAACAGTGGTTAATTAAATTAATTTTTTTGAAAATCACACTAGGCAAATTTTATCATACTAATACAGTTGGTACAATTGAATACGCCACGAATCGAAACAACATCCGCAATAAAATAAACTTTACTAAATATCGTCATAATTTTATTGCTTACTAAAAAAATCGATGTCTCATAAAAAATGATCAATTTTATTTTGTAAAATCTAAAAAAATAATGAATGAAAAAAAATATTTTATTTTTATATTTGTGCCCCCGGGCAGTCGCCCGGCTTGCAGCCCTTTTATCCGAGGCTGCTTCTTTAATTAGGAAAATTTTTTTTCCGATATTTGGACAAACTAAAAAATTAATTTCTTTTCCTGAAAATATCCTTTTTGAGCTGCAAGCTTCAAATTTAAAGTTGCTGCTATTATTTTATTAATAATATACATAACATTTTCAAATTAAAGTCAAAATTTTGAAAAAGGCTCAATCTTAAGAAAACACTTTTTGGACAACTAAGAAATGTCAAAATTTCGAGAAAGTGGAAATGTAAAACAGACGAAATTTCCAAAAAGAAATTTTTCTAAAAACAGTTGTAATTTCCACAAGTCGAATTTAGTTTTAAAAAATGCAACTTTTAAAAATCATGATTTTAGAATTTTTATTTTATTTCAATTTTATCATAACTTTTAAATTTTTCAAAAAATCCATTTTTTAAGATTTCTTAAAAATATTCTCAGATTGTTTAGATTTCTACTAAAATTTCGATCCAATTTAAAAATCAAATAAACGATTTTTGTGAAAAAGTCTAAAAGAGTTTTTTCTGATATTTGGACAAGCTAAAAAATTTATTTCTTTTCCTGGAAATATCCATTTTAAGCAGCAAGTTTCGAATTTAAAGTTACTGTTATTATTTTATTATTAATATTAATATCTCAAGTTTTTTTTTCGAAATTTCCATTTATTTCTTAAAATCCAGGCTATTTGTCGCCCCCCACCCCTCCCAATTCGATGTGAGATTCATAACTGTGGCTTTCTACATTTTCTGATTTTCATTTTTCGAAAGTTAACAATTTTAGTCTTTCAGATTTATATCCAAATTTTTGGGACATTTTTTTGAGACTTTTATCTCGAGTTCAACTCAAAATTTAAAATAAATTTGAATATTTTTTCTGTGCTTATACTATACTTCCATTTTTCTTCCTAATGTGTTGGTTCTAAACTCAAAATATTGAATTTTCCTGTCGAAATCTCGACCTTAATAACGTAAAACATAATAATAACATAGTAATTTTAAATTTAAGATGAGGACTAGAATAGGGATGAGCAAGACGTGGCCCACAGGCCACATGCGGCCCGCGTAACATTTTTCTGCGGCCCGCCTAAGCTCTACTGTTTTACATAAAAATTTTGGAAAAGAAAATGTTAGACAATTTGATGAAAAAAAAGAACATCAATTTCCACGATTCATGAAATATCTTGGACATGAGTGTAGGCAAGATTTTCTTTAAGAGGGGGGGGGGGGGCAACAACTATCATTTTAAAAAACTCATGTGTATGTTTACTTAAAAACTACAGAATTGGGGACATCGCATTTTGAAATTAAAGTCAAAATTTTGAAAAAAGCCCAATCTTAAGAAAAAACCTTTGGAGAACTTTAAGAAATGTCGAAATTTCGAATAAGTGGAAATGTAAAAGAGATGAAATTTCCAAAAAGAAATTTTTGTAGAAAGCGTTGTAATTTCCAGAACAAGTCGAATTCAGGTAAAAAAAATGGAACTTTTAAAAATAATGATTTCAGAATTTTTATTTTATTTCAATTTTGTCATATTTTTAAAATTTTTCAAGATAATCTTTATTTCGAGATTTCCTAATAATATTCTTCTCAGATTGTTTAGATTTCTATTAAAATTTCGATCCAATTAGAAAAAAAAATAAACGAATTTTGTGAAAAAGTCTAAATCTTTGGAAAAAAAATCCATTTTAAATGGAAATGTCCAGAAAACAGATAAAATTGAATTTTGAGTTAAAAGTCAAAATTTGGAGAATAACATGAATTTTGGACAATGTTGAAATTATCGGGAATAACATTTTTAAAAAACTTAGAAAAACAAAGACTTCGAAAAAAATTCAGAATTTTTGAAAATTACGTTACAAATTACAAAAAAATATTGAACTTTCTAGGAATAATTCCAAATTTCCAAAAAAAGATCCACTTTTAAGAGAAAACATTGAAATTTTAAATAAATCATATTGAAAATAAAAAGCTAACCTTTCTCAAAAACTCGAGAAATGTACAAAATTCAAAAAAAAATCAAAATTTTCAAAAATCTAATTTTATGAAAAGACGCAATTTTCAAAAAAAAGTCCAACTCTGAGAAAGAAAAATCGCAAGATTCTAAAACATTTTTCTCAAAATTTAAAATTCAGTAAAGATGTTGAATTTATAAAAGATCTTTTTCTCGAAATTCACAAAAATATATGTCGCAACAACCGAAAAGTGAACATTTTCAGAACCATAAAACTATTTGATCTAAAAGTCGTAGTTTATTGAAAAAGACAAATATTCAAGAAAACTGACAAAATTTTGAAATAAATAAACCATTTTTGAAAAAGTCCAAAAGTAGGATTTTGAAAACAAAATCAAAATTTCGAAAAAGACAAATTTTGAGGATCAGGCAAATTTTAGGTAAAAGACTATTTTAGAAAAAATCGACATTTAAAAAAAAAGACGAATTTACCAAAAATAAAGAAAAAATTTATTGAAATGTTAAATATTGGATATTGAGATAAAAATCAAGATTTCCTGAAAAAGGCAAATTTCAGGAAACCAGTCAGAATTTCTAAAAATATCAGAATCTAAAAGATCGAAATTTTTAGTAAATGTTCTGAAAAATATCTAAATTTGAAAAAAAAAATCGAGAAAACTTTGACATGGACAAAAAATGGTCCGAAGAAAGTCAAATTAAAAATAAAGTAAAAAAAAATAGTCAGAATCCCGAGAAAAAGACGATATTGTAAGAGAAATTTTGCAAAAAAGATCTTAATTTTGAGAAAAAAGCATTTTATCTTAGTGAAACTTCGAAATTTAAAAAAAAAGAGTTAATTTTAAGAGAAAAATCGAATATTTATTTTCTCTGGACTCTCTGAACGAGTCAGAGGAACACAGACTCCCTAGCTTGGCTCAACAGGCGTCGGAAAATGTCAAATATTGTGATAACAGATTGAAATTTTGACAAACAAGTTGAAACTACCAGAAATTTGTATTAAAAAGGGTTGAAATTTACAAAGAAATTTTTGTCCTATCACAAAAATTTCAAATTTCTAAAAAATATACCTTTTTGTTAAAAGATCTACCAGATTTCGAAAAATTGGCAAATTTTAATAAACAAGCTGAAATTTTCAGAACCAAAAATGGGCGAAATTTTCAGGAAAAGTCGAAATTCAAGAAATGACTAAATTTCAGTAAAAAAAACGAGGAACTTTTAAATTCAAAATGTTGACAGTTATCTTTGATAGAAAGAGGCAAATTTTATGAATAAATGCAAAATTTTAAAAGAAAAATCAAATTTTGTAAAAATATTTACAAAATTTGAGAAAACGGTAGAAATTTCGAAAAAATGTTTCAAGGAAAGGATAAATTCTGAAGAATTGGAAAGTCCTCCAATTAAATACATACAAATTTTCAGTTTGCTGCATAAACCAGGGGGTTCAAGCGCCCCAGCATTCATATTTTTCTCACATGCGCCCCGCGCAAAATTTTTAGCCTTGTAATTGGTCCGCTGTAAAAAAAAAGGTTGCTCATCCCTGGACTACAAAATTCAAATTTTGAGAAAAAAGTCAAGTTTTAAGTTAATAATTTAAAAAAAAAGAGGTCATAATTTTGATGAAAAAGTTGAAATTTCATAAAGAAAGCAAAATCTTCAGAAAAAAGCCCATTTTTAAACAGAGTTCGAAAAGGCACAAAGGCAAATTTTGAGAAAAAGTTCACAAACATAAAAAATCACACTAACCAAAACTTTTAACAGAAAAACGAATCAAGTGAAAAAGATTTAGGCACGAGGTAGAAAATAACGACAGAATTAGTTGGCATAACTACAATAAATATCCTTTTCAATCTAAATATAGAAACTAAAAATCAATACATCCTGCGGTTTATTCAACTCTCATTTAACAACAACTAATAAATTCAACATTAACAAAATCCCGTCTCTGTTTCCTTCTTTAATAATTCACGACGCCGCCGCCAACTTGGTGCTTATCAAACCAAATAGGGGAGAAAATGAAAGGAAAACTCGGCCGCATTCTGAGTAAAAGCAACCAACGGGTAGTTGAAAATATCGCTGCTTTTATCAGTTCCGTCCATCGACGGAAAAATGGGAAATTGATGGTAGGTCGTTGCTCCCTACACTGACCAAAAGTGGTAATTTAAGTCAGTCTGGACATTATGCAGTCACGCTACTATTTAACTCGTGGTAAGCTGAAAAGTAGCAAATGGATGTAACTTTGTAGATTATTACAGAAAAAAAAGGGTCGGTTCTTGTGAAAAAAGTGGCAATTTCCATAACAAATCAAATTTAGATAAAAAATATTGGAACTTTAAAAATATTTCTCTCAGAATTTTATATTTATTTAAATGTTAACATATTCCTGAAATTTACAAGAAATTGTTTCTCAAAATTTCCTAAAAATATTGTTCTTAGGCTCGAATTTCTATTAAAATTTCGATCGAATTTTAATAAAATAAACGAATTTTGTGAAAAAGTCAAAATTTTCAAAAAAAATTCAATATCAAATGAAAATATCCAGAAACAGAATATATCGAATTTTGAGGTAAAAGTCAAAATTTGCGAAATAAGATAAATTTCTAACAATAATTTGAAATCACTGGGAATCAAATTTAAAAAAAAAATTATAAAAAAAACAGATTGAAATCTTGTCCCCTGAAACCAAGAAAGATTTAAAAACACAACAAACGTTGCTCTGTTGTGTTTTTCATTCTTTCCTGGTTTCAGGGAAAAAAAATTGTATTTTAATTTTTGAAGATAACAAAGGACCAGTTCGTTCCACCAAAAACAAAAAACAAATAATTAACAAAAAGGAATTGGGAAAGAAATCACGATGTATAAAAAATAGGTACAATTTGGTAAAATTAGAGAAAAATATCGCACTTTCTAGAAAATATTTCAACTTTCCAAAAGAAAATCCAATTTTAAGATCAAAATTGGAATTTTGAACATAAACTAGTAATTTCAAAAGCGACGCATTTCTAGGAAAAACATTTGAAAAGGTCAAAATTTTCAGTAAATCATATTAAAAATAAAAACCTAACTTTTCACAGAAGTTCGAAAAATGTCCAAAATTTGAAAAAAGTTAAAATGTTCAATGGTCTAATTTTGTGAAAGTCGAATTTTAGGAAAAAAATTGTAATTTCCAAAAACATTGTTCTCAAAATTTAAAATTCAGTAATATTTATTTATTATTATTAAAATTCCAATCTAATTTAGAGAGAATACATTTTGAGCAAAGAAAGTGGAAATTTGTTGGAAAAAAATAAAATATGAAAAATTGCAGAATTTTGAAATAAAGAAACGATTTTTAAAACAAAAGTAGAATTTTGACAATAAAATCAAAATTTAGAAAGAGTCCAATCCTGAAAAAAGGACAAATTTTAGGAGAAAGACTATTTTAAAGGAAAAAGTAAAAATTTTAGAAAAAAGAAGAATTTACCAAGAAAATATTAAATATTGGATATTATTCAAATTTCATGAAAAAAAAAACAATCAAATTTTCCAAAAAATCGGATTCTAAATTTTTAAAAAAGCTAATGTTCAGAAAATTATCGAAATTTGAAAAAAAAACGAAATTTCAAGAAAACTTCGAAATAAACAAAAAATTAAAATGTTCCAGAGAAAGTTAAATTTCAAGAAAAAGCAGTCAAAATCTTAAAAAAATAATTTTAAACTCTGAGAAAAAGAGGAAATTACGAGAATATAATAGAAATTCTGCGAAAAAAAATCTAAATTTGGGAAAAAGCGTTTAATCTTTTAGTGAAATTTTCCAAAAAGAGTCAGATTTTATCGAAATTAAGAAAAAGAGCAAATTTTAATAAAACTGAACGAAATGTTAAAAAAAATTTGAAAATTTCCTGGATGAATATTTATTTTTCCTTGAATGCTCGTCTCAATATTGTGATACACGTCGAAATTTTGACAAATAAATTGAAAACTTCCAGTAAATGTTTTCGTAATTTTCTTACAAAAATTTTAAATTTCAAAAAAAAAATACTTTTTTTATCAGAAGATCGACCAAATTTCAAAGAAATGGCAAATTTTAATAAACAAACTAAAATTTGCAGAATTAAAAAAAGTCGAAAATTTTCAGAAATGGCGAAATTTCAGAAAAAAATAACGAACTTTTAAATGAAAGAAATGAATTTTTAATAAAGTCTGGTTTAATAAAAGATGTGGAATTTTATGAATAAATGCAAAATTTCAAAAAGAAGACAAGTTTTGTAAAAAAATACGAAATTTAAGAAAAAAGTCGAAATTTCCAAAAAATATTTCAAGGAAAGTATGAATTTTGAAGCTGGAAAATAATTTCTGGTCCCCCAGTTCATACATAAATTTTCGGTTTGCTGCATGAACTAGAGGGCGCAAGCGCCCCACCCTGCCCTATTCTAGCTATGAAAATATCTTAAAGTAAACACTTAAAACAAACTAAGATTAGACCTGAAAAGTCTGAGAAAAATATAAAATTCTTAAGTCAAAATTTAAAGATATTCGCGTTTACAATCACTGTTGTCAACCCTATAGTTTTAACTGTAGATTTACAATTTTTTAGTCATTTCGGTTTTTAGTTTAATTCCCAAAATCTCATGTTTTATCCTAAGTAAAATTAGAATTTGTATCCCATCTAAGCGTTTAAAATGTTTATTAGAACTTTGACCATTTTCTCAAGATTGCGACTTCAACCTGAAAAATCACAATTTTTTAAAAACGTTAAGTTTAAACAGCCAAATTTCGTTTTTTTTCCAGAATTTTTCAATGTATTTTCCCAAAATTTCGACTTTTTTCAAGATATTAAATTTAAGAGTTCGACCTATTTCTACAGCTTATACGTTTTAGAAAAATGAGATTTAACCTCCATTTTTGAGCTTCACTCGAAATTCGATACTTATTTCAACCTTTTTATATGCACACTCAAAAAATTAGTAATATTTCCTAAAAGTACGTTAAAATCAAGATTTTGACTTTTCTTTAAACATTTAGGCTGAAATCTAGATATTTGGAGTCTGTACTAGAAATTTTTAACGTTAAAATGTAAATCTAAAATAAAATATTTCATTTTAAGGGCGCAATTTCGAAATTTATGTTAAAAGTACCATATACAGGGTCCTGCAACATAGGTCCTATAATAAAAAAGTTAGGAATTCCGTTCACATGCAAACCTTAACTCTGTACAAAAATGTATTTCAGAAAAATATGGTCACATGTACAGGGTATCTCCAAAAAGTGTGAGCCGCTGAGGGTGATTTTTTTTAAATAAAACCTCCTATATTTTTTTACATTTTTGAGTTTCTTTCTGACAACTTAAAATATTCCTAAGATATTGTTAAATTTGGTTAGATAGTTCCAGAGTAATAAATAAATAAAAAGGAAAAAAATATTTTGCAACATGTTTTTTAATTCATTAAAAACACAAGAAATGTCCTAAAATGAAAACTATGCTAGATGTTTACTGTAGTGGGTCTTTAGTTACTTTGCTATAAACATCTTAAGTCTAACCTGTACAGGGTATCCAAAATTCAATGCCGAATCGGCTAAAATATGAAGCAATTTTTCTTTGTTTTTTCAAATAGAACACCCTGTATATTTTTTTCTATGAGATACAGAATTAAAAAATTAACATTTTTTGTACCTACAAATATTTCGAAATTTTTAACGGTTAAGCAGATATTCGTCGGATTATTACATATGGCTCTTTCGATACTAACAATAAGATACAAGATAAAGAATCAAATATGGCTTTGATAAAAATTAATTACCTTTAATTATGTTGTAAGTTAACTTCCAAGCTCTTTAGGACTACTAAACTACTAAATTTTAAATTAAAGGCTGAAATATTATTTTTTTTTTTTTTTCGAGTTTTAATTGGAAATCTTGCAAAGAAGATTAGAGTCGGTTAAAATTTCGATGAAATAAACTGAATTTTTTGATGAATTCTCTTTAATTCCATTTTTACACTGGGAATTTAGATTCTATCTAGAAATCTAGAAAAAAATTAAGTATTCGAGTTTTATCAAGTAATCAAACAAAAAAGTCAAACTTGGAATTAAAGTTAAATCTTCAAGTAAATGACGCCAAAATGTTTAGAATTTTGAAAAAAATATAAATTCTGACTTTTATGTCGAAATGTTAGACAGAAAAGTAATTTTCAGTTAGGAATCTTTATAAAAAACTTAAGTTATTAGTAAAAACTTTAAAATATTCGTCTTTTTCTAGAGGTTTTGGAAGAAATGTCCAGAAAAAAGTCGAATTTGTGTTCAGGTCAATTTCTCTAATTTAAAGCCGAATTGCTGTCAGGATTTTTATCTAAACGTCAGTTTTTCTTTCTCGAAATTGAGTGCTTTTTCAAAATTTCGAATTTAAATTATCTTGTCGTTGTTTTGTTATTCAACTCGAAACGTCTGAAAAATAAGTCGAAATTTCGGAAAAAAAAGAACAAAATATTTAGATAGTCCAAATTTCGAGACAAGTCAAAACATTGAAATTTATGAATTTCGAATATTCCAAAAGTTTTAAATTTTCCAGTTAGAATTCGAATATTTGGGAATTTTAATATATGCTGAGATTAGATTTCACAATTTTAAACTCATAATTGCAGAATTTTTTTTATACATATCAAAATTTCGTGCTAACATTCAAATCTCATTTTTATAAATTTTATGTTTTTGTAGAATTTTTACGTTTTCGCTCAAAATTCAAAGTTTGAGGATGAAATTTTTTGAACTCAAATATTTGGGAAATTTTTATAAATATGTTATGATTACGTAAAATCGGAATATTGAGTAAAATAAATCTAAATTTCGAATAAAAAGCTATATATCCTTGTTTCCGCATCCTACTGGCGGTGATCTAAAGGCATAATGGAGTTGCCCTTTGCGAATAGATTAAACTTTAAAAAAATTGGTAAAAGAAATAATAAAATGTCGAAAGTCCAGAGTTACGGATTTTGTTTTAAAAATTTCCAACGTTCTAGTTGGTTTTTTTTTCGGTCTTGTACATTTTACTCTATGATAAGGTTGACAACACTGTTGACAATCGAAATTTTAAAACAAAAGGTATTCAAAGTACAAGCTTTTAATTATGAGAAGAAGTAAATAAGGGTTTATAAAAAAATGTACTCGAGATTTCGATAATAAAACCAAAATTTTCCTGTCTACAGTAAATATATTTTTTTAATTTAAAACAACGAATTACGAAAAGAAGGTCGAAATTTTGAAAAATTATCGAAGTATTTGTAAGAGACTTTCAAGTTTAAACTCAAATATTCGAAAAAAAGTCAAAATTTCGGGATTAAGATCGACTTAATAGTCGTTAAATCCCTAAAAGGAAATTTCTAGTTTATAAAAGTAACAAATAACGATAATAAAAATGTTCTCGAAATTTCAACAAAAAGTTTCAAAAGAAATAAAAATGTTTATAAAAAGACAAAATTTGTTCCAAATCGAATTTTTAAGAAAAAAAAGTGAAAATTGAAAGCTTAAATTTTAAGAAAAAGGCAAAGTTTGAAAATAATCTGTAATTAATTGTTGCAAAATGATTAGATTTTTGTGTTTCGAGTATAATTAATGAAACTCTCAAGCTTTCGCGAGCAGAATAAAATATTTCTATAAAAAAATCGAAATTTTAAGATTACATTCGAAATCTTGACATTAGAGGTCAAAATTTCAAGAAAAGTCGCTCATTTTTTCCAAATTTATAAAAATAAATCCCAAATATTTGAACCTACACTTGGATTTTGGAAGAAAAAAATGTTCGAGAGTAAAGTATCATTTTCGTAAAAGTAGTCAAAATAGTTAACAACAGGAACATTTAATGAATTTAAAATTAAGAACCGAAATCAGAAACTTATATTTTAAACTCGCAAAATTTTGAAAAAAAACTTAAAATATAAAAAATTGGAAATTTAAAATAAACTATAATTAAAACTTAAAATTTCCTTAGAAAAAGTCAAAATTTTGAGATTACAGTTAAAATTTAATAAAAAAAACCGATGACCTTATTTATTTCTTTTTTATTCTGAAGAAACAAACGCATGGGCATTTAGAAATTGCAAATTCGTAAAAATGTCAACAATTCTAGTAAAAAGTGTCATAATTTCAAGATTACCCTAATTGTGTGAAAAAATATAAAAATTAAAAATTGAAAGTGCAACAAAAAAGTCGAAAAACTGATAGAAACCTTAAAATTAAAAATAGCCAAATTCTATACGGAAAAATCCAAATGCCTGGCAAAAATTTTAAATTTCAAGAATTTAAAATTTAAATTTGGAAAAATTCAAACTGTCTAGAAAAAATCAAAACATAAAATTTAAAAATTTAGGAAATAAATATGTTGAAGTTATAATATTTCGAAAATTAATTCCATTCTAACAAATTACGGTTTTCTTCTTAAGGACTATGAATTAAGCCTGATTGGCTTCATGTCGGGTTAAAGAGAGAATAAATATAATATTATACTAACTTGAAATATCAATCTTGCCATTCTGTTTGGATAGAAAAAATTTTTTTTTTCTAAAATATATCTGTGTGATCAGCCGATTTACAGTTTTTATAGAGGTCAAATTTTGCCTGTCCAAAATTAGGCCACCTGCCTGTTGGACACGCATTGTAACACCAGAATGAACGCCCCTGACATAAACAAATTAGCTTAATATGAGTGTCTTTTAAATTTGTACAAGAAATATGAAACTCCTTAAAGTGAATAGCGAAAAAATGAATAACAGAATGCTATTTTTTCCTAGTGCATTGATTCACTAGTTTTCATTTTGAAACTATTACTAGATGAACATTTGTCTACTTTATGTCAGTAACAAGGCTCAATAATTTGTATATAAAACTTGGTAGGCCACCACATAAAAAGGATGACCCAAAAAAAATGGATAAAGAGCCTTCTTGTGAAGCCAATAAGTTTACTTAGGTTCATAAATTGATATACAAATATTGTCCCCTGAAACCCAGAAAGATTAAACTCTAACGCGTTTCGGTTTCCAAGCTATCATCTTTAGAAAAATACTGGGCTTCATACATAAACTCTTGCTGAGTATCTAAAAAATTGAGGTATATAGAATTATAGAATAGAAGATACCATAAAGCAGATTTTTTTTTTGATTATCTTCAAAAATTCAAATACAAATCTTGTTAGATTAAGATTAAAAAACACAACAAAGGTTGCTATATACAGGGTGTTACAAAAGTCCGGGCCGCTACTTCAGGAGCATATTCTACACATTAAAATATGAAAAATGTTGAAATACATTTTTTTCTTTAAATTGCCTCCTAACGGAGATATGACCATTTAAAGATGGCGCCCCTAAAGTGATTTTTTTACTACAAAAAGTTAACGGTTAGTAGCAAGGTCATGAAATTGAGCAAGCAGTTAAAGAATTGGATTAGGCATATTCTCATGTAACATATTTTTTAAATAAGCAGTAGCGTGGTGTGTAGGGGGTTGCCCGCGATTATTTTTTGCCGTAACTTTTTTGTATTGCAATATTTCGACACAAATGTACCATAATCGTAAAAAGCAACATTTTTTATACAAAAAAGGTACTCTTCCTCAAAGTCGCTAAAAGTAACCGTTTCCGAGAAAAAGGCGTTTAAATAATCCTATCCCGTCTTCGAAATTCTAACTAATTTGTATAAGAAAAAATAAGTTGGTCATGCAAACTGATCGTAAAGAAAACAATTGTACTTGACAATATCTGCCAGAGATTGACGTTGTGTCACTGATAAAATTTGGTCGTAAGCTGTAAACTTTAGCAGTTTTTGTTGTCAATATTAAGTGTAGTAGTTTTTTAACTTTTCATTATTTTGATAAAATGGACTATTCAAATCAAGAAATGGCAGATATGCATTTAATGTACGGGCTTGCAAATTGTAATCGTGCTGAAGCAAGACGGCTTTATGCTGAACGTTTTCCTAATAGACACCTACCAGGAGAAAAATTGTTCCAGAAAATTCATGCTCGTTTATGTGAAACAGGAAATTTTGTTTTCAAAGGCGAACGTGTTGGAAGGCCAAACGCAGAAGTTGCTAATTTAGAGGAGCGTGTGCTTCAGCGAGTTGAAGAAGATCCATGTGTCAGCACTAGACAACTTGCTTTATCCGAAGGAGTAAATCACGTAACTATCTGGCGAATTTTGAAATTTTACCAATTTTACCCCTATCATTTTCAAAGAGTGCAAGGGTTACTTGCTGCTAATTATCCTCCAAGAATAGAATTTTGCAACTGGCTATTGCATAAGATCGCTGAAAATGAGAACTTTCCATCGCTCATATTATTTACGGACGAAGCGGGTTTTACCAGAAACGGGATACTTAACTTTCACAACATGCATCAGTGGCAAGTTGAAAATCCCAATGCAGTTATTCAATCGAGACATCAGCAACATTTTTCACTTAACATTTGGGGAGGAATAATAGGGGACTCTATAATTGGACCGTTTTTTTTACCTCATAGGTTAACAGGAGCATCATATAGACATTTTTTGCAAACAGAGTTACCCGTGTTACTTGAAAATGTTCCACTCATAACAAGACAGCGAATGTGGATAATGCACGATGGGGCACCTGCCCATTTTAGTGCAGTTGCTAGGGAATTTTTGAATAACAACTATCATCAACGATGGATAGGTCGAGGAGGTCCGATACCATGGCCAGCTAGGTCTCCTGACCTCAACCCACTCGATTTCTACTTATGGGGACATCTAAAGCAGATCGTCTACTCCACACCAGTTGACAATATCAATGATCTTCGTGAACGAATTGAAAATGGGTTCAACCAGATTCACAATACACCAGGCATTTGCGAAAGAGTAAGGAATTCCCTTAGAAAACGAGCCAAGCAATGTATTGCTGCAGGGGGCCGTAATTTCGAACACTTGCTTTGATTTTTTTTTTCTTAATTTTGTACTATTTTTATATTAATGCAGTTAGTAGTGGATAAATTAGAAATTTGCAAAACGAATTCTAATAAATGCAACAATTTTGTTTAAACGCTTTTTTCTCGGAAACGGTTACTTTTAGCGACTTTGAGAAGGAGTACCTTTTTTGTATAAAAAATGTTGCTTTTTACGATTATGGCACTTTTGTGTCGAAATATTGCAATACAAAAAAGTTACGACAAAAAATAATCGCGAGCAACCCCCTACACACCACGCTACTGCTTATTTAAAAAATATGTTACATGAGAATATGCCTAATCCAATTCTTTAACTGCTTGCTTAATTTCATGACTTTGCTACTAACCGTTAACTTTTTGTAGTAAAAAAACCACTTTAGGGGCGCCATCTTTAAATGGTCATATCTCCGTTAGGAGGCAATTTAAAAAAAAATGTATTTCAACATTTTTCATATTTTAATGTGTAGAATATGCTCCTGAAGTAGCGGCCCGGACTTTTGTAACACCCTGTATAAAGCAAAGTTCATTACCTTAAATTACTTCTAGATAAAATATTCAACTCATAGAAAGTCTTTTGAATTATCATAGAAAAATCTCTATAGATAAATTCATAAAAACGTTTATCATGCTGGAACAAAAGGTTATTAAATGTTTAACTACTCGACTTATTACAAACACCGAAAAATTGACTGAACGAAACAATTAACGTACTGCGATGCTGTTACTTTTTTTAGCCTGGCTAACCCTAATAGTGCCCATTTTTATCTTTGCTGCAATTAAATCGAGATCAATTAACCCAGAAGTGGAAAACGGAGCCCTCAAACACGAATATTAATTAGTAGTTGACCTTTCATGCTTGTAAACAATGCCGTTTGTTTAAGTGGACAGAAAAGACCTTGAAAAGTTAACAAAACTATGTCCCAAGAAGTTGCCATCTCTATGTGACACAAGGGGTAGCAATGCACAGACTTATGACATTTCGTGCTCACCTCCGACTAAATTATCGATCTTCAAACCAATTTAAATAAGTAAATTGTCTACCATATATCATTAGACTGTATAAAAGGTCGCAGAATTTACTATCGACAGATCACATTCGACGTAATTAATTGGCCAGCGACATGCTCGTCGGTAATCCTTCAATTATAAAAATGTAATGGGATAATCCTAGATGAACTAATGGAGAAATGGCTGGACACAGGGTCGCCACATTTTTTGTTAAAATATCACTTAAGTCTCTATTCGAAAACAAATCAATTGTACCCACGATTAACAGAATTTGAAAAATGAAACCAAAGCAAAAGTATTACTTTAACGTTAAGACGTCAAACTTAAGTTACTTTGACAATCGTTTTTTTTTTGTTTCCGTGACCCACTTACAACTTAGACCTTTTTTACAGTAATTCCTAGACATACAGTGCACTATTTGAATGCATTTTACTCGAAAACGGTCTACTCTATTGAGGTAAAGTAAGAGTGTCATTTTATGTAAAAAGATCCCTACTAAAAGATTTTAGGTTTAAAATATCAACAAAATCAAAAATAACAAAATTAGGAATAATTTTACTACCCCTCCCCCCTAGTGTTACCCGCCACTGATCCATACTAAATAAAATTTTGAAATTTATTTTATAGAGCATCAAAATCTAAATAGGTGTGCCAAATTTCAGATTTTTATCTTGTGACAAAATCAACAAAAAACCATCATTTCAATTTTATCTTCGACACCCTGTATCTCAAAAACGAAGCTTCTCTCGATATATGTTAATC
The DNA here is from genome assembly GCA_028583605.1 of Dastarcus helophoroides. Classification (NCBI taxonomy): domain Eukaryota; kingdom Metazoa; phylum Arthropoda; class Insecta; order Coleoptera; family Bothrideridae; genus Dastarcus; species Dastarcus helophoroides. The sequence goes on from CM053328.1 coordinate 9,512,817, forward strand.
CTAGCTGATATGTCACCCAATCCCATTCATTATTCACAGCCATTACTTTAATTCTGTTTAAATAAATCGATTTTTTAAATATCGCTTTTTTAAAAATGTCTACCTTTTTATATTTAGTATTTTTCAGTTTCGATTTTTAAAATTTGGACTTTCGCCACTTTTCAAACTTTTGATTTTTTTAACTGTTATTCAACATATCGAATAGTTCACCTTTTTAAAAAATTTAACTTTTTAAACATTTCAATATTTTTTTAATTTAAACTCTCTGCAATTTCAGTTTCTCTGGAAAAATCAAAATGTCGGGTTTTTTAACGAATTTTTCTATAACTCAGATTTCATTTCCAAATTTTGAATTTTTTTATTAAAATTTCGACTTTTTCAGAACTTTTGATTAAAATTGTTATTTCATACAATTTTCAACTATGAAAAATATCAACCCTTCAAAATTTTACTTCTTCGAATATTTTGACTTTTTTAAAATCTTTCTCTTTTAAAAATTGTAGATTTTTTGTAAAGCTTGACACCGAAGATTTTTTAAAAAGTCCATTTTTTGAAAAATTGTATTTTTTCAAAATTTCGACTTATTGTCAAAATTTTGGGTTTTAAGACTTTCGACTTTTTTTAAATCTCCCTCTTCAAAACAAAATTTTTTTTTTAATTTTGGATTTTAAAAATGTAGATGTTGTATTCGAAAATTTTGACACTTTTTGAAAACCTTGACTTTCTGACATTTTTTCAAATTTCCACTTTAGTTTTCAAAATTTTGACTTTTTAAAGGTTTTTTAGAAAATGTTTTCATTTTATCAAATTTCTTGAATTTTTTGAAAAGGTCGACCTTTAACTGTATAGTTTCAAAATGTTGACATAATTCTTTAAATTTTGATTTGTTTTAAATCCTAATTTTGTAAGAAAATTTTTCGAAATTTCGTCATTTTTAAAAATTTTGGTTTTTAAGAATTTCTACTTTCTTTAAAATTTCGCCTTTATCTGAAAATAAGATTTTTTTTTAATCTACTCTTGTTAAAATTTTGGATTATTTTGCAAAAATGCCGTTACATTTTAAACTTTTTGATTTATTTCCAAAATTTGAACTTTTTTCAAAATGTCGATATTTTTCAACATTTTGGCCTTTTTGGAAATCATACCTTTTCTTTGAAAACTTCGACATTTTTTTAAATTGATTTTCTTTGCAAGATTTGCGACTTTTTAACTTTTTTCTTGAAGTTTTATTCAGAAAAGTTTCGAAATTTTTGGTAATTTAGACCTTTTTTCGGAATTCAGACTTTCCAAAAATTTAGGTGTTTAGGAGATTTCACCAAAAATTCTTCATTTTTTTTTAAATCTCCGTGTTTCTACATAAATTCGAATGTTTGTTAAATTGCAGACTATTTTTTATAATTAAAACTTTTTTTTTCGAAAATATGGGATTTTTTTAAATATTGATTTTTTCTTTAATCCTGAACTTTTCTTGGAAGTTTGAACTTTCTATGAAAGCTTCTGACATTTTTCAAAATGTTGATCTATTTGTAAATTTTGATTGTGTGGAGAATTTTCACTTTCTTTTAAAAAAAACCATGCAATTTAAAAATGTCCAAATTTTTAAAAAACAAAAAACCAGAAAAATTTGCACAATTTGAAAAATAAATGAATTTCTAAAAAATTTCGCAATTTTTAAGAAAGCCAGATTTTCCAAACAAGTTAAAATTTGAAAAAAAAAAGAAATGTTAAAGAAAAATTTTGAAAAATGTCGAAATCTTTATAAAAGATTAAAATTTTCAAAAATAATCAGTCTAAATTATAAAGAAAATTCTTAGAAATTGAAAAAATCAAAATATTGAAAATGGTCAAAATTTCAAAAAAAGCGATTTTCGAAATAAGCCAAAATTTTAGAAAAAATTGAAAAACTGAATGAATCGGGGAATCTTCAAAAATACTCGAAATTTAAAAAATGTTTTAAAAAATATTTTGAAAAAAGGTCGAAATTTGTAAAAGGCAATTTCAAAAAAAAAGGTCAAATTTCAGAAAAAAGTGCGAAAATTTGAAAACAAAAATCAAAATTTCAAAAATCCGATTTTCCAGAAAAACTCAACATTTTCAAAAAAAAAAATAAAGTTCAAAAAAGCGAAATGTTGGAAAATTCGAAATTTTCATAGATAAATTAAAAGAACAAAGTGTGGTGATTTTTAAATATATAAATTTAGAAAAAGTCAACATTTTGCAAAAGTCGATATCTTTGAGAAAGTCAAAACTTTTAAAAAAATGGTCTAAATTTATAAAAAAGCGGAATTTGAAGAATAAAATTTTTGAAGGCAATCAAAAATTGACGTAGAAATGTTAAAAAGGTTAAAATTAAAGGATGAAGTTTTCATAGAAAATTGAAATTTTCAAAAAACCTCACCATTTTCAAAAGGTTTATTTTGCAAAAGTTGATATCTTTGAGAAAGTCAAAACTTTTTAAAAAATTGTCTAAATTTGTAAAAAAGCGTAATTTTAAAAATAAAATTTTTGAAGGCAATCAAAAATTGATGTAGAAATTTTAAAAAGGTTAAAATCAAAGACGAAGTTTTCATAGAAAATTGAAATTTTCAAAAAACCTCACCATTTTCAAAAGGTTTAAATTTTCACAAAGTCTAACATTTTAAAAAGCCCAAATTTTGAAAGAGTTCGAAATTTTGAAATAAAATCGAAGTTGAACAAAATTGATTTTCCGAAAAACTCGACATTTTCAAATAAATAAAGTTAAAAAAAACAGAATTTTGAAAAATTCGAAAGTTTACAAACCCAAATTAAAAAGAAAGCCAAAAATGTTTAAAAGTTTACATTTTGAAAAGATATTTAAATTTTGAAATAAAATCGAAATTTAAAAAATCCGATCTTCCAGAAAAACTCAACATTTTCGAAAAAAATAAAATTTAAAAAATAGAAATTTTGAAAAATTCGAAATTTCAAAGATAAATTAAAAGAAGTGTAATTTTCAAAACGGTTGAAATTTTTACAAAGTCAAAGATTTTGAAAAGTCGAAATTTTGAAAAGAATTCTAAATTTTGAAACAAAATCGTAGTTAAAAAATTTATTTTCCGAAAAACTCGACATTTTTTAAAAAATAAACCTAAAAAACCGAAATTTCCGAAAATTCAAAACTTTCAAAGCCAAATTAAAAAGAAAGATGACATTCAAAAGAAAAGTTGAGAGTTTCAAATAAATTTTAAAATGTTCAGCATTTTGGAAGAATTGAAATTTTGAAAAAAATGGCGAAATCTTAAAGATAGTTGAAAATTGAAGGTTTGTAGAAAAGGTCCAAATTTTGTAAATACCAAAATCAAAGACGAAATTTTCAAACAAATTCTATTTTTTAAAATATCTTACAATTTTGGAAAAAAATGACATTTTGGGAATTTTGGTCTTTGGTTATCCTCAAAAATGATATACAAATCTGGTCCCCTGAAATCAAGCAGGATAAAATACAACAACTGTTGCTCTAATGTGTTTCGATAGCCAAGTTATCATCTTCAGACAGATACAATCTCTGTGAAGATGATAGCTTGATTATCGAAACAAGTTAGAGCAACTGTTGTATTTTTCAATCTTTCTTAGTTTCATGGGACCAGATTTGTGTAACAATTTTGGGAATATTTAAAGCAAATTCCAAAATTTGGAAAAAGATCGTAATTATAAAGAAAATTCTAAAAAAAGTCCAAAATTCTCAAAGCAGTTAAATTTTAGGAGAAAGGGTGGAATGTTGAGAAAAGTTAACTTTCAAAAACCCTGGACAGCTTCACGCAAAAAGACAATTAATTAAAGGGCTAAAAAACCGAAAATATTCAATAATAAATCTTAATTTTAAAAAGAGCAGACATTTTCAAAACAAACTTTTCGAAAAAGTCGACACTTTCAAAAAAAATGTCGAAGGTTTTAGAAAGTCCATATTTTGAAAAGAAGTATATATAAACTTCGAAATAATAATGGGATTTAAAAAACATCCAATTTTCCACTAAATTCGGCATTTTTAAATGAAGTAAACTTAAAGAACCGAAATTCTGAAAAAATAAAAATTCATAACTATTAAACTTTATTAACGATTAGAACAACAGATATTAAAAATAAAATAAAATAAAAATTGTTAAATTAAAAAAAAAATGGATATTTTGAAATATAGATATTTTGAAAAAAAGTTAACCTATTGAAAAAGGTGAAGTTTTGAAAAAAAAAGGTGAAATTTTGGAAAAAGTAATGTATTTAAAATGACTAAAATCAGTTACGTAATTTATGGAAGATGCAGTATACAATGGGGATGTTGTTAGGAAATCGGAAGCAAGCAATAAACAGGCGAATCCGAGAGTGTTGCAAATGCGAAAAAATAGACCCAGATTTAATAAGTTGCCCCCTATTTCAGTTATAAATGAGATTTTCTGTTTCGGTTTTTTTTTTCAAATTTTGACTCTCATCTCTCAGCTTCAACTCCAAATTTCAAGTCCAAATGTATTTGACTTTGAGCTCTTTTGATTCATATAAGTAATAAATTTGAGCTCGAAATCAAGAGTCAAAATTTTGAAATTAAGAATCAAAATTTTGTAGTTTAAAAGCCAAAATTTCGAAAAAAAAACCAAAATTTATACAAAAAATTCGCGTTTAGGATACACATAAAAAAAGACAAGAAGTCGAAAAATGTTGAACCAATTTTCATAGAAAGGCCCCCACTGCGTACAAAAATGACTATCAAACTATCAATGTAACTGCTCTTTTTGGCATATAAATTAAATTAAAAAAGCTTATGCAATCAGTCAACAACAACATCAAGCAGACTGACAAAGCCACCCTTAAAACTTTCGACATCTTTATAACTCACCCCGGAGGTCAATCCAAACGTCGAAAGTCATTCTGCCACGGGAAACAATCAATTTTCGGTTCGTTTGTCGAGATTACATCGCGAAAATCAAGTTGCACATGTAGCACACAAACAATTGAATGTCGATATAAGCGTGAGCGCGTTTAGAAAACGCTCGGAAAGGTACGTGCGAGTGGTGGGGAAAACTCTGCGGGCGGAAAACTACGCCAAACTCACGCTACCCCTCTGGGAGAGAGAAAAACGGTTGCGTTCGCGGCCGCCTTCTGTTTTTCCACAGGTTGCCTGGCGTCGTGCAGGTGAAATACGACGTCACGAGTGTGACGAAGGAAAATTGTGAGGTAAATTGTAATGATATCGATTGAACTAGATACCCATATGTGTAATAACGATTGTTTATTAGGGAATCCTAATTCGAACTTTCCTCAGAAGTGTTTTAAGTACAATTTAGTCTCGAATTATGCCCTGAGGGCACTCATTATAAGATAGTAAAAATGAATAATGCCTTTGATTAAGAAATAAATAGTAAAACCAGTCGACTGCAATTCGATTTATTTTTTCCCTAAGATCATAAACATTTCCCAACGAATTTTTAAAGCTGTATTTCTAAATGAAAATATACCATCTTTCTTCTCAAGCAATCAAACGAAAAATGTATTCAGCAGAAAAAACCTCTTCTTGAAAATTTCAACTTTTATTTCATAGTTCATATTTTATCGACTCTTTTGTTCAAAAAAGTTTAAGTGAAAAAGTCGAAATTTTAAGAACAAACTAAAAATGTCAAGAAGAAAAGTCAAAGTTTCGATTTGTTTTTAATTCGTCCTTTTTTTCTCGAAATGTTCAATACTATTACCAAAATTCAATTTTTTGCTCAGAGATTGGATTTCTCTGGGAAAATCCACTTGTTCAATATTTTTTAAGTGCAATCCTCTCACGAAGACAATTTTTTTTAAAAATTCATCTTATTTTTTTTAAACCTCTCCATTATACCTTTATTGAAATTTTACTTCGATTTTATTTCAAAATTCGTTTTTTGGACCTTTTAATAAAAAAAAGTTTCGACGTTTTTTTTCAAACTATACTTTTTCTCATTTTCTTTTTGGTTTTTTTTCGTTGTAATTTTGACGCTTTTCTGGAAATTTCGACCTTTTTCAACATTTTTTTTCATTCCTTTTTATTTCAAAATACCAATTTTCTTAAAATTCGATTTGTTTTACAATTTCAAAATTTTTTCCAAATGGAATTTTTTGGAAGTTTTCAGTTATTTCTCACCTTATCTTTTGTATGTATTGAAATACAAATCTTAGCCCCTGAAACCAAGGAACGATTAAAAAACACAACAAAGGTTGCTCTAACGCGTTTCGACAGCCAAGCTATCATCTTCAGAGAGATACTCGCATTAGAGCAACCTTTGTTGTGTTTTTTAATCTTTCTTGGTTTCAGGGGACAAGTTCTGTATTTCAATTTTTGAAGATAACAGAGGACCAGTGCGTTCCACCAAAATTTCGTATGTATTATCTAAAAATACAACCTTTTTTTCTCCACATTTCGATTTGTTCATCAAAATTCGTTCTCTTTAACGAAGATTCGATTTACTTTTTACTTTTTATTTTCCTTAAAACTGACCTCTCTGGAAATTGTTCAAGTTTTTGTAAAGTTTGAGCGTTTTCTCGATTTTCCAGTTATTCTCGAATTCGCAACTTACTGGTGGGACGGCTCTATGAAAATGTCACAAAACCTTGACGTATCCTCAAAATATTTTTGGTGATTAAAAAAGAAAATCATCCATTGCGGCATGGGCCCCTAAATATTATTTAAAATTTTTCGTTCAACACTTTTTAGTTCAAATTTCAACTTTTTTGAATTATGACTTTAGTTTCGATATTTCACGTGTTTCTCTTCTTCATTTAGAGCTTAAGGTCAAAGATTCAAAGAACAGCCGTCAATTTCCAAATTTTTAAACTTTCTTTTTCCAATCCCTTCGACTTTCAAATGCTTAAAGTTTTCAACTTGCAAACTTTTAAATTTTTAATATTCGAGCCTTCGAAATTTCGACTTTCAAAGTTTAAAATTTTTGAATTTTCCAACCTTTAAATTACCAAACTTTCCCATTTTTCACCTTTTACACTTTCCAACTTTCCAAATCTCAATATTTCAGCCTTTCTCTTGTCATTTAAAATTTTGGGTCAAAGTTTCGAAGAAGAGCTTTCAATTTTCAAACTTCCTATTTCCGAACCAGCGAAACTTCGTTTTCAACTTCATAAAGTTTTTATCTTTCAAACTTTTGAACTTTTAATATTCGATCTTTCGAAACTTTGACTTCCAAATTTTAAAACTTTTGAATTTTCCAACTTTTAAAATTTTAAATTTTCCCATTTCTCATCTTTTTACACTTTCCAACTTCCAAATCTCTTATATTTGAATTTAAAATGTTCGAGCTTTCGAACCATCGTTTTTCGAACTTTACTCCTTTCTATTTTTCGAGCTGCATGCTGTAGACTTTTGAATTTTTGAGTTTTCCAATTTTCGAACTTTTCAACTTTTAATTTTTAATCTTTTAAACTTTTAAACTTTTAAACTTTCAATCTTTCCTTTCCGAGTTTTTGACTTTGGAATTTTCAAATTTCCGAACTGTGCAAATTGCAAGCTTTGGATTTTCGAACTTTCAATTCTCGAACTATTCAATTTTTAATCTTTCAAACTTTTAAACTCTTTCCTTTTCGAGCTTCTAACTTTGGAATTTTCAAATTTTCAAACTAAGCAAATTGCAAGCTTTGGATTTCGAACTTTCAAATTTCGAACTTTTTAACTTTTAGATTTTTAATCTTTCAAACTTTTAAGCTTTGCCTTTCTAACTTTTAGCTTTGGAATTTTTAAATTTTAAAACTTTGAAAATTGCAAGCTGGATTTTTGAACTTCCAATTTTCAAACCTACAAAACTATGACTTTCAAATTTTAAACATTCTTACTTTCCAACTTCAGATTTTTCAACTTCCAAGTTTTAAATTTTCGAACCTTCAAACCCGTCGACTGTTAATTCTCGAACTTTCCAACTCTCAAACTTTACATCTTTTGAATTTCCAATCTTTCAAACTTTTCAACCTTTAAACGTTCAAACTGACCTTTTCGAGCTTCCAACTTTCAAATTTTAAGTTTTCGAATTTTCGAACTTTTCAACAAACTTTCCATTTTCAGTATTTCAAACTGAACCTAAAAAACTTCGGCAATTAAATTTTCGAATAATCTTATCTTCCAACCATCGATTTTTTGAACTTTCAAGCTCTTAAACCTCTGAAATATTGGTTTTCCAATTTTCTAAATTTCAAAAAAAAATCAAATTTTTCAACTTTTAAATCTTCAAATTTCCTCACTTTCAAATTTTTCAGCTTTCAAACTTTCACATTTTTGAATTTTCTAAATTTTAAGCTTTCCAATTTTCGCACTTTCCAAGCTTCGAACTTTCAATTTTCGATAAAAGTCGAAAAGACTTCGACATTCAAATTTTGGAACATTCTTACTTTCCAGCCACCGATTATTCGAACTTAACCTCGAAACCATCAATATTAAAATTTTCGAAATTTTAACCTTGTTAACTTTCAAGCTTTAAAACTTTCGAATTTTCAAACTTTCGAACCATGAGGCTTCTATTTTAAAATTTTTCAACTAACAAATTTTTAGAACTTTTAAACCATCAACTGTTGATTCTCGAACTTTCCAATTATTAAATCTTCAAAATATTTAACTTTAAAACTTTCCAGTTTTTGAATTTTTGAATTTTAAAACTTTAAATTTTCAGTCTTTCAATCTTTTAAACTTTTAAGCTTTCCTTTTCAAACTTTCATACCTTCCAAATTGAAAATTTTCGATTTTCGAATTTTCGATTTTCAAAGCTACAAACCCAAGACTTTCAAATTTTTGACCATTCTTAGTTTCCAGTTTTGGGTTTTTCAACTTTCCAACTTTCAAGTTTTCGATTTTTCAACTTTGCAACTTACAAATTTTCCATTTTTAGAAATTTCGAACCCTCCAAGTTTCGACTTGTAAATTCTCGATCTTTCAAACTTTTCATCTTTTAAATTTCTAACCTTTCAAAGTTTCCAACCTTTGAATTTTTAAACTGACCTTTTCGAGCTTCCAACTTTCGAATTTAAAGCTTTTGAATTTTCAAACTTTTCAACAAACTTCGGCATTTAAATTTTCAAACATTCTTATGTTTCAATCATTGATTTTTCGAACTTTCAAATTTTCAAAAGTTCAAACAAATTTTTAAGCTTTTTAACGGTTAAACTTTAAAACTTTCGCACTTTCAAATTTTTCAGCTTTCAAACTGGTCAATTTTTTGACTTTCACATTTTCAAACTTTCTAAATTTCAAACTCTCAAATTTTCGAAACCTCCAGCTCTCAAACTTTCGATTTTCCAACTTTCGATTTTTGATAAAACACAAGAAAACATCGACATTCAATTTTTGTAACATTTTTACTTTCCAACCTTCGATTTTTCTAACTTAAACTCCAAACCATTGAGTCCAAAGAAGGTTTCGCCCCTTTACCAACATCGGCAATTAAATAAATAATTACGCGATACGTATTTCGCCAGCAGAACTGGCATTTTCAAGCGTACAAATCTAAAAAGATTAGCAAAAGTAAAGGGGTAAAACCTTCTTTGGACTTGATCACAAGCCACAGTGTTTAGTTCAGTGCTTTAGTCCAAACCATTGATTATAAAATTTTCAAAATTTTAACTTTTTCAAGTTTTAAGCTTTAAAATTTTTGCACTTTAAAACTTTACAGCTTTCAAAATTTTTAATTTTTCAACTTTCACATTTTCGAGCTTTCCTAATTTCAAACTTTCAAAGTTTTGAATGTTCAATTTTCGAACTTTCAAACCTTCGAACAATCAAGCTTCAATTTTAAAACTTTTCAACTAACAAATTTTTCGGACTTTTGAATCATCGACTGTTAATTCTCAAACTTTCAAACTTCCCATTTTTTAAATTTCCAAACTTTTACTTTCAAACTGACCCTTTCAAGCTTCCAACTTTCGAATTAAAACCTTTTGAATTGAATTATTAAATCTTTAAAATTTTTAGCTTAAAACTTTAAAATTTTTAACTTAAAACTTTAAAATTTTTAACTTAAAACTTTAAGTGAAAACTTTAAAATTTTTGAACTTTTGAACTTTCGAATTTTCAAACTTTCAAATTTTTTAACTTTCCAACTTTCGGATTTTCAATCTTATAAATCTTCTTTGATTTTTAAATTTTCGAACTGCCTAACTTTCAAAGTTATGATTTTTCAAACATTAAAATCTTCAAACTTATTCACTTTATTTCTAGAACTTGCAGTTCCAAACTTTAAAATTTTCGAAATTTCAGTATTTAAACTTTCGAATGATAGACTTTTAAATTTTCGAAGTTCCAACTTTCAAAATTTAAACCTTTCAACTTTTAAATTTTCAGTCTTTCAAACTTTTTAACTTTAAAACTTTCCAGTTTCTGAACTTTCGAATCATCGACTTTTAAATTTTCAAACTTCTGATTTTCAAATTTTGTTCTTTAAAGTTCCAATTTAATATTAAATCTTCCAATTTAAACTTGAAGTTCTAATCTAAATCCTTTGAATTGGGGTTTCGAATTATCAAACTTTCAAATTTTTAAGCCTTCCAACATTCGAATTTTCAAATTTTCAATTTAGCGAATCTTCGAAACTGCGACTTTCGAATTTTCGGACGTTTAAGTTTAAATTTTTCAAATTTCGAACCCTTGTATTTACTTTCAAAATTTCGAAATTTCAAACTTTTAAACTTTGTCACTTTCGTACTTTCAAACTTTTCAACTTTCAAGCTTTCCAATTTTCAACTTTTACACATTTGGACTTTAAATTTCAAATTTTCAAATTATCGAATATCTCTAGATGCGTAATGGGTTTTCTTCTATTGTCGATGCGCCTACATCAGATAAAGAAGATCATGAAGTGGAAGTATTTTACGAACAAGTAAGTGAACTGTTGAAATAAATAAAATCAAGAGATATGACAATAATAATAAGTGATCTAAATACCAAGATTGGGAAAGAAAAAACGAATGATTTAATAGGGGAATTTGGTTTAGGTGAAAGAAACAAGAGAGGTGAACGATTAACTCAATTTTGCCAAAAAAGAGCATGGTAATAGCAAACACGTTTTTTCAATTACCCAGTAGACACGTCTGTAGACATGAGTACCACCACAAGATAACAAAGAACGCATAGTCAGAAACCAAATTATTTACCTAATGATTAACGAAAGATACAGGAAGAGCCTAGTGTCAGTTAAAACATGCCTGGGTGCAGATGTATCTTCCAACCACAATCCCCTAATCGCAAAACTGAGAGTAAGATTTAAAAACGTTAACCAGAAGACAATTAGGTATATCATCGATATCAATAAGTTACAAAATTCTGATATAAAGGAAGGAATGCAAAGAAACGGGGCATTAGAAACCCTATAATCGAAAGAAGAATATAATGAAGAGAATATAGATAACAACTAGAGAAATCTCAAGACAATATTAATTAAACCATGCAGGGAACAATTACGCGGAGATAAGGAAGTTATGAAGGAATGGATGACAACAGAAATGTTGAGCCTCGTGGATGAGAGGAGAGGATACAAAAGCACAGACAAATATAAGAAGTTCTGTTCTGCAACAGAAGGTGAACGCGTGAAGGTTAGAGAAGCCAAAGAACAGTTTTACAGAGAAAAATGTGAACAAATAGAGAAGTTACAAAATAGGCATGACGACTTCAATGTCCACAAAAAAAAGTAAAGAGCTTGCTATAAGGCGTAACCATAGCCATATACTAGTAGCCGAAGAAAGAAAAACTATTATCAACAGAGAAGAGAAAAGGAAAGTGTGAAAAACGTACATAGAACGGTTATTTGATGATCAACGTGAAGAGGTAGGCAATGTGTATGACGAAACAGGACCAGATTTCACGAAGGATGAAGTAGAGCACATCTTTGAAGAAATAAAAACAGGGTAGACTACAGGTCTTGATGAAATACCAGCTGAATTTTTCAAGCTTATCAATGATAACAACATATGAATTATAGTAGATCTTTTTAACAGCGTCTACAAAACT